>JAYRCH010000429.1:0-639150 GCA_037179445.1 Phengaris alcon alcon | reverse complement strand
CTTCCGAAAACCGCCGAACTGGCTTGTCGGAAATTATTCGTTGCCTATAATCCGAGTAAAAATAATAGACGAAAATGTAATAAATCACGTATGCACATTATGCATTTTTGTTTAGTAAGGTTTTATTTGTTTAAATAGAAGAAACGTTTTGTGTTTCGCGGGGGGCATATTGCATATTTCATGTGATAAGCATTGTTTACAATTTAATCGCTCCAGTTTATTTATAGTTTTCTTATCTTAAAAGATTTTTCATTTTAATATTTGAAAGTGTGTACATTTAACAGTTTATTACTGAGTTTCTATAATAATTGTAGTGATTTGATTTTACTAGTGCGTTTATTGATTTTTTTTAAATGTTATTTGATTGTGAAGTTTGTGTTGAAAATGTGTGTTTATTAAAAATTAAAAATAACAAGTTCTCACAATTGTCATTCAGTGAAAAGATTCAAATTCTGTCTAAAGGTAGGTGTGTACCCGAGTTACAACAATTCAACCAGCAAAAAAATAATGTAACTCGAAAATTTCATGTTAAAAGTTATGAAACGTATAACTGGCTGTGGTTGTGTACACACGATTAAATTATATTGTTTTCCTTGCATATTATTTAGTAATAATTTATTTATTTATTTATTATACTTTATGCACACAATATGGTACAAAGGCGGGCTTAATGCCTTGTGGCATTTTCTACCAGCCAACCTATGGGTGATGCAGAGACAGTGTGAGGTAGATGCATAGTATTAAAAGAAAACATAGACTTAGACATTTTGAGTATATATACAATATACAGGGTGACCTGAAATTCGATACATTCTTTTGAAAGATAGAAAGTAGACCTCATTTACAGTAATATTTTTCATGGCATCCCCTATCCGAAAGTTGATATTTACAAAGTTATTGAAATTTCAAAATTTTTTTCTTTATTTTCGACTTTTTGACTTTGACATGACGTATTTTTAAAAATGTTTGTCTTTTAGTGATTTTTATAATGTATTTTAACCGTCAATGAGTCAAATAATATTTTTAAGGAATAAATAGGGACAAACTAAGCGAGAATTTTTCATTATGGGACATGAAACAGAATTTTCTTTTAAGAAAAATGCACATTTTTCTTAAAAACAGGTGATTTTCTTTAAAAAGTTGTATGATACAATGCGTACAAATACCTTAAATAACTTTCTTACCTCATAAGCTTCCAAAAAAGGTACAAATATGTACATAAAAATATGAACATGTAATAAACAAAGACAAAACAATCATCAGGTAACGTTATCTCAAGAATTACTCTACCTGAGGCCTTTTTTTTCAATTGTTTCCTTTGTTCAAACTTCGGGATGTTTCGGCTACTGTCGTCGCGGCCCTTTGTCAATGAGTTACCGACTGGCTTAGAGAGCAAATTTAGTAGCTAATATTAGTTTTAAGTCAACTATTGCCGTGTACGGACGTATTGTTGCTTTAAACTACACCCTTACTTCTACTTGTGATTTTTTTGTATCGCGATGGCTGCTTTTGAGTACGATGAATACGCTGACATCTTGTTTTGTTACGGACTTTGTAATGGTAATGCTGCTGCTGCACGAAGAACATACGTTGAACGTTTTCCGAATCGACGAGTGCCAAACGTTAGAGTGTTTTCAACAACATTTCGACGAATTCGGGAAAGCGGCCGTGTTGATAGAAGACGTGGCGATTCAGGCAGACCTCGTTTGTATGCTCCAGAAGAAGAAGAAGAAATTTTAACACTTTTTCAAAATGATCCTTCTATTTCTACAAGAGCAGCAGCTAGAAGACTTGGATTGAGTCAATGGAAGGTGTGGTTTACAGTACACACAGCGCGTCTACATCCATTTCACTACACGCCTGTCCAAGCGTTGGAAAAGGGAGACCCGGTTAGAAGAATGGAATTCTGCCGTTTTATGATAAATGCAGACATGGAGGATCGCAATTTCTTCTCAAGAATATTGTGGACGGATGAATCGAAATTTGACCGTGACGGGATAAACAATTTCCACAACACACATTACTACATTCAGTCTAAATGTCTGGATGGGTATAATTAATAATAATTTAGTTGGACCTCATTTTTTGCCTCAAGATTTAAATGGTGAAATGTACGAACATTTCCTAAGAGAGGAGAATACTGGTTTAATGGAAGATGTGCCAATAGCAACTCGTCGTAATATGATTTTCCAGCATGATGGTTGCCCGTCCCACTTCCGCCTCGGCGTACGCCAGTGGCTAGACCAAACTTACCCACATCGCTGGATAGGTCGAGGCGGGCCAATTCCTTGGCCAGCACGGTGTCCCGATTTGACCCCGTGTGATTTTTATCTTTGGGGTCATATGAAGGCTTTGGTGTATACTACACCCATAACTACTGTAGAGGAGCTCAGAAGCCGCATAAGAAATGCAGCAGAAGAAATCAAAACTAGTCTTACTACCAGAATAATCAAAACAGAGGTACGGAGAAGACTACGGGCCTGTATCAGAAACAGAGGTTCGCATTTTGAGCAAGACCTAAAGTAGAATATTTATTATTAAATTTAATTAAACATTGATGTTTTTTAAACACAATAAACGTAATTAAATTCAAGTTTTTCCTTTTATCCTTATCGCAAATAAATCGATTTAGACATTATTTCATTTTACTTCTAATATGTTTACTACAACGTCATATTTTTATGTAGACATTTGCACCTTTTTGGAAAGCTAATGAGATAAGGAAGTTATTTAGAATATTTGTACGCATTGTATTATACATTTTTTTAAGAAAATCACCTGTTTTTAAGAAAAATGTGCATTTTTCTTAAAAGAAAATTCTGTTTCATGTCTCATAATGAAAAATTCTCGCTTAGTTTGTCCCTATTTATTCCTTAAAAATAATATTTGATTCATTGACAGGATTATTATACAGGATAATAATAATAAATACTACCATATAAATACTAATATAACTCTATATTTAAAATTAACCTACTAAATATTTTAAATATGTAAACCTAATAATATATAACATAATAAGATATCTAAATAATTTACTTATTTGTTCTAGTCTATTTCTAGTCTGCCAATGATTTTAAGTATAGTTCACGAACTCTGCGTTTGAATACATTTTTTGTCTCAGACATCCTAACATCTTGGGGTAGTGAATTCCAAAGGAGGATGGACTGAATATGGAAGGATGAATGGATAAGGGAGGAGCTATGACAAGGACAAAGAAGGAGCAAATTATTTGTAGAACGAAGATTTCTATCATGGCTACTGCACAGATATTTAAAATGAGGAGTTAGGTAGTGAGGAGCAGAGGGGGAGTGAAGAAGGGAATAGAGTGTACACAGAGCCCGTAGAGAACGACGTTGTCGTATTGGCAGCCAATGAAGCTTAGAGCGGAAGGAGGAGATGTGGTCGTACTTACGGAGGCCAAAAACAAATCTTATACAATTATTAAGGAGCCGGTCGAGTTTGTTGAGTAGGTCTGCATTAAGGTCGAAGTAGCAAATATCACAATAATCCAGTATTGGGAATATAAGGGCTTGAACAAGCATAGTTTTTATATTGGAAGGCAAGACATTTTTCAGACGGTAGAGAGATCGCAAGCAACTGGTAACACTATTACCAACATTAGCGATTTGGGTACGCCAGTCAAGATTAGCATCAATATATAAACCGAGATCCTTAACACACGAGCTGAGAGGAATAATGTTGCCGTTATAGATAATAGGCGGGAGACTTCCTGTGTCAACTCTACTCAATAGTCTTGGACTTCCTAATAAAATCGCCTGACACTTAGTGGCATTCACTGACAGTCCGAACTCAGTGGACCAAGTGTGAATAGCGTTTAGATCTCGGTTTATATCATCGATGGCAGTGGACAGATGTTCAACCCCTTCTTGACAGTACACCTGCAAGTCATCAGCATACAGATGATACGAAGTACATAGAACATAGGATATTAAATTTATAAATATGGAAAATAAAAGAGGAGAGAGTAAGCCGCCTTGAGGAACCCCAGCTTCGAGAACCCGCCAATCAGAAAAATACTGGTCAACGCGTACACGCTGCTGACGGCCCCGAAGATAAGAAGAGAACCAGTTCAACGCTTCAGGCGAGATCATAAGATGGAAGAGGATGGCCAGGAGAATATCGTGGTTGACATTGTTAAAGGCGTTTGAAAAGTCAATCAGCACTAAAATAGTGACTTTCGAATCCTCCATGCCTGCCCTTATATCACTAGTAATTTTTAATAGAGCCAAAGTGGTACTGTGTCCAGGTCTGAATCCAGATTGTAGTGGAGAGAGAATGTTGTGTTTGAGCACAAACCGAGACAACTGCCTGTGAACACACGCCTCGATCACCGGGATCACAATTATCATCGGGATATAGTAATCTCAAGTAACCGGAACCTTGAATATGTGAAAATTGAAGCTGACTGGTGAGTAGTTACAATATTTTAAAATATGCTTATTATTTTACTTATTAGAATTTCTTCCGCCGCGACGATCGATCGCTGTTTTGTCTGCGATGCCGTAGAAGATGTACATGAATAGTAGTACATCTAAGACTTGCTCTGTTGGCATGGTTTCGACTTAGAGATCCGTCGCTTGGCTGTAGCTATGCTAAAAATCTATAAACGAAAAAGTTTTTGTGACCAAGTACTTCGCCGCATACCCAGTGTCATAATCCTGTGCACGCCACTGACAACTGGCAGGAACAGATAGTATGGGAATATTCAATTGTCGTATTTAGTATTTTCCCTGAATTTTTACAATATTTCTTGCCGTTACTTTACATTCATATTCATACACACATTGTTTCAAGACCAAAATTAGCCAAATTGGTCAGCAGTTTAGCCAAAGACATGGGAATTACAATCCATTTTTATATTCAGGAGAAGAAGACTGGACGTTACCTGCCACTCTGCTTGGGTAAATACAGTATCCCACAGGAACACTATACTTGTTCAAATAAAAAATACCCTTTGTCCTTCCCTGTGGTCCTATCTATATTAGTGCCGAATTTCATTAAAATTGCCCCAGTAGTTTCAGAGCCTATTCAACGCATAGAAACAAAAAAACTTTCCTCTTTATAATATTACTTACAAAAGATAATTATATTAGATACTTACAAAAACTGCTTGCAGAAAGTGTGACCACATAAGGATCATCATGGTACAGGCCATTGTAGTATAAGTTATTATATTCTGCTTGAGACTGGTAATCATATTTTCTGGTGTATGACTGTTGGGATCCATAGAGATTGTACTTATGTCTCTTTTCAGGGTCTTTCAATGTTTCATATGCCTCTGTTACCTTTAAAAACTTCTGTCGGTCAACTGCATTCTAAAATAAAATTTTAAATATTATTTCAACAAAATATTTCCATTTAAACATTTTGTCTTTGGTATCCCCAAGTGATAAATTTTTCACCTCATCACTGATTTGTTTTCTTATACAGTTCTAAAAAAATATCTAGATAAACCAAAATAAATGTGTTATAGGTATTCAGTGTAATTTAAAATTAGTTAATATAAGTGTGATGTATTAGATCCTCTTAACTAAGTTAACATGACCTAGTAACTGCTCCCACATACATCCCACACAAAACAAATTTCATCATAGTGCATGCACAAGTGACATAGATATTAATGAAAGTGTAACATTCACTTTTTAAAAATTAATGAATAAACGAATACTTACAGGATTTTTGTCGGGATGGAGTTTAATTGCAAGCTTTTTATAAGCTTGTTTTATTTCCTGAGTAGTAGCTTGCTTTGTGACACCCAATATCTCGTAATAAGATACTTCTGATAGATTCACGTTTCCCAAAGAGAGAATCGTCAAAAAAACGATGAATTTCATCCTGCAAACGAAGGAATTTTGCATGTAATCTGACAAAAAGTATTTCTATTGTAAGCATTACACTTCAAGGAGGGCTTTATTATATAAAAACCTTACTCCTCATTTAATTTTTAATATTAATGGTTGTAAGTAATTTGTAATTATTGATTACCTTAAAATTAAATTTGTGTGTTGTTGTAATATTTTATTCGTATTTAAATGGGTCAACAGTCAACACTCACTAAAACATTTGTGAAGTTAAAAATGTCCGTGGTTACATAACTCACTTATTATATTTAAAGAACAACTATAGTAGTTATTACCGCTTCGTTATAAATCATAAAAAATACATTTTAGGTATGTAAGTTTTCAAATTAAAAATAATTTTAGGTTAAGGTTCGTTCCCAACTCGGCCAAATGTCAATTGTCATTTGTCAGTGTAATATTTTTTAAATTGAAATATATAGCATCGGCTTAAATCTATTTGCAGAACATCTGCTCCATTACTCTGACGTTGGCAACTCCTATTACAGGGGAAGCTATGCCAAAAGAAGAAGAAGAAGAAATCCATTTGCCAGTGTCAAGTTAAAAAGGCGGGAAATAGAATTATCGTTTCAATTTTCAACACCGTATTCCTAAATCGTCAAGTCTAAAGTCTAGTCAAAGTCCAAATAAATAGTCAGTGCAGTTAATGAGTCAAGTCAGTCGATTCAGTAAAGTAGTAGAAGCTTTACTGAAAGTTCCTAGGGAGTTTTGGAGGCGACACAAAATAGCACGTTTTTTGAAGTTGTACCACTTGCCCACACTTGTACACGTTAACGAATATTTAATGGTTAATATTCTACGAATATTACACAATAAGAACCGAAATAACACAAATTTTTTAACGAAGTACAAAAACCACAATGTCGCCCATTGAGTTCCCCGGCAAAGCTGTCATTATTATTATTATTTTTTATTTATATGGCGTTCGGCTTAACACTATTTGTCAGTGTCAAGTTTAAATGGTGGGTAAATAGAATAAGCAATTTCCCTAAAAAAATTTCTATCCTCTATTGTTTATAACAAAATGTCTTAGATAATATTATACTACAGGATAAGGTACGCATGAAAATTTTCAAACAAAACTTTCTGCCAATTTTGGTGCGGGGAGGTAACTCTCACTATGAAAAAAAAAATCACACATTTACAAAAATATTTTGTGTCGTTACAAACTCACACATTTACAAAACTTCAACACTAGCTTAATTTTTCACTCAAATAAGGGTCTAATTGGACATACCTTTACAAGAATAGAAGATCGATGCCAAAAAATAGGCATAAAAAATCTATATTACACTACCCCAACAGAAGCTATTCGAGAAGAAATTGAAGAAATCGGTAATATAGTGAGAGGTGAGATTGTCAATAAACCAGGTACGAAAGATCGTTTTAATGTTTTCTTTGTTAATCTTGAGCCACATCATGTGACATGAGAATAATAAGTTAGTCAAAAACAAAAAGTATATACACACACCGGCATATTTAGCGGAACATAAAATAAAGGTTTGATATCAGTATCATATAAGGTTGCTGGCTGGTTTATACGTCATTTAATTTAAAAAGAAATATTTTCAAATTAAGAAAACAACTGAACATCACATTTTATGCAATTGTTTTAATTTTATTCAAATACACCTTATCTGGAGCGAACTTCGAGTATTTCTTCCTTCTGAGTTTGATTTAAAATTTCATTGAAATACTGTTTTTTGTTAGTTTTTTTTTAATCGCGTATCTTTTTGGAGTTGAGGACTGAAATATGCCTGACTTAGCCCCAACGGAGATTGCCAGGGCACTTGAAATGCGAAGAAATGGTCAAACTTACAGAGTGATATCCAGAGATCTTCGTCGACCAGTTTCAACGATCCATCGCAGTATCCAACGGTTCAGGGAGACCGGTACTTATGTGAGAAGAGCAGGACGAGGCAGAAAAAGACGCGCTTCGAGTAGGGATGATCGTTTCATTCGGCTTCGTGTACGTAGGAACCCCCGTTTGACGGCCGTCCAAGCCCGACATGAGTTAGAGCCCGACAGTGCGGGGTGTAACCGTAAGTGAGCGTACGGTACGAAGAAGGTTCGAAGAAGCTGGTTTGGGTTCATTTGTGCCCGCCAAGGCTCCAAGGCTCGAGGTAAATCATCGTAGAAACAGGTTAACTTTTGCTCAGGAACATCGACTTTGGAACGCGGACCAATGGAGTATTGTTTAGTGATGAGTGCAGAATTCTCTTAAATCAAATTGACAGAAGGCAAAGAATATACAAACGCAAAGGAGAACGATACATTCAGACAAATTTTGAAACTACAGTCGCATACGGTGGTGGATCAATAATGGTTTGGGCGGGCATTTGTTTGGGAGCTCGCACAGACTTGGTAGTGATTGACAGAGGGAGTCTGACTGCAGACCGCTATATCAGAGAAGTTTTAGAAGAAAATGTCGTACCGTTTGCCCCATATATCGGTGACGATTTTGTTTTTATGCAGGATAATGTTCGGCCGCATACCGCTCGGGTAACTCAAGCTTATCTTAATGATATGAATATCACTGTTATGGAGTGGCCGGCGAGATCACCGGATATGAACCCAATAGAGCACGTTTGGGACATGCTGAAAAGAAAAGTTAAGTCCAGAATTCCAGCTCCTGCCAACGTGGGTGTACTGCGAATCGCCGTAGTTGAGGAATGGCAGAGAATATCCCAGGAGACCGATGGGTAGAAACTTTAATAAGAGCACGTGGAGGAAATACGCGATATTAATCACCATTTTTCTAATTTAATTAATTGTTATTTTAATATTAATTTTCACTTTTCCCGGTTAGATGAAAAGTTCAAAAATGTACCATTTTTCACAAAATATAGCCTTTACTCGCAAAATCTGTTCTTAATGTGATCTCATTTTAAGTAAAACAAATGAAAATTTAAATAAAAAATGAAGTGTAGTAAGTAGATTTTAAAATAAAACCATATTTTATTAATTATGGACCTTTTTTTTGTGTTCCGCTAAATATGCCGGTGTGTTTATTTGCAAAGCACCTTAGCAAAGTATTTGAATCAAATACCTCAACTATGATACAGTTTGAAGATGAAGATGAATTTGACTGTACTGAATAGCGACCAACAATTATTGTCATTACCAATAAAAATGGTAACTCCCAGAGAACTTACAGCAGGAATTAAAAGACTGGGAAGGAAAAAAGCCCCTGGATATAAGTTGATAACCGGTGAAGTATTAAAACATCTACCAAGGAAAGCAGTTGTATTTTTGATAATGTTATTTAATGTCATACTAAGATTGCATCACTATCCAAGGCTATGGAAGATATCACAGATCTACATGCTACCAAAACCAGGAAAACTAACAAGAGATCCTAGCTCCTATCGACCAATAAGCTTGCTGCCAGTCATTTCAAAGCCATTTGAAAAGTTACTACTAAAAAGGCTCAAATCAATTTTAAATACAGAAAAAATAATTCCTGACCACCAATTTGGGTTTAGACAGCAACACTCAACAGTGGAGCAAGTTCACCGTGTGGTAAGGAAAATAAGGTAGTCTTTAGAGAGAAAAGAGTACTGTGCCGTAGTGTTTCTCGATATACAGCAAGCTTTTGACAGAATGTGGCACAAAGGACTTCTGTTCAAAATGCTTACTTTGCTTATTATTGCTTACTACATGCTTTTCAATTCTTATCTTGAAGGCAGAAAATTTCAAGTAAAGTATGATGATGAAGTATCAAAACTGTATGATATCAGAGCATTTATACCACAGGGTTCAGTCCTAGGCCCAATATTATACTCCATATATACAGCTGACCTACCCAACAGCAGAAATGTAGTTACGGCAACTTATGCTGACGATACTGCCTGTCTTGCTAGTGATGTTAATCCAACCATAGCAGCACAAAAACTACAAGACCACATGAATAAGGTAGATTAGTGGAGGATTAAGCCAAGCGTCAACAAATCTGTACAAATAACCTATACCTTACGGAGGGGAGACTGCCCACCAGTCACCCTACGAGGAGAAAAACTACCGTCAGACAACAGTATTAAATACTTGGGAATGCACATTGATAGAAAACTAACTTGGGCGAAACATATTAAAACAAAGAGACAGCAAGCAGATATCGAATATAAAAAATTGTACTGGCTTATAGGACGACAGTCACCTCTGACTCTTGACAACAAACTACTGGTTTACAAAGCCATTATCAAGCCAATATGGACATATGGCATCCAATTGTGGGGCTCATCAAGCTACAGCAACGTAGAAATATTGCAAAGATTCCAGGATAAATGTCTAAGAATGATATCTAATGGTTCACAACTAACTCTGAAATACATGAGTACTTAAATATTACAACAGTAAAGGAAGAGGTATGTAATTATATAAAAACATACAAGACAAGACTAGAAAACCACAGCAATGAACTTGCAAGAGACCTGATAATTGATGAAGATATAAGAAGACTGAAACGTCTGCGTATTCTAGACCAGAGAGAATGAGGCATTGCTCTCTATGATAATAATGGAAGAGCTGTATGTTTAGTGGAACACCTCTCACAAAAGATAATAATAATAATAAAACACACCATCTGAGAATGGCTAAGTGAAAGCCGATGGCAGATTTAATTACATTTAATTTGTTACAAAACAAAAAAGTAAAAAAAAAAGTAGTTAATATATAATAAAAAAATGATAAGTGCGTTATTGCAAAAAAAGTATTTTATTGAAAATAAAAATAGATCGTATAAATCCACAAGATACCACTGAAGCTAAATACATTGTGATACATTAGAATAAAACTACGGTATTTACATTCCAATATATCTTTATTAACCTCATCATATTGAAATTAAAATAAACCTAAGTATGTCAGCAACAAAAAATTAAACAAAATCAACTTGCCTTTATTATTACTGATTTTTAAAATGAATCAATTTAGTGTAAATGTGCCATGAGATGTGCCAAATGAGAACAGTTAATTTTACCTGCTGTTGAAGAGGTTTTAAAAACTGTTCTGCACAAATCTTCAATTGACATACCTACTCAAAAGAATTCCTTTGAGTAACAACACTGTACAAAGACGTATTGATGAAATGAGCTACCCTCCTCTTTAATTTGGCCTTATAATCTATCCAATACTGTAAATAAAATACAGCAGTGAGTTTATGGTCTTAGTAATATTAAAGATTGAATAATTTAAACATAAAATAAAACATAATATTTTTGAGTTACTTTGGACCAGCTTTTCCAATCTTTGTTGCCGGCGCCTTGAGCATTCAGTATCTCTGCAACCTCCTGCCATTTTCGTTTCGAGTACTCCTTCGCTTGTAAGGATCGGTTATAGGAAACAGCGATATCTCTATGAGAATTTAGGTGTTCCCATAAGATATCGAGCTGTTGCCCAGAAACCCGACGATTCCCAACGCTGCAAACGAAATCATAAACACTTGAACCACTTGAAATTCCTTCAGCATTTTTAACTTTTGCTTTGGTGTTTTAAATATTATTCAACAGAACATTTTATGAGATCACCACACACGTTTCATCATACACTTTTCTGGATATTTACTTACTTTCTATTTGTCATTATTACGAGTAAGAATATTTAAATAGAAAATGTCGAAATAATCACTCACACACTAGGTACTTGAAACTTTTTTGTTTTATCGCGCCACCACAACACTTGACGTCTTCAATATTCATGCCGAAAAACGGATCGCGTTGTCAGCATTGCTAGTTTTTAACAATTTCACTGTTTGATTTAATTATTATAGTAAACAATTTAACGCTGTTATATTTAATTTATTGATTTATTTTCAGATATAATAGAAAACCTTTCAAATTCACTATATTCTCTAGTGAAGTTTCTTTATTTGTTTAGACAAGTCCGTAAAGTGGAACGCAATAATTACGAATGTCACAATCATTATGACATTCGTGCGAGAGGGACAAAGCGCGTTATAATTAGCTGCTACCTCGCTTCCATAAGTGCTATAAGTAGCAAAATGTTGACAATTAATTTGATATCGTTTGTTCTTTCCCATCACTAAGCAGGAATAAAACAATATTGTTTTCATACACTATAAAAAGCTTATGGTACGAATCAAAGTAATGTTATTGTAATCTTACTATAAAGTGTTCTGGAAACATGATAGTTTTAGAAAAGGTTGTGGTAGGCCTCCTGATGTTGAAAGTTTCTTGTGTGATTATCTGCAAACAACTCATTTTTCTATTCAACTGGACGAGTCAACTTTACCTGGCAATGAAGCATTATTTTTGGCATATGTTCGATTTGTTATGGGCGAAGAAATTCATGAAGAGTTACTATTCGTGAAAACTTTGTAGACGGTCACTAAAGGCGAATCAATATTTAATGTCCTGAGTGATTATTGTAAAGAAAAATCGATCCCATTTACAAACGTTATTTCGGTGGCAACAGATGGAGCTCCTGCCTTGGTCGGGTGATATCGTGGGTTTATAGGCCATCTTAAAAGAATTATACCATAGGTAACTGCAATTGACTGTGTTATCCACCTACGACATCTAGTAGCGAAAAATTTGAGTGATAGATTGCACCAATCGCTTCAATTTGTGATTAATGCAGTTAACAAAATTAGAAGCAATTAATTGAATACACGCTTATTTGCACAATTGTGCGATGAAAATGATGAAACTTCCAACAATTGCTGTTACATACCGAAGTACGCTGGTTGTCGAAAGATGCATGTTTATCAAGATTTTATTCACTTTTTGACTCAGTTTTAGAATTTATGGAAAGTAAAATCCTGATTAAAAAAAAAACCTAATCAATTTTAAAGCAGACATCGCGTATTTGACAGATTTGTTCAAAAAATTTAATGACCTCAACTTACAATTACAAGGGGTCAGCCATCATTTAATAAAAACAAAGAGTGTAAATTTAAAAGGAAAATATTGGTCGGCGCGAATTTTCACAGTTTTCAAACTTATCGCAGGTAGAATGCCTTGATGAAGATATTCAGACATATGTTCAACATTTGATTGCCCTGCATGATGATTTTAAAATCAGATTTGCAGACATTCTGTCGATGGAAATACCACTATGGATCATAAATCCATTTGATGAAACGGAAGTGGAGAATGTAATATTACAAGAGGAGCTACTCGAGCTTAGCACTAATGAGGAGCTGAAAGTGACATTTAAAAGAGGGTATCAAAAATTTTGGCTGCAGGCTGAAATACCTAAAAAATATCCTGCACTGTGGGGAATCGCGCAAATGCTTCTGATAGCGTTTCCCTCGTCATATCTCGTCGAAAAAAGTTTTAGTGCCGTTACAAACTTATTAACAAAAAAGGAGCAGATTGAATATCACAGAACGGGGAGATTTGCGGTTATTCCTTACAAAACTCAAGCCAAATATTGATGATTTGCTGTCAATCCATCAAGTACATCTATCTCATTAAATTTTACATACCATTATAACAATACCATTGTAGAAGTTACATTACGTTATAAATAAGTGTTTAATTTTGTTTTATTACGACTGTCAAAACAATAATAATTATTAGTGTAATAAGTTATATATTTGAATATATAATATATATACCTACAACACAAGGAAATATACTATATTTCTTTTTACCACTCCGAATTGGACGTTTTTTATATATTTGTGAGAATTGATTGGTCCTTGTGCTGAGTCACTGTAGATTTCAAAAAAGTAAAGTTGGATGGAGTCACTTTTTCGATTGGCCAACTTTGCTTTTTTTACATCCACTCGCAACACAATGAATTAAATTTTAATTGAAAATTTGTTTATTCTACCTGCTTTATTATCAAATAATTAACCCTATCAAGCAATCAATTTAACCTTTTTTTTCGAAAACTGTTAATTCGTCGTTGAAACTCAGCCACAACGCAAGTTTCCATAGATAGATAGATCTAATCTTCACTTTTTTTTTCGAGATTTAGAAATTGGTAGTAATGTAGAATGTAGATGCAGGGGGTTCACCGTATCCAGCAAAATTTTGAAAGTGGTCTATGAAACAAACAGTCTGGGAACCACTGTTTCAAATAGCCTTTTGTTTTATAATATATTAAGCTATTCTTTTCACACTCTCCAAATAGACCCTTTAAGCATGAAATAGATTACACAACGTACCCAGCTATGTCGTCTACAACTTTTACACCAAATGGTAAGAGATAAAGTTGGGATTCCAATTCTATATCGTCCGTGTCATCTATATCCTTAGTGTCCTTTTTTTCCTCAATTTCTGTACATGTACAAGTAGTAAAATTTATTTTATCTAAAGAAGAACAATTTAAAATACTAATATTTTCCAACGGAATGCAATTACTCCCTACGGCTGTGACTGTCTCATTATGTAGGTATTAGAAGTTTTTTATAAATTGCTTCAAATTGACGCGCCGTATCTGAAAAACCACCATGACTCCAAATTTTAGAAAATTAAATTTTTATATGGTCTTGGCTAGCTTTGTGTAAAGGAATATAAGTAAGTCCCGTATTTGGTGTAAATATGAAATCTTGAAAAAATTTTTTTGCGTTTTCTACACAAAGAATCCTAAGAATCCTGTATAATGCGGACTTTGAAAAGTACTTTTTTGCCTAGTTGTTTCTGTTCTCAATGTCTTATGCTGCGTAATAAATGTTCTAGCTTCATTTAGTTTTTCAAAGCATTTATGATAGTTCCCTAGACCCATGGCTAAGATATCAAGGATATCAAAAATAGTATACCTAATTAATTATCATTAAAAATTTTGCTGTAGCTTCAACGTTTTGAAAATCTATCATTTGAAGAGACCCTTTACAAAAGGTTAACGCGTTTGCAATACTCTTACTAAAGAGTTGAGCTGCTAAGCGAAGGTTCATAATTTTAGCTTTAAAAAATATATGATTAGATCATAATTTATTCACTAAATAAAATAACTTATCTTCTTGAAGCTGATATAATTAACCAACGTAGTTCTATTCTATCTTGTTTCCTTCTGCGTCAATAAAATATTTGTAATGTTCAAAAGCGTTACGTACAAATTTCAACATATGACATGGATCTAAAAAAAAATGATTTTTTTGGCCAGTTGTGGGATCTAATATAGTGGTTTGTAAATTTTGTGGTTCTAAACAGCAGCCTAAGTCTTCAGCCATTGCTTTGTTTGATATAGTGCCATCACAGGTTAATGCTTTTATTTCAACTCCAATAACAGCAGCCAGTTCAATAGCTTGTGTCACCAAACGAGCATTTAAAGTAGCAGGTGTCCCTTTTACTAAGAATTAGCCGATTCGCAACTTCCACATAGTGTTGATACCTCTAAAAGGAACACTAAAGCGGCTGTAGCTTCCTTGTCAGTATCGTTGGAAATATTAAATCCATAATTTACATACCCATAATATCTATGGGATTTTGGGTCCCACTCTGGATGTTGTTTGATTTTAATTTCATCTATTATAAATGCACAGTAAATTTTTTTTGTAGGATTACTCTCCTTTATAACTTTTAAAACATTAAGGGTCTCCTGAGTAAACCCTGGACCTCCTACCGTAGCATACCATTTAGTTAATGTTCGGGGGTGTGGTAACGCGGTAGAAAATACCTTTCTAACATATTTATAGGCTTTCGGCGAGTAATAATTTAATGTTAAAACAAAACGTCTCAACTCTGAAGAATATTGCTTCCGCGATATTTAACCTGATATTTTATTGGACACTTGTCTTTTTAATTAATAATTGCTCGTTAGTAACACGTATATTTTCTAATGTTACTTTATTTTGTTTATCGATTAATTCTTGAGCGTTCAAAGTCTTTAAAATGTTTAATATCTTCTTTTTGCCTAATGGTACTAGTGCGTGTAGGTATCCCGTATCCAATCCGATTTCCTATTGCAACATTCGATCCACTTTCGTCTTAATGTAGGATATTTTTTAAATCTGAAAAATACATAAAAGTAAAACATAACCGTACATCATATTAGGTCCCTTACATATGAAATTGGCGTTTTGTCGTACTTACTTTGATCTCAAATATATCTTCTTTGGTTAGGAATTCCAATTTCAAATGTATACCGCTATTTACTCAGACATTTGTGTTTCGAAAACCGTAATTCATTTGTTTTTTTCTTTTTTTGGATTTTCTTTTTTGCGTTTGATATTTCATGTTTTCCATTTTGTAAACAGAGTGCTGTTTACAAAATGGAAAACTTGAAATATCGTATTATTTTCGAGTACGAGTTCCACCGTGGCACCAGTGCTGCAGAAGAAAAAAAGGATTAATGCAGTGTATGGCGGTGGTTTTTGGTTCCAACGTTTTCGTTCTGGAAATTTTGACCTGCAGAATAAGCCCCGTGGACGGCCGGAGACCAAAGTTGATAATGAAGAATTGAAGGCTATTGTGGAAGTGGATCCATCGCAAACCACGTCCGAGTTAGCTGCAGGCTGCGGTCTTAGTGATAAAACTATTTTAATCCAATTGAAGCAAATTGGGAAGGTGAAAAAGCTTGAAAGGAGGGTACCCCATGAATTGAGTGCAGCAAACCGACAAACGCGCGTCGACTGCTGCGTTACATTACTAAACCGGCACAATAATGAAAGGATCTTAAATCGAATCATTACATGTGACAACAAGTGGATCCTGTACGATAATCGGAAACGCTCATCGCAGTGGCTGAACCCTGGCGATACCAGCCAAAGCCTGCCCCAAGCGAAAATTGACCCAAAAAAAGTTACTTGTGAGCGTTTGGTGGACTTGTGCCGGTGTCGTTCACTACAGCTTTCTTAAATCTGGCCAGACAATTACGGCAGATGTCTATTGCCAGCAACTGCAAATCACGATGGAAAAGCTAGCTGCTAAACAACCGAATTGGTTATCCGTTCTAGGCCACTGCTGCTTCAGGACAACGCTAGACCACACACTGCACAACAGACGGCTACCAAATTAGAGGAGCTTCAATTGGAATGTCTGAGACATCCACCGTACTCCCCGGACCTTGCTCCAACAGATTACCATTTTTTTCTAAATTTGGATAACTTCTTGCAAGGGAAAAAATTCAACTCCGATGGGGCAGTCCAAAGCGCCTTCAAAGATTTTAATGATTCCTGTCCGAATGGTTTTTTTAGTAAAGGAATCAATGAGATGGCAAAAGTGCATAGATAGCAAAATATAATATTATGTTTAAAAAAAATCGGACTTTATGTTCCTCCTTTACAAAACACCACTTTCATATTATGTAATGACCTCATATAAAAAATTCCACATATACAGATTAAACAAGTAATTAGGTAATAAAAATATAAAAAACCCGACTGCGTAAAAACTGAAAGAAACAAACATTTGAATTTAACGCCAAAATTCCATAATTTTGTTTTAAATTTTTTATTTTGATATACCCCTTGTCACTCTCACAGTAAATAACAATCTAAGACTGGGACTTCATGCTCCGGAATGCGGAAGGCCGTAGAACATTTTCAGCATTGAAAATATAACTATGCGCTAATTACAATAGAGTCGAAAATCGAACACATGAGTGTCGAGTCAAATGTCAATGTCATATAATATGACAGCTCGACACTCGAATGTATGGGGTATCGTTATAAAATCAAGAAGTCTCCAGAGTGTCACAGGTCATTATTTTTGAAGAGCAGTTCATTTTTCTTTGATTTATACGATTGGAAAAAGGAGTGTTATGTGTTTAGTGTTCATAATAATATCTACGTATGAGACTATGTGAGTATAAGCGTATGTCAGTATGTGCGTATGTGTAGTCTATAGCCTATACGCGTTAAGTTTGCGGTGAGTCATCATCAACGCCGTGGGTAATGTTGCAAATGTCTATATTAAGCAATAACGCTTAGGCCGTGTTCACATTTGCCAATAAAAGTAAACCAGTTTGACATTTGTAATTTGTACTGATGACTAACGCGAATAGACTATTTACTACGTAACTAAGTATGATAACGGTATGATAAAAGTATGATAACGGAATTATTATAAATTTCAGTAAGACTAAAGTTATGCATATTATTTCACTTTATAGTAAATATCCAAAGAATAATAATATGAATATAGATATAATTGGTCATAGTTACGAATGCTTACACAGTAATAAATATAATTGTCAATGTACTCAAATCGAAATAGTAAATAAATACAGATACTTAGGACTAATAGTAGACACCAATCTTAGTTGGAAAGGACAAGTGAATGAAGTAAGTAATAGATTACAATCAATTTTGGGAAAGTTTTTTCACCTGAGCAAGTTTCTAAGTAGGAAATTATTGTATGTAGTCTATTACGCACTTGCAGATTCACTCATCAGCTACGGCATTAGCAGCTATGGACTAACATTTAAAACGCATCTAGACAAAATTAAACTACTACAAGTTAGACTAATTAAATATTTTGCAAGTAAAAAAGTTAAATTAACGTGCAAAGATAATTATGACAAATTATTCAATAAATACGAAATTTTGCCAGTTCACGCAAAAGTAGAATATTTAATAGCAATAGAACAATACAACATAGAAACTCATAAGAAATTAATAGATCATCACCAACATAACACTAGAAATATTACACAGGGCAAATATATAATACCGGCAATAAAAAACTACTATGGCAAAAGAACTAGGAGATATTTGACTCCTAGTATATACAATAAAATTGATTTTATAAGGGGTGACAGTAAAAAACTAAGTAAAACTAAGTTAAAGCAAAAATTGAAAAGTTATTTTTTGGAAAAAGGCTGTATATAGTATACTTAAATAGTAATAAATTTTCTTTTATAAGAGCACATAATTAATCATTGATTGTTGTTATTAATTTTAAGCTTACTTTATATTATGTTAAAATTATTATGCTACACTATAAGGTTTTGTTTTGTTTCATAAAAGAAGAAAAATATTTTGTTATTGAATTTTTAGTTTATTAATAGTTTATTATTGTGTGTTATATTGTTTAATTTAATATATATATATATATATATATATATATATATATATATATATATATATATATATATATATATATATATATATATATATATATATATATATATATATATATATATGTGTGTTACAAATATCGCCAACAAACTGATATGCAGTTAGGCGGTTTTTAGAATAAGAAAACAATTATGTAAAATCCTTGAATAAATACATTAAAAAAAAAATGTGAAGTTTTTTATTACCGCCATAACTTTTACGTGTAAATTGCTTATCAGATTTGGGTATATCTATCAAAAAAAAAAACAAAAAAAACCTGTTCTAATCTGTTCTAAATCTGTTACCCGACTGCGCCAGAAGGAGGGTTATGTTTTTGGAGATGGATTTTAGCTCGAAAGGTTTCGTTAGGCCGGGACTATATAATCCGGAATCCGGAACGACGGTGAAAATTCAGAGTACTGAAAATAGAACTCTGCGCTAATACAATAGAGTTAAAATGGAAGTTTCGAGTGTCGAGCTGTCATATAATATGACACTGGCATTTGACTTGACACTCACATGTTCGATTTTCAACTCTATTGTATTAGCGCAGATTTCTATTTTCAATGCTCAGAATTCTCTACGGCCTTATCATAATATTATTATTATAGTCCCAGCCTTAGGCTAGTTTCACAGCTCAAGCTGTCCGGTAGACTCGTACGGGCCGACCGTAAGGGCTCCCGGAACGGAGAGTGAGGCGGGTAGGGATGCCAGACGTCCCGTATTTCCCGGGACGTCCCGTATTTTAAGTATTGTCATGACAGTGCTTGTCCCGGCGGGACAAGCGCTGTCCCGTAAATCGAGCGATATAGGATTAAAAACTAAAAAGTATCCCATATAGATAAATATGAGCTCAGGCAACGTAAAACTAATCAATAATGCATAAACGCGCTCGATCCTCAGAAAAATATGAAAAATTTGTCACCAATTAATTATTTAATTTTGTTATTTTTTTGTCCCGGGTAAAAATCTGAGATCCGTCCCGTATTTTTTGGCTTATGTAAGCATTTGTCCCTTATAGGCTGAAAAAAAATCCGGCAACCCTAACAGCTGTCGGAGACACACGTGAGGCGCTAGAACAGGGGTCTCCAAACTTTCCAGCCTTAGGGCTATACTGATTTCTCCAGTAAGTTCCGAGGGCCAAAACCATATTATCATTGTTGCCGGTGGTAAAAAGTGAAATAGTCCACTGATGAAAAAAAAGTCCGAAAAAGTACGCAACGTTTAAAAAAGGCTGCAAATCGGACTAAAGTCCGCAAAACGGCAACACTGCATATTATTAATTTTACTGTCATTATCTGTAATTTCTAGATATATAGTCTATATAGTCGTAGAGTACGAGCCATGAGGAGTAACATGACACGACATCTGGTGGACACAAGCGGAAATAGGTAGTACCTTCTATCGCTAACAGATGGCGCTAATAGCACGTACAGAATAATCTCGTTGGTTCGAGAAAGTTCTGGTGTCTTCCACTCACTTCTAGATGGCAGTAATTGGAATATATAAGAAGGCTAGTGGCGCAACCACAAGTCAGTTCCTATGACACTGTTGTGAAATAAAATAGTACGTACCTCCTTAAAACGTGTTTGTGCGTGTTTAAATTTAAGACATCTTTGTAACAGTATTTTGATTTGAATTGTTGCTTTTGTGATTTAGTAGTATGGAAAAGAAGCGAAAAATTGATAGTGAATGCAGAAAAATTCAAAGATCAGTGGAACATTCAGAATTTCGTAATTGAGTCCAGTAACTAGGCGCTATGTTTGATTTGCAATGAAAGCAAAGCGTTCTCAAGGAATATAACATTAAACGCCATTATGAAACAAAACATTTTCAAAATTACTCAAAATATACAGGAAGTTTGCGGACAGAAAATTCGTAGCTATGAAGCGCGGATTGAAATCGCAGCAATCTTCATTTACAAAACTCAAAACTGAACAAGAGGCTGCAACTCGTACCAGCTTTCGTGTGGCTCTTGAAATTGCAAAACGTGGAAAACCATTCACCGATGGAGAAATGATCAAAGAATGCATAATTGCAGTAGCCGAAGAAATGTGCCCTGAAAAGGTAAATTTATTAAAAACTGTCAGTATGTCAGCAAACACTGTGACTCCGAAGGGTAGAAAACATCGTTAAAAATATACCCTCTCAACTGTTCGACAAAAATGGACATGTTGAGTGGTTTTCTTTGGCCTTGGATGAGTCAACGGATGTGTCAGATACTGCTCAGGTGTTGATTTATATTCGAGGAGTAGATAAAGGCTATGAAGTGCATGAAGAACTTCTTGATATGTATAGTATTCATGGCACAACTACTGGTACAGATATTTTTAAAGGAGTTGAAATGGCCATTAATCAAAAGAACCTTCGATGGAAAAACTTGAAATGTATTACAACTGATGGAGGCAAAAACATGAGTGGGAAAGATAAAGGAGTGGTCGCTCTTGTGTCAAAGGCTGTAGAAAATGACGGTGGTTCAAAACCATTAGTCTTACATTGTATCATTCATCAACAGTCTTTGTGCGGAAAATGTTTGGATATGTCTGAAGTTCTGAAACCAGTCGTATCAACTGTTAATTTTATCAGATCTTTTGGGCTGAATCACCGACAATTCCGACAATTTATTAAAGAGATTGGAGAAAATGACTTACCTTATCATACTGCCGTACGTTGGCTTACTTGTGGGAAAGTCCTTCAGCGCTTTTTTGAACTTCGAGCAGTGATCGAATTTTTTTTGAATGAAAAGCATCGCCCTCTTCCTGAATTACAAAACAACGCATGGCTGTGGAAGTTAGCATTCTATGTTGATTTGACAAAACATGTGAACGAACTGAATTTGAGATTGCAAGGAGAAAACCAGCATCTTCCTTATGTATACACTAATATCAAATCATTCCGGAAGAAATTGATACTGTTTCAATCACAACTACGAAGTAAATGTTTTTCACATTTTAAAACATGTGAAATATTCAGCCACACCACTGAGACTGAGTTTCCTATCGATTTTGCAATCGAAACTTTGAGTGCTTTAAAAATAAATTTTGATACTCGTTTCTCGGACTTTGATGCCATTGCGAATCAAAATAAGAGTTTTCAGAATCCTTTTGATATTGACATTGAAACCCTAGCCCCGGAACTTCAAATGGAAATGATTGATCTACAGTGCAGTGATATAATTAAGAACAAATATCAAAACTCATCTTTGTTGGAATTTTATTCTTATTTATTCTTATTTTATTCTTCCATTGACACAATTTGATAATTTGCATAAATTTGCTCGTGGGCTGTTTTCTATTTTTGGTACTACTTATTTGTGTGAGAAGACCTTCTCCAAAATGAAGCACACAAAAAATGTTTACAGATCTAAATTAACTGATGAGCATCTTAAATCTCTTTTAATAATTGGTACAAGTAAAATTAGTCCACAACTACAAACTATTGTCAGTGGAAAAACTCAATTACATAAATCTCATTAGTATTTCATATGTCATTATGCTTGTTATAAGTTATGTTTTTATTTATAATGTATAAAATGTTAGTTGTATTCATTTCAATAATTTGTTAGTTATTATATACTGAAGTTAAATTTTCTGCATATTATACATGTCTTTACTCATTACAATTCTGTGTTTCTTTATCCAACTTATCACAAAAACAATAACAATAAGCCTACAACAATGTTATGAGTAGTTAGCCCATGACCATATCAATGTAGATGTCATATTAATAATTATTCAACATAAAATTAGAATACTTCAGTAAACTAAATTTAATTTGCTATAAAATATATGTTGTCTAAAAGGAGTTTACAAGTATGCTAGCTCTCCGCGGGCCGGACAAAACCTGCCCGCGGGCCGGATGTGGCCCTCGGGCCGTAGTTTGGAGACCCCTGCGCTAGAACATCATTTCAAGCGGATTGGCTTGTGCGGGACCCAGAGCGGGTCACGCACAAGCATTTGCTTCCGCGTCGATGTGAAGCGATGTTCTAGTAAGCGCCTCATGTGTGTAACTCCTCCATAGATGATAAGTACTACAACTCCTCCGTTACTCCCGCCCGGAGCCCGTACGGTCTGATCTCTCGGACAGCTGCTGCTGTGAAACCAGACATTTACTTACAATGGTGGCAAGGTTTAATAAAACTTGATTAATGAATTTAAAAACTTTATTTTTATAGAAAATTTATGCAAATATAGGTGATATAGATATATTCCCTTACAAATTAAAAAAATATATAAATATAATATAAAGATACGGAGTATGAGGATAATATATATATTTTCATGATTGCAGTAAGTAATAATATGTAGATGCATATTTTTAAAACTTATTTTTGGTTATTTTTAAAATCATAACATTAAAAAAATATAATAAAAGTACCTTACATTTTTATTATTATTCATAGTAAGAAATATTATGTGGCATTACACACCTTTTACAGACGAAGATCCGATACGCTGCAGACACGTTTTTAATATAATATTATAATATAACAATTATTTTATTAATATTAACCATTTAAATCGATAGAAATTGTATTAGAACTATATATTGTTTTACATAGTAATAATAATAATAATAATAATAATAATAATAATAATAATAATAATAATAATAATAATAATAATAATACTATGGACGCTTCACACCACGTCAATCTGGCCCCGTGCTAAGTATCCGAAGAACTTGTGTTACAGGTACCAGAAAACGGGAAGTATATTTAATACTTTTATACTATACATATATTTAAGATTTTTATTATATTATACACATATTTAATACACATCCATGACCCAGGAACACAGAAAAACTTTTTGTTCCTTCGGCGGGATTCGAACCCGCCAGCCCCGGCTTGAGCACCAACGCGCTGAACCACTGAGCCATAGAGGTCGTCTATCGTTACTGAAATTTTACGAGTATTTTACATGGATTATGTAATAACTATTAAGTATGTGCACCATAGACGTATATAATATTAAAGACGAGGCATATTTAGGCAAAAAGTGTCTCCAGTTAAATGGCCCCACTTTTGAGATTTCTGGGGCTATTCTGACATTTGGAGTATGGTGAAAACCAAGATGGCGTAACTTTTTCTTGTATGAATTTGTTCTGTCAAATGTACGTCATGAGTTTTGAAATCGTTGATGTACACATTACACTGTCAACACCATGGAGCTTTTTACTAGCTCCATGGTCAACACTCAACATCGATGTTCTAATTAAATCATTATCGCGTCAGCATCTCTTGAATAGGCTGGCGCTGGGATCTCTATCTTGGGACTTTCCAAAAATTAGAATAGAAAAATATATATATACATATACATATACATATATATATATATATATATATATATATATATATATAATGATCAATCGTGATAGTAGGCAAATACACCTATAAAGTGTATTTACCTACGATCACATAGATACATGATTATTAATTATGGTTTTATAATTACAAAACTCTTTTAAATTACCCAAGTACCTACTTATCACTAAAACTAATTAAAAAAAGATATTGATAATGTTATTGCACAACATAGCAAAGGAACACAAGACAAAATTAATTTGCAGCCGTATTTGGTAATAGATATTATGAAATAAGGTAATTAATAACACAGAATAATCAAAATTCAAATGAACAAGTGGCAAGGACAATTCCCTAAATTCAAAGTCTCTAAGGAGGCTTAAATATCACAATTACTAATTACAATAAACACTAGACGTAGGTACCTAATAATTATTAAGAAACTGTGTATTATAAAATACTTACATAAGTACTTAATATAAAATATAATATTTAATTTAATTATTTGAAACTTTATAAATAAATATTTACAATAATATGTAGATGTAAAATAATTTGAAAAGAGTAATACTAGCAATACTACTATATTTACTTATAATGTAAACTGTGTTTTATATTTGTGGACTGGTAAATAAATAAATTTTGAATATAATATTGAAAAGTAATAAATATTTTATACATTGTAGCAAGAAGCTTTATAAGAAATTATACTAGATAGAAATAGTACGAGATACGATAAAAGGAATGTAAGTAATAGGCTTATTATACTTATCTATTATTTGCGATATTTTTTATATAAAAATTTAAATTAACACATCGCAAATAGGTTGCCTGAATAAATTGCATGCAGATAATATTAAATAATTAAATTAAGTTATTGAGAACGAAAAAGCTTCATCTAGTGGCCCACTAATTATATTTAGTTTTAATTCAAGCATAAAGTTATTTACTTTGGCTAAAGTTCGATAAGGAGGGTTTTTAAATTCGTGACATCTGACAGCTTTTTGACACGACAAGGACCGTCGTGCTACCAACCGCCGCCTGGTGACAGACAAAGAATCGAAAATTCTTATTGACCGTTTTTGATACCACTTACGCCACCAGATGACGCTTTGTGTGCGTTGGGTCTGCCACTCGCGGCAGAAAATATATCATTTAATGTTTATCGTTTTATGAAAAACATATTATAATGTTACTGCGTGAGTGAAAAGGATCATTTTAAGCAAAACAATAATTATTTTATTGATTTCCTTAATGTGAATGCGCAATCTTATCAGTCAGAAATGCCAAATAAGAGTTATGATTTTTTAGTTCGCAAACGCAACAAAAGATGACGCTTTCATTTCATCAAATAGGTTACTTGACCCTTTTCACCATAAACCATAAAACCCCACAAAACTTTAATTTAAAAATTCCAGCCGAATTTGCCTCCCGCCATGTTTGTCGATAGTCTGTGCTCAGACGTCATACTAATTGTAAATAATCACTTGGCAGTTCAGTGCACTGTGCACGGTTGACAACTGTGACAAGTGACGTTTATTTATTTACTATTACTATGACGTTACATCATGGCCGATCGCACAATGCACAGATAATAGTGTTTTCGTCAGTTCAAATAAAAAATAAAAAATACTTCTTTTCAAATTATTTTTTACATCTTATTTTATTTCATGATTTCGCTATATTATGTTTTCCTAAGCCACTAAAGGAAAAACTCATTAAATGTATGAATAAAGTATGAGTCAAGTAGCCTATTTAGAAATTTAAGATGTTATTTAAAAAAAAAACGAGCGCAATCCCTGCCTGTAAACTGTCACGCAGTTTGCCGTGCTTATATAATTTGATTTTTGTGATTTTTGTTTGCTTATATAATTTGATTAACCTTATTATTAAACCTAAAACTTATAACAAATAACAGATATATTCCTATGCCGGATCATAGAGCTTAAGTTTCTTTGGAACATAAATTAAAGACGTTTGCATCTGGTCATTAATTAGGAAAAATTCTTGACAGACAGACGCGACTTTATAAGTAAATTATCTACTGCCACATAATATATAGTTTAAAATATACTATTTGCGTTTTGGGCAAAAAAAATGGAACATTGTCTATGTGTTAGTAGACCCGGTGTTTTACCCTATTTTATTTATTGTTTAACGTCACTCCATCGTCGCTATTTAAAAAAGCTAAGATACAGCTGTATTTAAATTGATAAAAGAACTAGGTACTTATTTCTAATTTCAAAAATACATCGGCAAGTTTTGACACAGTTCAGAATCAGAATCATAAACCTCAACCTCCTTATAAATAAAGATTGGCGATGCGACGCGCAATTTCCAGCACTACGCGATAAATAATAAGGAAGCTTGTTTACTTATTTCAAAGTAAAATATAATAATTCATACTACACCTACCTACATAACGTTTTGCATAAATATTCTGTTTTTTGAAACACTATTTTTTTCGTGCAAGCGCTGGAAGATTCATCAGTAGGTACTTATATTATATTTGTAAACTAAAAATTACTTTATTTTATTTATTTACTTTAATTTACTCAAAGCAACATCACAAATGTTTTCCAGTAGGTAAGTTGTCTAACCTAAGAACCTCAGAAGTCTTATGCCATTACTGTACATAAGTTACTATACTTATTATAATAATTAATATAGCGCTAACTAACGATTTAGACTCTTTCTCCAAGAGAGCTTAATCCTAACCTTAACGGTGCTTCACATTCGAGAATATCAGAACTCGGATCATTGGTCCAAGACCCAAAACGGTAGCTTATTGGACGTACAGTAATACATAATATAAATTATCTAAAATGTGTTAATAACAATATATTTAGTAAATAAATTCTAGTCTTCATTTAGATGTGCTCATTTTATGTTTTAATGCGTAATATGCAATAACTCTTAAAACGACTATTTCTGCCACCAAAATGCCCATATCCATCCAGTAGTTATTCGCATTGAAACTCAGAAGTTTCAAAATTTCTTTTGGGGACCTGAAAAAGAAATTTTCAACTTGTACTAAGTCTGTGATCGCGTCACTAAAAATCAAGACGAAGCGTTTACCTCTCGGCCAATGCTGTTTTAGGCTGGGACTATGTTGTGCGGAATCCGTTAGGCCGTGGATAATTAAGAGCACTGAAAATAGAACTCTCCGCTAATACAATAGAGCTGAAAATAGAACACACGAATGTCAACGTCAGATGTGACATTCGATACTCATGTGTTCGATTTTCAACTCTATTGTATTAGTCCAGAGATCTATTTTCAATGCTCTGAGATTTATCTTCGGTCTTACGGATTCCAGACAATATATTCGCAGCCTTAGAGAGTTTTATGATCGGTAATGGCGTCCGCACACGACAGGCAAGCAGCTAGGCAAGCGGGGATGCACGAGAAAAAAAGGGTTTGCTTGATTGCCTAGAGAGTAATTAATCTAGTACCTAGTAAAAGGAGCAAAGCCACCCACGTATTTAAGGAGGAAGATTTTTTTATTGTGTATTATATACATAAATAAAGTTTTTATACTTACTTCAAATGACAGTAATCTTTAGTCTCCGGACATGGTATGGAGGGTCGGCCCTGTGAATACACGGACAGTACCAGGGCCTCATAACCGAACCGCAGAAAGGAGGCGTAGGAGAGGATCTGCATCACGTACAGCATGTCGGTGATAAGCACCAGGAAACCCGCCAGCAGCAGCATAGCAGCTAGCGAGATTGCCCCGATAAATGTGCCGTTCTGAAAAAAAAAAAGGGTTTTAGTAAGGCAGTATTTAAATATTTTCGTATATTTTAAATTTCAAAATGATGTTTATTTGATCTTTCCGTTCTTTTGCATACCCACCACCACCACCACTGCTATTTTTTGTGGATAGCGTCTGCTATCTTTGTTACTACTATTTTGTTTTTTTTAACTATTTTTTTTTTGCAAATTTTCCAATACGCCAAACGGTCAACCACATAATTTATTGTTTTAAAATATAATGTAGAGTTTGTGTTTATTTATACACCCGCATAGAGATGGAAGCTTGGGCAGGGACTATATTGTCCGGGGTCCGGAAGGCCGGAGAAAATTCTGAGCATTAAAAATAAAACTCCGGACTAATACAATAGAGTTGAAAATCGAACACTTTTGACATTTGACTTGACACTCGTGTGTTTGATTTAAAGCTCTATTGAATATAATATACGGGCAGAGGTCTTATTTCACCGTGCTGGTGCTGTGTGTTTTCCCGGGCCGACCAAATTCCGGATCATATAGTCCCAGCCTTAGATCTGAATGGTCTGATAGAAAACTTTTAACAGCGAGCCACATTATGCTCTCGTCTTAGCAGCATTTTAATAAATTCAAATGTTGTTGGTGGGATGACTTATCTGATATACATAGTAACATTCACACTTACAATAGGATTGACTAAAGTGCCAATGAGATTCCCCAGCGCATCCGACAGTATCCCCAAGGATGACAGGACCAAGACGAACATGACGAACCGGTACAGCTCTATGGGCTGGCCAGTGATCAAATACGAAGGCAGCGTATACGCGATGCTAAATATGATCTATAAGAAATATTTCTTGTAAATAAAAATAAATACTTATAACAGGCTGGCAGCTGCAAAATTAATGCAAGTGCTTATATTTTTTTTTTTTAATTTTGAGTTTCCAATTAAATGCATTGCAGAAGTAATTTTTTTGCAAGGAGCATTTTAATAAAAATTTGTCATCTAATTTTTTTTAATCTGAGTATAATATTTAGCACATCGCTTGCTTTATAATCACTCAACAATAAAATATTTTTCATCAAAATTACCGGCAATGTAAGATTTAATATTATTATAATAAATGAGGACCGAGGCCCTTGGGGCTTCAGAAATATTGATTTCAGCAAATTTTTTTTTGTGAATATAAAGAAATTTTAACTAACGCGGAAATTTACAAGACGAAACGTATTATGTTGGCTTAATAATATTTATTTAATTTGTTATGTACCTAATTTAATATTACATGGATTTATTACCTATACATAATATTATTTTTTAAGACATCGTAAATAATAAGTTATTGTTATTAATATTGGTATGAACCAAATCTAGGTACATTCTTTTTTCTAAAATTAGAGAGAAGCGAGCAAACAGACTTCCAAACACAAAATAATATTGAGGCGAAACATTTCATAATTGTTACAATTTTTAAAAACATTAAAAATAATTAAATACCTGTAATGGTATCCCCAGTAGAATACTTGCTGAATAGTATGTTTTTAATTTGTACCAATTATTAAAATTCTCTTTCTTCAACACTGGTATTTCAGCGGAAACTGAAAGAGAAAAACAAAATATTGTAACACAAAAATTATGCACGATTTTTACCCGACTACGGCGAAGCCGAAAGGACAGGTAGTGATTTTCGCAGTCTACGTATGTACGTTTATTCTATCATAGCACCTAAACTACAGATACGATTTTAATTGATGAGGTGTCAATAGATTCCTAATAATGGCCCGGGTAACATAGGATATATGATTTGCGTAGTCGGGATAAAGTTTTTAATTTTTGGTTATAACTGAAGAAATTTTGGCGCGCGTCAAGCTCCATTGTAGGTTATAAATATATAAAGGCCCTTTAAACGGCCCGATACTCGAACAGAAAAGGTGACATCAAAAAATGGAGGCTTCTCAAAGTTTCGAGTAATTTTATAATTAACTAGATGTTGCTTGCGACCCCGTGCGATCAAAAGTGTCGCATAATATAACAGTATTATAGTATACGAGTATAAGTAGTACATAAGTATTATTAACCAACCAAGACGTCGTAGTTCACAACAAAAAGGAAATCCGGCGGGAACCGTATATTTTGTCACGATAAAAAGTACCCTATATCCTACTCGTGGTCTACTCTATATCTGTGCCAAATTTCATCAATCTCGGTCCAGTAGTTCCGGAGGCCATTCAATGCCAACAAACATACAACCAAATAAATCTTTTCCCTTTATAATATTAGTATAGATTAGTACACTTCATACTTTGATACAGCTGAATCCTCAGTCCTGTGTCAAAATACTTGCTTAGTTTATCATGTTTTATGGAAAAATAGATGTAAAATCGCAGACCAAATAAAAAGTGAAGAGAGTTCTGCGAAAAACACAGTAAGGCCGGTCGAAACTACGCCTCGCCGTGTAATTGCACAGGAAAAGTATAGGAATCATTAGGGAAAGTAGGAAAAGGGAAAGTATAGAAATCATTAGGGCTTAGGTCGGGGCTGTACGGCGGATGGTCTAATAATTCTATGATTTCTTGCTCTAAAAACTCTTTTGTTCTGTGCGCGGTGTGAGAACTCGCATTGTCGTGATGGAGGATGATGCGGCGGTTGCAGTTCTCTTTACGGAGTTCAGAAACGACCTGTGGCAAACAAATGTTAGCATACCATTCTGCATTAACCGTTCTTTGTCCCTCAAGAGGAATAGTCGCAACATGGCCGGTTTTGGAGACAAACGTGGCCACCATTTTTTTTGCAACACTCCGTGAACGAACAATTTTTGTTGGCTTTAACTCATTTTCGAACACCCAAACTCGTGACTGGTTTTTTGTTTCGGGTTCGTACGCGTATATCCAGGATTCGTCACCTGATACGATGTTGTATACAGCATTTGAGGATCCTGCGTGGAATCTTTCGAGAGTTCTGACGCACCAAGTAACGCGAGCCGCTTTTTGCTCTTCACAGAGCAAATGCGGTATCCATCGGGAAAACAACTTTTTTACACCTAATTGTTCATGCAAGATTATATGTATTTGAATCATGCCAATGTCTAAAGTTGCCTGAATTTCGCGGTATGTCATATGTCGATCTTCCTCAATCAGCTTACGCACAGCATCAACGTTTTCTTGGGTGACTGCAGTTTTTGGACGACCTTGACGGGGATCATCACTGAACTTGACACGTCCACGTTGAAATTCAGCAAATCAGCGATAAATTGTGGTTTTGGATGGGGCTTCATCACCAAATGCAGAAATCATCCGGTCAACACACTGTTTTTGTGTTAAACCACTTCGAAAGTCATAATAAATCATCGCTCTAGAATTTTCTAGTCAATTCCATTTTCTCAACGACTAAACAAGTTTGACAAGACCTTGTGACAAGACCGAGAATATTTTTTTAAATAAATAAACGGTATTCGATTTTTAAAACCAAGGAGTTTTAAATTAAAAAGATTTTAATATGACAGGAACAGTGGAAATATTCCATTCCCGATACTTTTAATGCAGCCCTCGTATAAAAAACCGGCCTCAGTTTTTGTAGGACAAAACTCTGTCTTCACTTTTTTTTTTGGTCTGATATGCAAAATAAATATAAATCTTTTAAGTGTCTTATATTATATTACTCAAAAATACTTACACCTCAAAGCCGCTGGCATCAAAGAGGTGTAGCACACATACACTACTGATATGAGGAAGAATCCCAAATTATTGAAGGTCTTCGAGCTGTCATCTCCCGCATGCTGGAATACTAGACCGAGCGTCACTCCGACTAGGAAATGTAGAAGGATTTTCAGTTGCGTCACTGTCTGAAAAAAAAGTAAATGCAATTGTTTTTTTGCTAGACACTAAGGTAGGTGCATCATCAATCAAATAGTTCAAAAATCACAAGCGGCCTCTGTTCATCCCCAATCCAGGTTCGCCAAGATGATTGCCCAGCGTGTACGGGCACAGTTAGGTTGCATGGATTCACAATAATATTATTATATTATTACTATCTAGTTGCAGTGGCGGATCGAAGTCTTAAACTTTTAGTAGGGCTCTTGGTGCCAAGACTGTTTGTTATTTCAATATCATAATTACTAGCTGACAAACATTGTCTCTCTTAACTATGAACTGAAATCAATAAATAACTGCCTACATACACCTACAGTTTCTACACTAACTACTACATCCACAGCCTACAGCTATTACCTATTTTTACTAGTAATACCTACAACCTACACCTACCACCTATAACTACACCTACTACCTACACCTACATCTAATACCTACACCTACACCTACTACCAATCCCACCTACAGGTGATGTGTGAAAGAGTTATCGACCACTGAGTGTTTTTTTTGTGAAATGAACCAGACGGATCGCCTGATGGTAAGCGATTACCGCGGCCCATGGACGTTCGCAACACCAGAGGAATTATACTTGTAACTCCTCTGGTGTTGCGACTTGCGTTCCTGGTCCTTAAAATTACCAATCCCCCCCTTGGGCATCCGGTAACTTCACTCACACGGCGAAACACAACGCAAACGTTATTTCACGCCGGTTTTCTGTGAGATCGTGGTATTTATCCGGTCGAGCCGGCCCATTCGTGCCGACGCGTGGCACTCCCACAGTTATGGTTGAAGATTATTACAGTACTAATATCGCTTAAGGGGGCGAGTATTAGAAAAGTGGAAATTGAGGGTAATAATAATAATATACCTATATCTTATGTATTTTTGGTTGCAAATCATAAAATATTAAAAAAATGATGGTAAAAATATATTTCTTTTGAGGTCGGCCACCCAATGGTTGGAAAAATAGTTTACAACCTATTCTCATTTCTACAAAGTAGAAATTTTCACTTTGTAGAAACATTTCTCGATTCCTGGCTAGGGAAATTGATTTATCAAAAATCTAATTATGTAGTTTTAGTTTTTATCATAATCGGGCTCGCAACTCCTTTCAGCATTTTTCTTTATTAGTTTCGGATTTGGCCTACCATGCCCACTTGAAAAATTCACCTGTAGGTAAGTTTACAGTACGATCAAATTCTTAATGGCCCTCGCCACTCGGTAATAATCGTTTTTAGGGTTCCGTACCCGAAGGGTAATAAACAAAAAATTAAACCGGACAGTAAAATTAACAAAAAAAAGTATGAAATAAATCTTATTTTCTAAATAATTCCCCTTTTAAATTCGGCTCAAATTTTGACCACTTCTTTACACAATCTTCATAATTTTGAAGTCGGTATCAGCCCAAACAATATCCTAATAAATAATTATTTTACAGAGCTCACGTTTAAGTTGGCTGGTACCGACTTGTACTTAAAATTATGAAGATTGTGTAGAGAAATAGGTAGTTCAAATTTTAGCCAAATATAAAAGGGGAATTATTAAGAAAATAGATTTATTACATATTTTTCTGTGTATTTTTACTTTGGAAAGCGGTTTAATTTATTTTTTTTAATAATATTTTTTCCCTTTTTAGTGATATTTGTTATTTATTATTCATTCATTTTAAGAAATTTTAAAATAAACGATCGAATGATTAGGTTTTTTACATTATTATTACATATACATTACATATGAAATTGGCGTTTTGTAAAGGATGAACATGAAGTCGATTAAAACACTTGGTTTTATCACTAACACCGCAGCCTGCAGCAAACTCGGACGTGGTTAGCGATGGATCCGCTTCCACAATAGGCTTCAATTATTGTTCATTATCAACTTTGGTCTCCGGCCGTCCATTAGATATTATTTATAAGATGATAATGATTATGATTGTAAGTTACATAATGGCATATGCTTGCAGTTTTTTAAACAATGTCGAAATTTCCAAACGAAAACTTTAAAAGCAATTCCAAACTTTAAAGACTGAGAAGTTCTGTTCAGTGCTTTTGGATCCAGGGTATACAAGGTGCAAAATCTTACTTTTTGGTAGCATATGCTTGTGTTACTTCAGAAAAAGTCAAAATCACTATATGTGTCCATAGTTGGCTTGAGGCTTGAACAATGGCTTTTTTACCCATTTGACCATTGGCCACGGGTTAAAACAACAATTGACTTTGGAAATTCCGAAAACGCACAGTTCTTAGGTTTAATCTACTAATAACACAAACAATTAAAAATCCGTTTGTTTCTATTGTCTTATTATGTACTAGCTTTTGCCCGCGTCTCTTTAATGTTGTGGAGTGTGTACAGTTTAAGGGACAATTTCCCCGAAAGAGGGAAAATATGTCTCTTAAAATTGGAATTATTGTATAATTGTTTTTCTTAATATCGTGAGATGTAATAACATAACTTATATTTCATTTGAAATCAGCTAAACACGATTTGTAATTTTAACACATTATTTATATTAAACTGGTATTAAGGATTATCTTAATACTGGCAGTACTTTGAATTGATAGTTAAAAATCAGAAAATATTAAAAAACTTTGTCTAAGTTGTAACTATTACTTTAGTTACTTAAAGTTTTGTTTGTGTGCGTCTCGGCGATCGTAAGTTTGTAATGCTTACGCCTACATCTATCTGTTGCTTGCTTCACTTTGTACCATGCGTTTGTTTGAAGACTATCGATCTAGGCGTTATTAATCTAAGGGCCGAACTGACGTCAGTTCGGTCGGATGCAATTTTTTCCGTGTATGTTGCTCGAATCCGTTCAGGCCGAACTGACGTCAGTTATAACTGTAACGATCGGCCTCTCGTCTGTGGAGACCTTAAGTCTTTCACGCTTAAACTAAACGGATTTCAATGAAATTTGGTATGGTAGTAGTATACGCTGGCTGAGACGCGGGCAAAAGCTAGTACATAATAAGACAATAGAAACAAACAGATTTTTAATTTTTTGTGTTATTAGTAGATACCTAAGAACTGTGCGTTTTCGGAATTTCCAAAGTCAATTGTTGTTTTAACCCGTGGCCAATTTGTCAAATGGGTAAAAAAGCCATTGTTCAAGCCTCAAGCAATGCAATGCCCTGACAGAAGCCAGGAAAATTGGTTTTTCCACTTACCAGTCAGACACCGACCCGGCCACGTCGGCAGCCGGTAAGTGCGCGGCTTCCGGGGATTTTGTGGGGACTGTGGTCAGTTAGTTTTAATAAATAAATTTTAAATAACATATCAGGATTTATGTAAAGATTTTGAAACTAAGGATAGGCTATGACGTCCATTTGATAGAACAAATCTTCATACAAGAAAAAGTTACGCCATCTTGATTTCACCAAACCTCAAATGTCAAGATGGTCTCAAACATCCCCAAAAGTGGGACCATTTAAGTGGGAACAGTTTTTGCTTCAACGTGCCTCGTCTATAATATACATATACGTCTATGGACTTATGACATTACATTTAAAAAAATTACTTGTTCGTTGAAACAGACAACATCAACAATCAACAGAAAAAAATATCTTTAATGTACAAAATCGACAAAGTTCCTACTCGACCAGTTTCTAAGCACTACCAGTTTTCTTTGTACTAGGGCGCATCAAAATATTTAAACACAAAGTTAGTGACCGAAACGACCGCAGACATGGTTAAGGCTCTGTATAACACCAGTGACCTTGAGCGTCAAGTCCCATATTAATTTTGTAGGCGACAAGGGAGAATCGTGCCCACCGGAGAGTATTGAAATCGGATAAAAAATCGCTATAAATATTTATAGCGATTTTTTATCCGCAGCCCTGAGTCTTGTCTTACTTAAAATACTAAAATAATTTTCACACTCGTGTGACTTGTAGAAGAAGAGAAAAAAGGTTTTGACTAAAAAAAAAAGATGGACTTAGCATATTTTCAAATCAATATTTAAATAATTTTTTTTCAATTTATAAAAAGTCAGTCCTCGGCAAAATATAATGCAGAATAACATATATTTTTTGGGATTTTTCAATACGACCATGACTGAGAAAAAAGGTTTTCAGAGAACTCCAATTTCAGCTCTAATCAGCGCACAACCCCATAAACAACTTATTTAAACGTGTTTCAACAGCGCTGTTAAGCTCTTTTCATCTTATGCCTGGTCGAGCGGCAACTTGTGGAACTAGACATTCGAACTATTACAATGAAACGTGTATCTTCTAGTGTAGGTAATGAATAAAGTTCAATTTTTGAATGGAACGCTGCGTCGCGTATCGTTTCGTTTTGTTATTCTAATCATACTATAGATATTTAGAGGTAGTTATTTTATTCTTGAATATTACATACTATTATAGATATGAGCGCCGGCGCCGGTGGGTGGTATCGGGCAGCGGTGAATGCAAGAAAACTCCTGGCTTATGTTCGTGACCAGGTTTGATCGGTTGCATCTAAGTTCAAAGACGTTTTCACGTTCAATGACCGGTAGTTGATTTATGTTTCCGATGAGGACGACTTCGTTTGCACTTCGTTTGCATCTGTCAGCTTAGCTGCCGTTACGATGGATCCAAAGTGGTTCATAAGTGCCTCGTCCACTAATAAGCGTTTGTGAAATGTATTTGAACAATTCACTAACACTGAGGCCATCGTTGGCACTTTAGTTTTTTCCTCACTGCCAATGCACCGCGACAACGTCAATCTCAGGTCCATGGCTGCCTCCATAGTCGTGGAAATTGTCAACTATCCAAGTTGTCTTGCCATAACCCGGATCCTCGTTGCCAAGTTGTTGCGTTGTTCGTTCGATGCCAAGATTATCAGGCAAACGATGAATGCGTCCATAACGTTCGAATGGCCATACGAGTCGGGCAAAAAACAATCAATAAAAAAATAATTATTAAAAGGGCAAGGGAACTCAGGAGACGATTTTAGTTTACCGTGATGGACTTCGTAAACAATTATACCTATTTGAAAATAGAACTCTGCGCTAATTCTATAGAGTTGAAAATCGAACACACAAGTGTCGAGTCAAAGTCAATGTCATATAGACAGCTGTTACTCGACACTTCGATTTTAAACTCTATTGTTAAGGAGAAGAATTCTATTTTCGATGCTCTGAACGTTCCGGATTCCGGATCATAATATAGTCTCAGCCTTAACAATAAGTCATAATAATGTTGACTTACCCAATCTCGTAGATGGTTCATTAGCCCACGTTTCAACAGTATTCTTAAGTGGTGAAGATCCATAAGAATGTTTTCTTTACTAAAATGTCTTTTCACTGCATGCATTTTTTCTGTCGGGTATGCTTTTTCTATTCGCTTCGGGCAGTTGGCCGAGAGGAACTCATTGAATTTTCCATACTCGCCGTTGGCTACTTCCATAACTAAAAAAAAGCCCAAATTTAAAAGCTGTTGGCTACTTCCCGAACTTATAATAAAAAATTAAACTTTCTGTGAGAGTTGCAGCTTGCAACAAGACACGGTTCCTACTTAAAATGTAATTATGCAAGCTCCCTGTGCAAGTTTATTTTATTTATCTTTTATGACTTTTCCGTATCCTTTGCATTACCAGAGGTTATTGTACTTCCGACTATGGACTTGTATACTGAGTCCATGACATGTCACATGACATGGTGATTTATTGCCACGTTTGGATTTTCAGGCTGTGCCGCTCGCCTGCGGACTATTTGATGCGCCCGCGCACGCACACGCGTATGTGAATGAGTAAGTTGACCGAACCGCGATTATATCGAAAATAGTTACGAGAATTGAGCTTCAAACTACAGACTCTGCTTGGCAGAATGACAAGCACAGCACGCATAACAGTAAATATACCTTAATTTAAAAAATACACAAAAAAGTATGAAATAAAACTTATTTTCTAAATAATTCCCCTTTTGAATTCGACAAAAATTTTAACCATTTCTCTACTCAATCTTCATAATTTTGAAGCCGGTGCCAGCCAACTTGATGATCACGAATACTATTTTGGCAAACGCAAAATTTCAAGCACATAGATATCGGTGTACAAAACTCTGATGAGTAGTGAGTACCTATGTCATCATAATAATATAAAATAAATAAACATTTATTCAACACTCGCATTCACATTACACTACATTATCATTAAGTATCGACATTAAAGATAAACAATCACTAGCATACAAAAATAAACGGACATTTGCCTAACCACATAGAAAAGAAAACATAGATTGTACAAACATTGATTGTGTGTTAGCAAACAATAAAGAATAGCTGAATAAATAATAATAATAAATAAAAAACAGCCAAATTAAACAACAAATCAGTTCAGAGATTATTTAAACCTAATTATCAATAAAAGTACCTCCAAAGTATATGGTTAGGTACTTAGGTATAAGTCAGTTGAATGGGACTCCACTTAGGTGTGCTGTCGCAGCCGTAGCACATAACTATATCGCAACCCCTGGTATTCTGTGGGTCCTCGATGTTGTGTGTTTTGTGTGTGTTGTGTATGTCAGGCGAACGACAGATACTAGCAGCATTGCACAAAATGTACAATATGTTGGTGTTTCGTGTGAAAATGGTGGTGATGATTACTGTAAGTGGTATGATGGCATATGCTTGCAGTTCTTTAAACAACACCGGAATCCCCAAACATGTATCTATAAGGACTCAGGAGTTCTGTTCAGTACTTTTAGATCCAGGGTACAACTTGGTGCAAAATCTTACTTTTTGGTAGCATATGCTTGGACTACTTTAGAAAAACTCAAAATCATCGTATGTGTCCATATAAATTTCGAGGAGTTCCCTCGATTGCTCATGGATACCATCATTTGGGATTACCTATACATCAAAATAATAATTTTGAAAATCGGTCCACAGACGGCGGAGTAATCGTTGAACATACAAAAAAAAAATACAGCCAAACGTTTATCCACCTCCTTTTTTTGGAAGTCGGTTAAAAAAGGTGATTAGTCTTTCTCTCGAAAAATCCTCGAAATTTCCTATCTGTTCTTTTTATCGTTAGATTTTTTTGATCCCGCAGCTCTTTTTTAAATTTTTGGCCTATATAATAATAGCGGGTTAAATTTTGACTAAGAACAGATGGTTTAAAATATCAAATGCGGCCCTTGCGAATGGGAATGATTTTCAATTTTCACGGACTTTTGACATTGTAAACGTCTTTTCACATTGTAAATGTCTTTTCGTTCGTTCCAATATAGGCCCCTATTTCACGAAAAAGTGCGATCCCCTATCTTTCGGAGAGTTTTTAAGATATGATATTAAAAAAGACGTGTATTTACGAGAGCTGTAAGGTGAAAAAATAATTATTCGAGAAAGTAGAAAACGAAAAAAGTTATGGCCGACATAGTGAAAAAAAAAATATTCCGAATTTTTGATTTTGGTGTTACTTTAAACGAGACAATCTTGTTTGTATACAATCGAAATCTCGGCAACGGCTACAAGTATTACCATGAAATTTTGTATGCAGGCAGTTTTGGAGAAGAAAAAACGATCTAGCTAGGTCTTATCCCTCAGAAACTACGCATTTTTACCCGACTACGGCGAAGCCGAAAGGAAGGGCTTGATTTTGGCAGTGTATGTATGTATGTTTGTATGTAATAATATATGTTAATAAATGAGATATCAATAGATTCATAATAATGCCGCGGGTAACATAGTTTTTTAGTTTTTTTTTTCAAAATTTTGTATTTCGAAAATTGAACCTCAAATTCTAAAAAATTCAACTGAGATAATCATCACATGTTTAGTATCAAAAGAAAGGTATTCACAAGCACATCACAAATATGTACCTTTTGCCCGCAGTATTAAGTATTTATTTACGACATTAGAAACCTCTAAAATTATCAGTGCTTTTCTACTATATTATGCATGTTATATACATATAAACCTTCCTCTTGAATCATTATATCTATTAAAAGAACCCGCATCAAAATCAATTGCGTAGTTTTAAAGATCTAAGGATACATAGGGATACACAGAGAAAGCGATTTTTTTAAATACTATGTAGTGATAAGTAAGGCAGTGGCGTGCACAGGATTGTGACACTGGGTATGCGGCGAAGTACTCGGTCACAACAACTTTTTCGTTTATAGATTTTTAGCATAGCTACAGCCAAGCGACGGATCTCTAAGTCGAAACCATGCCAACAGAGCAAGTCTTAGATGTACTACTATTCATGTACATCTTCTACGGCAACGCAGACAAAAAAGCGATCGATCGTCGCGGCGGAAGAAATTCTAATAATTAAATTAATAAGCATATTTTAAAATATTATAACTACTCACCAGTCAGTCAGCTTCAATTATCACATGTTCAAGGTTCCGGTTACTTGAGATTACTATATCCCGATGTAAATTACTAAATAATATGCAAGGAAAACAATATAATTTAATCGTGTGTACACAACCACACAGCCAGTTATACGTTTCATAACTTTTAACATGAAATTTTCGAGTTACATTATTTTTTTGCTGGTTTAATTGTTGTAACTCGGGTACACACCTACCTTTAGACAGAATTTGAATCTTTTCACTGAATGACAATTGTGAGAACTTGTTATTTTTAATTTTTAATAAACACACATTTTCAACACAAACCTCACAATCAAATAACATTAAAAAAAAATCAACAAACGCACTATATATAGCGGCATATATATAGCGGTAGCTGCCGCTATATATAGCGTCAACTACCGCGGCAGGCGATGGCTCTCGGCTATCCGATCGCTTCCGAAAACCGCCGAACTGGCTTGTCGGAAATTATTCGTTGCCTATAATCCGAGTAAAAATAATAAAAGGAAATCTAATAAATCACGTATGCACATTATGCATTTTTGTTAAGTAAGGTTTTATTTGTTTAAATAGAAGAAACGTTTTGTGTTTCGCGGGGGCCATATTGCATATTTCATGTTTATAACATGAATTGTTTACAATTTAATCGCTCCAGTTTATTTATAGTTTTCTTATCTTAAAAGATTTTTCATTTTAACATTTGAAAGTGTGCATTTAACAGTTTATTACTGAGTTTCTATAATAATTGTAGTGATTTGCTTTTACTAGTGCTTTTGTTGATTTTTTTTAAATGTTATTTGATTGTGAGGTTTGTGTTGAAAATGTGTGTTTATTAAAAATTAAAAATAACAAGTTCTCACAATTGTCATTCTGTGAAAAGATTCAAATTCTGTCTGTGTACATCACATCGAGGACATGACATATATCATGTCGATATTCATGGGTGTGTGCGTTTGCGAAGTATGAAAATTACACATAGATGCGATGATATGTCCTGCAGAACGCACCGGCATGAGTTGCTATTTATAAAATATTAGGCGTTTTTAAGTTATTATATTTTTTAAATTAATTTATTTACTATTAATTAAAGTCATCTCAAACGTACGAACGTTTTATTAAAATATCTGTGAATGACAAGTAAAGCACTGTATTTGTGCCTATATGGAGCGCACGCCCCTGAAGTAAGGATGTCTGCGTCGTCGTTGAATTTCGAAAATCTTTTGAATAGGATAATGGTAGTAGGGATTAGATATAGATTTTGACCTTAAAAATATTTGGGATTGTGGTCACCCATCCTAGTTGAATCCATGACCGGCGTTGCTTAACATGAGTAAGCGCTCCGAGCATAATAGAAATTGTCACTTATTTCGCCTGGTATTAATATGTATATCAATGTATAGGTAATACATACGTAGAGTTTCAGCCAATTTAAAGGATCAGTTGTTCTATAGCATTTTATATGTTATATTCTTTAGACTTACACAACTTTTATATTTATAAACCGATTGAAATAAAATAAACATTAAATTTTAATTGGAGAAAACCTAAACGCATTACTAAAAACCGCATTCAAATCGGTTAAGCCGTTGACTTCGTACGCGCTTAAACAAATATCGCAGGAACCGTACATTTTTCCGCAATTAAAAGTAGCCTATGTGTTAATCCAGAGTCCATCTTTCATCAAAATCCGTCAAAACAAAATATATATATTTGGACTATACTATACCTATACCAGTTACGAATTTATATATATAAATTCGTAACTGGTCGCTGTCTGTACATGGAAGATATATAAGAAAAACTATAATTACAGGAAAGCTTTATGAACGACATAGAACCCAAAACAATGATTTTTAGAATTTTTGTAGAATATATTATATAATATATTAAGTCTTTACCTATGAAATTGACGTTTTGTATGAAAAAATTGAAACTAATTTTTTTCATGTATTTTTTATTTGTATTAATCGAAGTAATCACCCATGCAATCAATGCCTCTTTGCCAACGCAGTGGCAGTTTATTGATTCCCTTCTTAAAGAAGAATTTAATCAAAGATTGTTGATACCACAAAATTCATATTATGTTTCATTGTTTAATCAAATTGTCGACGTATGATGTAGACGTTACCGGTGTGCCAATTTGCTTGTAATAGTTATTGTTATAATATTGTTCATAAAATAAGTTATATTGTGGATAATGGTGTTGGTTGCGTAATTACCTTAATTTAATTGTTTACTTATGTGTTAGTATTAAGCATGTACGCAATTGTTTGTTGTCCCAAATAAAAAAAAATAAAAAAAAAAATGCAGTTTTGTATGAAAAAATTTGAACAAATTTTTTACATGTATTTTTTATTTGTATTAATCGAAGTAATCACCCATGCAATCAATGCATCTTTGCCAACTCAGTGGCAGTTTATTGATGCCTTTCTTAAATAAATCAGCTGGACGGTAGGCAACAAATTCCTCAAAGGCATTTTGTACTGCCTCTCGGGTATTGAATTTTTTTCCCGTTAAGAAGTTATCCAAATTCTGGAAAAAGTAATAGTCTTTAGGCGCAAGGTCTGGTGAGTAGGACGGATGACGGAGAGCTTCCAACCCTAGTTCTGGAGACCGTCTGCTGTGCAGTATGAGGTCGCGCGTTGTCGTGCAGGAGCAGCGGAGACGAGCGATTGACCAATGCTGGTTGGAGATGTGCCAGCTTCTCCATCATTGTGTTCAGTTCTTCACAGTACACATCTGCAGTAATGCTCACCCCGTTTGGTAAGAAGCTGTGATGAATCACACCGGCGCTATACCACCAAACAGTGACCATCACTTTTCTAGGGGTAAGTTTTCGTTTATAAAATTGTTTAGGTGCTGAACCAGGATCCAACCAACTTGCTGAGCGCTTGCGGTTATCAAACAGAATCCATTTTTCATCGCAGGTAACAATGCGGTTCAAAATTCCTTCATTTGTGTGTCTGTTGAGCAGTGCAAGGCACGTCTCGACGCGTACTTCGCGCTGGCGATCATTGAGTTCGTGGGACACCCATTTGTCAAGCTTTTTTACCTTGCCAATTTGACGCAAATGGACCAATATTGTTTTGACGCTAACGTCGAAAGCTGCTGCTAATTCAGCCGTAGATTGTGTATCATCAGCTTCCACAATCGCCTTTAATTCGCCATTGTCGACCAAAATCTTCGGACGACCGCGAGGTTCATTTTTCAGGTCGAAATTTCCAGAACGGAAGCGAGCAAACTAATAACAGGTGGTGCGTTGCTTTGTAGTGTTAGCTCCTTAAACGTCGTTGATGTTGCGTGCCGCTTGTGCCGCGTTGCTGCCACGACGGTACTCATATTCCATAATTACTCGAATTTTTAACGGATCCATGATGACGAAAAATATTGAAATGCGATGAAAATGTAACACTAATCAATAAAGAAATGACTACTTTTGGAAAAAGAATTCCATGCATTTTAAAATAAAATTAATTTGAAATTAGAATTCTTAGCCAAACAAAAATTATTTTGATTTGAAATGGCCAGTACTGCAGAACGGCAATTTCATTGGTAAAGACCTATTATATATAGATTATTATTATACACATTTGTGGCGTGCTTGCACAAATATGTCAAAATACACGTTTAAAATGCGGTCGTACAAACCCAGTTGTCCAATTTTCGAACATTACGTAATAAGACTTTAAATATGTAGTTATATAATTTTTATATTATACCTACATATTATTTTACCTTAATAAATTATCCTATATTTTTTAAATATAATATTATTATTATTATCGTTCTTGAAATCTAGAAATAAAATTGGCTCGCTCCGCAATCGTGAAGAGGATTATACTTATTAATATTATTCCAAAAACATGTTCGGAAACAGAAATATAAGAAATAAAAAAGTAATTTAAAAATCTATGACCCGACCACGGCTCTAGCTTGACAATTTTTGTACCTATGTATTTCTGGATTTCTATCTGAATTATTTTCTTGTTACGGCCTTTTTACCCCCTTTTTTATTTCGTAGTCGCCGTCGGGTTATAGTTTCTATAAGCAATATGTGTATTTTTCTTTCGTCGTGCAACTAACTATATCAATAATTTTGACTCTATTACGTCATTCTGATTGGCAGCTTGGTATGCGTAATTTTTGCGTTGTTTGGAAATTTGGAATGTGGCGGGTCGAATCCCGGTCAGATAAATATTTTTGTGTTTCTTATTATTTCTTTTATTTATTATTATTTCTTTTACAGATTTTACTAGCTGGTGCCCGCAACTTCGTTTGCGCAGAACTAACTATTTTTCTAAACCGAACTCTAAGATAAAAGTAGCCTAAGTTACGCCTTTTAACATCAGCTATCAGCCAGTTTAAGTCCCGTGAAAATAGGTCCAGAAAGAAAATAAGAAATAGGTTTCAGAAATTAGCATTTTAATTATTTAATAGTTTGCTGTAAGTACCGTAGGTATATTCTTTCATGTGCATTTAGTGAAAACTGAAAAGCTGTTAATTTCAAATTACAAACAGACAAATCATGTCAGGACTGTTTGGTAAAGTTAATTACTCAGATCTACTTGGGATTTTCGCGCAGAATCTCAACAATAGCTTGTTTTTTGGAACATATCAAATGCCTATAATATAATAACGTATTGATAGATGTGCTTGTGGATACTTTGGTTGAATTATGGGTGTTGGGAAAAGGTTGTGTCAGTATTTGTCTATTTTTTAAATGAACTCCACCTCATGATTCAAGATGAATGTAACCACAATAAATATTTTATGACATACAAATCGCGGTTTGGCTCAAGGTGACCCAATTTCACCCTCACTTTTTGTTACACTTGTGTTATACTCATCTAATAACTTGAGGATTAGTCAAATTGAATTTCAAACTACATTAAATACATTTTGTGGCATTTTAAATGAAGAATGGGTTTAGAGGTATCAGCAGAAAAATGTCAAGTATGTATTTTTAGTAGAGGATTAGGAAGGTTACAAATAGATTTAAAGATAAATAATCGAAGTTTAGAAATAGTAGATAATTACAAATATTTGGGAGTTTGGTTAGACAGGTCACTGCGCTGGAATAATCATATTACTATGAAAGTTGGGAAGGTTATATGGAATCTAAATTTACTTAAAGCTTTAGTTGTCTCTTCATGGGGTTTACATCCTAGGCATTTAAGACATTTATACCATGCTTTAATCAGAAGTCGCATTGACTACAGTTCTTTCTTATACGACGTAAGTGCAAAATGTCGTTTAGAAAAGTTGAATAAAATTCAAAATCAGGCTCTAAGGATAATAGGAGGACTTATAAAAACTTCCCCGATTCATGTGATGGAAAGTGAACTCGGTGTATTTAGTTCCATTGTACTTACGAAGGATAAATTTTGGCCTACAAAATTTGTTTATAATTTTGAAAATAATGTACTTATCTGTAAAAATGTTAAATGACTTATATGCTCTTCGACAAAATACTTATTGGAAAAATAAAACGATCCCTTTACTGGCATCAGTACTAGACGAAATTAATGTTTTAAGGATTGCGTCATCAAGTCCTTTAATGATGTTTACTTTGCAAACATGGGTAAATATTTATATAAATGAAATTATTGTAATAGAGTTAGAATCAATCAAATGTTCAAAGAGTTTATATAATACAACTTTGTTAAAACATGACGTAATTAATGAGCTATATACAAAATATAATGGGTGGCATTTTATATATACAGATGGGTCGAAGAGTGTAGAAGGTCATGGCTCTGCGTTTTATATATCTGGCAGAGATATTCAAGACAATCGTTTTAAAATAAGCGAACCTTAAGTTTCCATTATGACGTTGGAACTTATTGCCATCTCAGAGTCTTTAAATTATGTTCTATCTAATCAGCATTATAGCAGAGGTACATCAATAGCTTACGGTATCTTATCAGCATTATAGCAGAGGTACATCAATAGCTTACGGTAGCTTATCAGCATTATAGCAGAGGTACATCAATAGCTTACGGTATCTTATCAGCATTATAGCAGAGGTACATCAATAGCTTACGGTATCTTATCAGCATTATAGCAGAGGTACATCAATAGTTTACGGTATCTTATCAGCATTATAGCAGAGGTACATCAATAGCTTACGGTATCTTATCAGCATTATAGCAGAGGTACATTAATAGCTTACGGTATCTTATCAGCATTATAGCAGAGGTACATCAATAGCTTACGGTATCTTATCAGCATTATAGCAGAGGTACATCAATAGTTTACGGTATCTTATCAGCATTATAGCAGAGGTACATCAATAGCTTACGGTATCTTATCAGCATTATAGCAGAGGTACATTAATAGCTTACGGTATCTTATCAGCATTATAGCAGAGGTACATCAATAGCTTACGGTATCTTATCCAAAATTGATGAAATGATATTAAGGGGAGTCACGATGAGATTGCAATGGGTTCCATCTCATATTGGCTTACAGGGCAACGAAGAGGCTGACAGGCTGGAAAAAGCTGCTGTGAGGACTGGAAAAGAAATAACTTTTGTATTTGATTATTCGGAGTTTTTACCTAAATTTTAAAATATTTACTTTGATCTTTGGAAGGAGTATTTTAATAGTCGTTCATTACAAAAAGGTATTTGATACAGGACTTTGACTGACAATGTCAGCCACTCCGTGTGCCCTGGATAATGAATTGCAATTTAAGCCGTAAGTTAGTTGTAACTGCGCACAAGCTCGGAACTGGGCACATTCCGTGTAAAAAATTTGCCTTCATGATGAAAAAAGTAGCATCGCCTAACTGTGAGCAATGTGGAGTTGTTGAAGACCTACATCATTAATTATTGATGGAATGTGACAGATATGAGCCTGTGCGTTATAATAGTATACTGAGTGCCTTGAATTTGAATAGAAGCGATATGGGAACATTTTATAAAATTTTGTCGCAAGCAAATAATGCCGAGGCAAAGGTTTTGTTCAAATTCATGGCACAATTATTAGAATAGGTGTTTCCCTGTATATTTTTTGTCATTAGTTATAACTTATAAGATTAGGTTCCGATGGAACTGACTTATGCTGTGTGCTAAAAGTCCTTAAATAAATAAAGAGTAAAAAGAAATTACAAATTGACACTTCAATTTTATTTATTTGTATGGAAGTATTTTTTAAAATATTTTATAGTTCTAGTCATGGTTCTAGTAAAACTCAGAGCAAAGCTCGGTCTCCCAGGTACTTTTATCTTATACTGTAAATGAGACAATCTTGTATAATAAATGCTATCTATGCCGTAGCCCTTTTGTAGGAAACAGCTGATTTTTTTAAAGTAGGAAAGTTGATCCTATACGAGTAGTAAACGTTGCTTATATTAAAGAGTATATTCACTCCTGAAAGTTTGGACACTGACGGAAAAAACTCCCTGTATAATCGTAATCTCGGCAACGGCTGCAAGTATTTACATGAGTGTGCAGGGAGTTTTGGGGGATAAAAATCGGTCTAACTAGGTTTTATCCATGGAAACTGTGCATTTTAAGTTATATATGTTTTTTCGTTCGTCGTGCAACAATATATCATTAATTTTGACTCTATAATGTCAGTCGGATAGGCAGCTTGGTTAATTTTCGCGTTGTTCGGAAATTCGGAATGTGGTGGGTTCGAACCCCAGTAAAATATATTTGTGATTAATTTTTTCTTTTTAATCTTCTAGAGCTCCGAGAAAAGCTCGGTTACCCAGGTACTCAACCATACTACATCAACGCCGAGGCAAAACTACTGAATCTGGAAATGTAATATTTGGACCGTGGCTTCCTTTTGTGATGTATAAGTCCACTAAGAAGGTATTTTGCGAAACTCGGGGTGAGTTAGACCTAGACCTTTTACCTAGAGGGGAAAAAAGGGGTATCAACTTTTATATGTAACTTTTTTGTTTGTGGTCAGATATGTTTTAAATTTCGTGATATTGCTCTTTGACATGATGTACTAAAACTCTTATTCAATATTTTTAAAAATTCTATCTATTAAATGGTAAAAATGTGTATTAAACTTTGTATGGGAAAAAATATGAAATGAGCATTTATTCGGCTTGGAACTTTGTAAATGTAGTCCTAAAAGAAAATAAGTAAACATGTATTTTTCGATTTTTTGATATTCAACCCCTAAAGGGGTGAACAGGGGTATGAATGTATTTTTTTCAGAGTCAGACCAATGCTTGACCATTTTACTATATTTGTTGTATATTTCTGGAATGTTCTCTTCAAGCTCTTTATTTTGATACCCTTAGTACCCAGGGGTACACGAGCGAATGAGGTAAAGTCGTGTTTAAAATCATCGTACATGTGGAGTCACATACAAAAGCTCTCTTTAAAAAAACATAAGAGTCCATTTGAGAGGTGAACAGTCTGCTGAACAGTTTTATGAATTGTTGCTTATAATAATAGAAAACAGCGATTACCCCTACAATTTATGGTAAAATTACTATTCCGCTTTGGCAACAGTGGTGACATCACTTACAGAACTCACTAACGCAGTTTACCCTGATGTCACTAATCTCATGACAAAACCCATAGAAAGGTTATATTGTGAGCGTGCCATTTTGACTCAAAAAAATTAAAACGCAGCCATTATAAATAAACTTTTATTTAAGCCATTTGAAGCAGATGAAGTACAATCAGTGGATTCAGTAGTACAAACTGATGATGCGGTAAACTATCCCGTGGAGTTCCATAATACTCTAAATCCAACAGGTCTTCGACCACATTATTTTCGTTTGAATATTGGAGCACCAGTTATTTTATTAATAAATATTAAGGCTCCAAAATTGTGCAATGGCACCAGACACCAGATAAAAGTTCTCCATCGCAACATTGTCGAGGCTACTCTACTCACTAGATGTGCTCACGGGGAAACTGTATTCATACCTAAAATACCATTGATCCCATCAGAGTATTCATTGATTGTATTTAAAAGATTGCAGTTTCCCCTAAAAGTATGCTTCGCATTTTTCGCATTATTCGCATCAATAAAGCAGTCTTATTTAGGTGATCCTTGCTCCGCATGGCAATACAATTAATGTACCTATATAAAGAGGTCCTTCAATAGCATAATTTACTCTAATAATAAAATAATCTTAAATCAATTAAATTTATTTTTAGCATAATAATTAAAGTCTCATTCTAAAAATAATAGGAAATTAGTCAGTTCAACATCTACGAGTACGAAGTCGCGGGCAAAAGCTAGTCTAAGAATAGAATAATTATAATAATTCAACGTTGTATTTTATGGAACCATTTCCTTGTCCCGGTTTCTCGTCACTCAACGACAATATTTTTTCAAATTCCGTAGATTCATTTCCAATGTGCTCGATAGTCGTGCGAGGCACGAAATCAGTGATTTTTATATACATTACTTTCTTTTTATTGCCTTATTGTTAAGTATTTCACGGTTATTAAAACCATTGCTTTTTAACCGAATTCCGAAAAAAGGAGGCGGTTATACGTTCGGCTGTATATTTTTATTTTTTTTGTATCTTCAACAATTACTCCGCCGTCTGTGAACCGACATTCAAAATTCTTTTTTTTAATTACCTACATCAAAAAAAGAACTTTGAAAATAGGTTTTTTGAAATGAAAATCAATTTGGGATTATACCCTAGGGAATAATCCCAAATTGGTCCTTTTTACATCCAAGTATTGACCTCTTGATAGGTATCCATGAGGATTCGAGAGACCTCCTCGAAATTTATATAGACATATATAGTGATTTCGACTATTTCTGAAGTAGTCCAAGCACATGCTACCAAACAGTAAGATTTTGCTCCAAGGTATACCCTGAATCCAAAAGTCTGAACATAACTCCTCACTCCTCATATATGCATGTTTCGGGATTTCGGCGTTGTTTAAAGAACTGCAATCATATTCCACTTTCTCAATTACAATAATCATCGTCATCATCATCACCACCATCATCACAACATATATCATCACATTATGATGATATAATAAGTACTTCTCATTGTATTTTACACCGACACGGATATCTTTGAACATTACTTTGCCCTTTGTGAACCTATTTGCAAAGTTATTTTGTTGTTGTAAAGGCTATAATTCGAAATTTGTCCGTTTTATTTTTGTTTTGTTAGATAATGGGATCCATGATAAATCGTGGGAACTCTTCGAAAGGACACTGGCGAATCCTGCCTGATTTTCCATCAAGAGCGGCCAAGTTTTGTAAATATATTATGGTTTTATAGTACTCAAAAAGTAATTATATAAAAAAAAAATTAGGACTTGGGAATAAAAAGTTATGAATCTCTGTACATCAGAGAATTGATGTACAAAATACGTACCTACTTAACTGTAGTTATCGTTGTCATCATATCTATATAGTCTATGGTTATCATGCTGTAAATTGTCAATTTGAGACGTAAAAGCTCCATCTAGTGGCCCAGTAGATAGATTTATTTTACAGTATAAAATTATTTGTTTTTTCTATAGCTCAGCAGTTTCGTACTAGTTTTATGGAAAAAAATGTTACTTGGGGTGTGAAATAGATCCCTCTCTATCATAAACACTCACAATATCTGTGTTTCACTCATGTCAGTAATGACTCATAATAAACCAAAAATCAGACTTCTAGCCTTACGACAGATACGAGGGTTAGTTTCTATATTTGCGGAATGAGGGGTTGGAATTCACCCTGAATTAGGCTCATTGGGACTCACTTTTAAAAATTTGTACTTACCGTGAAGTTTAAGTTTAAGTAAAATCTACATTTTACAAGTTGTGGATTACTTTATTTAAGTTGTTAGGGCCGGGGCCGGTTCGACCGGATAGGACCGGACCGGACCGGACCGGATTAGGAGGGAGGAGGAATTCAACAAGTAAGAGTTATTTGCCCTTCATTTATTCTGTTATATGTTTTCGAAGTGTAGGAAAACTATATAACTGCCCCCTAAAAAAGTAGCTAACTGCAGTATATTTACAATATTGTGTTGTGGCAAAATTAGATATCTCAGTTTTTTATTTTTTATACTATATGAGAGAGATTCGTTTGATAAAAGGTATAGATATCTAAATAATATAAAATTACTGACGGCACAATTGTCTCTTATTTTTAAATGACACCAAAAAATTTGAAAAAAAAAAACACTAAATCGCGATTATCTCGAAACTAGAAAATTTGAGTTATTTAGTTCTCCTTCTACGCCGACGATATAAGAAAATTTTATTGCCATTTCCACACCACAATAATTTTAAGACAAAAACTAGCTAAATCGGCCGAGTCGAGAAATTAAAACTGAAATGCTTTTTTTACATATTATACGATTCGTTGAAATTAGGTAAAATGTCACAGTGTTAATAATTATCCTACCCCCTGCAGATATGCGACCACCGCACCGTTGCAATTATCCTACCTCCTGCAGATATGCGACCACCGCGCCGTTGTAATTATCCTACCTCCTGCAGATGTGCGACCACCGCACCGTTGTAATTATCCTACCTCCTGCAGATATGCGACCACCGCGCCGTTGTAATTATCCCACCCCCTGCAGATATGCGACCACCGCGCCGTCGTAATTATCCTACCTCCTGCAGATATGCGAAAACCGCGCCGTTGTAATTATCCCACCTCCTACAGATATGCGACCACCGCGCCGTTGTAATTATCCTACCTTCTGCAGATATGCGACCACCGCGCCGTTGCAATTATCCCACCCCCTGCAGATATGTGACCACCGCGCTGTTGTAATTATCCTACCTCCTGCAGATATGCGACCACCGCGCCGTCGTAATTATCCTACCTCCTGCAGATATGCGAAAACCGCGCCGTTGTAATTATCCTACCTCCTACAGATATGCGACCACCGCGCCGTTGTAATAATCCTACCTCCTGCAGATATGCGACCACCGCGCCGTTGTAATTATCCCACCCCCTGCAGATATGCGGCCACCGCGCCGTTGTAATTATCCTACCTCCTACAGATATGCGACCACCGCGCCGTTGTAATTATCCTACCTCCTGCAGATATGCGACCACCGCGCCGTTGTAATTATCTCACCCCCTGCAGATATGCGACCATCGCGCCGTTGTAATTATCCCACCCCCTGCAGATATGCGACCACCGCGCCGTTGTAATTATCCTACCTCCTGCAGATATGCGACCACCGCGCCGTTGCAATTATCCCACCCCCTGCAGATATGCGACCACCGCGCTGTTGTAATTATCCTACCTCCTGCAGATATGCGACCACCGCGCCGTCATAATTATCCTACCTCCTGCAGATATGCGAAAACCGCGCCGTTGTAATTATCCTACCTCCTACAGATATGCGACCACCGCGCCGTTGTAATAATCCTACCTCCTGCAGATATGCGACCACCGCGCCGTTGTAATTATCCCACCCCCTGCAGATATGCGGCCACCGCGCCGTTGTAATTATCCTACCTCCTACAGATATGCGACCACCGCGCCGTTGTAATTATCCTACCTCCTGCAGATATGCGACCACCGCGCCGTTGTAATTATCCTACCTCCTGCAGATATGCGACCACCGCGCCGTTATAATTATCCCACCCCCTGGAGATATGCAACCACCGCGCCGTTGTAACTATCCTACCTCCTGCAGATATACGACCACCGCGCCGTTGTAATTATCCCACCCCCTGCAGATATGCGACCACCGCGCCGATGTAATTATCCTACCTCCAGCAGATATGCGACCACCGGGCCGTTGTAATTATCCCAACCCCTGCAGATATGCGACCACCGCGCCGTTGTAATTATCCTAACCCCTGCAAATATGCAACCACCGCGCCGTTGTAATTATCTCACCACTGCAGGTATGCGAACACCGCGCCGTTGTAATTAATAATAATAATAAAATATCTTTATTAAACACATAAGGGACATGACACAGCCAAATTTTAACAAAAAACAAGTAAATTATACACTAACGCACTATAACATTCAAATAATACGAAACGAGACAGTTTTAAAAACACAGCTGATTAAGGCTATGCAATGCCCACACCATGTGTTTAAAGGGATGCCACTCAGGCTTCGGCCGCGGCGAGCCGTGGCGCCTGATCTTACGTGACCCCCTTGTAAGTTCGCGATCTCACGACGGCACACAATCATAATTATAAAGGTACAGAAATAAATAAATAATAATAATAATAAAATAAAACATATAACACAACGCATATATTTAATATGTAATATAATATGTAATTGCGATGTAATATAATATGTAATTGAAAAAATGATAATTGCGAGTAATAAAGGGTGTAACAGAAAGACGTAATAATACTTTTAGTAAATATAAACATAATCATATAATCTGTAATTGATAAATATACGGGAAGAATAATAAATAAAGAATCCTCTGTTATTTACTACATTTATGCAGTGAGCAAACATTGACATTTATATTATCCTACCTCCTGCAGATATGCGACCACCGCGCCGTTGTAATTATCCTACCATCTGCAGATATGCGACCACCGCGCCGTTGTAATTATCCTACCTCCTGCAGATATGCGACCACCGCACCGTTGTAATTATCCTACCTCCTACAGATACGCGACCACTGCGCCGTTGTAATTATCCTACCTCCTGCAGATATGCGACCACCGCGCCGTTGTAATTATCCTACCTCCTGCAGATATGCCACCACCGTTGTAATTCAAATTCTTACGCTTACACCTAACCTAATTTTATCTTTTTACGCCTTGTTCCATAGTACAATTCCCAATTTCCTTTAACTTACGTTTAGCCTTATTAGTAATTTCCTATCCATTACCTTTTTAGGGTCCCGTAATACATAATGAACCCTTATAGTTTGGCTCTGTCCGTCCGTCCGTCTGTCTGTCTGTCTGCACTTCTAGCTTCTGTAATTATGAATATAAATTGAAATTTGGTATAGTTATAGATTGTGTATAGATCTCGGTTTTAGCATCATAAAATAATTATTATTTTATATTTTAGGGGTGGCTCCCTGTGGGGATGAAAAATATTTTAACATCCTACCCCATCGTGTGTATCGTTGAATAGGTCTTTTAAAATAAAAGCAAGGTTTCATACATGATTCATTTACGAGTAATCGGCCTCCAAAGTGGTTTATTAGTTGAAATGGCCTGGCATTTCTAAATTATGAGACTTAGAAACTTGCTATTTTCCATGCTGGTAGATCATGCTAAAAACTCTTTAGGAAAGTTATTTTGAACGAAATCGGACAGTAACTTTTGAAGTAATTTGAAAAAAAACCTTTTACGCGGATATAGTTACCGAACCCTCTTTAGACATGTCCTGACATGCTCTGGGTTAGGTTATTTAAGAATTGGTTCTTTTTTATGTCAACAAATATCGTCTCTCAGATTATGGATACGTAATCCACGAATTACGGTATACACGACAGAGACAAAGTGTCGAAATGTAATGGTCATCTGGAGTGGTCATCCTTGGACCACAAAACCGTCGGCAAACAACCTTATGAGACACAAAGCGGCCTTATGGTACAATGCATATTACCTAATAGAACCTTAAAATCGACTTTGGCAGTCGATGTTTTATTATCTATACAAATAAATAAAATTGAAGTGTCTGTTTGTAATTTAAAAATTAACAGCTTTGCACTAAATGCACATTATGTTTGGTACAATGGGGTACCTACATAAAAAAATCGGTTTTTAATTTTTTTGTCTGTCGGTCCGTCTGTCTGTTTGTTCCGGCTAATCACTGAAACGGCCGGACTGATTTTTACCAAACTTTCACTGGCAGATAGCTGGCAGATAGGTGTTATAAGGAGTAACTTAGGCTAATTTTATCTTAATGTTTCCATTAATAGTTCCTAGAAAACGAAGTTCGTTTACATAGAACAAATGGAAGCGGAACCCTAAAATTAAAATAAAGTAGCCTATGTTACACTTTATAACATTAGCTAGGTTTTGTCGACCTTCACAGGTGATGCACGAGATGCACGGGGGGGGAAAAAAAGTCGAGTCAAAACTACTTAATAAATATCTGAAGGTCGATTCCGCTAATTAAAGCCGACAATAATACAGTTACAATCTAGTCCCGATATGTTAAAACTGCAAAATGGTATTTTCATAAAATTTGTAATTATGTAACGATAATATATACTTTGTATAGTAACTGGCTGCGACTTCTAATCGGAACTCGGAAGGTCAAGAGGCACCGGACTCGTAAAGGGCGAGTGTACAATGTACTGCAGTCTGTGCAGTATAACGGTGCACATAATGTAATATCGATTAACGATTTGTTTATCCATAAAAAACATGACGCGTGATGAGTGCACGTGGCGGAAGTAAAATTTCAATCATCATTAAAATCCAAAAATACTCTCGATGTACTAATAAAAGACATCACTTCAAAAATGAATAGGAAAATTAAAATTTGTACACTTAGCGTCATCTGTGTTTGAGCTGTACTTTAGTAAGTTAAGTTGTTTTGTAATAAGTATAAGTAGCTTCCGATAGATGGCGTTATATGCAAAATCATGTCGTGACGTGACGCGACCTTGAAATTTTACTCTTAACGCAGTTTCGTTTCAAAAAACTTAAGAGATTGATATCAATATTTTTAATAGTAGGAGGAAACTTCGTGCACGGGTTTAATTCCAATACTAATAATAGCGAATCGCTACGGGAGCGACCGACAATGTAACGAACACGACACGAAGTTTTCCGAAAGACAGTATTTGTAAAGTAAATGCAATTTTCCTGTGCGTAGTACTTAGAAGGGCATTACAGAAACATGCATTTCAAGAGTGCAATTTATTATACTTTAGCCTTCAGTTTATCTTATCGAATAACAGCTAAGCGATTATGTGATAAGGCAAGGCAGTTTGAAGTGGGGAGGTTTATTTACAGCAAACTGTAATATATACTAGGCAGCGCTTGGCTACTTTTTTTATAACAATCCATAACCTTCTTTATTAATATTCATAAAATCCTTATCCTTACTAATATTATAATTAATGTAAATGTGACTTTGTTTGTTTGATTGCTACACTTTCTCGTAAAAAACTACTTAACCGACCATCATGAAAGGCACAGGATATAGAGTCGACCATAGGGAAGGACATAGGCTACTTTTTATCGCGGTATAATATACGGTTCCCGTTGGATACTTTATTTAAGCTTTCACGTGCTACTACACTATTTAACCGATCATTATGAAATTGGAAACAGATATAGAGGAGGTCACAAGGATGGACATAGGCTACTTTTTACCCGGTAAAAATTTTTTGTGATTCTTTTTAGTTTTAACCGACTTCATTTTAAAATCTGCTATAGCTCCGAGCAAAGTCCGGTTACCCAGGCACTAAATATTTAAATAGAAAATTGATATGCCTACATATATTTTGAACGTGTTTTTGTGTTCCTCGTAAAATATTGGATTATGCGCATATCTAGGCATGTATAAATACTTGCGGACGTGATTTTTGTAGCCTATAAATTGTATTTTAGCAGCCATAAATTATAAACCCCATCTGGTTTTATAGCTGCCTACGTCGTTTAATGATCGATGACGTCGTTTGACGTCGTCGTTTAATAATCGATCTACGTCGATGACAGCTCAGAAATTAAGTAGTCAACTTATAAATTTTATGCCAGTTTGGATTAATATTGTCGCCAACATATTTTTAATTTGCTGCCAAATTATGAGTGCTAAGTGTGAGTTTTTCTTTTCGCATTGACATTTGACCTAGTTGTCGCCTTTACAACTAGGTGGCGCTATACAAATCACATACAAATTCCTAGTAAACGCCAAACGCGCTCACGATCGAATGCGAAAAGAAAAACTGCCACTTAGCACTCAGTAATACAGTATCGTCATGTGCAGTCGCCAACTTTTTTTCGCACTACTAATTATAACCCTATCTATATTAGATGGCCCCGTTCGAGATTCTTACGCCGGTTCCTCTCGCCGAGCTAGTTCCCGGACCGGTGGTAGGCATCATGTATACCGACGCGATGTTCAGAAAGTGTATTGAACAAACAAAATTTACTTTTGACTTTATTAGACGAGTTGCGGCCCATCCGATACGCTACTTACCGGTAACATTAGGGCCTCTATATACAGGCTATCTAGTATCTGTCTCCAGAGTCTAGCAGAATGACAAGGTCATCGTGTGACTTGAGTGACACTTAATTTAAGTAGCGTGTAGTTATTATATAGCTTACCGTAATCAGCAGGGTTGTGGTATACGGGGCACTTAAAGCCGAACTTGGCTAAATACGGCACAGTTTCCTCGCTGGGCCCATTGTAGATACACATCCCTTCCGCCAAAATGTATATCTGTTAACAAAATTAATAGGTTACACAAGAGATATTATGTCATAACGATTAAGAATTTGTGTGTAACCATAGATGGATATATTATTATCACTAGCTTTTTCCCGCTGCTCCGTCCGCGTAAATATAGTAGGTATCGAGTATCCTACGGGAAAACTGTACTCTTTCGGGATAAAAAGTAGCCTATGTTAAATCCTAAAGTACCTACTACTATACCAAATTTCATCGAAATCCGTTCAGTAGTTTTTGCGTGAAAGAGTAACAAACATCCATCCAGCAACACATCCATCCATCCTCACAAACTTTCAAATTAATTATAATATTAGTAGAATAGACGAGGCATGTCGAGGAGAAAACTGTCCCCACTAAAGTAGGCCCCACTTTCGGGGTTGTTTGAGTCCATTTTGACATTTGAGGAATGGTGAAATCAAGATTTTTCTGTCTAATGTACTTCATAGCCCATCCTTAGTTTTGAAGTCATTGGGGTTAACTGTTAAATGTAAGGATAAAATAACTTTTAAAACAGGCATAAAGTCATAATTTCTGTCAATTACATATTAACTAATTCGAAAGGATAATCTTCGCAGTTTTTTATTTGTTACTAGCTGGCCCGATATACTGATGTCTTAACTCTTAATTATTACTATGAACTTGTATCCTACTAATATTATAAATGTGAAAGTATGTGAGGATAGATGGATGCATGTATGTTTGTTACTCTTTCACGCAAAAACTACTGAACGGATTTCGATGGAATTTGATGTGGTAGTAGTTTAGGCTCTGGATTTAAACATAGGGTATTTTTTTACTTGGGATACTGTAATTACGCTGGCGGAGCCGCGGGCAAAAGCTAGTATACGATGATTTTCATATCTAATTTGCTTACTCACGAGTCACGGTCATGTCCTGGTGACTAATGGCTATTAACATTGTTCTGATATTAAATACGAGTATAAGTAAATAATAATATGTTATAGTAAAAACTCGATGGTGATTAAAAGCGATTGCATACCATTGAGTTATAATGTACTACGTACTAGAGAAGCTATCTCAAACAAAAGATAGGGCGCGCACTTGATGACGGCGGGGTATGCGCGGGACAAGCGGAGGGTGTTATGTTCTCACGTAAACATGGCCGCCGCCGCGGTGACGCGTTGCAATTGAAAAATTATAATTAAATTAAGCGTGTTTTAAAGATAATAAATGAACTTACTGGTGAAAAGTCACTCCTTTTTCTTATGTTTCTGGAGTTGTTTGAACAGTATCTCAATGCACACGAAGGCATAATTTAAAAAACAAAACTTCACTCAAACGTGTCACGTTGCAACAAGCGCTCGGCACAGACTAAGTGAGTTGGAGTGCGCGCGCTCTAACTCGTGTTACAAACAATCGAGTTTAGGCGTCTTCTCTAGTACGTAGTACATTATAACTCAATGTTGCATACAAACATTATGAGTGCACCTTTTAAACATCCGCAAGCACGGCCGCGCTATCGCCAAGTCGTCTTTAAGCGGCCGTAACTATCTTTTCTCGAAGCATAGAATATTGCCTTATGCCTTATTAAATGTGGCTTCCGCATTCACTAGGCTGCTGCCAGATTTCATTAAAACCCATTCAGTAGTTTTTGCGTGAATAGTGCAGGAAAATGCCGCATTAAAATTAGACACATCCAGTAACCAATAACATTAGTATTACGCACATTCATCCATCCGAAACGTTACGCTTCAGAACGCCACATGAGTGCGGAAATTGTAATTTATTTCCGTAATAATTAACGTGCACATAATGTCATACTTTCAGATTATAAAACAAACACATGTTATAATATCACTGACACCTCTACGGACAATAGGCTCTGTGACTTTGTTCAAAACTGTTTACACTCAAATAATAATACTTAGACATATAGATGATAATAATAGGCAACTATCCTATGATGAAAATATACATTTAACTGTTGATGATCATCACTAAACATTATTTAAAACCAAATTGACCAACTCTTTACTATAAAATATGTATGGCTAGCTTTTTGCCGCGGCTCCGCCCGCGTAAATATATTATCGGGATACTGTACTTTTTGGGATAAAAAGTAACCTACGTTTTAATACAGAGCTTAAACTACTATCATACCACATTTTATCGAAATACGTTCAGTAGTTTTTGCGTGAAAGACTAAGAAACATCCATCCATCCATCCTCACAAACTTTCACATTAATAATAAGTATTAGGATTTTTATAAATAAAAAAGTTGAATAATTGTTTTCTCACGTTTGACCACGCGATTAAAAACGCACATGATTACTACCATACCTAATTTCATCGAAATCCGTTCAGTAGTTTTGCGTGAAAGACTAAGAAGCCATCCATCCATCCATCCTCACAAACAAACATTCACATTTATATTAAAATATGTAGTAGGATTTTTATAACTAAAAAATTTAAATAATGTTTTTTTTCTACGTTTGACCACGTGATCAAAAACGCACAGGATTAGCTGAAGCGAATGTTGCGTCTACGACCTTCGTCTTTTTTTTAAATGTCCTCCCTAATCCCTTACGGAATAGCCGGTATCAGTACTATTACTACCGTCAAATTTTAAGGCATTTTAAAATAGTAAAATCACCAAAGTTAACACGAAGCGTTCTTGGATTTGACATTTTTAGTCTGATAATAATTTTTGTTTGGCTAAAAATTCTTATTTCAAATTAATTTTATTTTAAAAACATGGAATTCTTTTTCCATAAGTAGTCATTGATTACTGTTACATTTTCATCGCATTTCAATCTCTTACGTCATCATGGATACGTTAAAAACTCGAGTAATTATGGAATATGAGTACCGTCGTGGCAGCAACGCGGCACAATCGGCACGCAACATCAACAACGTTTACGGAGCTAACACTACAAACCAACGCACCACCTGTTATTGGTTGGCTCGCTTCCTTTCTGGAAATTTCGACCTGAAAAATGAACCTCGCGGTCGTCCGAAGACTTTAGTCGACAATGACGAATTAAAGGCGATTGTGGAAGCTGATGATACACAATCTACGGCTGAATTAGCAGCAGTTTTCGACGTTAGCGTCAAAACAATGTTGGTCAAATTGGCAAGGTAAAAAAGCTTGACAAATGGGTGCCCCACGAACTCAAATGATCGCCAGCGCGAAGTACGCGTCGAGACGTGCCTTGCACTGCTCAACAGACACACAAATGAAGGAATTTTGAACCGCATTGCTACCTGCGATGAAAAATGGATTCTGTTTGATAGCCGCAAGCACTCAGCGAGTTGGTTGGATCCTGGTTCAGCACCTAAACAATGCCCTAAACGAAAACTTACCCCTAGAAAAGTGATGGTCACTGTTTGGTGGTCTAGCGCCGGTATGATTCATCACAGCTTCTTACCAAACGGGGTGAGCATTACTGCAGATGTGTACTGTGAAGAACTGAACACAATAATGGAGAAGCTGGCACATCTCCAACCAGCATTGGTCAATCGCTCGTCTCCGCTGCTCCTGCACGACAACGCGCGACCTCATACTGCACAGCAGACGGTCTCCAAGTTGCAAGAACTGGTGTTGGAAGCTCTCCGTCATCCGCCCTACTCACCAGACCTTGCGCCTACAGACTTCTACTTTTTCCACAATTTGGATAACTTCTTGGCGGGAAAAAAATTCAATACCCGAGAGGCAGTACAAAATGCCTTTGAAGAATCTGTTGCCTCGCGTCCAGCTGATTTATTTAAGAAGGGCATCAATAAACTGCCACTGCGTTGGCAAAGATGCATTGATTGCATGGGTGATTACTTCGATTAATACAAATAAAAAATACATGAAAAAAATTCGTTTAAATTTTTTCATACAAAACTGCAATTTCATAGGTAAATACCTAATATTTAAACTTTTATGCTGATTTGCAAGGAAAGGAAAGAAATTTACAAATAATGGTTTAGTTCAGTTCAGTTCAATTATGTATTATGTGTCGATTCGGCAGTTGGGTAATAGTACCAAAAAACCAATTATTAACAATTTGACATATTTTTCAAAAACTTGGAAAATACCTATAATTGATTACATATGTCTATTATTTGAGTGTCGGTTGCTTTTCCATGGGCTTATAAAAGTTATACATATAACTTCACTGAATTTATGTTTGGTTGGATTGGAATGGAAAGTATCTTTTACCTATTCAAGTAACAACTGTGCAGATATGAGAAGAAACAATTGAAATAGCGACACAACAGCGATAGATGAAAGCTTACTATGTACACACAGTTAGCTTTCAATTTAGTTGCACTACTACAAGCATACGGTGTGTCCACGATTGTGTGGACAAATTGTGGGCCGTTGAAATAGACGTAAAATATTTCAAATTTGGTCGATTTGAATCGTTTTATGAAAGCAGCTGTTTCTCTGTATGTAAGTATATGTTATATTTTCCACTCTGTGCTGTTACCGACTAGTGCGTTATAAGTTTGGGCGGGGCGGGTGAGTCGTGCGCCGCATGCTTGCCTGTGCACTATTATTTTCACTTCTGTCGCAAAACCCGGAGTGCCACTGTTATTATATTCTTTTACATTTTTTTCATGTAAACGCCTTAAAATAAGCAACTAATAAAATTTTACGTACACCGAAAAAAAGAAAGAGGGACAAGAAAATTGTTGGCATTGATAATTTTGATGCTGCTGCAATTCGCAATCACATTTATGGATATTACTCGATAAAACAATATCCTACACGGGAAAAGCTAATGAGTTCGTTAAAAGACGCAGGCTTATTTTTTGGCGGTAAATCGTCTCTATCAAAGGTTTTGAAATCGATTGGCTATAGATTTAAAAAATATGACAAGCGGAAAATCCTGCTAGAACGCATATTATTTTGAAGAGAGTAACATTCTTACGTCAAGTAAAAAAAATTACAGATTGGGACAATGTCGTGTTTATTGACGAAACATGGTTGAATGCGAACCATACGGTTTTGCGGACATGGACCGATGATACAGCGGCCTCCACCTCAAAAGTTCCATCGGGAAAAGGAGCCCGACTTATTATATTATGTCACGCGGGATAAGCTTCTCAAGGTTTTATTCCTGACTGCCTCCTCGCATTCGCCTCTAAAACTACAAGTGATTACCACGAGAAAATGAACTTTGAGGTTTTTAAAGAGTGGTTTGAGAAGCTGCTAGTCAGCTTAGAAAACTCATCGAAAATTATAACGGACAATGCACCGTATCATTCTGTGCAAGTTGATAAACCACCAACTCAAGCAAATAAAAAGCAAGAAAATGTCTCGTGGCGGGTAAGAAATGGTGTGGATGCAAGTCCAACTTTATTAAAAGTTGAGTTGTTAAATCTGGTATAAGCAACTAAGCCGTCCAAGCTCCGCTATGTAATCGATAAACTAGCCCTAGAGCATGGACATGAAGTTATTCGATTGCCTTCCTACCATTGCCAGTATTACGCCATCGAGCTTATTTGGGCACAAATAAAGGGTCATGCAACGCGGAACAATACTGAACCACCCTTCAGTACTGCTAAAATGATGACTCTGCTACAAACTGCGTGTGCAGAAGTCACTACAGAAGACTGGAGAAAAGTCGTAGAGAAAAGAAATAAAATAATTTTACAAGATTTTGAACGAGATGTTAGATAGACAATATTATTGACAATGAGTTAATAATATCTCTGAGTGCTGACAGCAGTGATGAAGATGACAATACTAATAACAGTTCTGATAGTTCAACTGAATAAATGCAATTTTGTTGTTAAATTATGTACTTGTCTTATTTTGTTGCTTAACTTTACGAAAGAAAAAATAATAATGGGACAGGGATTAGCCTGATGATTTTTAAAATTCACATATGTTTAAATTCATTCATTTAATCGATGTTTTTAAGCAGGTCACATCACTATGAAGATAAAACTGACAGACGTCAAATGTTAGCTATTAAAATGAATCCACTGTAATGAAATGAAACACGTAAACAAAATTCCGGTTATTAATTACTGATGATATCGCGATTCGCGGTAAAAATATTTGAAATATAATATGATGCCAACCGGCAAAAAAAAATAGCGAACCTGATAGAAGTCGCATATGATGAAAATATTTCAAAATTCGGAAACTTTTCTATTACGCAGTGACAGAAATCAACGTCAAAATTAAAAAAAGCTAAATATACTGAAATATTTTATTTTTATTTGACGACCAACTCTACCACCGCGCACTCATTCGAAAAATCAAACAGCGCGCTTCCACGACTTCCTGACTCCTGTTAGACACTTCCGTCCCATTTCACGAAATCACTCCCACAAATTGCAAGAAAGCTAGAGGAAAGATGTTACACATCTAAAAGTGGTATTGTTCATTTACAAGGAAATCTCAAAAGTATATAATTTAATAATATATTACGTGATACACTTTTTACTTTATTTTTTTTTGCATAGTCATTGGTCATGAGGAATGACATTATTATTTTATGTTATCGTAGGCAAAGAATATATATTACTAACGTAAAGTCATTCGATAGACTTACACGATCGCAGCTATGTGTGCGTGGCTAGACGTATGCCGGGGGTGCGCGCGGCGATCGGGGCGTGATTTTTTTCCAGTCAGAACTTTCGTTTGCGGAGCTGGGCCGCTAGTGGTTTCATGCTTTGACATAATCGACAATATTATTTCATAATATTTATGATAGATTTGTCTGTCGCGACGTTTATATTTATTTCGGTGTCAACCTTAGGCTTGGCTGACATAATCATATGATGAAGAGCCTTTAAATAAAGAATTTAAAAAAACGTTAGGCTTATGTCAACCTGGCTGACATTCGCCAGTGGTCGAGCTGTCATTTGTAGAGAGTGTCGCCCCTGCGTCGTAGGTTGACATATGTTTGTTATACGTCATTTTAACGTAAGCAAATTACGATAAATCGTTATTTTAAAAAACAACAAGCGACGTAGAATGTATACATTTTAATGAGTATTAGATATGTCTTGACGGTCCTTTGTAAAAGTCAGTTCACACCACGACGCTACGTGGTGCTGCTGATTTAAGATAGCTATTAAAAATTGAACTTTGTTCACTACACAAAGAATACACTTTTCAAACGACATTAATCACCTCTATGCAGCGCGGTGCAACATGATATTCGAACTCTTATAGTGCTAATAGACACTCGAACTTGGTCCGCGGACCGAATTGAAAACTCGACACTCGTTTTTTTTTAGATTTTCAGCTGTATTGTATAGGCACAGAGTTATATTTACAGTGCTGTTTTTCGACGACGACGATGATTCCAGCAATGCATTGAAATCGTGCAGAAATACCAACGCTCAAAAATATTTTAAGCGTTGGCACCAAACTTAACCCTTAATTCGACCCTGATTATTTATACTATTTACAGGTATAAGAGATAATAAGCGCGTAAATGACATTAAACTAACGTGTCACTTAATCTGATTTTACTCCCTATAAATTTTCATACCCCGGGCTATATACGCATATAAACTTGATTCTTAAGGAGTAAACTCCAAAAGTCCTGCCCCCTAGTAAACCCCTGTAGATTTTTTTCCCTAATTTTGGGGGGAATATCCCTAAGTTGGCAACACTCAGATCTTTGTCCGGACCCAATCGCCCAACTACTCTACACACGCACGGAATTGTTACGGAGCGGACCAAATCCGTGGTCCGCTCCGTACCGAATCCGTATGTGTGTTAGCACTTTTACAATGAAACCTGTAACTTCTTGTGTAATGAATAAAGTTCCATTTTTAATACCTATCTTGAATATGCAGCGCCATGTTGCGTATCGTTTCATTTCGGTGTGAATTGACTTTAAGACACAATATTCTTTCATCTTATGTTATTAAGTGCTCGTAATGTCTAGTGGCAAATATTTCTTTTAATTTTCTTTTTTGTTTGATACATAACATAATTTGAGTAAAAAAATGGAGTCTTTCAATCGCAAAACAATCAGGATATTATATTTTGTTGAAATCCCATAAAAATTGGCTTTTCTCCTCGGCTTATCTCATAAAAACCTTGGCTTTTATACAAATATAATAAATAACAAACTGCCGCCTGGCGCCTTTTACACTTTATTTATCATACAGTGTAATATGATTGTTAAGGACAGCGGCCTCGTAACGAAAAACATGAGTGAATTTTAATGTGAACAATAAACGTGTAATTAAAACGGTACGTAAAACTATAATAGTGAACACTCAGTGACTATATGTATAGATTTATATGGCATCAGTGTGGAAAAATAGTGTTGAAATGGTGTTTTATCAAGTGCGGGTTATTTTGATTATATATTTGTACAGGACTGTATAAATTCACAGGGGTTCAACCGCCGGCTCAGATTAGACTCGAAGATAGCAAGGTTACACCGATTTGGGCAGAGCCGGGGCGATAATAAAACACTTATTTGAGGAGAACGTTTTTTCACTTTTTCGATTCGCTTACCTGGCTCATGGCAATGCCGTATAGAGAGCCCCGCCCGTACGCCTCTTTCGGGCCGATCTTCCATTTCATTTTTACCTCTCTATACGGCTATTTTCCATAATTTTCCCCATTTTCCTCATGGAAAATTCCAGGTGAAGCAAAACGCGTTGTGTGAAATACTTTATTATCATAACCAGACATATAAACCCTTATATACTAAACATCTTATTCTATAGAAAAGTTATTTACATTTTAAGGTTCAACTTATATGAAATGTTGTACATTTTTACCACTGTTTTCGTAATAATTTCTTAACCATTTATTATATAACCTTAAGCGCTATACTACACGTTATGTACTACGTTTATTTATATAAATCAAAAGAAGCTACGTTAAAATTAGCTTTAGTTAAAAATATATAATCAAAATAACCCGCACTTGATAAAACACCATTTTAACACTATTTTTCCACACTGATGCCATATAAATCTATACATATAGTCACTGAGTGTCCACTATTCTAGTTTTACGTACCGTTTTAATTACACGTTTATTGTTCACATTAAAATTCACTCATGTTTTTCGTTACGAGGCCGCTGTCCTTAACATCCTCCCCCCGGCGCAGTAGCCAGGGTCTACGCAGCCTCCTCAGGTGACTGCGGGCTCGCCGATCCCGCCGTGGACTGCTCCGGTGACTGCGAGCTGTGTGGACTCGCTATAGGCTGCTCCGGCGGCGACTGCGGGCCGTCCGCGCCCGCCGCAGACTGCTCCGGCGAATGCGAGCTGTGTGAACTCGCTGCGGGCCGCTCCGGCGACTGCGAGCTGTCCGTGCTCGCTGTAGGCTGCTCCGACGCTCGTTCCGCGCCCGGCGCCGTTCCCGGCGTCGTCCGCTCCGCTCCCGGCTCCGTCTGCTCCGCCAGCGGTCGCAACTGCGACTGTGGCGCCTCCTCCAGCACCGCCAGCTTCGACGTCGGCCTCCGGAACACGCCACTGCGCGTGCGAACGTCCGCACAGCGCACTTGTCCGTCCTGGCCGGGGTAGACTCGGTGCACGACCCCCCGCGGCCACGTATTACGCGGCAGCGTCGGGTCGACCACGACAACCAGGTCCCCTGGTACAAGGACTCGGTTGCTCAACGGGGCCCCGTAGCGTGGTGTGAGCGTGGGAAGGTATTCCTTCACCCAGCGCCTCCAGAACTCGTCGGCAAGGGCTTGCGCGACCCTCCATGTTTTTTTGTCCGCCGGCACACACGGTCCGACGTACGGCAGTCCGGTGGACGACCCGAGGAGGAAATGATTCGGTGTAATCGCCTCCGGGTCGTTGGGGTCCACCGATACGTGCACAAGCGGTCGAGCGTTCACTGAGTACTCCGCCTCGGCCATCAGTGTCTGGAGTACCTCTTCCCTGGGCGACTTCTCGTTCAGCGTGGCTAGCAGGGCGGTTTTCACCGACCTCACCAGTCTTTCCCAGGCACCTCCTTGACTCGGCGCCCCGGGCGGTGTAAACTTCCACTGCATCCGATGAGTGAGGCCCAGCTGAGCCATAGCCGGCGCCCACTCGGCGTACGCCTGCCGCAGCTCGACGTCCGCGCCTCTAAAATTTGTCCCATTGTCGCTGTACATGACTGCCGGCCATCCTCGCCGCGCAGCCATTCTTCTCATTGCCATCAGTGCAGAGTCCGTCGACAGCGAAGCCACCAGCTCCAGGTGGACTGCCCGCGTCGTCAGACATGTGAAGAGAGCTCCCCACCTCTTCTCGTGACGTCGGCCGATGGTGACCGTCATCGGGCCGAAACAGTCGAGACCACAGTACGAAAATGGTCTCTGGAACGCCCCCAGGCGCTCGGCTGGCAGGTCTCCAGTTGGCGGGGTCCTCGGGTGTGCCCGTCGTAGCCGACAGAACGCACATCGGCTCATGATAGTACGCACCGTCGGCCGCACCTTCAATATCCAGAATTTCTGCCTGAGGTCGTTCACGACTCTCTCGCGGCTCCCGTGTCCCGCTCTGGCGTGCTCCCTTGCCACCAGTAACCTTGTGAAGCGATGTCTTCCATCCAGGATGATAGGGTTTTTCATTTCGGCCGGCACCTGCGCCGCTTTGATCCTTCCGTCTAGTACGAGCAGCCCGTCCTTGTACACCGGGTTGAGCCGGTACAAGGAGCTCCATCTAGGCACCGTCTTGCCACTTGCCATCTTCTCGATTTCTTGTGCGAAGCTGTCTCGTTGTGATTTTTGATACCACAACCTCTCGGCCCTCTCCAGGTGTCGTACGTCGAGGTGGGCCCGACGATCTCGGCACTTCTCGACGAACAGCAAGACCATCGCCGTGCATCTTACGAGGCGCTCGTAGTTTGAAAAGCGCGTCACATCTGGTAGACAGCTCAGCTCGCTCGCCTCCGTGGTGTGGAAGGCGACGTATTCTTCTTGATTTTCGATTCTAGCGGGACTCTCCGCGGGCCACTCGTTCATCGGCCTGCGCAGGAAGTCCGGCCCCCGGAACCAAGGGTCCTCGTCGCTCTTCGGAACGTAGCCCGTTCTGGTGGCTAAGTCGGCGACGTTGCTCTTCGTGCTCAGCCATCTCCACTGGTGAACGGACGTCAGCTCGGCAATCTCCCCTAGCCGATGCGCGACGTACGGTGTGTATTTGCGGCTGCCGTTCTGTATCCAACACAGAACTACTTGTGCGTCGATCCAGTAGAAAACCGTGTCCGTTTTCCATCTGTGTTCTGCTGCGACTGCGTTTCCCAGCCTCGCTCCGACCAGGGCAGCCTGTAGCTCCATCCTTGGTATTGTCTGTGCCTTCAGCGGCGCCACCTTGGCCTTGGCGGCGGCCAACACGACTCGTACTTCCCCATTTTCTTGTTCCAATCTCCAATAGACGGCTGCGGCGTATGCGTCCTTACTCGCGTCGCAGAACACGTGCAGCTGTCGGCCTCTCGTCGGACTCCCCCCGTTGTAACTCCGGGGTAGCTCGAGCTGACTGATGTACTCCATATCGGTCAGCCAACGGGCGAAATCTTGGGCTGACTCAGCGGGTAGCGACTCGTCCCAATCCAGCTTCTGACGCCACAAGCCTTGTAGGATGACTTTGGCGGTGATCGTGTAGCAGCTCAGCAGTCCCAGCGGGTCGTAGATGCTCATCACCGTGCTGAGGGCCTCTCTCTTTGTCGGTGGGCGCTGTAGCTCGCGAACCTCCTTATGGACTCTGGAGAGCGACGTGTTGAATCTTAGTTTGTCGCCTCGGGAGTCCCATAGCATGCCCAAGGTCTTCTGCTCGTCTTTGGTGACACGCTGTGTAGTGTCCTCGGCCAGGCGGTCTTCAGGCAGTCCCTCTAGCACCCTCCGGTCGTTGCTCGTCCAGCCTCGTAAGTGGAAGCCACCTTTCCTATGTATTTGGTCCATTTGTTCCACGGTCTGCATGGCCTTCTGGTGGTCTGGATAGCTGTCTACGTAGTCATCCATGTAGTGGGCTTCGGTGATAGCGCGATGAGCTTCGGGATGCGATTCGGCAAACTCTTCCGCGTTCCGATTCCGGGCTGAGTGTGCCAGGAACGGTGAACACGATGCTCCGAAGATCATTACCACCATCTTGTATGTGGACGGCGGTTCGCCTTCGTCTTCTCTCCACAGGAACAGCTGGGCCGGTTGGTCTTCTTTCCTGACCTTGACACGAAGAAACATCTCCTCTATATCGGCCTTCACAGCGACGGCTTCCTCTCTGAACCGGAACAATATCTTCGGCAGTGAGGTCAGAAGGTCAGGCCCCTCTAACAAGTGATCGTTGAGGCTCACGCCGTTTGTTCTCGCTGCTGCGTCGAAAACCAGTCGCAACTTGCCCGGCTTGTTTGGGTTTTTAACCGGGAAGTGCGGCAGGTACCATGTGATGTCACTTCCGGCCTCTGTCCCGTCGCATTTTTCCGCATATCCCTTGCTTATGAGATTCTTCATCTGTCCATGATACTGCGCCTCGTCCATGGGGTTCTTCTTGAGCTTGTGTTCCAAGTTCTTGAGCCTCTTTAGCGCAGTATTGTAGCTAAGAGGTAGCTTGACGCCGTTCGTGCGCCACAGAAGTCCCACTTCGAATCGACCGTCTTCCGTTCGTTTGGCCGTTCTGCCAAAGAGGTCGATGGCTCGCTGCTCCTCGTCGCTCAGCTTAGCCTTGGACGCTATTCCCAGTGCGTCTATTTCGAAGTGTTTCTTCACCATTTCCTCCAGTCGTTCGCCTCGGGTCTCGATCGTAGACACGTGCAGGATGTTCTCGTGTTCTTCCTGCTTTATGAGGCGTCTGGGGATGCTTCCATGGATTACCCAGCCAAGCTTCGTCTTCGAGGCTGCAGGCTGGTTTCTCTTGCCGATCCTCAGCTCCCTGGATACAATGAGCTGCCAGTTGTCCGTGCCGATGAGAAGTTGGGGTTTCTTGTCTTCATAGCATATCTCTTCGTTCTTGAGATCATGCAGGTGAGCAAGTCGAAACAGTGATTCCGGGACGGACTGAGTAAGTAGGTTCAATCCGGCCATGGTTCTCGCAGTGACGTCATATCTGGTACCGTCGTGACCCCGTACGCCAAGTTGTACGAGTCGGCTTTTTTCTTCCCTTCTCTCGGCATTGATCCCATGCATTCTCAGCACCTTCGGTGGGCCGTCTGCGCCGATAGCCTTCGCGACGTCTTCATCCAGTAGTGTCACTGTCGAGCCCTCGTCGAACAGCGCGAAGATATCCGCTTCGCCCCGTGGACCGACAACTTGAATTCTTCTCATCTTAAGTTTCACCGCACGGTCGGAGGTGACCGATGCGGTAATCACGGCGTCCTCTGTCTGTGGGGCGCCGCCGGACCTGTCTTCGTGCAGCAGCGCATGATGAGGCAAGTTGCAGCCCTTCACGCCGCACGGCTTCGCCCTGCAGTTGTATCTTCTGTGCCTGCTTCGTATGCACCGGAAACACAGCCCTTCCTTTTTGACCGTGTCCCATCTCTTTTGCATGCTCAGTTTCTTGAAAGCAGCGCAGCGAAGTAGAGCGTGATCTTCGGCACATATCGGGCACTTCGTTGACTCCTCGCGTATTCTCTTTGGCTGGCTGCGACTCGGCGAATCCCTGCCCTCGTCTGCTATCGCGAAGACTGGCTTCCTCGTTCGGGCTTCGTTCTTGTTAGGAGGTGGACGCGGTGTTTCCTTCTTCAGTGCCGTGCTGAACCCGTAGCGCAGCGCCCTGTCCGCTTCTCTCATTAAGAATTCAGAGAGAAGGACGACATCGGGCTCGTTCCTGAAGCGCGACGTCTCTTCTGCGTAGTCGTACCACTTGCTCTTCTCGTATGGGCTGAGCTTCTCGAGGATGTCTCTCGTGAGCAACGGGTTAAAGAGATACCCGTGCCTCAGCTTCCTCAGGATGGCTACCATGTTCTGAATCTTCACTGCAAATCGGTTGAGTTCTGCCGCCGAACCTCCGAGCCTCGGTATCCTCTTCAGATCTTCCATCATGCGATCGACCATAACCTCGGGTCGACCGAAGCATTGTTCCAAGGTCTTCATAATTTGTTCAGGCGGCGTCGCGACGCTCAGCAGTGGTGCCACGGCTTCTCTCGCTTCTCCCCGTAGGCAGCTTCTCAGACGAGCTAAGTTCTCGATCGGCTTGAGCTTGTAGAACGCAGTGGTGTCTTCCATGGCTGCTTTGAATGGCAACCATTCAGTGGGAGCGCCCGAGAATATGGGCAACTCCGTAGTGTGGCGCGACTGGCGTTGGTTTAGCAGTTTATCCAATGTTTCGGCAAGTTGTTCCACTCCATTAGCCCTAGACGTGGGCGGTGTGGGTGAGCGTGGGCGGCGTTGCTGCGGCCACTCGAACCTCGTCTTCTGGGCTCCCTTCGGTGGCATGTCTTCTGGCTTCGGCGTCTCTCTTTCTTCCATTGATGTCGGCTCTTGTCTAGCCTCTTCGGGTTCGGGACCCTGTTCGCTTAGCCAGGCTCGGACACGTTGCTCCACCTGTTCTGATGGCTCGTCGTCGTCGGGGCTGCTACCATCTTCTGCAGCGGCGACGTCAGCGGCGAGCTTCTTCTTTATAAGTTCTGCTTCGATCTGCAGTTCCTTCTTACGAAGAGCGGCGAGTTTCTCCTCCGCCTCGTAATGCATACGCGCGACGACACTTGCTGTCGATCGACGCGATCTAATTGAAATAGCCTTCTTTCTGGCTAGGGTTCGTACTTCCGAGGATGCAGGCGCCTTGCTGGTACCTGGTCTCGGTTTCAAAATAGTTTGAAGCAGATCCGCTCTTCCCTCGGTCGGCGGCGGCTGGCTTGTAGCGGCAGCGGACGGCGATCGTGGCGGATCCGGAAATCGATGTGGTTGCTGCTGGTTCTCCTCGGCCCCACTCTGACTTCTTGTTATAACCATCTTCAAATGTTAATCTTCAAATGTTAATCTCAAATGTTAATCTTCAATGTTAATCTTCCATAATAATCTTCCTTTTCAAGAATCTTCGGGAGGTTTTTCCGATGAAAAATCTGCGAATCCTTGCTTCCGTTCGCAGCGGTGTATCCTTGTATCCTCGAGTCCGATCTTCTGAGTCCAATCTAATCCCTGGCGTTGATTCCCGTTGATAAATCTTGATAAAGTTTCCAATGTTCTGACTTGCTAGAATTCTTCTATCTTGAATGTTCAAAAAATTTTCTATGTTCAGAACAGCTGACGAAAATTTTCAAGTCCAGTCTTCAGTAAAAATTTCTATCTTGATTCTTCGGAAATTTTTCTATGTTCAGAACAGCTGACGAAAATTTTCTAAGTCCAGTCTTCAGTAAAAATTTCTATCTTGATTCTTCGGAAATTTTTCTATGTTCAGAACAGCTGACGAAAATTTTCTAAGTCCAGTCTTCAGTAAAAATTTCTATCTTGATTCTTCGGAAATTTTTCTATGTTCAGAACAGCTGACGAAAATTTTCTAAGTGCCGTCTTCGTTATTTTCAACTTGATATGGACTTCAAATTTTTCTTCGATCTTGAAATCCGGCTCGCCAAAGGACCGCGCACTACTGTACAGGACTGTATAAATTCACAGGGGTTCAACCGCCGGCTCAGATTAGACTCGAAGATAGCAAGGTTACACCGATTTGGGCAGAGCCGGGGCGATAATAAAACACTTATTTGAGGAGAACGTTTTTTCACTTTTTCGATTCGCTTACCTGGCTCATGGCAATGCCGTATAGAGAGCCCCGCCCGTACGCCTCTTTCGGGCCGATCTTCCATTTCATTTTTACCTCTCTATACGGCTATTTTCCATAATTTTCCCCATTTTCCATGAGCCAGGTGAAGCAAAACGCGTTGTGTGAAATACTTTATTATCATAACCAGACATATAAACCCTTATATACTAAACATCTTATTCTATAGAAAAGTTATTTACATTTTAAGGTTCAACTTATATGAAATGTTGTACATTTTTACCACTGTTTTCGTAATAATTTCTTAACCATTTATTATATAACCTTAAGCGCTATACTACACGTTATGTACTACGTTTATTTATATAAATCAAAAGAAGCTACGTTAAAATTAGCTTTAGTTAAAAATATATAATCAAAATAACCCGCACTTGATAAAACACCATTTTAACACTATTTTTCCACACTGATGCCATATAAATCTATACATATAGTCACTGAGTGTCCACTATTCTAGTTTTACGTACCGTTTTAATTACACGTTTATTGTTCACATTAAAATTCACTCATGTTTTTCGTTACGAGGCCGCTGTCCTTAACAATATTTTTAACTAAAGCTAATTTTAACATAGCTTCTTTTGATTTACATAAATAAACGTAGTACATAACGTGTAGTATAGCGCTTAAGGTTATATAATAAATGGTTAAGAAATTATTACGAAAACAGTGGTAAAAATGTACAACATTTCATATAAGTTGAACCTTAAAATGTAAATAACTTTTCTATAGTATAAGATGTTTAGTATATAAGGGTTTATATGTCTGGTTATGATAATAAAGTATTTCACACAACGCGTTTTGCTTCACCTGGAATTTTCCATGAGGAAAATGGGGAAAATTATGGAAAATAGCCGTATAGAGAGGTAAAAATGAAATGGAAGATCGGCCCGAAAGAGGCGTACGGGCGGGGCTCTCTATACGGCATTGCCATGAGCCAGGTAAGCAAATCGAAAAAGTGAAAAAACGTTCTCCTCAAAATAAGTGTTTTATTATCGCCCCGGCTCTGCCCAAATCGGTGTAACCTTGCTATCTTCGAGTCTAATCTGAGCCGGCGGTTGAACCCCTGTGAATTTATACAGTCCTGTACAGTAGTGCGCGGTCCTTTGGCGAGCCGAATTTCAAGATCGAAGAAAAATTCGAAGTCCATATCAAGTTGAAAATAACGAAGACGGCACTTAGAAAAATTTGAACAGCTGTTGTGGACATAGAAAAATTTCCGAAGATTCAAGATAGAAATTTTTACTGAAGACTGGACTTAGAAAATTTTCATCAGCTGTTCTGAACATAGAAAAATTTCCGAAGATTCAAGATAGAAATTTTTACGGAAGACTGGACTTAGAAAATTTTCGTCAGCTGTTCTGAACATAGAAAATTTTTTGAACATTCAAGATAGAAGAATTCTAGCAAGTCAGAACATTGGAAACTTTATCAAGATTTATCAACGGGAATCAACGCCAGGGATTAGATTGGACTCAGAAGATCGGACTCGAGGATACAAGGATACACCGCTGCGAACGGAAGCAAGGATTCGCAGATTTTTCATCGGAAAAACCTCCCGAAGATTTTTGAAAAGGAAGATTAATATGGAAGATTAACATTGAAGATTAACATTGAAGATTAACATTTGAGATTAACATTTGAGATTAACATTTGAAGATTAACATTTGAAGATGGTTATAACAAGAAGTCAGAGTGGGGCCGAGGAGAACCAGCAGCAACCACATCGATTTCCGGATCCGCCACGATCGCCGTCCGCTGCCGCTACAAGCCAGCCGCCGCCGACCGAGGGAAGAGCGGATCTGCTTCAAACTATTTTGAAACCGAGACCAGGTACCAGCAAGGCGCTTGCATCCTCGGAAGTACAAACCCTAGCCAGAAAGAAGGCTATTTCAATTAGATAGCGTCGATCGACAGCAAGTGTCGTCGCGCGTATGCATTACGAGGCGGAGGAGAAACTCGCCGCTCTTCGTAAGAAGGAACTGCAGATCGAAGCAGAACTTATAAAGAAGAAGCTCGCCGCTGACGTCGCCGCTGCAGAAGATGGCAGCAGCCCCGACGACGACGAGCCATCAGAACAGGTGGAGCAACGTGTCCGAGCCTGGCTAAGCGAACAGGGTCCCGAACCCGAAGAGGCTAGACAAGAGCCGACATCATTGGAAGAAAGAGAGACGCCGAAGCCAGAAGACATGCCACCGAAGGGAGCCCAGAAGACGAGGTTCGAGTGGCCGCAGCAACGCCGCCCACGCTCACCCACACCGCCCACGTCTAGGGCTAATGGAACAACTTGCCGAAACATTGGATAAACTGCTGAACCAACGCCAGTCGCGCCACACTACGGAGTTGCCCATATTCTCGGGCGCTCCCACTGAATGGTTGCCATTCAAAGCAGCCATGGAAGACACCACTGCGTTCTACAAGCTCAAGCCGATCGAGAACTTAGCTCGTCTGAGAAGCTGCCTACGGGGAGAAGCAAGAGAAGCCGTGGCACCACTGCTGAGCGTCGCGACGCCGCCTGAACAAATTATGAAGACCTTGGAACAATGCTTCGGTCGACCCGAGGTTATGGTCGATCGCATGATGGAAGATCTGAAGAAGATACCGAGGCTCGGAGGTTCGGCGGCAGAACTCAACCAACTTGCAGTGAAGATTCAGAACATGGTAGCCATCCTGAGGAAGCTGAGGCACGGGTATCTCTTTAACCCGTTGCTCACGAGAGACATCCTCGAGAAGCTCAGCCCATACGAGAAGAGCAAGTGGTACGACTACGCAGAAGAGACGTCGCGCTTCAGGAACGAGCCCGATGTCGTCCTTCTCTCTGAATTCTTAATGAGAGAAGCGGACAGGGCGCTGCGCTACGGGTTCAGCACGGCACTGAAGAAGGAAACACCGCGTCCACCTCCTAACAAGAACGAAGCCCGAACGAGGAAGCCAGTCTTCGCGATAGCAGACGAGGGCAGGGATTCGCCGAGTCGCAGCCAGCTAAAAGAAAACACGCGAAGAGTCAACGAAGTGCCCGATATGTGCCGAAGATCACGCTCTATTTCGCTGCGCTGCTTTCAAGAAACTGGGCATGCAAAAGAGATGGGACACGGTCAAAAAGGAAGGGCTGTGTTTCCGGTGCATACGAAGCAGGCACAGAAGATACAACTGCAGGGCGAAGCCGTGCGGCGTCAAGGGCTGCAACTTGCCTCATCATGCGCTGCTGCACGAAGACAGGTCCGGCGGCGCCCCACAGACAGAGGACGCCGTGATTACCGCATCGGTCACCTCCGACCGTGCGGTGAAACTTAAGATGAGAAGAATTCAAGTTGTCGGTCCACGGGGCGAAGCGGATATCTTCGCGCTGTTCGACGAGGGCTCGACAGTGACACTACTGGATGAAGACGTCGCGAAGGCTATCGGCGCAGACGGCCCACCGAAGGTGCTGAGAATGCATGGGATCAATGCCGAGAGAAGGGAAGAAAAAAGCCGACTCGTACAACTTGGCGTACGGGGTCACGACGGTACCAGATATGACGTCACTGCGAGAACCGTGGCCGGATTGAACCTACTTACTCAGTCCGTCCCGGAATCGTTGTTTCGACTTGCTCACCTGCACGATCTCAAGAACGAAGAGACATGCTATGAAGACAAGAAACCCCAACTTCTCATCGGCACGGACAACTGGCAGCTCATTGTATCCAGGGAGCTGAGGATCGGCAAGAGAAACCAGCCTGCAGCCTCGAAGACGAAGCTTGGCTGGGTAATCCATGGAAGCATCCCCAGACGCCTCATAAAGCAGGAAGAACACGAGAACATCCTGCACGTGTCTACGATCGAGACCCGAGGCGAACGACTGGAGGAAATGGTGAAGAAACACTTCGAAATAGACGCACTGGGAATAGCGTCCAAGGCTAAGCTGAGCGACGAGGAGCAGCGAGCCATCGACCTCTTTGGCAGAACGGCCAAACGAACGGAAGACGGTCGATTCGAAGTGGAACTTCTGTGGCGCACGAACGGCGTCAAGCTACCTCTTAGCTACAATACTGCGCTAAAGAGGCTCAAGAACTTGGAACACAAGCTCAAGAAGAACCCCATGGACGAGGCGCAGTATCATGGACAGATGAAGAATCTCATAAGCAAGGGATATGCGGAAAAATGCGACGGGACAGAGGCCGGAAGTGACATCACATGGTACCTGCCGCACTTCCCGGTTAAAAACCCAAACAAGCCGGGCAAGTTGCGACTGGTTTTCGACGCAGCAGCGAGAACAAACGGCGTGAGCCTCAACGATCACTTGTTAGAAGGGCCTGACCTTCTGACCTCACTGCCGAAGATACTGTTCCGGTTCAGAGAGGAAGCCGTCGCTGTGAAGGCCGATATAGAGGAGATGTTTCTTCGTGTCAAGGTCAGAAAAGAAGACCAACCGGCCCAGCTGTTCCTGTGGAGAGAAGACGAAGGCGAACCGCCGTCCACATACAAGATGGTGGTAATGATCTTCGGAGCATCGTGTTCACCGTTCCTGGCGCACTCAGCCCGGAATCGGAACGCGGAAGAGTTTGCCGAATCGCAACCCGAAGCTCATCGCGCTATCACCGAAGCCCACTACATGGATGACTACGTAGACAGCTATCCAGACCACCAGAAGGCCATGCAGACCGTGGAACAAGTGGACCAAATACATAGGAAAGGTGGCTTCCACTTACGAGGCTGGACGAGCAACGACCGGAGGGTGCTAGAGGGACTGCCTGAAGACCGCCTGGCCGAGGACACTACACAGCGTGTCACCAAAGACGAGCAGAAGACCTTGGGCATGCTATGGGACTCCCGAGGCGACAAACTAAGATTCAACACGTCGCTATCCAGAGTCCATAAGGAGGTTCGCGAGCTACAGCGCGCACCGACAAAGAGAGAGGCCCTCAGCACGGTGATGAGCATCTACGACCCGCTGGGACTGCTGAGCTGCTACACGATCACCGCCAAAGTCATCCTACAAGGCTTGTGGCGTCAGAAGCTGGACTGGGACGAGTCGCTACCCGCTGAGTCAGCCCAAGACTTCGCCCGTTGGCTGACCGACATGGAGTACATCAGTCAGCTCGAGCTACCCCGGAGTTACAACGGGGGGAGTCCGACGAGAGGCCGACAGCTGCACGTGTTCTGCGACGCGAGTAAGGACGCATACGCCGCAGCCGTCTATTGGAGATTGGAACAAGAAAATGGGGAAGTACGAGTCGTGTTGGCCGCCGCCAAGGCCAAGGTGGCGCCGCTGAAGGCACAGACAATACCAAGGATGGAGCTACAGGCTGCCCTGGTCGGAGCGAGGCTGGGAAACGCAGTCGCAGCAGAACACAGACGGAAAACGGACACGGTTTTCTACTGGATCGACGCACAAGTGATTCTGTGTTGGATACAGAACGGCAGCCGCAAATACACACCGTACGTCGCACATCGGCTAGGGGAGATTGCCGAGCTGACGTCCGTTTACCAGTGGAGATGGCTGAGCACGAAGAGCAACGTCGCCGACTTAGCCACCAGAACGGGCTACGTTCCGAAGAGCGACGGGGATCCTTGGTTCCGGGGGCCGGACTTCCTGCGCAGGCCGATGAACGAGTGGCCCGCGGAGAGTCCCACTAGAATCGAAAATCAAGAAGAATACGTCGCCTTCCACACCACGGAGGCGAGCGAGCTGAGCTGTCTACCAGATGTGACGCGCTTTTCAAACTACGAGCGCCTCGTAAGATGCACGGCGATGGTCTTGCTGTTCGTCGAGAAGTGCCGAGATCGTCGGGCCCACCTCGACGTACGACACCTGGAGAGGGCCGAGAGGTTGTGGTATCAAAAATCACAACGAGACAGCTTCGCACAAGAAATCGAGAAGATGGCAAGTGGCAAGACGGTGCCTAGATGGAGCTCCTTGTACCGGCTCAACCCGGTGTACAAGGACGGGCTGCTCGTACTAGACGGAAGGATCAAAGCGGCGCAGGTGCCGGCCGAAATGAAAAACCCTATCATCCTGGATGGAAGACATCGCTTCACAAGGTTACTGGTGGCAAGGGAGCACGCCAGAGCGGGACACGGGAGCCGCGAGAGGGTCGTGAACGACCTCAGGCAGAAATTCTGGATATTGAAGCTGCGGCCGACGGTGCGTACTATCATGAGCCGATGTGCGTTCTGTCGGCTACGACGGGCACACCCGAGGACCCCGCCAACTGGAGACCTGCCAGCCGAGCGCCTGGGGGCGTTCCAGAGACCATTTTCGTACTGTGGTCTCGACTGTTTCGGCCCGATGACGGTCACCATCGGCCGACGTCACGAGAAGAGGTGGGGAGCTCTCTTCACATATCTGACGACGCGGGCGGTCCACCTGGAGCTGGTGGCTTCGCTGTCGACGGACTCTGCACTGATGGCAATGAGAAGAATGGCTGCGCGACGAGGATGGCCGGCAGTCATGTACAGCGACAATGGGACGAATTTTAGAGGCGCGGACGTCGAGCTGCGGCAGGCGTACGCCGAGTGGGCGCCGGCTATGGCTCAGCTGGGCCTCACTCATCGGATGCAGTGGAAGTTTACACCGCCCGGGGCGCCGAGTCAAGGAGGTGCCTGGGAAAGAATGGTGAGGTCGGTGAAAACCGCCCTGCTAGCCACGCTGAACGAGAAGTCGCCCAGGGAAGAGGTACTCCACACACTGATGGCCGAGGCGGAGTACTCAGTGAACGCTCGACCGCTTGTGCACGTATCAGTGGACCCCAACGACCCGGAGGCGATTACACCGAATCATTTCCTCCTCGGGTCGTCCAGCAGACTGCCGTACGTCGGACCGTGTGTGCCGGCGGACAAAAAAACATGGAGGGTCGCGCAAGCCCTTGCCGACGAGTTCTGGAGGCGCTGGGTGAAGGAATACCTTCCCACGCTCACACCACGCTACGGGGCCCCGCTGAGCAACCGAGTCCTTGTACCAGGGGACCTGGTTGTCGTGGTCGACCCGACGCTGCCGCGTAATACGTGGCCGCGGGGGGTCGTGCACCGAGTCTACCCCGGCCAGGACGGACAAGTGCGCTGTGCGGACGTTCGCACGCGCAGTGTCGTGTTCCGGAGGCCGACGTCGAAGCTGGCGGTGCTGGAGGAGGCGCCGCAGTCGCAGTTGCGACCGCTGGCGGAGCAGACGGAGCCGGGAGCGGAGCGGACGACGCCGGGGACGGCGCCGGGCGCGAAACGAGCGTTGGAGCAGCCTACAGCGAGCGCGGACAGCTCGCAGTCGCCGGAGCGGCCCGCAGCGAGTCCACACAACTCGCATTCGCCGGAGCAGTCTGCGGCGGGCGCGGACGGCCCGCAGTCGCCGCCGGAGCAGCCTATAGCGAGCTCGAGCAGCTCGCAGTCACCGGAGCAGTCCACGGCGGGATCGGCGAGCCCGCAGTCACCTGAGGAGGCTGCGTAGACCCTGGCTACTGCGCCGGGGGGAGGATGTTAAGGACAGCGGCCTCGTAACGAAAAACATGAGTGAATTTTAATGTGAACAATAAACGTGTAATTAAAACGGTACGTAAAACTATAATAGTGAACACTCAGTGACTATATGTATAGATTTATATGGCATCAGTGTGGAAAAATAGTGTTAAAATGGTGTTTTATCAAGTGCGGGTTATTTTGATTATATATTTTAACTAAAGCTAATTTTAACGTAGCTTCTTTTGATTTACATAAATAAACGTAGTACATAACGTGTAGTATAGCGCTTAAGGTTATATAATAAATGGTTAAGAAATTATTACGAAAACAGTGGTAAAAATGTACAACATTTCATATAAGTTGAACCTTAAAATGTAAATAACTTTTCTATAGAATAAGATGTTTAGTATATAAGGGTTTATATGTCTGGTTATGATAATAAAGTATTTCACACAACGCGTTTTGCTTCACCTGGAATTTTCCATGAGGAAAATGGGGAAAATTATGGAAAATAGCCGTATAGAGAGGTAAAAATGAAATGGAAGATCGGCCCGAAAGAGGCGTACGGGCGGGGCTCTCTATACGGCATTGCCATGAGCCAGGTAAGCAAATCGAAAAAGTGAAAAAACGTTCTCCTCAAAATAAGTGTTTTATTATCGCCCCGGCTCTGCCCAAATCGGTGTAACCTTGCTATCTTCGAGTCTAATCTGAGCCGGCGGTTGAACCCCTGTGAATTTATACAGTCCTGTACAATGATGATGAAGAAAATGCATTCCGGTGTATGCAAAGTAACGGCGCATTTACGAACGGAGCATGTAGATTGTAGATAACAAAAATAGAATACCAAAAAAACTTAAATAAATTCGTAAAATTTAAAACCGCGCGAGCATTTAGTTTTTGTGTCAACCACAAACAAAAGAGTTAGAAACAAACGTTGATAACCCTTTTTACCCCTTTAGGGGTGAGTTTCGCAAAATCCCTTCTTAGTGGACCTATACGTCACAAAACGAAGTCACGGTCCAAATATTACGTTTCTAGCTTCAGTAGTTTTGCCTCGGCGTTGATGAATCAGTCAGTCAGGACTGTTACTTTGTGTATAATAGAAGAGTACCTGGGTAACCGAGCTTCGCTCGGAGCTCTAGCAGATTAAAAAAGAAGAGTCACAAAAATATTTTACCGGGGTTCGAACCCACCACATTCCGAATTTCCGAACAGCGCGAAAATTAACCAAGTTGCCAATCCGAGTGACATTATATAGTATAAATTATTGATCATTGTTGCACGACGAAAATCAAACCATATACAACTTCAAATGCGCAGTTTCCCAAGGTTTAAGGTTTAGGTTTAAAGATTCTTTATTTCTCAAAAGATTACAAAATCACTTACGAGAAATACATTTTGTGACTTAAAAGTAATTAAAAATCTACGTGTACAGCGAGCGCATTTAAAATAAATACAACAAAAAGATTACACATAATATTAAGAATACCCACATTTTTTGTTTTACCAGATATAGTATTATACTTATTCAGTATAAAACATTACAATAGGTTACATACATGTTAGATTGAGAAGGTAAGATTTAGTTACGTAAATAATAATTTAAAGATTTTCTTTTGACATTTGCATTTCATAATGCTTATTTTAGTAAGTATATTAGGTTTTATTATATTATTGTGTGTGTGAGTGTGTGTTTAGACATAGAAAACTAGTTATTTAGACCATTTTATATGAGTAATTAACAGGGACTTAAACTTTTTTAAGCTTTTACAGTCTTTGATATTTTCTGGCAGTGAATTATATAATTTAGCACCTTCAAAAAGTATAGTTCGCTTTCCAAGATCAGAGTTAATGCTTTCAATATGTAAGTTATTTGCTCTTCTAAGATTACGCTTGTTAATATCTATATTTCTTTTAAATGCTATTTGTGATCGAGTATTATTATTTAATATTTTATAAATAAGAATCCATGTATTTAATTTATATAGGTCTGATATATTTAGTAATTTAGTTTTTTTATAATATTATATTAGATGACGTTCTATAATCGTATTTAAATAATGTTTTAATTATTTTATTTTGTGCTATTTGTATTTTACTAATAATTGTTTTATGTGCAGATCCCCACACCTCAATAAGATAATTTAGCTGCGATTTTACTAAAGAATTATAAATTATGTACCTAATGTTATATGGTAGACTACCTGCCATACTTTTAATGCATCCTAATAATGACATTAATTTTGAAGCTATTTTATCTAGGTATGGTTTCCATGACACCTTTTCATCGAGTACTATACCTAAATACTTTTCGGAGCTAACTCTCTTTATTTCTCTGCCATTAATATTGAGCGGCTGATATTCCCCAATCTTCTTATTTTTTGATTTAAAGATTATATAATTTGTTTTATCTGTGTTAATTGTAAGTAAATTTTCCTCAAACCACTTTTGTAGTAAATTAAGATCATTTTGTATATCATTCATCATTTCAGTAATGTTATTGCCAAAGTAAAAAAGACATGTATCGTCAGCATAAAAAGTAATTTGTCCTTTTAAAGGCAACTTGTGTATTGAATTTACAAATATTAGGAATAGTAGGGGGCCTAAAATAGATCCTTGCGGGACGCCATATTTGATGGTTTTTGGACTACTGATAGATTCACCGATTTCTACTACTTGAAACCGATTTTCAAGGTATGATTTAAGTATCTGCAGAGCAGTACCAGAAATCCCTATCGCTGAAAGCTTTTTCAATAATATTTTATGGCTGACTGTATCAAATGCCTTCTTTAGGTCGATGAATAGGCCAATCGCAATTTTCTTTTTATCGATACTAGTTTTAAGTTTAGTGATAAGATCTACTGTGGCATTAATTGTTTATTTAAATTAATTAAAACCTAGTTAGACCGATTTTTGTCCCCCAAAACTCCCTGCATACTAAATTTCATGTACATTAAAGTTCACTTGCAGCTGTTGCCGAGGATACGATTATACATATATAATAAACGAGATTGAATCGTTTAAAGTAAAAAGAGGGGACCTGGGAGACCGATCTTGGCTCGGAGTTTGAGTATAACTATAAAATAATGAAAAATAAATATCTGTACAAATAAATAAAATTGTTGTGATTGTTTGTAATTTGAAATTAACAGTTTTTCACTAAATGAACATGAAAGTATAATATACGGTACTCACAACAAAATATGAATTTTTTAAAATTTTTGCATGTCCGTCTGCCTGTCTTACTGTTTGTTCCGGCTAATTTCTTAAGCGGCTGGACCGATTTACACGGGACTTTGACTGGCAGATAGCTGATGTTAGAAGGCGTAATTTAGGCTACCTTTATCTTGGGGTTAACGTTTAACGTTCTACATAGATTTTTTTTTTTTTTATTAATTTCATTGTAGCGATAAAGCTTTACAACTATCATTTTTATTAGAAAATCTATGCAACTTAATATAACTAATAATAATTAACAGCTTTTCACTTAATGCATAGAGAAGTATATATGGTACATACAATAAAATGTCTGTCTGTGTTCCGGATAATATCTGAAACGGCTGGACCGATTTTCACGGAACTTCACTGGCAGATGGCTGATGTTATAAGGAGTAACTTAGGACACTTTTTAGCCTCATCATCATGTGGGCATGACTTCAACGTCTTCAAGCGAATTGTACCAACTACCCATATATGCTCCAGAGTCCAGACTGCTGAACTACTTATCTTATAATATGTATTAGAAACAGCGCCTTCATTTGCCACATCTCACAACTTTGTTTGTTTAAAAATGCCCTGTAGGCTAGGGTTGCCAACCGTCGTGTTTTCCCATGCCATGTCCTGGTTTTTGCAGTATCCTGGGGTGTCCTGGATAGTTTTGAAGCAGCGTCTTGGGTTTTTAAACTTCCCTGTTAACCCTAGATCACTAACCTTATTTTTCGACGCTTAAGACTAACCATCGACGCTTCCACTACGGTATTTAATAATGGAGGTTAAAGGGTGCTATTTAAATAAAAGGTGTACATGTTTGTTATTATTATTAAAGTTAAGTTTTTATTTATAATGTTTCTTATAATTAAAGTAAAGAAAATGCAATATTTAGCAATTATAAGCCATAAAATTGAGATTATAATTCCATTATAAACTTAATTTTATGGCTTATATTGGAGATTACATGGAAAATCAACAACAGTAAAATTTTGAAAGTTCTTTCTAACATAAAATATAACCAAAATGTGAACGTACATAAAATACTAAAAATAATGAATGTAAAAACCAAATAAAATAAAAACTTTGGTAATAATCTACGAACTTATACATGTGTGACAGACGTCAAGTTCGTGCTCCCCGCACAATAATTTATTGCATTTTGCATATGTGCCTCGTACACACAAATCACTACCTTCCATTGCGGGGGCAAGGTTCCAAGATTAGCCGCAGATTAACTTAATCATTCTTCCATGAATGATTAAGTTAAAAAATATCAACAATTGATGTTAAAAAGACATCAATAATTGATGTTTTTAACTTTGGACTGAAAAAATTGGAAAATTCGCCAATGGGTCTCATCGCGAATTGCACCTTTTGGTCGTAAATTAGACCAGTCACGCCGAAAGGCATTATATTATATAATATTAGGTATGTGTTTTGTATTTGTTTTGTGTATTGAAGACAGATGATTTGAAAAGTATATGTAAATAATAACTTATATCTTTATTTTAATAATGTTTATTTTCAAAATTCTGTAAAACTTAACTACCTACAACGCATTATCTTCGTTTGAGGTGCATACATTTCAGTCCTCTGTTGAAATATCTTCATATTGTTCTTCTGTTTCATTTTTATCTTCCCTTTCTTCAAAATTTATATCTCTGTCACGGTATTCCATTCTTCTTTTTCTTCTTCCATTTGTATTTAAAAGACTGTAATTTCCCCTAAGAGTATGCTTCGCCATCAATAAAGCTCAAGATCAGCCATTGTGTTATGCAGCCAAAGTGGCTGGGATAGACCTAAGAGAGAACTATTTCTCACACGGACAGTTCTATGTTGCATGTTCCAGAGAAAGTTCGACTAGCAGTCTGGTGATCCTTGCTCGGCACAGCAATACAGTTAATGTTGTATATAGAGACTAGAGAGATCCTTCAATAGCATAATACACTCTAATAATATAAAATAATCATAAACCATTTACCATTTCATTTATTTTTGGGCATAATTAAAGTCTCTTTAAAAAAATAATAGGAAATTAGCCCAGCTTTCCCGGGCCCAAAGCTTAGTACCATCTAAAACGTGATCTAAAACGTCTGAGCCTAAAATGAGATCAATGGGCGCAGGAGTATGATAATCTTCATCCGTACCACTTATATTAGTTATACGAGCAAAAATGATAAATTTAATAGAAAATAATTTCAAATTTGAAGTATTGTGGATCCCTAGTCATCAATGTATTGAAGGTAATGAGAAGGCTGATATAGAAGCTAAAAATGCTGCAAACTTGAATTCAATAGACCATTCCATTAACTCAAATGCAACGGATGTTAAAAACCACATTAAACGTAGAATAAAAAAAAATATGGGATACTGTTTGGCAGGATAAAAACATAAATAGTAAATTATATGCTATAAGAAATTCTATTTTTGACAAAGCCCCAACTTCGTTTACTACTCGAAAAGATAAGACCGTCATCACTAGACTCCGTATTGGTCACACAAATATGACACACATGTACACATTATGAAAAAGATAGATAAACCAAAGTGTAAATGCAGGATGGATCTAACTGTACAACATCTGTTAGTAGAATGTCAGGCTAATGTTAGTGAAAAACTATCATGTAACTTACCTAACAATATAAAGGATTGTTTAAATAATAATGGATATATACAGACAATTAACTTCGTTAAAAATATAAACATGTATCGGAATATATAGATGTAAATATAGTAGTCGCTAATGACCTTAGCTGTTAAAAAGCGACTTTAAATAAATAAATAAAATAAAAAATCTTCATCCGCCAATGGAATGAGCTGATCAGCTGAGTGTTGTATAACATCTGGTATTTTTTGTAAATAACCTGTAACGTCTTTGAGAGTATGAGCGGTAGTAGTAATAGATGGCGTATCACGGTGTGTGGGCCGAAATGTTATTGTGACACAACCTTTAGAATTTTGTATGTGCTGATCACCTACACCTGTAATTTTTAATGAACATTGTTTTGGTTGCAAATTAAGATTTCTAGTCATTCGCTGAGTTATGAGTGTTATCGTGCTACCACAGTCCAATAAAGCCCGAGTTTTGTGATATTTACCGTATTTATCAGATATATTAAAACGACTGTGGGAAGATACACTGGAGCTTTTAGTGGGTTTTCTATATGCTGAGTTGAATTTACTTAAACAGAATGATGAGCTAAACTAGATGTGGGTATTTTATGAGCTGAATGATATGTAGATATATTATGAGCTGAATGAGATTTTAAATTATTGGGCTGATATTCCAATTCTATGTGCTCCATGATTGTAGGCAGTCATTGTTTTTTGTTTTGAATTTGATGAGTTGTAGACGGTGCATGATCAGACGATTGGTTGGGGTCTTATGATGATGATTGATGGGCATGCGTATGTTGTGTGTAGGCTGTGTAGGTATGTGGTTTATCTTGAGCACGACGGCGGGGCTGTGCGCGTAAATGAGGAGGAAGCAAATGCGCTGACGACGCCGAAGAATTTGGAGTACCGTGACGATGAAGCGAGGTGTGGTCATTTGCACTTCCACACTGTTTGCATGTGTTTGTCGAACGTCATTTTCAAAATGCGGAAGGACCTAGACATTTACGACATCTGTCGTTGGCTTAGCGGCGGGGTAGCGTTGAGCTACTTAAAGATGAGATGGCGAGCGCTGAGTATTACGAGGATAGGCGGGACTAATTGGTCTAAGCTTTAGAACTAAACCGTGGACTGCGCGGAGTGTGCGCGGGGTGAGTGTTGACGAGAGGGCCCCGGTTGTGGTGAGTAGATAACACCGCACGCTGCATTAGAACATTCGGTATCGATAGTCGATACAGGGCGCGTGCTCCTCTAAAAAAGAAATCAAATCACCTAAGGTGTCCGAGGTGCCATATGCGGAGCTCGCCTTGTAATTTTCTAACTACAATGGACACAATTTATACGCAATTACTATCCATAGGTAAACTCAGATTATTTAAAGCGCTTAGTTCGGAGATGAGCGGGGATGAGCGGAGTTAAAAACGTCGCGCGTATGCTTGATCGAATATAAATATTAGGTAGGCCGAGTATTATATCAACAAACAAAACTGCATCTGTAAGTGACATCATGTCGTCTGTAAGACTCCTAAAAATTATAATAAACTATGGCCAGTCCTCAACGCGTGAGCTGAATTTTGGTAGTTCAATTTTGGGCAGAACGGCAGAAGGGAGCTGACTTGACTCTGAAGTAGAACTTATATTTTCCGCTGCAGTTAAAATATCGTAATATTCGGATAGCGAGTTTTCGTAACCGGCTGTACAAAATTATTCAATTTCATCTGTAAGACTCCGTCGTCTAAAATTTCGCAGTATAAATTTTCTAATTTTTGTTTCAAGTTTTGTAGGTCTTTAAAACGCGTATTATACTCCGTTTTGTTAGATTTTGAGTCACCTTTGTGTAATGCCAATGCGATCCCTCTGAGCCGACAAATTTATTTTATTTTTTATTTTATTCGTTTATTTAAGGTCGCTTAGAACAACAAGGTTATCAGCGACCACAAGCACAATTACAATAAATTATATCAAACTATAAAGATTACAAAATTTGAGGAATCGCAGAATATTACAACACATATCAGGATCACTTAATATAAGATAACTATCACTACACAGGTTAAACATTTGTCGTTCAGAAATATAATTTACACAATCGAATAAAACATGTTTGACTGAGAATAGTGAGCTACATCTAAGGCAAGTCTTAGGAGCGCTTTTCGTGATATAATGTACATGAGATGCGTTGGTATGGCCTATTCTCAGACGCGTTAATATACATTGGTCTTTTCTATTAAGTTTTATAGTATATTTGGTTTCACCTTTCAAAACATCTCGCCTGAAATAGTGTAATTTAGAAGTTTCAGCATTCCAATTTTGGTTCCACGTAAGATTTATTACATTGTATATGTCTCGTTTGGCGTCGAGAAGTATGATAGGTATATCGTTACTAGTGTAGGGCATCGAACTAGCTTCCCTAGCCACTTTGTCGGCTTTTTCATTACCGTCTATTCCCTGGTGAGAGGGTAACCATATAATTATTACATCAACTGATAGTTCTTTCAACTGAAAAACGACAGAGTGTATCAATTGTATAAGAGGGTTTTCAGAAAAGCAGTTTTGAGCAGCTAAAAGGGAAGACTTCGAATCAGTAATAATGGCGTATTTTGAGCTTACAGGGTTTGTTAAAATCATTTTTACGGCACAGTAAATTGCATAGGCTTCACAGATAAATATAGAATATTGTTTAGGTAAACTGATTGCGGTGGAATCAGAATCGAGAATAATGGAGCAGCCGGTTCCGTTATCAGTTACAGATCCGTCTGTGTATATTATTTTATAGTCACGGTGATTTTCAAGTAGTTCTAAATAAAGTTGACGATAAACTAAAGCATCCGTAGATTCTTTACTATGATTGCAGAGGGATAGATCCACTCTAACATTGATTTTTATCCATGGGGGAATAGGATGAATATGTCGAGCAAATAATTTAGGAAGAGAAATATTTAAAGTTTCCAAGTATTTTTTTAGACGTAATCTTAGTGGAACCGGCAGTCTTACTTCTGTCTGGAATATATTATGTAGATGATCGACCGAAATAATATCATTAACAGGATTTAACGGAGTTGATGTAACATTATACGTATAAGAAAAACAAAGCTTGATTCTTCGAAGCCACAAAGGAAGTTCACCTGATTCTACAATTAAGCTGTGAGAGGGACTAGTTCTGAATGCCCCTAAACATAACCTTAGGGCGGTATTTTGAATTGAATTTAAACTGTTTTATTAAATTTTATTATTGTTAAATTGAATTTAAATTGTTTAAATTGAATTTAAACAATTTAATCATAAAATGTGTACAAGTTAATGAACAAATGAGCTGACCGATCGCCTGATGTTAATAAAGAATTAGTGTATATTTGATGAGCGGAGATTAGAAGTTAGAAGCCGTCTGTAATATTATCTTAATATGCTGAAGTTTGAATATAAACAAATAGCTCGCGCGTTAGAAACAAAATAACGTAATGAAAACAATTTAAGTAGGTATGAGCAGGTTTAATATCAATAGTGTGCCGACTTATTTAAAACAGCTGTAACGTAACACCCATAATATATTTGTATAAACACAGAACGTAGATAAGAATACAATGTGAAGGTCACTATTTATTCTACGAAGAATACCTAATTGAGAATGAATACACAGCTGTTGCTGCGTAAGCAGGCGTCGCGTACCTATTACCTACAAAATGCATTAGAACAAGTTCTTATCGAACTAACTAACTTGGCGAACGAAGCGAGCCGACGATGTATGTATGTGTATGTATGTGCATTTGAGATACTAAGCAACTTGTAACTATTAGATATGGTAACTTAATCAATATTGTGATTTAAAAGTTGAGAATATGAGGACATAAACGTTATTTATAATAACTTAGTAATGCAACGACGATTTACTATTAAGTTATGAGCCGAACGTAATTCACAATATTCACTATAAAAAATATAATTATAGTTATTTTATATGCAAATCATACATTAAAATATATCGTAACTAATTTATGAGCTGAGAAAATGTTATGTGATATTCTTGGCACAAATGATGTATTAAATACCTGGAAAATTCTGGAATATTTCTTTGTTTGAATATGAGCCGACAAGTATCACCTACCCACTATTAGATTTTTAAAAATCTTGGGTTTTTTCCTATGGATTTATGGGCCGAAATATACACAAAATAATTTAATTAATTACCTAACATGTAGGTTAATATCAATGTATGGAATAGGGGATTAATGTTAAATGTGCCGAAATAATTGCAGAAAATTTAAAAAATGCAACGTAATAATGGCCGGTACCTTGGTCTGAAAATGGCGGGGGGTTGCCTGGGCAGATTTAATTAGAAAAAATATAGTTAATCGGGGTGATTTTATGTGCAGAATTTAGCGGAGTGCAACTGTAGGTGCTGGTTCTAAGGGGGCCCAACGCTGGAAAAGTAGCGAAGGGATTACGAAGGCGAAGAATGACCAAAAAGTATGTAAGTGCTAGGTCTTACACACGCGACTTTGAGCTGAGGTATGGGTATGTACATAGGTTAACGTGAGGGCTGGAGACAACTGGGACTGACCTTTGTGCTGAGCTGGTGGTTCTGGATCTGAGCGGAGGTTTCTTCTCACTACACTACACAGCTGTTGAGCGGATTATTCATAGGTTTATTGCGATTCGCCAGCGAATTTGGTTTTATATTAACGAGCACAAATAAATATGCGCACACGCGTTCACTATGAATTCGGAAGCGGTTCAAATTGCAAGTCCTTACGTCACCAGTGGTCTCGAAAGTCAAATTGAGAAATCGGTAGAGTTTCCAACAAAAAACGGTAGATTTATACCCAAAATCGGTATATGGCTAATTGTAATTTGTAGAACACAAGGATACTCCACAAAATGTATGGGTTTTCCCGGTACATATCATGAGTTTAAAATAACATAATCAAGAGGAAAGTCAAGACATGACGACTAACTATTAATGCGTAATAGGTTTTTTTCAAATTACTTCAAAAAATAATGTCTGATTTCGTTCAAAATAATTTTAAAGAATTTTTAGTATGATCTATCAGCATGGAAAATTGCAAGTTTCTAACCTCATAGTTTAGAAATGCCAGGGGGGGGGGTACCAACTTACAAACCACTTCGGAGGCCGATTACTCGAAAATAGTTGGCTTTGTAAAAAAAAAATATTTCAAAAGTCCTATTCAATGATACCCCACACATTGGGGTAGAATGAAAAAATATTTTTGATCCCCACTTTACATGTATGGAGAGCCACCCCTGAAATATAAAATTATTATTATTTTTTGATGCCGAAACTGAGATATATAAGGTTTGGTAAAATAAATTACGTATATTTTGGGTATCAGCAGTAGATCGTACTGCTTATTATACTCGTATATTTAGGCACAAAATATTGTCATACTCAAAGTAAAAAAAATATCATATTATCATGTATGGGTGACTCTCCGCTCATCACAAACTCGCCCATATAAAGGAATTTATTTTTCAAGTATGACAATTATTTATCTGCCTAAACGTCTCTAAATAAGCAGTAGATCATATGGCCAAAATATCCGTAATTGATTTTACAGTTTTTTTTTTTTTTTTGATTTTATATACACAACCTATAACTATACCAAATTTCATCAATTTATATTCATAATTACCAGGAAAAGTGAACAGACAGACAGAAAGACAGACGGACGGACAGAGCCAGATACAGAGAGATAAGAAGAGGTTCCTTGAGTACAACGGAACCCGAAAAAGGAGGGTTGTTAAATCAAAAAATGTTAAATTTTACAAATTTCCGTAGGTAGAACAATGGTATCATTTCGGTACCTCGGTAGATCAGACCCCGAATCGGGATAAATACCGAAAAATCGGTAGGTTCGAGACCACTGTACGTCACTCTCTCACAGCGTCTTCTAGCGTTCGGCCATACTCGGGTCGTTTCGTAAACCGCTCGTGACAGGCCGATCTAAATGTTTTATAAGATCATTCTATGCGTCGCGTCCTGGCGCGAACATAATATAGGTTATATAATACTATCACAAAGAGCATAATAAACAGCAGAGGTGTAGTCGTCATGAAGACAACAGACTCAGACATGATACAAGCTGTGATAAAAGAGAAGGAGCCAGAATTACCCAGGGATAAATCGGAGGAAGAAGAGCGATCAGTGATAGATCTGAAAGATAGCACGTATGTACTGATGATGAGTCTTTCGCTTCTTCCAGTACTGTAGAGTTTTGTGATAATGAGAATGAATTTAGCACATCATCACAGAGAATTTAGCACATCTTGAGCCTGTTGAAAATCCGAATAACACAAAGCGAGAGACGAAACAACCAGAAAGGTATGGCTACAGTAATATATGTGCGATCAATGTAGGAGAAGAAAGTCTTACCTATGATGATTTCATGAAATGTTCAGAACGAGAACAATGGTGCAAAGGAGGAGCTACAGTCGTTGCATGAAAATGAAGCTTAAGAACTAGTGGAGAGACCTAGTGATGCTCGTGTTGTGCAGTGTAAGTGGGTGTACAAAAAGGAGTTAAACAGTGATAATTCAGTAAAGTATAGAGCCAGATTAGTTGCTAGTTGCCCAAGTAGAAGGGATCGACTATGAAGAAACCTATATATTATGTCAACAACTTGCTGCCCTAATGTGTATTGTGAAAGTGTTACTAGTAATAAGAAATTTATTTCAAAATTTTGAAGGCTAACTTATAGTTACAATTAAGACAAAGTTTTTTAATATTTTCTGATTTTTTTAACTATCAATTTAAAGTATTGCCAGTATTAAGATACTCCTTAATACATTCCTTAATACCAGTTTAATATAAATAATGTTAAAAAATCATGTTTAGATGGTTTAAAATGAAATATAAGTTATATTTTTAAATATCATGATATTAAGAAAATAAATACAATAATTCCAATTTTAAGAGCAGCATTTTCCGGGGCATTGTTCCTTAAAACTGTACACACTCCACAAAATTAAATTTTTCTTTGTGTGCGTGTCGGTATGTAATGCTTACGCCTACATATACTTTGTACGATGCGTTTGTTTAAGACTATCTAGGCTTTATTAATCTAAGGGCCGAACTGACGTCAGTTCGGTCGGATGCGATTTTTTCTGTGTATGTGCTCGAATCCGTTCAGGCCGAACTGACGTCAGTTATAACTGAAACGATCGGCCTCTCGTCTGTGTGAGCCTTTAGTTCGTAGTTGGCGTAGACGTGTATGTATATTTTATTTATTCCAATTCATTCTTCATAGTTAAAACAAGACAACTTCTGTCGGGTCAGCTAGTAGACTATTTTGGGATTCACATTGTTTAGATTAAACGAGTTATTTTATTTAAGTCAAATCAAAATAATTAAAATTAAAAAAGTAAATATTAGACTTTAAAACTTCCTTAAGCTCACGGTAATCTTGCAGCAACGCAGAATAGGCTACTTGACCTTGTTTTTATTTATGCCCTAAACGCTTCATAATTATTGTTTCATTACACAAAAAAAAATTAAATTACATTATTTTGAAACCTAAAATCCTACAAAAAAAAATATACTAAAAGTACACTTTTTAAAAACCGCCGAAAACACCAATTCGCCATGTTGGTTGACAGATTATCTGTGCTGTGACTATTAAATATGTCTTTAGTCAGTTTGTGTCGTCACATCCTTGCCGGAAGTTACTTAACTTTTTACTAGTAGAAATTAAAAAACATAAATACATATTTTTAAATCAACTTTATTTATCAATCTTAAGTTTTTAATTTATGATATCGCTAGAATACGTTTTCCTAAGCCAAGTACTAAATTCAATGTATGAAATTAAATATGAGTCAAGTAGCCCATTCAGAACAGACCTCCAAATCACGTAATTGTCAAGATTTTTGTCCGTAAAATGTTTTAAAATCTTCAATCACAATAGGTAATAGGTTATTATGTATTATTAATCTCTTCCGGTAATTTATAATAAGTTAGTTGTAATATTGCATTAGTAAAAATAATTAACGATATCAATTCACACACTTACTTGTAAATAATATAAGATTTTCAAATGGAAAACATAATAAACGAGTAATTATTTTTACTGAAAATATTTAAAAATATCTTTATATTCATTAAACTAGACGTTAAATAAGTAGTATAATAAAACAACAAAAAAATGTTTATTGCTAGTAAGTACGAAAATGACGTTAAACGGAAAATTCCTACAGCTTAATAAAATGACGACAACAAAATTTTAGAGTTAAAATAATGTCCTTACCAAAAAAAACGGTTTTGCACAGACATCATTTGTTGCAATTTTTGCATCTTATATTAATTTATTTTGGAGTAAATACCTATTTAGCCCTAAGGTCTTAACGCGTTTAAGATTCCTTTTGCCGCACTGGAACCGCGCAGATTCAAGTAGTTAGTACTTGTAGTCAGTGTCAAAAAGCATCGAGATTAAAAAACTCAGATATTCAGGACCGAAATATTTATGAAATCTATCGAAACGCTTATTTTACAATGTACTTAGAAACAAAATTTTACACTGTTAAAGTCATATTTCGAAAATTTTTAGGGTCTTTTTAAAGATTCATTGGTCGGTCGTATATCTACCTGTGAAAAAATATCGGCACTCTTCCAAAGAATATACGAATAATTGTAAACTCAACTAAAGACGCTAAGCTCACCTAACTGATTTTCTAATAAGCATGCGACTAAAATAATACGATATATTGTAATAGTATATATAGGCGCCCCCGTACACCAGATTTACTGTGTGGGTACGGGGCGCCATAAGTCGTACCTGATCGAACATTTTGTAGATCCGCGCGGAGGGCTGGTGTAGTGTGCACACCACGGTGTGTCCCTTCAGGGCCAGCCGTTTGAGCATCTTGATGCACTGTAACGTCGACAGGCTGTCCAGACCACTGCAAACGTATTAGGAATAAGATGTTGCCCACGACTTTGTGCGCAAAGGGAAAACCCGCGAGAACCGTACATTTCCCGCGATAAAAAGTAGCCTATGTAAGGACATAAAACGGGAAAATAGTACAGATATAGAGTGGACATTGGGAAAAGTACCGCGGTATACAGCTGTATATCTGTGCCGAATTTCATCAAAATTGGTCCCAGGTTTAGATCATATTCCATGCAAACAAACAAAATATTTTTCCTCTTTATGCTTAGTATTAAATAGTATTACAATAAACCGACACCTCGTTGAAAGAGGTTCGTTGAATGATAATAGTGGTTCCAATTAATTGAAATTAAAGCTAACTATTATTTGTTAGTTCCGTTGGCGGCTTTAATAAAAATATATATAAGGTTTGGTAAAATCAATTATGAATATTTTGGGTATAAAGACGTTTAGGCAAAAAAATATTGTCATACTCAATGCAAAAAAAATCTTCTCAGATATGGGTTACCTCTCGCCCATATAAAGGCAGTTATTTTTTTCTAGTATGATAATTATTTTTCTGCTTAACCTCTCTAAGTAAGGAGTAGATCATATACCCAAAATATCCGTAATTGATTTTATCAAACCGTATATGTATATTATATTTCCTTCCTATCTGAAAGAAGGAAACTGACAAAGGTTTTTAAATAATGTTACATCCAATATTAAAAATATCAAGATCCTTGATCGAATTAGCGAGGCAAACGTGTTCCGGAGACATCTATTCCTTTTTTTTTAATTTATTTCCGCAGAAGTTATTTTTTTTATTTTACAAAAATATCAATGACACTTACTTTTTGGCTTCGCTTAAGCGGGAATGACGGGTTAGGTAAGTTGTTTTAGTACCAAAATAACTTTTTGATTTAAATCAAAAATTTGTTCTTGTGGTCATCTGAGACAAAAAGACAACCAAAAAGTTTTCTTACTACTATTATAAATGTGACAGTTTGTGAGGATGGATGGATGTGTGGATGGTTGGATGTTTGTTACTCTGACACGCAAAAACTACTGAACGAATTTCAATAAAATTAGGTGTGGGAATAGTGTAGGCTCTGGATTAAAACATAGGCAAATTTTTATCCCGAAAAAAAAACTGCTCCCATGGAATACCTGATATTTATATAAAAAAATATACTCACGTTGTCGGTTCATCGAGGAATATGACTGGAGGGTTGCTTATTAGCTCTACCGCTATGGATAACCTTTTCCTCTGGCCTCCCGACAGCCGACAGCACTTTGTCTCTATTGCCCCGCTCAACCCCAAAGTGTCTAACGCTTTCAGTATCTGGAAAATCATCGATACTAATTTCGTCGTATTCTTTCAGTGATTCCAGTTTGAGCACCAACTCTATAAAACCATGCTTCCAAAGACGCTATTAAAGTTTCAGAGTTTTTTTTTTTCAGAAGCTAATATGGACCGGTCCTGGATACGAACATATGAAATCATCGTCAAAGAAAGTTGAACCTCCCTTGCGAAGTATATTTTATGTACTTCATATTCACATAATTCATTAAATTAATTTGAAAAATACGAAACGAAATAAAGTCCATAAATTTTTATTTTTTCTTAAAATCATAAAATTAAATTATACAACACTCAACAAATATATGTTAAAGTTTTGTAGTTTGTAGTTCACAACAGGGTTTGTATATTATATTATAAAAACTTGAATTTAAAATGGTTAAAAGTACAAAAAAAGTTTTTGTTGAGATATTGAAGTCAAAACATATGAATTCTATGTACAAGACATGTACAAGATGTTAAATAATTCAAGGTGACTATGTTAGATGGTTAATTACCGTATTTAATTATAAATCTGTTAATATTCTTGAAACTTAACAATAAAAGAAAAAAAAATGTAGTTTTAGGAACCATTTAAGATGAAGAGCAAAACATTTTTTTTTTCAGATGACGTAAGTTTATTGTTGATAAGGAGTTAACGAAGGTATTATTTTTTGGCAATTGTCCGCAACATAATATGTGGTGAGCAATCTATACTTACACTCTCACAAGAATGCGATAAAACCTTTACTTAAAACTTTTCACCAGAAAATACAGGTACACACATATTACAACACAGTCAATTTAAGGTTGATACCTATTATACTAATATTCTTAAGGCCCTTAAAATATATTATCATCTGACATAGGCAGAGGTTATAATTTGGTATACTTACTTACCACAGACTGTTTTACTTCCTTTGTTAAAAAGGAACCTAATTTCAGATCAACTGCAAAATTCATTAACTCATTCACACTGAATATGGGGTTAAGTCTATCGTCCTGGAGAATATAGCAGGACATACGACGATATTCCTTAAAGAGTTGCTCATCCTTTTCACCCATTTTCAGAATCCTGTCTCCCGCTCGTATGGTTCCTTTTACTCCTTCTTGTCTGAAAAATGTGATTCTATGAAGATTGCAGCTCTATGCGAACAAACAATAGATAGTAATGTAGTGATGATCTTTAAAGAAAAAATGAAGATTTATATTTAAGGACTAAGATGCCAGTTACAGCGCTAAACGCTTGCAATTTGATTTGAATTTGAAAATATCATGGCAGCGATAGATGATGCATAGTAATATCATTAAACTTATAGTAATATACGAACTAGTCATGTATAACTTCCACGTGCAAAGTACTCACGAAAAGCCGGTGAGTGCGTTCAGAAGAGAAGACTTTCCTGCACCGGATGGACCCATGATAGCCGTCATCTGTCCGGATTTGAAGAGACCGGATACATTTTTCAGTATCCGCTTCTGACCTGAAACAAAATAAAATCGTTTATTCCATGAAAGTTGATCAAAATAGTTCTAAAATCCTATACACGGTTTTGAATGTTTTTTAAATACCATTAATCAACATAAAATTTTCGACAGTTATATCAAATTATCTTAAATTACCATGTAAACGGGCCGGAATTAATGAGGGTTTTTAAATTCGTGACATTGACAGCTTTTTGACACCACAAGAATCGTCGGGCCACCAAGAGCGGCCTGGTGACAGAAAAAGAATCGAAAATTCTTATTGATCGTTTTTGATACTACTTACGGCACCAGATGACGCTTCGTGTGCGTTGGGTCTGTCCTCTAGCGGCAAAAATAATATCAAAACCTCATTGATGTAGACCAAGTTAGTAGATTACATAGGTAAATATATATTTATGCTAGACAATTATTATGCAAGTGTCATATCACGATTGCACAACTCTTCTCTATGTGTCCAAAGGCTGTAACCGTATTACTGATACCGAATTCTTACTTTTTGAATTAAGTTTAAGTCAACGAACTTCTAAATGCGGCTTATTTGAATATTCTACTTTGCATGATCATAATATTTAGGCAGGTATGCGTGTTTGCGACAAGAGTTTTAAAATGATGGTGACAATAATATTTCCCCTGTTTTTCCGGAAAACGGAAAAATAAGATGTTATTAAATTATAAGTGTCTATTATATTCCTATTTTAATATCTAGATAGATAATTATTTATCTCCGGTATTAACCTTTTTCAATTACGATAATTAAATATAATCACACTTAATGATCACAGTTAATAATTGGACGTAAACATGCGACCTTTTTCTGCAGACTTCTTTTTTCCATCGTTCAAACTATGCATCATTGATTATCAAAGAGTGCCAATAGGCACTATAAGATGAATAAGTAATTATTATATATTTGAGATGTTTTTGTTTGTTTGTCCAGCATTCTGCGCACTATCGTCTCCGTCAGAAACCAGTTGGCAGTCAATTATGCGGTTAAACAGCCGCCACGTGCAACGACCAGCTGCAATTAGGCTAAGTAATTAACAAATCAATATCTATTAGAGTCCATTTAGAATATAATGCATTCGGAATTTGAAGACCTACGTGACATTATGCAACCATATTCGGTTTAAGTTTTTCCAGATTTATTTCCACTTACATATTTCCAGATTTATATTTGAATCTTAGGATGCAGGATAGGATGCGGATATAATCATTAATCAGTAAATATTTCTCAATTGATTAACCCGAGGACTAGATCATATTCACTTACAAAATTACTGCCCGGCTTCATATTTTGAGTGGGTAATTGGGTATTTCCCACGGAATACCATAAAATGTTCTGCAGTATTTTCAACAACAAGCCTCGACACGACTAAAGCCCTATCTCACGATGATATGATAAGGCCTTCATGTCATGTAATGTGCTTCGTGCTTTACCTTATCACGTATTTAAGTAATTTCGGTTATTACCGTCGCGCTCACGTTAGTTACTCTTAACCTTCTTATGGCAATAAAAATAATTCGCTTATTATTTATGGCCATCATATTATGGCATAACAATATACCTTGTATCATATATGACAAAAATATAATATGACAATATGACAGTAAAGAATACATACGCTAATGTGTTTTTGTGTTTCATACACAAGGCATAATAGATGGGATAGAGAATGGAATAGATTCGATGTGTTAACATAATATCGGAAACATAAAAGCTTTTTTCCAGAAACACAAATACACGGAAATAGGAAAATCTATATTTGTAAACATTGTGAGTCGTAATAATGAACGGTTATTTATCTAATCATCTGGCCTGGACGTTTCCACTAGTTTCGTAATAGATTGCGTCGCATGAGTCAAATGAGATAAATACTAAACTTGAACTTCATTTAACTATTACTCATTCAGTTAGTATTACTGCAATCGTAACAAATTAAAATACTTTTTCATACTTTCTTGAATATTAGGTCTTTACCTATGAAATTGCCGTTTTGTATGAAAAAATTTAAACGAATTTTTTTCATGTATTTTTTACTTGTAACAATCGAAGTAATCACCCATGCAATCAATGCATCTTTGCCAATGCAGTGGCAGGTTATTGATGCCCTTCTTAAAGAAACCAGCTGGACGGGAGGCAACAAATTCTTCAAAGGCATTTTGTACTGCCTCTCGGGTATTGAATTTTTTTCCCGCCAAGAAGTTATCCAAATTCTGGAAAAAGTAGTAGTTTATAGGCGCAAAGGTCTGGTGAGTAGGGCGGATGATAGAGAGCTTCCAACCCCAGTTCTTGCAACTTGGAGACTGTCTGCTGTGCAGTATGAGGTCGCGCGTTGTCGTGCAGGAGCAGCGGAGACGAGCGATTGACCAATGCTGGTTGGAGATGTGCCAGCTTCTCCATCATTGTGTTCAGTTCTTCACAGTACACATCTGCAGTAATGCTCACCCCGTTTGGTAAGAACTTGTGATGAATCACACCGGCGCTATACCACCAAACAGTGACCATCACTTTTAGTAGGGGTAAGTTTTCGTTTAGGGCATTGTTTAGGTGCTGAACCAGGATCCAATCAACTTGCTGAGTGCTTGCGGTTATCAAACAGAATCCATTTTTAATCGCAGGTAACAATGCGGTTCAAAATTCCTTCATTTGTGTGTCTGTTGAGCAGTGCAAGGCACGTCTCGACGCGTACTTCGCGCTGGCGATCATTGAGTTCGTGGAGCACCCATTTGTCAAGCTTTTTCACCTTTACAATTTGACGCAAATGGACCAATATTGTTTTGACGCTAACGTCCAAAGCTGTTGCTAATTCAGCCGTAGATTGTGTATCATCAGCTTCCACAATCGCCTTTAATTCGTCATTGTCGACCAAAGTCTTCGGACTCAAAGGGGACTTCGAAATTTCCAGAACGGAAGCGAGCAAACCAATAACAGGTGGTGCGTTGGTTTGTAGTGTTAGCTCCTTAAACGTCGTTGATGTTGCGTACCGCTTGTGCCGCGTTGCTGTCACGACGGTAGTTATATTCCATAATTACTCGAATTTTTAACGTATCCATGATGACGAAAAAGATTGAAATGCGATGAAAATGTAACACTAATCAATAAACAAATGACTACTTTTGGAAAAAGAATTCCATGTTTAAAATAAAATTAATTTGAAATAAGAATTCTTAGCCAAACAAAAATTATTTTGATTTGAAATGGCCAGTACTGCAGAACGGCAATTTCATAGGTAAATACCTATTATTTTATCTATCTTCCTGGTAAGTTGGCAACCTCAGAAAGTGATCCACTAAATTAGAGCATAATATTATCTGATTATTTAGTACCTATTATGTTAAGATATTTAGGTTTCTGCTTTGTTTCAGGTGCACCTACTTAATGTTAATCGAGGTCGCCCTGTGGTCAAAATTCGGCCTTAATAATAATTGATATTATAATTTCTAAGTTTCAACTTAAGGGTTCATTTGCCTCTTAGATATAGAAAACATAGACTTATGTTGTAGACGCGGCATGTTGAGGTGAAAACTGTCCCCACATAAATGGCCCCACTTTTGTCGATTTAGGGGCCATTTTGACATTTGAGGTACGGTGCAATCAAGATGGCTGACATTGGAGTATGGTGAAAACCAAGATGGCGCAAATTTTTCGGTATGAAGATTTGTTCTGTCAAATGTACGTCATAGCCTATCTTTAGTTTTGAAATATTTGAGAAAAAAATATCAGTAAATGTTGTGACATATTGACAAACGTCTATTAATTGGACAGTAGTGTGTGTTAATAATCGGAGGTGGTGTTAGTGTGTGGTTGTTGTTATTTTTATTTATTTTATTTTATTTCTAAGCATTATTTAAAAATCTATTAGCTTTCTGCTCACCTTCCTTCACATAATCTTTAATTATGCCAAATATCATACTCGTCCGTTAGCACGTAAAATAAAAGTTTTTGCTTGTTTTTGCTTGCTTGTCCTACTACTATTATAAATTTGAAAGTTTGTTAGGATGGATGGATGTATAGATGGACGGATGTTTGTTACTCTTTCACGCAAAAACTACTGAACGGAACTTGCCGAAATTTGGTATGGTAGTCGTTTAGGCTCTGGATTAACGTAGGCTGCTTTTTATCCTGAAAAAGAGCCGTGGGCAAAAGCTAGCATTAATATATGATGATGATAAGGCAGTGGTCACTAAGCTCTATTCAACTATTGCCAATTGCCAACCACGGAAAACAAGTGCTACATGGCAGTCATGGCACGAGCCAACGGAAATAAACAAAACACCTATTGTTTACTTGAGATACAACTAAAACAATAGACAATAATACTCATTAAGTACTTAATTTGTTAGCGATATTGAAACAGTCGTAAAATATCCGGTTCCGGTTTCTAATATCGGGGACAAACTTGCACGCGTAGCATGGCAACCGTAGAAATGCAGAAATGCGTTTTGTCTACACAAGAATTTCAATATATAGATTTTTCAAAAATTTCAAGATATTTCAATCTCATTTTCACCTATAATTTTATCTATTCTTCTACGGAAGAAACCCTTTCTACGGTGGTCAGGCTACGCGTGAATAGGGGAGGGGTTAGCACGAACAATAATGGACAGGTACGTATTCGTAGCGTCATCGAATGTCAGTTTGTATAGGTTCTGTTATAATTTTCATAGACTTCTCTTTCGATAACGTTACGAATATGTATTTGTCAATTGGTCGTGCTAGCGGCTAGCCCCACTAGGCCTACAGACTCTATAAGCCTATTCTGACACAGTAATGGTGCCACCAGCGACTGGTTATAATAATATGGCAGGCATAGAGGTAGCTGGCGTCATCATGGTGTACGCGTGGATTGAGGGAGGGACCTAGCTGAAATTTCCTAAAATAATAGCAAATTTGTTTAAAAGTCTAAAAAGAAATGTAGAACAAATCTGGGAATTTGTAAAAAAATAGCTTAAGAACTACAGCCCTCATAGTGTGGTCCCTCCGTCCACACACCGCTATTACCAAGCAGGGCAATCGCGCTATTGTTTTTCGTTTGCATTCAGGTTCAACTCTGCTTTGGTTGTGATTCAGTTTCGGTTCCGATGTGTCTGAACATATTTGAGTATCGCAATGTCCTTCCAAACGTAACTCAACCTCAGACGAAACTCGAACGAGTCTTTCGATAGACATTAGAGATGCGTACATAGTATTTGTGTAAATATCTATGATTTTAGCTTAAATGAGCATTGATTTTGCTTGTGCACTCGCACTAGTAGCTTTGTGGTATATGGGTGTTTGTCAAAGACATCACCGAGGCCACCATAATTAAAAGAAGAAGAAGTCAGTTGACATACTTCGTAGTTCGATAAAGTTTCTGAACGCAGAAAAAAATATATGAAACACCTAAACGAGCCTTTTTCGACTCTCTGTGTTTTCTCCTATATTCTGCATCTGTAATCGCTAAAACTGCGAGTGCTTACGTCTTCCTCATCGGAACTGCACAATTGTCTACACAAAATGTTTTGTTTTAATCAAAAACATTTTCTAAAGCAGGAGACAGCTTGTGTATGAAAACAAATGTTTTTGTTTCATGTTCTCTGTGTAAAGTTTTTTTTTATTAAGGTGGTTCGTTTTCCATAGTAAAGTATTTTTCCATTTACGGACGAATGGAGCATAACCTTAAACTGAAATTATATAATTTGGCATTTATTATGATGTTTATTCGCGGCAAATTATATTTACTAGACAAAAATTGTATAATAATCGCATAAATCAGTCGAAAATTCAGTTCTATTTTGTTAATGTGTGAGTGTACACCGACAGTATCGTATGCTAAGTTACAAGTTTAGTTGTGTGTCCGGCTACGTTGCCAGCTCGCGCCTCGCTATGCTCGTTCAGTACACTGTTGCCGTTCTTCTCGACGATTACTTGGATCTTCAAATTGTAATCGTGGGAGCTTGTTTTCTTTCTGCCACTTTTTACAAAGGTGTTGCCAACTTTGCACTTTTGATGCTAATCATTTTCATAATTATGCGTAGGCCGTAACCCCATTTGATTTATATTTATAAATAATAATTATAACTAATTACCATTATATCTAGCTTTATATCGTTATTATAGTTATTTTTTGGGGAAATGTTTCTATTGAGCATGCAAAATATCGCGGATGATGCCGAAATACAAAAACCGTTTAAATATAATATATTTATGTTGAGAGGAAATTAGGGTACAGAGGGAAAGAAAAAGGCCAAAGACTATAAAAGGGGAAATAGCGGGAAATAATACTGTATAAAAAAAGGAAATAAGTCCTAAAAGGGGAAATCTGAATTGGGGCGAAACGAAATCATTATAGTGGAAACACTGGACAGCCGGCCGGCCGGTGTCAACTTTATATGGCGTTCCTGATTTGCTCTGCATCACGCATTGTTTTAATCAGAATTCCATATATCATTGATTTCTTTGTAATTAACTGCTATAACGTTGAGTCGAGCTCTGCTCCTCCGTTCTAAGTGTTACAAAGTTCAGTGAATCGTGAGATAATGACTGCGAGATAGTGACTCTAACCTTACCTATTATATTTTGTGTTGTGAGATATTGGACTCTTTGAACCTCCTGAGTTGAGTGGTTATCTGTTCGTGTTAGTGCACCGACATAAAATGGAGCCACGAACTTCGCGAAAAGACTATAAAAATCACCAATATTCTGGTGCAAGAAAAAGTCGCAAACGAGTTCGTGGACAAATGAAACGCTATCACGGAGAAGTGAAAAGGTAAGAAAGTATTCTCCTACTGATTTGTGGATGTACTCATAAAGTACCTACTCATTATAATTATATTGAAAGTTCAATCAGTATATCGTCTTAGGTTTTGTTTTTGAAAGTATAGGTACCTAACTAACCTTTTTTTACTTGTTGCAGTCGTAATGAATTGTGGTGTAAAAGACCGAAATTAGACGATAATGACAAAAAAGAAAACATTTCTTCAAGTTCTATGTAAGTGCACCATCAAATTCATAATATTATGTAGACAATAACTTTGAATTCCTCATGAGTAAGTATTACTTATCCACTAATTACAAAAAATACTTTATACCTAACTACAGATTGAACAACACTGTCAAGACGTACAGCACCAAATCGAAGAAGTTTAATGTAGAAGCAAATTATACTCAATATGAACAATTGGAGAAAACTGAAAATGAAACCACAGCAGCAAAGCCATTGGACATAAATTGGCCACTTATTGATCCCACTGACAGTCACGAGTTGACTGTTGAATATGTTTCACCAGATAATTTGACTGGTCTTTCTGGAAACAGAATTGTGGACCTAGCGCACGTCCTTCAGTGGGCTTTCAGACTGGAGAGACACCGATCACAATGTAAAGGAAGCAGTATTTTATTTATAAATGAATTGAAAGATGGCTTCAACAGCATATTTATATTCAAGTGTAGCAGTTGTTTAAAAGAATTCCGGAACAGCAATGAAATAGTAGCCAAACACAATAAAGCCTTTGTTTGGGGAACATTAACAGCTGGCAGTTATTACTCCCAATCTGCTCACATAACCAACTTGATGGACATCCCTACCATGTCACCTAACAAGTTTCGGAAGACAGAGAAAATATTAGGTGATGTCTGGCAGGACCACCTAACCAAAGAAATTAAAAGAAATGGTGAATTAGAGAAAGCTCTTGCCTTGGGAAAACAACATATTGATGAAGATGGTGTGCCATTTGTGACTGTGTATGTGGATGGTGGCTGGCCTAAGCGATCATATGGCCATGACTATAGTTCTGCATCAGGAATGGTTGGTTGGTTTAGTTGATAACCTGTATTTCTTTTTTTTGTGATTGTTTTTTATAACTTTTGTTATATTACAGGCCTGCATTATTGGTAAAGAGACGAAAAAATGTCTCTTCATAGGCATCAAAAATAAATACTGTTACCACTGTCATATTTATGAGAAAAAAAATGAGCCAGTGCCTGAACATACCTGCTTCAGAAATTATGAAGGGCCATCGACAGGAATGGAGTCGACTATTTTGATAGAAGGGTTTCAAAAAAGCCAAGAAATGCACGGAATTAAATATTTGCAATTTGTTGGTGATGGAGACTCTTCAGTTTTTGCACAACTCAGAGAAAAAGTCTCATATGGACAACAAATAAAGAAGATTGAGTGCAAAAATCATGTAATCAAAAACTACACTGGTGCATTGTACAAGGTAAAAACATTATTTTACAGCCATTGCCTGCAAATTTATCAGACTACTGGCCAAATTTTTTGGCTAAATAACATAATTTTTTGTTAATTTTTTACATTATAATATGTTATATAATAAAATAACTACGAGGGCGGGTCAATAAGTCCGTGACTTTTTGAATTTCTAACCTCCTTACTGAAAAAGCAACACTACTCCTGTCAACAGGCATCTGTCAGTTGACTCCTATCAAAATTTGAACTTGCTGCGTCAGTTAGTTTGTGTTTTACAGCTATCTTTATCAGACTATCCAGTAACTTAAGGAAACAATGGAAAAAAGTGAATTTCGTGTGCTTATTAAGCATTATTTTTTGCGAAAAAAAACCATTACCGAGACCAAGGCTAAGCTTGATAAATACTATGGGGACTCTGCACCATCGATTTCAATGGTAAAAAAGTGGTTTACTGAATTTCGTTGTGGCCGTACAAGCACTGAAGATGCCGAACGTCCTGGACGCCCAGTTGAGGTCTCTACACCCGAAACAATAAAAAAATTCACGATATGGTGTTGGCCGACCGAAGATTGAAAGTTCAAGAGATTGTGGAAGCCATAGGCATCTCGCATGGCTCAGTGGTTTCAATTTTGAATGATCACTTGGGCATGAGAAAGCTTTCCGCAAGATGGGTGCCGCGTTTGCTCACAGTCGACCACAAACGCAATCGTGTAACAACTTCACAGGAAGGTTTGGCGTTGTTTAATCACAATATGGAGGAGTTTTTGCGCCGTTTTGTAACCGTGGACGAAACATGGATCCATCACAACACACCAGAGACCAAACAACAGTCAAAACAGTGGGTTTCTAAGGGTGAATCGGCGCCAAAGAAGGCCAAGGTGGGTTTGTCAGCCAATAAAGTTATGGCGACTGTTTTTTGGGATGCACGTGGGATAATCCACATTGACTATCTTCAAAAGGGAAGAACAATTAATGGGGAATATTATGCCAACTTATTGGACCGCTTCAATGAGGATTTGAAAAAAAAAACGACCTCATTTGGCCAAGAAAAAAGTTCTTTTTCACCAAGACAATGCAAGGGTGCACACATGTGCAGTTGCCATGGCAAAAATCCATGAATTGGGCTATGAATTGCTCGCACATCCACCCTATTCTCCAGATTTGGCTCCGAGTCACTACTTCTTGTTCCCAAACCTGAAAAAATGGCTCGGTGGAAAAAGATTTGACTCCAATGATGAAGTCATCTCGCAAACAAAGGCCTATTTTGAGGACCTCGACAAATCATATTTTTTGGAAGGGATAAAAAAATTTGTGAAGCGTTGGACAAAGTGTATAGAGCTCAAGGGGGACTACGTTGAAAAATAAAATGATTTATTTATCAAAAAATCTGTGTTTTATTCCAAAAGTCACGGACTTATTGACCCGCCCTCGTATATAATGTAGTGTATTGTGTTCCATGTCTTCATTAATTTGTATTCATTTTCAGATTCTAGCAAATACAAAATTGCCATTACTTGGCAGAAAAATATTGAAGCCGAAAGTGCAAAAACTTACTGCTGTGGCACGAAAAATAATAATACATGGCGATCGTAACACTTTTAGAGAAGATTTAAACAATGGCCCTTCTCATGTATTTGGATGCCACAAAGATTGCAAAGAGTATTACTGCAGATTCATCAACAGTGATGAAAAGGACACAGATCTTTCACAAGAATTGAAAACAAAGGCACCCACAGTTTGGGCTCTCATTTGTGCAGCAAAAGAGGCAGTCATGTCAAAATGCCATCGACTATCAAATGACACAACAAATGTGGTGGAAAACTTTATGAGTGTCTTGAGCAAATTCATATGTGGAAAAAGATTGAATTTGCACAAAGGTGGCTCATATCAACGCAGAGTATATGTTGCAGGTAAGAATTGAATAATGTATAACATAAACACAACTAGCTTTTGCCCACGGCATCGCATGTGTAAAAGTATACATAAAAACCTTCCTCTTGAATCACTACTCTTTCTACTAAAAAAAACTGCATCAAAATCCGTTGTGTAGTTTTAAAGATCTAAGCATTTATATTATATAGAGACAAACAGACACGAAAAGCTTAGTTAGTTCTTAGTTTTACTTTATATTGTTTTCAATATTACACTTTTTTATTTCAGGCCTTTCACACACTGCTGGTGAAAACTGGCATGCAAGCGCTTGGAAAAGCCACACAGCATGTAGCCCTGGGAAAACAGTAAAAAAATACATTGCTCAAAAAGGAAAATGTCAAGAAAGACGAAAAAACTACACCCGCAGGCGGCTTTTCGTTCCCAAATGTAAACCTGACCAGAATTATGGTCCAAAGGCACAAGAGGCAAATGAACCAATTGCAGAGACAGATCTGAAAGAAGCATGTCTTCTAAAACTTAAAGAGTTTCAAAAAACAGATCAGGAAATTGAAGATATTGAACACCTGACCATTGGGCAACATGAAAATGATGTGTATAATACACATAGATGTAACAGGCTCACTGCCAGCCAGTTTGGAATGGTAAATGGCAATACTCTAGTTTTGTAATATACCACAAATTAGCACATTATGCTCAATCTGCCCTCTGTTACAGATCTGTAAGCGAAAATCAACGACACCCTGCCACAACCATGTCAAAACAATTTTATATAAAAACAATATTCTGACCAATGACATGTCGTATGGTCAACGCAATGAGTCTGTGGCAAGGACATTATTTACAGAAAAAATGAAAAAAAACGTGCGACCAGCAGGCCTCTTCATTGACAAAGAATTTGGCTTTTTGGGTGCTAGTCCGGATGGTATGTGGCATAATTCATTTCAAATTATTGTTTTTCTGTCCAGATCATTTGTGAATATATTATTATTTACTGCAATCAATGAATTTCAGGGGTTATAGAAGAAGAAAAGTCTATTTTGGAAATTAAATGTTTCCCCTCATTGGCTCGTAACAATCAAGACATGAATGCTGCTGCTAAAGATAGAAAAAACTTCCCATTGTATATTGACAACAATGGGAGTTTACAAATAAATAAAAAACACAACTATTACTATCAGGTTAGTACCAATTACATGCTGTTGTTGCATGCAGTAAACAGAGATCACCTGCTGTGCTTTATTTTACTGTTTGAACATTTTTACACCTACCTATTCTTGTTACAGATTCAGGGGCAACTACGAGTTTCTCAAATGAAGAAATGTTATTTTGTGGGATATATTTCTCCAGCTCATGATATTACAGTACTAGAAATCGAGCGTGACGAAAATTTTATTTTGGACATGTTACCTAAATTGGTAGCATTTTATAAAAATTCTGTTTTGCCAGAGGTGGTACTTCGAAAAGTAAAAAATAATCAAAACTGCATAGACGTTTCACTGTGGTAGCACATTTATTATTATATTACTTCTCGAATAACCGCCTCTGTAGTTTAGTGGTGGTTATTCTTTTATAAAGGAGAATTTTATTGTAAAATGTTATTTTTCAATAATGTAATAAATAATAACTGCAATAGTAAAAACCTGATTTTTATTTAGAACTCGGACAAAAATACATAATATTATATTTCACGACTAAAATCTCTTATGTAATTTGAATAAAATTACAAAAATATAACAAAAAAAGTTCAAAAACAGTATGTCGGTCTAGCGATACGAACCCGTTACCTTAGAGTACAGACCAAGATGCTTACTCATTTGGCCAGATCATGCTATGCAGAGCGGACGAAATTTACTAACGCTTCCGTTTACGATGAAATCTTTGTATGTGTGTGTGAATCACTCGCGCGCCGCTTCGCCGATGCTAAATGCACAAATAAAGCGATTTTAACACTTAAAATATTATTTAAGTATTGTTAGTTACATCAAAAATATTACGCTATTACCGGTAAACACTTTACTTTCTAAAAATTTGTTCTATTTAGTTGAAAAAAAAATAAAATAAGCTCTATTAGGACATTAACGCCATCTAGTGGCGCGGCAGTGCCTAGCTGACCGTGACGAACCACCTTAACGCGCCTTTAAGCCCGCTACCTACTATTCGTAGCCCGCTACACACATAAGGTTTTATCGTAACGATTTAACGGTGTGCGCCGAACTGTGCAGTTCTATCGATCATGTGTAGCGAATTATCTTAACGATTTGCCATACACGCCTCAGATTAATAACTATAGCATAGTTACCCGGCTATTAGTAAGAGAAAAAACTTATCATATCCTTAAAATAAACGAAAAGGCATGGAATTCTTTAACTCTTATGGGTTTTTTTAAATTGATGTTTTGTGAGACAGATAGCTGCTTACGGCTTTGTTTTAATTCTTCGTCCATTCTTCTTCCAAGATACACACATTTCGATAAAACTGCACAGTTCGGCTTACCGTCAAATCATTATGATAAAACGTAAGGTGTGTAGCGTGTAGCGGGCATTAGCGGGTAAGAGCCCTTTGGCGTATATAATATTATGTATTAAAATTGTTGCTTTAATTGGCTTATGGTATAGTCAGCAAAAAGTTACGATACGAATTACGATGTGTCTAACCGCAGTTTTTTTGAGGTGTTAGATTTGTTGAATGCATTATTACCGTACCTTTGGCATACAGCCAGTAGATGTTAAAACAATACGTATTCGCTATTCTTTTGTACGAAAAATATTAACAGCTGCGAAGATTTTTAATTATTATCCTTTTAATTAGGCACCTAGAAAATACGTGACTTTGTAGAAAAATAATTAACTTTGTAAATATCCACGTTGAAATTATGACTACAGTGAAAACCTTTTACGAGGACATCACATCTTATAACGAGAAATTGGATATTACGAGAAAGTGTTGAGGTCCGTTATATTAAATGAACATTTTACCATCGGTTTTAACGACTATCTGCTATTGCCACAATTTATTAATCCCTTGAATGTCGTTATAATCGGTTTTCACTGTCTATACTACCAACCTTTTAACCCCCTAAACGATTGAAACTTAAATCTATACTAATATAATAAAGAGGGAAGGTTTGATTGTTTGACTGATGAAATTTAACACAGATATAGAACAGACCAGATGGGAAGAACATACTCTATTTTGATCGCGGCAAAATTCATATTTCCCGCGTAATTTCTTTTTGACTGTACAAAGTCGCGAGCAACATTATATTATAGTCAAGTATTACCGATTATAGTAACTAGAGCGCATCTAGCAGGGCGCTTTGTTCGTAATTATAATGTAAGGTTAGCCACATGCAGCAAGGTCGAATGTCACGACAAATTAAATCTCAGCAATATACTAGTATTTTTTTATTATTTATAATCTACACTTATTCTATAGAAATAAAAGATTTGATTGCTTGTTTTCATTGAATAGGCTCCGAAACTACTGGATCGATTTTGATGAAATGCACAAATATAGAGCGAACTACGAGGACACATGCTATGTTTATGGCGCGCACAAACAGACTACGTTTAGTGTTTTGGTAAGAGATATTATCCCAACGGGTGGCACAAACTATTCAGAGAAATTTCGAAAAAACTCATAGCCTTCATGTGGGACTCACCTGGGTGCGAGGTGAGGGTCGCACCCGGGGTTACCCACTAAAACCCCATGGTGCTCTTCTCCCCGCTATTGGCGGAGTCACGGGAAACATCTGATATACAACCGCGACTCCACCGGCGGTTGCCTGCCTCAGTGCAGGCCCAGCTCCCGGCGAACTACTTCTATGCCCAGTGTACTAATACAATGCGATGCGTAGCAGTTATTGCGTATAATGTAGATACTGGATAGCCTTGTAACCGTTTCCTTAGAATGTGGATGTTGGACCTACCTTGGACCTTGTAAAGTAAGTTTAAAGAACCCACACAAGGGCCAGCCGGCACTCCATCCGGCCTTTACTCGGCTCGGGGCCGATTTAAATGTACTGGCCAGTGCAGCAAAATTAACTAGATTTTGCCCGCGACTTCCTACGAGCAAAAGTATTTTCATCCCGCGCGGGATTCGTACATTTTGCTGCGATAAACAGTAGCCTAAATGTTAATCCAGAGTCTAAACTACTTTTTCCAGTCTCACGGCATCGGCCGTTGGAAGCAGTTGTGGTGCAGGCACTTTATTAATTGATATCGCGAGTTTTGTAACTACCCTCAAAATATATATTTTTTTTAATAATGGAAGAAAATGAGACTGTTGGGACTATCTTACCGTAGCTTATTTATAGTAGTGAAATTAGTAATGTAATTGCGGATGTACAGTGCGTACGTGAGTTGAGTGAAGTGCTAGAAATGGGAAAGATACTTGAGAAGAATTCTGAGCCAAATAACGTCAGGCTGGTGGAGAAAAAGAAGGAAAGAGAAGAAGATAGCTGCGAAGATGCATGTATAGATGGTGATGTAAAAATTGTGTTAGTAAACCGTCTTAGACGAATTAACTCAGAATAAAAATGGGTAGACAGTGGAACCGTTCGTCTATATTTTGAGAGTTCATCATTACCTCGTTTTGTTCGAGCTTATGATTACCGTATCAGTGTCGAGTCTTATGTGTTTCCAGTAACACATAAGAGTAACAAAAAACATAAAGACAAGAGGATGCTGGAAATTCGGCCACACCATGAAAATTTGTCTCACCAAAAAATCCTGTGTCCAAAATTTGGAGGCGATCATAATAACTGTGACATTAAGAATTATAAATGGCTCAACTGTAAAGGTCTCACAAACAAAGGAAAAAAATGTCCCATGTTTGTAAAAGAAAAAAATATTCGTGATATTATGAGTACGAATAATATATATATATATATATATATATATATATATATATATATATATATATATATATATATATAGAGCTCGGAAGAAAGCCGTAAAGAAAAAAGTGACAGAATCGACTGGTTGAAGTTATTGATAAGATGAAACGTATATTTGATTCTGACTGAAATACTGAGTGTAGAAAAAAATATGATATTGTTATGATATTATTAGAGGAAGCGAAAAGGTTCATAATGAGATATTTATCGAAAAAAAGTTTTATTGATTATTTTTTAAAGGTCTTTAATGGATAGAACATCTCATCATTTTAAGTTGAATATTCTACAATGGAATTGCCAAAGACTTTTGCCTAAAATCTTGAGTTTGGGTTTTTCTTTTTTAAATTTAATATATTCAGGAAGGACCAAAATGATTCATACGGTGGTGTAGCTGTAGTATTGCACAATTCGATTCGGGCCCATGTAATATCATTTAAAATAGTTAACAATAATGGCATAGAATTATTCGTTATTATTTTTATTATCGTTCGTCATCGATTCGTACCGAAATTTTAATAAGGTAAAACTTTTCAAAACACATTCAAAACTTAGGTAGTAACCACTTGATTATTAAATTAGCAGTGAATTATCAGGAACCACTAAATATAATTAGTAAACAAAACATCAAAATTCTCAGTAAAGAGTCTCTCCGGGTGCCCACGTACTCAGTGACGGTTCCAAAACCGCAAATTCTACGAATTTTCTGGCAAACTTAATTCAATAAATTCCCATATGGCATACCAAATCATTCGGTTCTGTCTGTTTGTGCCCAAATTGACGTACGTTTTAAGATGCTGTCCCCTATGAAGTTTTCCCAACCTTCTCTCAGATTTAGATCTTACTTTAAAAGACACGCTGGTAAATGTTCTGAATTGCCACATCTTCGAAACCTCATGGGTCCAAGCCGCTTTCCCCATTCGGCTCGGAGGATTAACCTAATCCTTGTACCCTGTATGGTTGTTGATTAACCCAGTTGCGGACCAATTAGCGCCACAACCCTGAATCGCGCTATCAAAGTTTTCACAGCTTGGCGCTGTATATACAACACCTGAAATTACTACGGGATGTATATAAAGAAAAACTAACGCAATATTTTACAAATAATATGAATGAGACTTTTAATATGAGTTTACAAGATAAATATGATTATTTTATATTACAGATTAATAAAGCTGCCGATGAGAGTATTCCCTTGATTAAATTGTGTTCTAATCCGGCTATTAATTTTAAACCAAAGCCATACTGGAATCAGTCTCTTTCACTGGCAATTGCACAACGTAGATTATATTATATTACATTTGTCAATTTTTTGGAAAAACCCAACACCCATCAATTATGATAGATTTATACCTAGCTAAAGTCAAAGAGTGTAAAAAAATGAGGCCAAATCTAAATCTTACCGTGAAATTTGTGACACTATTGATGAAACAACTACAGCTTCCACCATGTGGAATAAGATGCGATGGGTTAAGGGCTTACAAAACAAATAATATATGTAGTTGTTCCTAAAGAAAAACAGGAAGGACTATTGATTAGCCTTACCCCTGATTCAGTCCTTAACAGGACCTATAATTTCTTCCGCGAATTATATGATTGAGTGTGATTTTACACTTGCTGAGTTAAATAACTGCATATAGAAAAAAGATATTATGTACCATATTATGATGTAAGCGAGTAGAGTGGTACATAGAAAAAAAAATTATCACCATATTATACAGATGGATTTCGTAAGTGTCTCTCAGGTATAGATAGTTTAGTTAAAATTATTAGCCAAATACAGATAGGATTTTCGAAAAATATACCAACGTTGGCGTGTTTTGTTGATATTGAAAACGCGTATAATAATGTTTTAATACATGAAATCGTCGAGAGTTTGGATGAATTCAAAATTTGTAATAACATGTGCTGTGATACTTTTGGTCGCTTTTCAGCAAAAGAAATTTATTTATTAAGGATGATGGTGGAAATTTCATTGTAAGTAGGCAAACACAAAGGGGATTAGCACAGGGAGATCCGATTTCACCACTGCTTTTTAATATCGTTACTTATAGAGTACATCCGCGTCACCAGAGGAGGATAAGTGCGTTCACGGTTTTTCAAACCCCAAACCCTCCATGCGTTGTGTTTCGCCGCATGAGGAGAGTATCAGTGGCCCAAGGGGAAGTTGGTGTTAAGCAGGAGCGCACTTGTAGCTCCTCTAGTGTTGCGGGTGTCCATCGTTTTATTTATGGAAGAGATATAAAAACAAGGGCATTACAGATTTATAACTATAATAGTCATGTGAATACTAAAATATGCTGAATACAACAAACTAGCTTTTGATCACGGCTAAATAGATAAAAACTTAATAAATTATTCACCAAAACCTTCCTCAAGAATTACTCTACCTATTGGTGAAAGCCGCATGGAAATTCGTGAAGTAATTTTTGAGTTTATCGTAAACGGATAAAAACGACGGAGGACTTTAAAATATGTAGTGATTAACCAAAATAGGCCTAACCTATATACAAAAAGAAATGTAATCTACAAATAAAACATGCGAACTCTACACCAAGTCCCGCCGAGCCCTAGCAACTTGGGCTTAAAGAGTTTTTTCGTGTAATGATTGAGTACTAACTAAAGGTCGATTCCGCTAACTAAATCCGGTAATATAACAGTTACAATCCAGTCCCGATATGTTAAAACTGCAAAATGGTTTTCTCATAAACGTCAAACCAACGCCAAACCCATTTTTATCGTACCAAATTACAAAAAATCAGTTTAAGATATCAAGACGATTCATTTATAATTTTTTGAAATGAAAATTAAGGGCCTGTTTCACACGTCTAATGACAAATAGGGTATCCGGATGTTTTGTCTATCGTTTAGTATAAAGTAAGCAGCGAAAAAACTTCCGATGATGGTGGCCGGTTTCACAGAGCTCTCTCTCTCTCTTTTTTGAACTCTGATAACTCGTGGGACGGATAATCGACACGACTGGCGAGAGATCAGGCGCGGGACCGACATTTTACATGCCCATCCGACGCATTTGCTGTGACGACTGTATGATGTATCTTTGTCTTCTAGCTACTCTAGACCAGTTTTTACTGTTCTGAAGTAGCTAGAAGCGTACTCATTTGTGCGTGTCAGTGCGTACTGATTGTATGTCGAGTAGGAATGATATAACAGATCAAACAACAAACATCGTCAAACAATATTTGTACAGACTATTGAGGCAAATCCGCATGACCGACTGACAGTATTCAATGAGTTACTTGGCCGAAGTTAGTATCCAAGCGTCAATTCACAACTTCACACCGAAACGAGACGAAACGCGAAGCGGCGCTGCATATTTAACCGACTACCTAAAAAAGGAGGCGGTTATGCATTCGACTGTATATATATATATATGATGTTCAACGATAATTCCTCCGTTTGTGGACCGATTTTTCGGGGAAATTATTTTTTTCATGTAAAAGGTATAATCCCAAGTTGGTTCCGTTTTACACCAAAGTCGTGACCTGATGATGGGATCCATGACGAATCGAGGGAACTCCTCGAAATTTATACGGACACATATGGTGATTTCGACTTTTTCTGAAGTAGTCCAAGCATATGCTACCAAAAAGTAAGATTTTGCACCAAGGTATTCCCTGGATCCAAAAGTACTGAACAGAACTCCTAACTCCTTATAGATACATGTTTAGGGATTTCGGCGTTGTTTAAAGAACTGTAAGCATATGCCACTATGTCAATTACGGTAATCATCATCATTAAGATCACACCATACATCATCACATTATGATGTTTAAAGAACTGCAAGTATATGCCACTATGTCAATTACGGTAATAATCATCATTAACATCACACCATACATACATTATGATGATATATAAATAGATATAGGTATTTCTCATAGTATTTTACACCGACACATATATCTTCGAACATTAGCCATTACTTTACCGTATGTGAACCAATTCGCGAACTTATTTCGACTTTTTCTGAAGTATTCCAAGCATATATGCTACCAAAAAGTAAGCTTTTGTACCAAGGTATACCCTGGATCCAAAAGTACTGAACGAACTCCTGAGTCATATTTTTAAACAAAAAATTAAAAATGCACAAATATACTATATACTTATAGTATATTTGTGCATTACTTTATATATAATTTATATTTCAAATAAAATTTAAAGGAACGGTTCGTTGCCGCGACGTGATTTTTCATGGCTCGGAACGCTCGGCCGCAGAACGGCGCAAAACCGGAATATACCGGACGTCGTAAAGTGCATTTTTAAGGGAACGTGAATTTGCACGTTATGTTAACGCATCGTACCGCGACACCGCACCGTTTTACGTTGACGACGTCATACCGAGGACATGTGGACAGACCATAAGGCAAATGTCCGTGACATAGGAGTAAACTATATAAATACGATTAATATATTATTATTATGATAACTCATTGATTTTGTAAGTACACAAGTCATGAATCTACAGTGTGAAAGTATTGCTAACAATCAAGTAGGTATAATAAATACAATACATGTCCGATTAGTTTCCGCATTTGATATTTTGTGCCCGATGTTTTGACACTACCTATCCAATAATACTATGTGTCAAGAATGAAGATTATTATTGAAATAGGTGTAGTTTATGACGCCACTTTACCAGTAGGTAAATAAATAAATTGTTGTGATTAAAATATTAGGCGCAATGACGTGCTAAGCATATTTAAGTAAATTAATTCGAGGTATTGCCTATTTAAATATGTTTAATACACATTGAAACCATATTAATCAGTACTCAGTAGTAGCCTTTAGGTATTAAGTAGGTTCATTGTTTTAAACACTTATGGATTGTGTTGCGGTGCACGTTTCTTTTTCCCGACGTTTCGGCTACTTTTCCTGAAAAACCTTTTACGCTGTTATAGTACGCAACCCTCCTTAGACATGTCCTGACATGCTCTTGGCTAGGTTATTTATTTTGTGTTTTCTCTGCGGTTTTTGAACCTACAACAGGCAGGGTTACTCAAATCGTATGGCGTCCGCACACGACCATATCCACGGGTTAAAGAGGTTCGGTTGGGCATCACAGAACAGAAGGCTTTGCTCGCTTATCAAGCTGCTTGCCTAGCGTGTAAATAGAGCATAATAACATCCGTATGTTGCAGCAACTGTGCCGTCCAAGTCAGTAAAACAATTTCTGATGTTACATTAAATAATTAAACACTTCTATAAAGAAAGCAGTGTGGTGTCGTGGGATACCGGATAGGAACGAAGTTCCTTATTATAAAAATATTAATTTTAATTCTATTCGAGGTTAAAGAAAATAATAAAGACTATATATAAAAATCTTAAGTTACGGACGGTTTTTCCTGGCTAGGTTAGCCCCCTCCGCATCGCCCCATAAGGAACTTCGTTCCAAAAAAACACCATAAATAATAATTGTACAATTTGTTAAAAACCTTAAAGTTTATACATAATTATCTTTAAGGTTCCGTCACTGTAACGAATGAACCTACGAACGAATGAACGCAATCCGTTGAGGTATTGCTCTATCAGCTGACTGCCGAAACCTCTCACCTCAGCCGGAGGTTTAGTGGTTGAACGCGTCAGTACTAGGTTGCGGGTTCGAATCCCGCCAAAGGAACAAAAAAAGTTTTATGTTTCTGGGTCATGATCTCATGGATGTTTATTAAATATGTGTGTAATATAATAAAAGTTTTAATATATGTACGTATAGTATAAAAGTATTAAATATATTACCGTTGTTTGGCACCCGTAACAAAAGAACATACCATTAGACCAGATTGACATGGTATGGAATCGTCTATGATTTTAATGCTAGTAACATAATAAATATATTATTATGTTACTAGCATTTGCCCGCGGCTTCGCCTGCGTGAAATTGGGTTTTAAACGATATCTTTATGATAATTTAAAACATTCATCCCCTATTTCACCACCGGGGGGGTTGTATTTTGAAAATTCCTTCCTTAATGGATGCTTTCGTTAAATGAGAAATACGTGTGCACAATTTCAAATTTTACACCCTTGTTGGAGGAGAGGAATTTTTAAAAATCCTTCCTTAATGGATGCTTTCTTTAAATGAGAAATACGTGTGAACAATTTCAAATTTTACACCCTTGCTGGAGGGGAGGAATTTTGAAAAATCCTTCCTTAATGGATGCTTTCGTTAAATGAGAAATACGTGTGCACAATTTCAAATTTTACACCCTTGCTGGAGGGGAGGAATTTTGAAAAATCCTTCCTTAATGGATGCTTTCGTTAAATGAGAAATACGTGTGCACAATTTCAAATTTTACACCCTTGCTGGAGGGGAGGAATTTTGAAAAATCCTTCCTTAATGGATGCTTTCGTTAAATGAGAAATACGTGTGCACAATTTCAAATTTTACACCCTTGCTGGAGGGGAGGAATTTTGAGAAATCCTTCCTTAATGGATGGCTCCGTCATATTATACGTGTGCGAAATTTCAATTTTCTAGTGTAAAGAATTTGGCCTGTGCGTTGATGCATCAGTCAATCAGCTTTGCCTTTTATCTATTATATAGCCATATAAGAAGTTAGTAAGATAGATACTTACAGCTAATATTGATTTTATAATTATTATTGTTAGGAATTTACTTTCAAAGTGTTAAATACGCTAGTATTTCGTCATACTAATTACACAAGTAATTTATGGTAAAACAGCCACCAGCAAAGTACGCTGGGAACGCCTACCTTTAAAAGATCTAGCTATTTTAACTCCTTTAAAATGAATGGCACAAATGGAAAGGTTCAGTACGGACACCGGAAGTAAACATGAAAATTAAAAATATAGGAATCTGAAAATATATATTTTATAGTCCATAGCAGCGATATAAAGGACGGTAAGTAAAAGTTCTTGCTGACTGATCTATCGATCTAATAATATGATATACGCAGCTCAAACCACTGAAAGGACTGTGCTGAAAATTGGCACATAAACAAACAAATAAACATTTATTTGACACAACTTAGATATTCAGACATAACAAAATGATACAGAAGTCAATAGTTTATTAAAATAAACAAGATAAGCGACATTAAGACTCAATCTTATACTTTAAACGAGCAATTCTTGTATAATTATATACATAGCAGTAATAATCTCGGAAACGGCTGCAAGTATTTCCATAAAATTGAGTATGCAGGGAGTTTTGAGGGGGAATAATAGATCTAGCTAGGTCTTATCCCTGAGAAACCGCGCATTTTTAAGTTATACAGCGTTTAACAAAAGTGAGTAATAAATATTTACTGGCGTGATTATTGGTTTAGGTTAGGTTAGGTTAGGTATTCGAAAAGCAGTATCAAAAATTTGTAAACCATACAATTTTGGAGAAAACCCAATTTGAAATATCGCAAAACATATTCGGTCACAGCCCTCAGAGGTCAATGCATCAAGTTTATGATCAGGTGATTGTACACGTGGACTTTCATTCTTTAGTCCAAAGCCGAATGGACCGATTGGTCAGCGGCATTGCCTTTTAATTAAGGGCTTCCCAAAAGACGAGAGGCCGATCGTTTCAGTTAGAACTGACGTCAGTTCGGCCTGAACGGATTCGAGCACATACACGGCAAAAATCACATCCGACCGAACTGACGTCAGTTCGGCCCTTAGATTAATAACGCCTAGATAGTCTTCAAACAAACGCATCGTACAAAGTAAAGCAAGCAACAGACACGCACACAAACAAAACTTTTAAAGTTGTGGAGTGTGTACTCTTAAAATTTGAATTATTGTATTTGTTTTTCTTAATATCGTGAGATGTAAAAATATAACTTATATTTCATTTTAAAGCATCTAAACACAATTTGTGAACTTTATTTATATTAAACTGGTATTAAGGAATATAAATATTAAGGACTATTTTAATACGGGCAATACTTTAAATTGATAATTAAAATAATCAGAAAATATTAAAAAACTTTGTCTTAGTTGCAACTATTACTTAGCCATGAAAATTTTGAAATAAATTTATGTTTTCTAGTAACACTTTCAAAATTCACAATAGGGCAGCAAGATGGCGACATAATATTATGATTTTATTTTAAAATGTTTTAAATGTTTCAACAAGTCAAATTGTTCGTTAATTCTTTTCCGATGCATTGTGACACCCAATAACGACACAAGCCGTCATAATGTTTTTAATAGTCGGAGATGTATGCACTAGCGCTTGACCTTGACAACTGACGGATCGTTCGAACAAACTGAGCCGATATAGCTCAGTCTGACATACTTCACTTTTCATGCGTGTACCCGGTTTCTAGGCGTTTTAATCTAAGGTTCGGCCTGAATGGATTCGAGCACATACACGGAAAATTGCCGCGAGCTTCGGACGTGTTTTTAGGGTTCCGTAATACTTAAGGAACCCTTATAATTTCACTCTGCCCGTCCGTCTGTCTGTCTGTCCGCCGCTCTCCTAGCTTCTGTATTAACTTTATGACAATAACTTTTGTAGTAATTCAAAGAAAACCTATTGCGCGTTGATAGTTACGGAACCCTCCCTAACCTAAACTGACCAAGAGCATGTCACGACATGTCTAAACATGTCGTGACATGCTCTTGGTCAGTTTAGGCTATTATTTTATGTATTAATTGTATTTTGCTGCAATTGTAATCACGCTATCGACGAAACCGAATTATTATGTCATACATTTTTCCAGTAATATGGTATAGAAATCATATAACTTTGTTTTATAGTAAGTCTTTAGATTTTATCAACCATAGTAGCTCTAAAGTTTTAAATACTTCAATAAACTTTGATTTATTTTTCTTTAGACCACGTGCCATTTTTAGGGTTCCGTACCCAAAGGGTAAAAACGAGACCATATTACTGAGACCTCGCTGTTCGTCCGTCTGTCGCCAGGCTGCATCTTAACCTTCTTAAACCGTGATACGAGCTCGACAGTTAAAATTTTCACAAATGTATGATGTAGGTATTTCTATTGCCGTTATAACAACAAATACTAAAAATAGAATAAAATAAAAATTTGAGGCTCACATACAACTAACGTAATTTTTCCGTTTCGTACGGAACTCATCTTGCCAACTCGCACTTGACCGGTTTTATTTTAAACTCGAATTTTATTACCGTTCAGTCCAATTTTATTGCCGTTCAGTCCATCCGTACAGGTCAAAATTAATGATGCCAACTTAGTAGTTTTACAAAGTTTTACTACTAAATTTTGTATTTTATTCCCAATATTTATATTTTCTACAAAAATACTACCAACAACTAAATTCCTACTAAGGATAGTAGGAATTTAGTTGTTGGTAGTATTTTTGTAGAAAATAGTTAGACAGTAATCATAATATGCAAAATGGCCTGCTACTATGTGCTATTTGACACCTTATCATAATAGCACATAGTAGCACCGAGCACGCGTCCGTAAGTCGCTTAAAACTACCGATTTAATTACAATATACGTAATATTTCCTGCTGTATTTTTTTAATTTAACGGTTAAATATTAAAACTGAAAATGTATGTATGTTTGTAAACACAAAATCCCTAAAAAACTTTTAGGGATTCCTTAGTTTAGTAGCTTTTTTATAGTTATCGGTACTCTTTTATTAGTTTTTAGTAGAAAACGACTCGAGTTTGGTAGTTTCGCAAAAACAGAGTTGGCAACACTGGAGCGAATCGCTTCAGTCCATACGGCCGATGATGCGATCTTGAAATTGCACACATACGATACAATTTTGCATCCGTTCAGGCCGAACTGAAGGAAAACCGGACCGTGTATGGGGCACCTTAGACTCATACGCAATTATTTTCGTCCGCTCGCACCCGATCGAAGCTTCGGTTAAAGTGGGAGGAGCCATTTCAGTTTCTTTCTGTCCCTTGAAATACACAAAAAAGCATTCCGGGTGCTACAGGTTTTTTGACAATAATTGAAATAATCGGTATAACTACCTAATTATGTGTGTTTACTACGTTTTCGTTTACCGACAAATACTAAAGCGAAATATGTAATCGGTATAATTAAGTACCTACTTTAGTATATATTTTGTCGGTAAACAAAAAATACGAATTATCACTGTTACACGCTTAAGTTACAGTGATATTTCACTACGTATTTTTACCGACAAAATATACTAAAGTGAAATATGTAATCGGGATAATTAGGTACCTACTTAAATATCTACCCCCATATACGGTCCGGTTTCCCTTCAGTTCAGCCTGAATGGATGCAAAATCGTATCGTCTGTGTGCAATTTCGAGATCGCATCAGTCGGCCGGATGGACTGAAGCGATTCGTTCCAGTGTTGCAGAAATACTGAAAACGATAAAAGAATACTGAAAACGATCAAAAATCAACTTAAGAATCCCTAACGCCCCCAAAAAACCACTGCATTTTAGGTTTTGTTATATTAAAATTTTATTATTTATTGAATTATATTATATATTTTATAGTCAAATTAAAATTATACTATAAAATATTACGTATATAGTAATTAAACGGGTAGTTTTAAGAGAATTACGGACGAATGCTACGATGTATTATAATGATAAGATGTTAATTATTTTTTTGTGCCTAATCTAGGCCATTTTGCATATGATTACTGTCTGGCTATTTCCTACTAAAACACTACTAAGAAGTAACAACTAAATTCATACTAAGGAAGGAATGAAATACTTAGTTTAGTAGTAAAACTTTGTAAAATAACTAAGTTGGCAACATTAATTCTGGATAGGATGATGATGATGGAAATGAGATGTACTGAGCGGACCATGTGTGACAAATCGGTTCAGTTCTCGCCAGACCCACGGCCGTGCGGGCGTGTATCGTGGACAAGCGTAGTGAGTTTACAATTAAAAAACACGACCGTAGCTCGCGGCAAACCAGAACGAACTGATGCGATTTTTCCGTGTGTGTGCTCGAATCCGTTCAGGCCGAAATGACGTCAGTTGGGTCGGATGCGATTTTTTTCCGTGTGTGTGCTGGAATCCGTTTAGGCCTGTGGCCAGGTCTGTGGGGACCTTAAAAGTGACGACAACGTCTGATAGATTCTCAGAGCATTGAACCAACGATGGATTCGAACTACAAATTACGTTAACTTAGTAATAAGTTCGTATACCTAATCTGTGACGTTAATTGTGCTAACAGACACTCAAACTTGGTCTGCGGAGCATATCCGCGTACCGAATCCGGTGGCGCTACACACGCACGGTTTTGGACCGGCAGACTGAATTGAAAACTCGACACTCATTTGTTTGATTTTTTTTTTTTTGTATTACCACAGAGTTCTATTTACAGTGCTGTTTTTCGACGACGACTATGATTCCAGCAATCAATTGAAATCGCAATCAAGTGTCAAACCTACTCTCAAAAATATTTCTCCCTAAACATAACCCTTAATTCGACCCTGATTTGTTATTATAAATCTTGTAATATTTACAAGATTTACGCTAATTTTAAAAATCAGCGTAAATCTTGTAAATAGTATAATACAATTGGGTTATCCCAATTATAATTATTGTAATTGGGACAACCCAATTATATTATAATAAATAATAATATAATTATAACAAATAAGAGATAATAAGCTAGAAACTCTAAGAACTTTATGTGTTACCAACCATACCATACCATGTTTATACACATAAAGACTTACGCGTAAATGACATTAAACTAACGTGTCACTTAATCTGATTTCACTCCCTATAAATTTTCATACCCCGGGCTATATACACATAAAAATTGATTCTTAAGGAGTAAACTCTAAAAATCCTGCCCCCTAATAAACCCCCGTAGATTTTTTCCCTAAGTCTGGGGGGAATATCCCTAAGTTGGCAACACTGAGATCGTTGTCCGGCCCAAACGCCCGACTGCTCTACACACGTACGGATTTGGTACGGAGCGGACCAAATCCGCGGTCCGCTCCGTACCGAATCCGGGACATATTATATCAACACTTTAAATATTATCACTCATTTATTTGACATGTATAGTTTTTAAAAATTTCAATATTTTTGACTCTATTAGTCCAAATAGCAGTTTATTGGCAAATTGTTGTCTAGGGTTAGAATTCAGGTCAGACAAATATTTTTGTAATTCCTTTTTTAATTCTCCTAGAACTCCAAGCAAAGCTCGGTTACCCAGGTACTGATGCAGTTAAACAAGGAAAATTGTTCATCTTAAAATTCTATAACTATTTTATAACATCGTTATGAAGAGATTATTAATTATTATCATTGGTCATTAATTAAATTGTACAGCATCCGCAATACGTTTATATCACCATCATTCCAGTTGATAATGTATACATTTTTAACCGACTACCAAAAAAAGGAGGCGGTTATACGTTGGGCTGTATATATATATATATATATATATATATATATATATATATATATATATATATATATATATATATATATATATATATTTGTCCTTTTGAAATTTTTCACGCCGAAGGAACAAAATAGTTAATTAGTAAAAATCTTAAATATATGTATAGTATTAAAGTATTAAATATACTTCCCGTTTTCTGGTACCTGCAACACAAGGTCTTCGGATACTTAGCACGGGCCCAGATTGACGCGGTGTGAAGCGTCCATAGATATTATTATTATTATCTTATTATCAATACCTAATGGAAGCTTGGCGCGTATTCAATTATAGATTCGATCGTTTATTTTAAACTTTCTTAAAATGAATTAATAATAATTTAACAAATATCACTAATAGGGAAAAAATATTATTTAAAAAAGAAAATTAAATTCTACATAATTCACCTATTAAATTTGGCTAAAATTTTAACTACCTATTTCTCTACACAATCTTCATAATTTTGAGTATAAGTCGGTACTAGCCAACTTAAAAGTGAGCTCTATAAAATAATGATTTATCAGGATATTGTTTGGGCTGGTACCGACTTCAAATGAATGAAGATTGTGTAGAGAAATGGTTACAAGTTTAGCCAAATTTAAAAGGGGAATCATGTAGAAAATACATTTATTTCAAACTTTTTGTGTATTTATGCACAAAAAAATATGAAGTTCGTATGAAGTAAGGAGATCCTTCGATTGCTCATGGATCCCATCATCAGGTCACCACTTTGATGTCAAAAGGACCAATTTAGGATTATACCCTAATATATATATATATATATATATATATATATATATATATATATATATATATATATATATATATATATATATATATATATATATATATATATATATATATTCCTTCTTTTTTTGGAAGTCGTTTAAAAAGTAGTAGTCTATGTGTTTGTTAATACAGAGCGTACACTACTACCATGAAAGAGAAACATCCATGCGTACATACATACGTCCATCCATCCAGCCAGCCATCCATCCGTTAGCTGATACTACTGACATAGCCAGTATGAAACTAGTATATTGCCTATACAGTATATTGCATATCTTTGTAAGTCCCATGTACTATGTGTCCCGTAAGCATCAAGTGTGAACTTTCCTCCCGTACATAAACATTTGGACATTTGAAACCGTGTTCGATATTTATACAATTTATTTATATCATGGACTGTACAATTTCTGTCTGTCTGTCTTTCACAAGGCTGTATCTTCTGAACCGTGATAGCTAAATAATTGCAGTTTTACAACAAGTACTAAAACATAATAAAATACTATAGATATATTTATGGTGGATCCGATACAGCAAAAGTGATTATTTGCCGTTTTGTACGGAACCCTTCGTCCGCAAGTCTGACTCGCACTTGACCGTTTTTTTTTGTTTGTAAATTTTTATTATATTTACGTAGTAAACAGTTAAAAGGCCGCAACAAATCAGCTGCGGAACTCTAGATTGGATGACTTGATTTGAAATTTGTTTAAATTATCAACAATTAAAGTTGTCAAGCCATATTACTGGTAATTGTACTCAAACAAGCTGAAAGTGCTTTAAATAGTTTTAAATGAGCGCAACAGCTAGTTTATATACTCGTACATCTGCGTAATAAAGCGCAAGGCCGCACTGAAAATAGCTCATAGTATCAACAGAACGCAATGGCGTGACCTTAAGCCACTGTACAACGGCAGTGACCTTGAGAGTCAAGTCCCATACTGATTTTGTAGGCGACAAGGGGGTTTCACGCCGACCGGAGAGTATTGAACACGGATAAAAAAATCGCTATAAATGTTTAATAATACAAAATTTGCAAAAACTGAACCGGCGTTCCCCTTAGTCTTGTTTTACTTAAAATAATGAAATAATTTTCATAGTGTGACATAAAGAAGAAAAGAAAGGTAGGCTTAGCATATTTTTGATCAATATTCAAATAAAAATTTCAATTTATAAAAAGACAATATTCGTAATATCCTATAAATATAGTATACTACTCACTATAATAAAAGAAGGAAATAAGTATAGTAATATAATTATAGTAATCCATTCCATTTTCATAATCTTGGATCTGAATGAATGAATGAATGAAAAACTCTTTATTGCACCAAAAACAAATAGGACATACAGAACATAGAAAAACTAAACTTATAAAAGCACAAAAGGCGGTCTTATCGCTACAAGCGATTTCTGCCAGACAACCTTTATAATCATGACACATGTTTACATGTAATATACTGGTAGGTGGCTTTATAGACACGTAAAGAGAAAATTATTTTAATACATATTGTAATTTAAGATTTCATAATACTTTTATATGACATATACTATTTAGGTACACTACTTTATAATATTCGTTAATATATACACAAATACTTACATATCGTACTATAGAATAAATAAATAAATACTATTATTGAAAGTAGAAATAATGCATACAAATTATGGACTTATAGTAAAGATCACCATGTTAATTGTGACAAAAAATGTCTCTCGGATCTGAAACACTGCCGCTGCCGCAATTGCTGCCGTGGCCGATTTTCAGCTCTATTGGCACAGAGCTCTACTTTCAGCGCTGTTTTTTTTCCGGCCAAAGAGATTCCGGATGATAGAATCCTAACCGAAAGTTCGAGTAGAAAGTACGCAATTAAGGCTGGGACTACATGATCCGGAATCCGGCGGGCCCGGTAAAATTCAGAGCATTGAAAAAAAATCTGCGCTAATACAATAGAGCTGAAAATCGAACACACAAGTGTCAAGTCAAATGGCAATGTATGACATATATGACAGATCGACACTCGATACTTCGATTTTCAAACTTATTATATTTGCACAGAATTCTATTTTCAGTGCTCTCAATTTTCGCGGGCCCGCCGGATTTCGGATCATATAGTCTAAGCCTTGCAGTTAAGCCGGGGCGCGTTTAATGTTTATATTATTACTGCGCGGTGAACACGCGGCGGCCGCGCGGTGACTGCACAAAGGCCGAGCAGTTTTCACTCATAACGAATTAAGTTTATTAACTTAGGCCGCAACGTATGATAACGTAACCGCGGCGTCACCGCGCGATCGCCGCGTGGTTGGGCGATTGTTATTAGTTTGTACGTTGTGCCCTAGAGCAGGGGTCTTCAAACTACGGCCCGAGGGCCACATCCGGCCCGCGGACAAATTTTGTCCGGCCCGCGGAGAGCTAGCATACTTGAAACTCCTTTTAGAGAACATATTTTTTATAGCAAATTAAATTTAGTTTACTTAAGTATTCTAATTTTATGTTGAATAATTATTAATATGACATCTACATTGATATGGTCATGGGCTAACTACTCATAACATTGTTGTAGGCTTACTGTTATTGTTTTTGTAATAAGTTGGATAAAGAAACACAGAATTGTAATGAGTAAAGACATATTGTATAATATGCAGAAAATTTAACTTCAGTATATAATAACTAACAAATTATTGAAATGAATCCAACTAACATTTTATACATTTTAAATAAAAACATTACTTATAACAAGCATAATGACATATGAAATACTAATGAGATTTATGTAATTGAGATTTTCCACTAACTAGTAGTAATAGTTTGTAGTTGTGGACTTATTTTACTTGTACCAATTATTAAAAGATCTTCTCACATAAATAAGTAGTACCAAAAACAGGAAACAGCCCACGAGCAAATTTATGCAAATTATCAAATTGTGTCAGTGGAAGACCCTTATAAAATTCCAACAAAGATGAATTTTGATATTTGTTCTTAATTATATCACTGCACTGTAGATCGATCATTTCCATTTGAAGTTCCGGGGCTAGGGTTTCAATGTCAGTATCAAAAGGATTTTGAAAAATCTTAATTTGATTTGCAATGGCATCAAGTCCGAGAAACGAGTATCAAAATTTATTTTCAAAGCACTCAAAGTTTCGATTGCAAAATCGATAGGAAACTCAGTCTCAGTGGTGTGGCTGAATATTTCACGCGTTTTAAAATGTGAAAAACATTTACTTCGTAGTTGTGATTGAAACAGTATCAATTTCTTCCGGAATGATTTGATATTAGTGTATAAATCAGGAAGATGCTGGTTTTCTCCTTGCAATCTCAAATTCAGTTCGTTCACATGTTTTGTCAAATCAACATAGAATGCTAACTTCCACAGCCATGCGTTGTTTTGTAATTCAGTAAGAGGGCGATGCTTTACATTCAAAAAAATTTCGATCACTGCTCGAAGTTCAAAAAAGCGCTGAAGGACTTTCCCACAACTAAGCCAACGTACGGCAGTATGATAAGGTAAGTCATTTTCTCCAATCTCTTCAATAAATTGTCGGAATTGTCGGTGATTCAGCCCAAAAGATCTGATAAAATTAACAGTTGATATGACTGGTTTCAGAACTTCAGACATATCCAAACATTTTCCGCACAAAGACTGTTGATGAATGATACAATGTAAGACTAATTTAGTCTACTAAAGGTTTTGAACGACCGTCATTTTCTACAGCCTTTGACACAAGAGCGACCACTCCTATATCTTTCCCACTCATGTTTTTGCCTCCATCAGTTGTAATACATTTCAAGTTTTTCCATCGAAGGTTCTTTTGATTAATGGCCATTTCAACTCCTTTAAAAATATCTGTACCAGTAGTTGTGCCATGAATACTATACATATCAAGAAGTTTTTCATGCACTTCATAGCTTTTATCTACTCCTCGAATATAAATAAACACCTGAGCAGTATATGACACACCCGTTGACTCATCCAAGGCCAAATAAAACCACTCAACATGTCCATTTTTGTCGAACAGTTATAGAGGATATATTTTCAGCGATGTTTTCTACCCTTCGAGCCACAGTGTTTGCTGACATACTGACAGTTTTCAATAAATTTACCTTTTCAGGGCACATTTCTTCGGCTACTGCAATTATGCATTCTTTGATCATTTCTCCATCGGTGAATGGTTTTCCAAGTTTTGCAATTTCAAGAGCCACACGAAAGCTGGCACGAGTTGCAGTCTCTTGTTCAGTTTTGAGTTTTGTAAATGAAGATTGCTGCGATTTCAATCCGCGCTCCATAGCTTCGAATTTTTCTGTCCGCAAACTTCCTGTATATTTTGAGTAATTTTGAAAATGTTTTGTTTCATAATGACGTTTAATGTTATATTCATTGAGAACGGCTATGCTTTAATTGCAAATCAAACATAGCGCCTTGTTACTGGACTCAATTACGAAATACTAAATGTTCGACTGATCTTTGAATTTTCTGCATTCACTATCAATTTTTCGCTTCTTTTCCATACTACTAAATCACACACAAAAGCAACTTATAGAAAGATTTGAATAATCAAAATACTGTTACAAAGATGTCTTAAACTTAAACACGCACAAACACGTTTTAAGGAGGTACGCACTATTTTATTTCACAACAGTGTCATAGGAACTGACTTGTGGTTGCGCCACTAGCCTTCTTATATATTCCAATTACTGCCATCTAGAAGTGAGTGGAAGACAACTTTCTCGAACTAACGAGATTATTCTGTACGTGCTATTAGCGCCATCTGATAGCGATAGAAGGTACTACCTATTTCCGCTTGTGTCCACCAGATGTCGTGTCATGTTACTCCTCATGGCTCGTACTCTACGACTAATCTAGAAATTACAGATAATGACAGGAAAATTAATAATATGCAGTGTTGCCGTTTTGCGGACTTTAGTCCGATTTGCAGCCTTTTTTAAACGTTGCGTACTTTTTCGGACTTTTTTTTCATCAGTGGACTATTTCACTTTTTACCACCGGCAACAATGATAATATGGTTTTGGCCCTCGGAACTTACTGGAGTAATCAGTATGGCCCTAAGGCTGGAAAGTTTGGAGACCCCTGCCCTAGAGGATAAAGCTCAATTTGCAGGTTTTCGCACAGTCATTGCGTGACGGCCGCACGGCGACCGCCCGTCTAGTTTAGGGGCCTAAACCTGTATGTAAGAAACAATAACCTTGAGCAGGTAATCAACTTATAATATAAGTAGTACGTAAGATCATAATAATAAACAGAGCCAAAATATCGTAGTATTTTGGCAACCATTTCAGGAAATTTTAAAGGTAAGTAAGCGGTTTGGCAACAACGGCGCATTGTATTGAATTTTCACTTCCCGTATACTCTACAATCTCTACATACGTGAAGTCAGTCAGCAATTACTTTCGAGACTTGAAATCTATTGCTAGAAATTGTATATATTCATTATATTTTGTGGATATAAACATTAAACATTCGTTTGTGCAATCAAGAAAATTGAACTACTTACGACGGACTTACGAAATAAAATACTTTTGAAGTCGACCATGTTTCTATCTTCCGATATTAAGTCTTACGAACAAACTGCTAAACTTTTTATTTCGCATGTCTACATATTTCGGGATAGAATTCGTCTACATCCGTTTAAACGAAAGCTTAAAGGTATAAATTACGTTTTTAAGATAGCAGGGGTTCCATAACTGTGAGTCGCGACGCCCTGGGGCGTCGCGACAGTATCCCAGTGAGCGCCGCGCGCATTCTGTCAATTTTCGCGACGCGAGCGCGGGAGAGCGGCTGACCACCGCCGCGCCACCGCGCCGCCCCACCCCGCGACCCGCGTTTCTGATGCAGCGCGCAATCACATCGTTCATTTGTTTTGTTTAATTACGCACCCGGTGTTTTGAGGTTAGACAGATTAGATTGAATAGATTTATTAGGTTAATTATGGATAAATTTATTCAAAAAAATAGAAAACGAAATGAAGAGTCAGGCGAGAGCAGTAATGTTACTGGAGGTAAACGAAAGAAATATAGAAAATATGACGACGAATATTTGGATTTCGGATTTACTTGCATTACTAAAGAAGATGTAGAACTTCCTCAATGTGTTGTTTGTTACAAAGTGTTGGCAGCTGAAAGTATGCTTCCTAACAAACTAAAGCGGCATTTGGAATTAGTTCACAGTGATTTACAAGGTAAGCCGAGAGAGTTTTTTGTAAGAAAACTGCGAGAATTGAAACAGCAGTCCATGTCTTTGGTTTCAAGAGCAACAGTTCCTTCAAAAGCATTGCTCGCCTCCTACATGGTAGCTCACCGTATTGCCAAATGTAAGAAACCACACACGATAGCTGAGGAACTGATTTTACCTGCAGCGGTTGATATGGTATCAGTGATGCTTGGAGAATCGGCAGCTAAAGAACTAAAAAATATTCCTCTGTCAAACAATACGATTAGTCGCCGTATTTACGACATGGCAGAAGACATTAACGAGCAAATTGTTGGGAAACTTTCAGGTTTATTCGCCATTCAACTAGATGAAGCGACAGATAGTAATGACGATGCTCAATTGATATGTTACGTACGGTACATACAAGAAAATAATCTGTGTGAGGATTTGTTGTTCTGCAAAAAAATATGTGAAGGTGGTAAAAGCTGCTGATTTATTTCACATTTTGGACTCATATATGACCGAAAATAATATAAGCTGGGAAAACTGTGTGGGTGTGTGTACCGATGGTGCCCGAGCGATGTCTGGAAAGTATGGAGGATTACAAGCTCTAATCAAAACCAAGGCTAAAAATGTAAAATGGACACATTGTGTCATACATAGGGAGGCCTTAGCGGCAAAGAACATTACCCCTGAATTAAGTAATGTGTTGGATTGCATTATTAAAGTGGTGAACTACATTAAAACTCGACCGGTGAAAACAAGACTTTTCCATAAACTTTGTGAAGAAGTGGGTGCCGAGCATACTACTTTAATTTATTATTGCAACTCTCGATGGTTGTCCAGAGGTAACGTTCTCGCACGTGTGTATGAATTAAGAAATGAGGTTTACACGTATTTACAGAGAGAATCACATGAAGATGCGCAAAATTTTAATAATACAGATTTTATTATAAAATTGGCATATCTCTGTGACATATTTAACAAATTAAATGATCTTAATAAGTCTTTGCAGGGAAACAATACCCATATCCTGCAACTGGCAGATAAAATTACTGGGTTTCAGAAAAAGTTGCTTTTTTGGAAACGAAAATTAGAAGATCAAATAATTGACTGTTTCCCTGCTTTAGAAAGTATTCTACAAGAAAAATCGATAAAAATCCTTGACCCGACTTTAAAATCAATCTTTACACAGCACTTGCTTTCGTTAAACGAACACTTTCAAAAATATTTTCCCGATAATCTGCAGCAATACGACTGGGTCAGAAACCCTTTCCAGTCACCCACACCATCGACACTTTCAACAGAGGAAGAAGAACAATTGATAGAATTGTCCTGTGATTCCAACCTAAAGCTTGAATACGCCAAAGATAAACTGTTTGAATTCTGGAGCTCAGTATCTCAAGAATATCATGCCATCAGAACTGCAGCTTTAAAGATTTTATTACCATTTGCGACTTCATACTTGTGTGAAACAGGTTTTTCTGCAGTTGCAGTAATAAAGAACAAGTACAGATCTAAAATAGACGTAGAGAAAGAAATGAGACTGGCCATTTCCAAACTGGAGCCCCGTTTTCAAAAACTATGCTCAGAAAAACAAGCACATCCATCTCATTAGGAGCCAGCCAGTTTATAAATATCTCTTTTTATTATTATTCATGTTTTTTCTATGTTCCCATTAAATAAAAAAATAATTTTCAAAATCGTGTTTTCCTGATTGCCTGTTACTAGAGTAGTACCTACCTACAAAAATTCGTTAGTATTTTTGTCGACTACGATGAGGGGCGTCGTAAAACAATAGCCAAGACCCAAGGGAGTCACAGCACTAATAAGTTTGGGAACCCCTGAGATAGCTAGTTAATCATTATTCTTTACAATAAGAGCAAAACCCCAACGTTTTTGCCAACACAAAAATTTGAAGACCAATTCTCGTAACTATTTGTAACCATAATCCTGTTTCGGTCCGCGCCCTGTCTCACTGGCTCCCACGCAACAGACGCGTGTCTGAATGCGACAACGCGCGGAGCGAAACAGGGTTATGATCACAAATAGTTACGAGAGTCGGGCTTCTGGTTCGCGAGAACAGGTAGTCGCGGTGCGAGTATTCTGAAAACCTGCGGTACCGGTGCCAGGGAACTACTCACGTGATAATTTAAATACAAATATATTCCAAATTTATATCAACATTTTAATTAATTAAATATCCATATATTATATAAAAGGAAAAGCTGATTGACTGATGTATCAACGCACAGGCCAAACCCAGGCTAGAAACGCAAGGCTAGAAATTTGAAATTATGCACATCTATTTCTCATATGACGTAGCTTAAGGAACTAAGGAAGGATTTTTCAAAATGTAACCCACAAGGGATTAAAATAGGTGATAAAATTTTGTATGAAACTTTTCATTTTCTGGACTGGACATATTTACAAGATATTTCGTATGAATTCAGTACGGAAAAAATAGTTACGTATTTCAGCGTATTCTAAAATTCAGTCCCTAGGTGGGTAAAATAGGGGATGACAGTTTAAAACCTAATTTCACGCGGGCGAAGCCGCGGGCAATTAATGCTACTTTTATATATTGTAATGTATAACCATGACCCAGCAATGTAGAAAAATTTATATTTAAAAAAAATCTTTTGTAGGTACTTTTAGGGTAAATTCATACTAGCGAATTTCGAATCGATTTTCTGTAGATGTAATATAGTAGTTTCACTCTTATATCCACGACTTAATGCACATTGCACATATTCCTTTGGAGATAAGCATCGTGCGAAAAGAAAAAAATCGCGCGAATTCGTCCGTTTTCATTTTACCTCAGTAGGAATATAAACTACTAGATGCTGCTCGCGACTTCCCGACCGTACATTTTGCCGCGATAAAGTAGTCTATATCCTACTCCGTGGTCTAAGTACTTTATATCTGTGCCAAAGGAGACCGGCAAGTCACCATACATTTAGTGCCTGGTAATTAAAATACGTTCCGCACGTAAAATAATTCCGGAGCCGTTGGTCGATTAGTACACACGCACGTCATAGAGCTCCGCAAAACAAAATTGATAAACAGTGCAAACAGTGCTAGTTGAGTGAAACAAAAAGTTGTATTAATTATCAAATTGTAAATAAATATAACCAATGAAAAAACAAAGTGATAAATGGAAAAAAATTACCAAAAAGCTATTAAAACATATTTATCATTAATATAAAATAAATAAAATTTATCACGAATTCTCCCACCACGGCTGGTCACCGAGGGAGATGAAGACCAAAACCGACCAAGGAAAACTAAGAAAAGCAACACCACAGATAAAAACAAACTTTTTATCGCAACCTACAATGTCCGGACTCTGTCTTCATATGATCGTTTATTAGAACTTGAGGAAGCCATTAAAGAAATAAAATATGATGTCATTGAAATATCGGAAATAAGAAGATTGGGAAATAAAATAGAGGAATACGAAAACTTTATCCTGTGCTACATAAATCAAACACCTGGCAAATATGGCTTCCTTATTAAAAAGTCACTTAAAACGACATAGTCAGTTTTAACGGAATTACAGAACGTGTGGCAACTTTAAACATAAACATACTGGGTCAACATCATAAAATACTATCGGCGCGTACAGTACAACTACTAAAAAGAAGACAAGAACTGCAAAGAACTAAGAACAAATCCCGACGCGAGAAAAACGAATTATCTGCATTGTACAAATATATAAAAGCAGACTATGCAAAATATAGACAAGTTACAATAAAACAGCACATACAACATATTGGTAGTACAAAAAACTGAGAACGAACAGAACATGGATTGAGGGTTTGAGTAAAAATGGTACTGTATTGCAAACCAAAACCGACATCATCAATACAGCAAACGAATTTTACAGGAGTTTGTACAGTGTCAAAGATAGGACAAGAAACAAACTAGATTATAATATAATTGTTGTCCCACAGTAAAAAAGAATTGTACCCATTGATACCACAGAGATAATAGAGGCTATAAAGAAACTGAAACTCGAGAAAAGCCCAGGCCCTTTCATCAGGTTTTTGTTTCATAACTTTTTAAGTACTATAAAACCACATATGTTCGAAACTTAGCCGCCCTTGTCTTAGTCTAAAATTAGGCAGGATTCGCCAGTGTCCTTTCATGGTGATCAGTTAAGTAGTTTTTACGGGAAAGAGAAACAACCAAACAAACAAACTCACTTTCACATTTATAATATTAGCAAGGATATCATATGCGCTAGTATGATTTGATTCAAAGGGAAAAGTAAGAGATTTTCCCGAGAATAACTACAAAGTAAAGTGTTAGACACTAACTTATTAGGAAATAAATAATTATAATTTGATTGAACAACGGCCTACCTACTAACCGTTACAGGGTTCTAGTTTCTACGAAAAGATGTCCATTGTAAATTAAATTTGAGGTTAGTGCTAACAGGTCAAGCCCTTATCTATTATAGTCACCGTGTTTAAATGATCATCAAAGGTATGATTAATATAATATTTGTTGATTCTAGAAGATCGATTCTGCTATAATCCAACAATAATACAGCTTCGATACTTGTTTGATACAGTCCAGTTCCTATCAAACAGCAAAAATGTATTCTACTTAACTTCAAACAAACGTCAAACGACGAATTTCCCCGCGATGCAATAGGCTACTTGACCTTGTTTTTATTTATGTCCTAAACGGTTCATAATTGTTTCATTACACACAAAAAATATAACATTATTTTGAAACCTAAAAACCTACAAATAAAATATTTTAAGAATACACATTTCAAAAACCGCCGAAAACACTATTCGCCATGTTGGTTGATAGATTATGTGTGCTGTGACGTCATACTAGTACTATTTGTAATCTGTGCTATAGTCCGTAGTAGTAAAATGGCGGTGTTACGTTCCGTTTGACGTTTTGACTTTTGACATAAATAACTTTTTAAGATGTCATGAACTATTTATTTACAGACACGTTCCATTTCACTACTACATATGTGTTTAGTGTGTTTGTGTCGTCACATCCTTGCCGAAAGTTGTTTTCAACTTTCGGCAAGGATGTTTTCATCAGTAGAAATTAAAAAACAAAAATACGTATTTATAAATCAACTTTATTTATCAATCTTAAGTTTTTAATTTATGACATGGCTAGAATACGTTTTCCAAAGCCAAGTACTAAAGGAAATACTCCTTCAATGTATGAAAAAAAATATGAGTCAGGTAGCCTATTATTATTGTATCGAAGCTTGATTGTAGATTGAGCAAACCTCTTATCCATTGAAAACGGTATTCTCTTATATTAATTATAAAATTGACTCCAATTTGAGTCGAACCGAACCGTCAACCGACAGCTGCTGTCTTTGTACTCGCTATAATTAGAATTGTAGTCAATGTAATTTTATAATTACTGTGTTGGGATTTTAAATGGTCCTCAGTTGCAAAAGTGCCAGTGTAACATCCAAACCGGCCGATCCACATCTAACGTAACTTAATATAGTGGGTTTTCTAGAAATTACCATAACTTCCTGTTCGCTTTTAGCAAAAAATGTGAATCATCGTTCAAAGTTGACACAATTATAATTGTTTATCTGCCAAGCTTAGAGAATCCAACCAAACGGAGACGAAATCATTAACTAATTTCTATGCGAAAAAGTATGCCTCTTTCTGGTGGGGGTGGGGGGAGGGGGGGAGGGACGGTGAACGCACACAAATACTGATTACACACTAATGCATTATCAATCGCATCGTTACGCACGCACATGAAAATATTGTCAAACATAAACGCTAACAATATGTACAAACACACAAAGGACACAGCGCGTCAGTGTACGACAAATGTCATAATAATAGGGTACTTTAATAATAATAGTACAATAATAATAGGGTACTTTTCGGAGTGTTCTATGAAAGATGTTTCACTATGTAGCTGTTTCACGCCTACAACTACACCTACCTATCTACCTACTTACCTACCTCCTCACATTAAATTTCAACACCAAAAACTACACCTCGATTGCATTTGATGTTATTTTCAAAATAGAGCAGAGAAATTGTTGTATTTTGCCTAAATTGAAAAGGGGAGTTTTTTTGAGATTAAAAATTATTTCATACCTTTTAGTATAGTTTCAAACGACTTCCAAAACACAGGAGGAGCTTATCAAATCTGTTTATTTTTGTATGTATGTTACACGATTACTCCGCTGTTTGTTGGCCGATTTTCGAAATTCTTTTTTTATTATAAACGATTGACTTCCAAATTGGTCCCTTTGTCACCAAATGGTAGACCTGGTGATAGCTCCATGAGGAATCGACAGAAGTTCTCAAAATTTATAGGGACACCTATAGTGATTTTGACTTTTTTTGAAGTAACTTGAGCCAAGGCAAAAGCACTGAATGGCATTCCTTAGTCTTTACAGATACACGTTTGGAAATTTCAGCATTGTTTAAAGAACTGCAAGCACATAAATTGCATATAATGCAACTATTAAAATATAATCATCATTACCACCACCATCATCACACCATACGTCATGATATTATGTTGATATATGTATTTCTCATAGTCTTTTACACCGATATCGATTTCTGTATAATCCTTTTTTGTATAATTATTCATATCTGTATCAAAATAGATCCAGTAGTTTTGAAGCCTATTCAATGGAAACAAAAAATTAAATATTTTCTCTTTATGACTAGATGATGCCCGCGACTTCGTGCCGTAACCGTACATTTTTCCACCATAAAGTAGTCTATGTCCTTCTCCGTGGTCTACTTTATAATATCTGTGCCTTTCATGATGATCAGTTAAGTAGTTTTTACGTGAAAGCGAAACAACCAAACAAACAAACTCACATTCACATCTTTATTATTAAAAAGTATTATTGTAGAATAAGTTTGCTTTTGTAACCTGTAACTTTGCTTCGCAACCTTGCATTTTTTTTTAATTCCCTATAACTACTACTATCGCTCTTCCTTTGGCTTTACTTAGACTATTACGTATTCTGTGGCTTTTCTAACAAAAGTATGTTGGCAACATCAAGAAGTAGCTATTGCGTATGACTTCCGGTGGTGAATTTTTGCTGCCGCCTGAGGGCGCCACTGCACTGTATAAAACGGACGTGCTTGGCGGCAAGGGGGCTAGTTTTTTGGGTTGACTCTCGACAAGGGAGCATCGTTCGCGATTAATAGCTAATTAATATAATAGTAGCTAAATCTATAAGTGATAATTGCTAAATGAGTATTTTATATTAGTTCCTTTAGATTTATAATAAATTTGTTGTATTCCATAATTTGAATAAATATCTGTAAAGTGTGTCTTTGAGTTTATTAAGTATCCGTCGTTTACAAGTATAGTTTTGTTATATCATTTTCATAGCTACAAAATCAAATTTCATGTTTAATTAATATTATTTTTTATTGTCTAATTTACTACAAGAAAACATATCAGGTACTCAGAACTCAGAAACAAAATTGCTGTTAACTATTGTTATCAATATACATACAATGTTGATATGAAAGTGTAATAATGATAACGTGCCTGTATGAATTGAGAATAAAAACGTGTTTAAAATCAATATCATATTAATATTATTAAATTATAGACACTATCTATTATAACTTTTCCTATGATAGTGACAGAGACCGAAATACATTCAGAACGATGTTGCACAGCGCGCATTACGTATCGAATTGAAGAAAAAACTCTGTACACCTTTTACGAAAATTATGCGAAATTATACGGAGGAGTATGAAATTTGGCACAGTTAAAGTTTATATGGACTATGGAGAAGGGGTGAACCACATTAATTTTTTTTATAATAATGCTTAAAATACATTAAACTAATAAAAATAGCATTATGCACACGGCACATTACCTCAGATTTGTAAGATTGTAACTCACACTGCCATGCTTTTGATACAATTTTGTCATATTTTAACATTTTCTTTTAAGTACATTCTATAGACAAGAAAGCGCAAAGGCTAGAATATATTATATTGAGTCGCGAAAGTTCTTATGTGTGGATGTCTGCGACTCTTCCACACAATAAGTAATAACTACGAACGGATTGTGTTGAATTTTGGTGTGGCAGTAATTTAAGTTCTAGATGCACTCCAGTTCAGGACACATGCAAAATTTTATCGTAGCAAAATGTACAATTCCTGAGAGATTTATTTTCGAGCGTACAAAATCAAGGGCAACACATAGTAATAAATATAATAAAGTAAAAAATAAAAGTAAAAAATAAAAAGTAAAAAATAAATATACCTACGTCTATGTTACGGCCAATTTGTTTCGTTTCTGTTACACACGTGAGGTCAAGGGTTCCCGCCACATTTGAATATGGAATAATAAATATTATTGAAATTTATAACACTGACATACAATGAATTGTCATGCGCCTTATCTAATACACGTACAATCTGTCTCTGTTTCAATTATTATAAAATATTATTATATATAATTATAGTCATTATTTTCCATAGTTATAATTTACACAGACTCAAAAGCACACTTTCTTAATTTCTATCAGCATTTTGCAAGTTCAAATGCTGGATTTATGACAGAAAAAGATCTGGCCGTCCACGTAGTGCTCGTACGAAAAAGATGGTCAAAGCAGTAAGGGAAAGAATTCGAAGAAATCCTGTCCGAAAGCAAAAGATTTTATCTCGGGAGATGAAGATAGCACTTAGAACCATGTCGCATTTTAAAAGATGACTTAGGACTTGCAGCCTATAAGAGACGTACTGGTCATTTCTTAACTGATAATTTAAAAATAATAGGGTGGTAAACTCGAAACAACTGCTGAAGCGGTACGCAAAGGGAGGTCACAGAAAAATTTTGTTTACGGATGAGAATTTTTTTACAATTGAGCAACATTTTAACAAACAAAATGACCGTATTTATGCTCAAAGCTCTTCGACAGAGTGCAACGTGGGCACTATCCGACTTCAGTGATGGTTTGGTGGGGTATTAGATATGAAGAGTGACTGAGCCATACTTTTGTGAAAAAGGTATCAAAACATCGGCACAAGTGTATCAAGATACCATTCTCGAGAAGATAGTGAAGCCCCTTAACAACACCATGTTCAATAACCAAGAATGGTCCTTCCAGCAAGACTCGGCGCCGGGTCATAAAGCTCGGTCTACGCAGTCTTGGTTGGAAACGAACGTTTCGGACTTCATCAGAGCTGAAGACTGGCCGTCGTCTAGTCCCGATCTTAATCCGCTGGATTATGATTTATGATTAGTTTTAGAGAGTACGGCTTGCTCTAAACGCCATGATAATTTGGAGTCCCTAAAACAATCCGTATTGATAACGCCTCAACGTTTAAAGGACTGTATTGCAGCCAATGGGGACCACTTCGAATAAGCTTTTTATATTTCAAATTGTTTTATATTTATGTATTAAACTAACACACTGCAAAAGTAATAAATGTTATTTGCAATAGAATTTTTTTTATTTCTTTGCTTCAGTAGATATTTCTGGCAAGACTAGGTATATTACACTACGTAACATGAAAATATATAGTATCTTAGCCGTCTATGATAGTTCATACAAACTGCAAAGCAAGCAAGATATTTTGTCGTATATCATAAAATACGTATGTAACGTATAGGTCGGTGAAGCAGGATGCCCCTTAAAATTGTTATTCTATTAAAAATATCTACTATTGGTACGTACTATGAATACCTAAACTTTAAATGTTAGACTCAAAACAGTAGGAAGCCGTCGTCAGCAAAAGTTATGCGAGTAATTTTTAAATTCTTTCAACATTCCCAATTAGTTACACAGGTAAGGTACTTACCTCATTACTGTCGGAGTTGTAAATTAATTAACGAATTATTCAAATTATTCGACTAAGACGCAAATTTTAATTCAAAACAACATCATAACGTTCAAGATTTTTTCTTTCAACGTGTGGTAAGAAAGGAAATTTATAGCATTTCGGACTACCTGACCAAAACGTGAATAATAAAAAGTATTTCATAATTACTATGATTTATGGATATTAAAAAATAATAGCTAAATATAATTAATATTAACTTTAAGCCCATTCAATTTTTATAAATTTCTTAATTTTAATAACTACAACATAATTTTATAAAACATAATCCATAATAATTCTTTCGTTGAGGAATTTGATTGTCCATTGAATTGTCTATTAAGCATTTTGATTTTTGAGTCTACATAAGAGGTATTTTGAATTTATTAATTTTAAAATGCAAAAAATTTGACGTGTTGTTTTGTATCCAACAAAGTATCCAACTAATAATCCTACTAATATTATCAATGTGAAAGGTTGTGAGAATGGAGGGATGGATTGATGTATGGATTTTTGTTACTCTTTCACGCAAAAACTACGTAACCGATTTCGATGAAATTTAATGTGGTAGTTAGTTTAAGTTCTGGATTAAAACATAGGATACTTTTTATCTCCAAAAAGTACAGTGTTCCCCTGGGATACTGTATTTACGCGGGTGACAGCTAGTTTATTATAAGTGCATGCAAACGGTACACGCATTTATATAAGCAATTATCACTGCATTTTAGCTATCTTTTGCTTACGACCACTTGAAAACCTGCCTTAGATATAAAGTTTAAAGAAAATTACCCTTAAAAATTAAATATATTTTTAAATCTAGATCAAATGTTATTATAGATTCATATAAACTTTTTCGGAATCATGCCTTATCTAAAGACAATGTAAATATTAGTATGTAAATGTCGTAAAACAATCTATTTATTTCATTAAAATTTTTGTGTTAGCAGCAAATGAGTTTAATATATTTTACATATTAAAAAAAACTCACTTTTTCTAAATCCGAGAGACACATCCAAACACAGGTTGTCGAATTCTATATCGATGGATGCGATAGATTTGCCCGTCAAACTTAATTTGCTATCGAAATTACTTTCCACTGAAAGGTTAGCCATTTTCACTTGTTTTTTTTTAAATATTATGAATAATGTTTTTTTTTCACTTTGTTTTCATATCACAGCGACACAATGTAATCGTACTGAAGACCGCTACACAACGCGTCTACGCACCACGCGGCCGCAGTTTAGACTATTATTATTTTTAACCAGCGCTCCTAGTTAAGTAGATGTTTACTTCAAATCTACGCTAATATTATTATAGAGGAAATGTTTGTTTGTATGTAGGTATGTATTGTATGTAAAAAGTTTAAAGAAATAGGTGTACTGACCGTCGCTTCTCAGTATATTTTGGATAATTTGTTATGCGTTAGAAAAAAACTTAAGCAATACAATAGGAAAATGTTCAAAACCTTTCTATTAATAAAGGACACTGGCGAATCCTGCCTGATTTTCCAGATTTGGCAGAAGATAACAATTAATAACAATAATAACAACAATAACAACCTTAATTTGGCAGCTCTTGAGCTGCCAAATTTCTAATATAAGTTTTTTTTTTCGGTTTTATAGAATTTATTTTTTTTTATATACACTGGCGGACACATAAACAGCATCATAGTGCAAGATATCTTTCAATGAAATATAATTAGTGGAAGTGCAAACTATTTTGGTTTATTTCAATGATAATGCTAAGACTGGTTCTTAATCTGATAAAAAAATCAATTCATGTGTGTATAGGTCAACTTTTCTCACTATAGAAATCAAATTACTCCTTTTGCAGCTTTTTGAAATGAAACAGTGAATAGAACAAAAACGGCTTTATTATAAAAATTTTACAATACTAAGAAAAGAAAAAGTTTTTTTTGTTTTTAATAAGGTGTATTACCTCCTCTTGCCCTAATAACTGATTCAAGTCGGTTTCGCATTGACCTGATCAATGTTTTTAAAAGATCTTGCGGAGTATGGTCCCATTCTTGTGACAATGCAACTTTGAGCTCCGCAACCGTTGTTGGGACCGGATTTCTTGTAAATACAGCTCTTTTTAGGTGGTCCAACACGTGTTCTATCAGATTGAGGTCCGGGCTACGTGCTGGCCAATCCATGGAACGAATCTCAACCTGAGTAAAGTATTGCTCAACTTGTCTCACTGCGTGCGGATGAGCATTATCCTGCATCAGAATGAAGTTTTCGCCTATAAATTCGCTAAAAGGTACCACAAGAGGGTCCAATATCTCCGTTGTATAGCGATGTGATGTTAAACCACGGTTACCACGGCCATGTGTGTGCGTCAATAAACACAAGTTCAGTTCGAGCATCCATCGATATGCCGCCCCAAACCATACAATACCCGCCTCCAAATGGAAACCTCTCCTCAATGCAATTTTGAGCATATCGCTCTCTTCGTCTACGGTAGACTAGTCTGCGACCATCAGCACCGTACAAATAAGTCCTACACTTATCAGTGAATAATACGGAAGCCCATTGCTCTTCAGTTCAATTTAAGTGTTCACGAGGCAAATCTTAGTCGAGCTTGCCTGTGAGCTGCAGACAATTTTGGTCGATTTGCAGGTCTAAAAGGTGTGATATCACGCTCTTTTAGCCTTCTTATTATGGTTCGCGCACTAACTGCTACGTCACGTACCTGGTGGAGCTCATTTTTAATACTTATAGACGTTAAAAACCGATTTCGCAAGGAAGTTGTAACAATAAACCTGTCGTAACGAGACGTTGTCACCCGAGTTCTGCCGGTTCCACGCCTTCTTTTGAATGAACCTATCTCCATAAACCTTCTGTAAACTCGGGAAACCGTAGACTGGTTTACATTTCAATCTGCATCAATTGTTCGTTGGTCTAGGCCTTGCTGCCCTAGAGCAATAATCTGTGCGGCTTTTTCGGACGATACGTCCATATTCGCGAGAGAAAAACGTGTTTAAAATGAAAACATACTAGCAATTAAACAATTAATAACGATAATTCAACACGTAACATAACAAAAAAACCATCAATCACAACATTAAAGTAACAACCAGTTAATCTTTTGTAAATTGACAAGATTTCTTCTATAGAAGATTTTCTTTCTTTTGTGACAGTACCATATTTAAATTTGATTTTGTTTTTGTGTTTATTATAAACCAGCCTTTTTCCAATACCAATTGTTATGTCTTGCAAGGTGGTTAACAATGAAACACACTTTTCAGTAAGTAGGTAAACACAGGCTAACTAGGAACGTCCGTGCCGCCCGGCTGTTCGCCACGTAGTGACGCGTCACCCTACCAGTTGAGCCGTGCTACACGTTTATTATTTCAGGTTTTATAGCTAGACATCACATCTCTCCTTTTTCATAATTGTTAAGAACACATTTAGAATTACGAGACAAGGGAGCTTATTCATCAGATTAAAGTATTTAGGTGTATTCTTAATCTACAACACAATATCATTAAGTTCAAAATCAACAATTTTAGTCTAATGTCTAATGAATCTGTTGAATCATTAAAAATATAAAAAAACATTCATACTGAGATAATTGATACTAAGGTAGATTATAAGTTATTTGAAATTGCACATATTATAACTAACTTAATAGGTAGATACAATATCGACAAAGTTCCCGCTGGACCAGTTGCTAAACATTTTCATTTTGGCACTTCAAAATATTTAAACACAAAGGAAATTTCCGCATCGACAGAACTACATATTTACACATGAATATATGTTGCACACGATTCAACGCCGCTGTTAAGAGATTTTTATCTTATGCCTGGATTAGCAGCAACTTTGTCGATAGTACTTCAGATATTTTTTGAAGTTAACTCTCTAACATCAATAACTTTCCATTGGCCTTCCACTTTCTTTAAATGTACAATATTCCTTCTGTATTCTTGACCTGTTTCCTCGTTTCTTATATTTATGTCGCTTCCCTCAGCACTCACTACATTATGGGGTGTTGTTTGTTTATGTGATTAAATTCAGGCGTGAGTTTACTTTCCTTAATCAAATTCTTTACATATACTATTTCGCCGATTATCAGTTCTCTGTCTACAGCTTTCCTTTTCCTATCTTGTAATAATTTGCTTGTAATAATCAACAATTACTCACAGATAATCCCCACTTGGTAATGGACCTAAGAAATCAACAGCAGTATCTACCCAAGCTTTTGAAGGAAGCTCGCGTCTTTTCATGGGTACTGGTGGGTTAGGGGCTGAGACAAGTGTGCAGCCCATGCAGCTCTTAACTGTATTTTCAGCGTCTCTGTCTATCTTAGGCCACCATACTTTAGTTCGTAATCTAGCCTTCATGTTGACAATACCTGGATGGCCCTCATGAGCGGACGCCAGCACGATTTTGCGTAATTTGGTGGGAATTACTATTTTTCTTCCTCTTAATAAGACGCCATTATGCAACCAAAGTTCGTGTCGAAGTAACTTATAGTGAATAACTGCAGCATTCCAGTTATCATTCATCAAACCATCTTTGACTAATTGAAAGTCTTCATCATCATTTGACGCTTCGATAATTGACTTCAGTGTCAGTGCTACTGGTCGTGCGTATCCAACAATCTGGTTCACATGATACTCGTCTTCAGATGGATTATTCTGAGGTGAAGGACTTGTACATAGACGCGATAGTGGATCCGCTACTTTCGACTTACCAGGTTTGTAAATAACTTTATAATCATATGCTTGTAATCGAAGGACCCATCTTTCGATACGAGCACATGGTTTCGATCTGGTACCGAATATCAACTTCAAGAGGTTTGTGGTCTGTGACGAGCTCAAATTTTTTGCCGTATAGGTACATGTGAAAATGCTCAATTGCCCAGACCAAAGCTAATGCCTCCTCTGTTTGACAATTTCGTTTTTCAACGTCTGTCAAACTTTTATTTCCAAAAGCTATAATACGGGGTCCTGTGCTATCATACTGAATCAGTACGGCGCCTAAACCTACTGGACTTGTATCAGTAATTACTTGGGTACGATCTTTTGGATCATAGTAACCTAGTGTTGGAATTTTTGATAGACTATTTTTCAGATCCTTAAAAGCTCATGCTCGTTCTTTTTTCCAAAAAGCAGTTATATTCGCTTTTTTATGAACTTTTTGTCGCAGTAATTGCCGGATAGGTTCAGTCAAGGTTGATAAATTCGGTATTATTTGGGAAATGCCCAACAAAATTTATAAACCCCAGAAAACTTTGAATTTCTTCGATGGTTTCTGGTGGTCTAAATGTTTCTATTGTCTTAATATATTTGTCCAATGGCTTTATACCTGATGATGAAAGTTCGTGGCCAAGAAATTGTACGGTGTTTTCATTAAAGATGCATTTATTTTTGTTTAAAAGAATATTGTTGTCTTTGAGTACTTCGAGAACACGTCCAAGCCTGGCATCGTGTTCTTGCTAGTCACGTCCAAATACAACAATGCCATTTATGAAATTTACAACTCCCTCACATGGCAACAACATCTTTTCCATAATTTTTTGAAAATGTTCAGGCGCACATGATATCCAAAACATTAATCTTTTGTAACGATAAAGACCTCTGTCCGTAATAAAAGTAGTAATGTTTCTGCTAATTTCTTTAAGTTCTACATGATGAAAAGCATTTTTGATATCTAATTTTGAAAAATATGTTGCTTTGCCGAATTTCGGTATTAATTGTTCCATAGTCGGTAAAGGATGATTTTCTCAAATAATGGCTTTATTAGCCGCGCGCATGTCTATACAAATACGAACATCATCATCAGGTTTTAGGACTGGAACCATCGGAGAAACCCAACTGCTTGGCTCATTCACGGCTTCAATTATGTCTATTTTTACCAGTTCATCAATTTTACTATTTATCTTTGATTCCAAAGGAATTGGGACTCGTCTGTATGGTTGACAAACTGACCCCCAGTTTGTCAACCACTGTTTTGTCAATAGCGATTTCCAATTCAACATTTTTGAGTTTCGGGAATGGTTTTTGTTTCACGGAATTTATTTCGAGCCCTAACTTTAAAACATTTAAAGTAACTGATGTTTTTTTACCCAAAAGGTTCCTTGAACCATTTTTAATGACATAAAATTTTTCTATGCGAGACATTGGACCAATTTTTATGTTTGCATCAAACGAGCCCAATACTTCTAAAGGCTGTTGAGCACCGTAGGCTATGAAAGTTTTGTGCGTGGTTTTTTGTTGGTTGGAAACTATGACTTGGCATTTTTTCATGAATTCCCATGTTTTGTCATTTATAATGTTTGACTTACTACCAGAATCGATTAACATTTTAATATTAGTTCCATCTACCTGGCAGTCTATTGTTGCATCATCGTCAATGTGCAATATATAGTCTACTGATATAGGCTCTTTGCTTTTGGAGATTTCCGGTTTAGTTTTTTTAGATTTTCTATCATTTAGCGATAGATTAGTACCTCCTTTCCTTTTATTGGCCCTTGTTCTGCAGTGTCTCTGAAAATGACCTTTAGAAGCACATTTTACCCAGTTTGCATTTATTGCAGGGCAAGAACTGCTATCACTTTTATGATATTTACTGCCACATCGACAGCAGGAATCAACTTCCGTCTTGTTAGATCGTGTCTTGTTTTTTGTGTCGATTTTGTTAAGACTAGAACTTATTTTGTTTTTTCTCTGCTTATCATGGAAGTCGTTTTTTTTTTAGAATAGAGATGTAGAATTGTCTTTCTACGGTTTCTAACGAATTTGCTTCAGCGATTATTTTTTCGATTATGGCTGCATCACCGAGTGTCAAAATATTTTTTCTCAGTTGAGTGGAACTACATTTTTCAGTGATTTGGTCGATCAGATTTTCGTCTTCCCGAGCAAAATTACATTTTGAACTTTGCTGTCGTAGCCGGATCAAAAATTTATCGAATTTATCATCAGGTTCTTGTTTCATTAAGCGAAAAACATGCCTCTCGAATAAGTAACTTTGCTTTGGTGAGAAGTACTCATCTAATTTTTTTATCGCAGTTGCATATACATCTGACGCGTTGGAGTCGGTCTCATGTGATCCGGGAATATTAAAGTGTATATCTTGTAATGCCATGCCACCAGAATGTAGTAGCATAGCGCGCTTCTTTTTATGATCATGTTTGATGCTATGAAATATATTTCTAGTGCGCGTTTCCATCTTTCCCAACGCAATCCTATGGAATGTGGTTCACCCTCACAATCAAACGGTTCTATTATCGGAACTGGTAATTGCTGTGACATATTGGACGATCTGTAATTAAGGGAAAGACGAATCTAATTTCAATGTTTAAAACGTTTATAAAAATTATTATTCTACGTGGATAAAATAACTAATACTAAAATATTATCATATACACATCATAAGCTTTTCTGGTTTATGAAAACGCTAAAATGTACAAATCTGAAGTCGTTAATAAAGTATTTTTTTTTAATCAGGTCACGTCCCTAAACAATTATTTTTAATGTCAAAACTAGTCAGTTATTGTTTACATTATAAATGTACGTTGCGCTAGTATGTGATAATTTTAGTAAATAATAATAATATATTTAATAGTTAATAATATTATTAATAGTTTATTATAGTATAATTATATTATAGTATTAGTTTCCGTAATTTATTAACGACAAAATCTATTACACTAATCACTAACGTATATTGTATAGTGAGCCGCTCTGGTGAGAAGCGAGTTCAGGCATGGCTATGTTGTTTTGATAATAACGATAAACAGATATGCAAAAGTACAGCGTATCCTGTATTTAGTCTTAACGATTTTGTGACACTTGTTTGTTGTTTAATTACCCAGTTTCAAATATTATATTATATTGCTTCAAATACTTGAAGAAGACTTTATTAAAACGGGTAGGTACATATTGTTAACGATATTATTATCGTTGAAACTTTGATCGAATACTTCGATAGGTACAAGCGTATAGCATTTACAGACAGTTATGGTCATTAAACGAATATTAATTAAACGTCATTACATACAGTTAGAATTTAATTATGTAGGTAGGTAAATATGCGCATGCGTGGCAACTTATCTTTTGTTTATAATTACATACAGACAGACGAACAAAACTGCAAAGCATAATTTATAATGTTTCTAGATTTAGCGCATACACACACCACACTACCCATTTTTTTTTGACCAACTTCTGTAAGGTAATTTGTTGTAGTTTTACTTACTGCGCTTTTTACTCGTCGCCAATGTTATGTCTTGCAAGGTGGTTAACAATGAAACACACTTTTCAGTAAGTAGGTAAACACAGGCTAACTAGGAACGTCCGTGCCGCCCGGCTGTTCGCCACGTAGTGACGCGTCGCCCCACCAGTTGAGCCGTGCTACACGTTTATTATTTCAGGTTTTATAGCTAGACATCACACCAATAAATGTATATCATACCATACCATACCACATGTGCCACTATGATGCATTTTATGTGTCCGCCAGTGTAGTTATCATATAAGAAAATTTGATGTACAAAATACGTACCTACTTAGCTGTGGTTATCGTTGTCATCATATCTATATATTTAGTCTATCATATCTTCATCCCATCTATACTGTAAATTCTCAATTTGAGGCGTAAAAGCTCCATCTAGTGGCGCAGTAGATATATTTATTTTAATTGGAGTATAAAGCTATTTTCTTTTTCTATAGCTCAGCAGTTTCGTACTAGTTTTATGAAAAAAAATGTTACTTGGGGTGTGAAATAGATCCCTCTATACTATTTATATACTAAGAAAAATAATTATTATGTTTTTGATTTTCATAACCTGAAAGTGACATTTATCATTTATCTGTTAGCATATTGCGTTTCCAAACAAACTAGTTATTAGTTTCATTACGTAATTAACACCGCAAATAATATATGTCGCTTTTCTGCAACCCGTCACTAGAGCAATATATTGAACAATAAGTGGGCGATTTTCCGATCTCCTTTAAAAAAGTGGTCAAAGCACATTTGTGCGCTAACGGTATTATTATTAATCGGTAGTATTTTAAATAAATAAACGGTATTATTATTAAAAAAAGAAGAGTAAAACTTTATAAGTACATTGTAATAAATTTTTACAAAAAAACTATTACTTGCGTAAGTTTAATATATTTTTACTCTGTCATCTGTGGTACTATTATATTGCAGTAGGTATGTTTGCTAAAAAAGTTTCTTGCCACTAGCCTAAGGCTAAGATCTCACGGAGCAGTTTTCACCCGCGCCGCCGCGGTTGCGGCCCCGCAACTTAAAATTAAAGTAGAATCGCGAGGGCCGCGGTCACCCGCAGCCTCGGCGAGTAGCGCCCGCGCGCTCTGCGTTCGGTTGGCGGGCGAAATTCAGAAATTCTATTGTAAATATGTATTATTTGCCTTTTTTCAACCGCGCGTCCGGCGATCTTCGCTCGCCACGTTTGCGGGCGATAATCTCAACCGCGGCGGGTGCGTGACCGCGCAAACCCGCGATCTCGTGAGTTTAGAAAAAAAACCACAGTTCGACGACCTCGGCCGGCACGGGAAAAGTGTGTCACCAAAACACTGGACGACTGACCGCCCGGCCGGTGCGTATAAAAGCGTACTACGTGTTCCATACACCACTGTGAGTCCGGCCGCCGGCTCACCGATACCCGGTGATCGGACGCACACTGCGGCTACCTGGCGAGCACCCGGCGCCGGACCGGCCAAATAATTAAGCCGGTAAGTGTGAAAGCTATCGTACATGGCCATACACTTCGCGACCGACTACCCGGCATCGGCTACCCGGCAACCGGCAAATGAATGTGTTTCTAATGCATAAAAACGCTTAGTCGCTTGTTCGCGTATATCACCTAAAGTTTTATTTTGTATCACCGACAGCCTTTTAGTTGGTTTTTAAAAAATGTTCCTCACATGCAGACTCCTCATTTGAATATATTATTTTAAGGGAAGTCACAGGCAATTCCTCCAACTCTCAGAAACTCATATTTAATTGAAAAGCGGAACCATATATGTTGACTGTGTTAAAAAATTACAAGGAACTTGTTTCATCTTTTGTTACTAACGACAAACTATCCAACCTAATTTCGTATTTTGAATGAAAGAACCATTTTTAAGACGAATTTTTCCATAGATCAATAAATCCCAAAATAAATCCGCACCTAATCCGCACGATTATAATTCAATGTTACATGATTGCGAACATCGCGTAATAGAATTACCTACGCCGCGAATATGCTGAGTGGACCGTAAAATGCGTATATATTTAATTTATTACATATTATGAGATACAAGAATCTCGCTACCGCTATCATGAACTGCATGTGCGCTGTAATACACACCCGATTGTCCACATACTTCGACCATAGCCGTCGATAAAATGACGAGTTGATCTGGACAAAATATTTTATCTCCTTCGTCATATAAATAGCTGTGCGCGTGCATATTGTGTGACTGTAATTATTGATAACAGATGTGCGTGCGTGTTCGGATCATTCACTGAAACGGGAGGAACAAATTTACTTGAACCGTGCCCTACATAGCTAACCTTACAGTATTATTTTTTAACTTAACAGCATCACAAATCGAACTGTTGTGTTTTTGATCGCATTTTCTACATGGACCGAAAAGACAAGCCTCCACAGAATGGCCGGAACGCATACAATTAATACATAATATTTTATCTTTCACAAAATTAAATTTATCTTGCGGATTAAGATTGAGAAATTTTTGACACGAGTATAACGGATGTTGACTGTTACACATTCAAGATAGCGTAATAAACTGCGAACGTAGTCTTTTATTCTGTGATTTAAGTACTATTTGTATTATTATTTTCCACTAATAAATTGCAATGAACTTTAGATTCGATAGGATTATAAATTGATTTTATTTACGTTACTATGAATAACTTTACTCGAGTGGCTAACATTAAGTGGGGTTAATAAATCGGAAAGTCCAATAAGTCGCTAAAATGTATTTTAACATGTTTTTAATTTATAAAATGTGCTTTTATACTTTTATACCTCGTTTTTACCTCAAATATCTTAACACATCTTCAACCTTTTGTTCAGAACTAGTCATTGCACTGCAGTAAAAAGCTGTAAGTACTTACGGTTTGGAAATGAAGCGTAAACGGTAAACTGTAAGCAGGTACTACTACTGCGAATTATGGCAAGTCACCAGGCAGGTACAATCGAAAGCACTGAAATTGATTAAAATACAGTATCACTTTAGGCGAATAGGTAAAGGTTTTGGCTGGCACGTCTTACCGATAATGCACTTTATGTATCTTCCCTACATAATGACGTCTCTCAAAGAATAAATTTCTCCAATATCCAGGAACGAAGGACCAAATTTTTTATGTGTGTGATGCGTTTGTGCTAGTTTGGCTGCGTGTTTCTTATCTATTATTTAAGGAGTAAATAGAAACAGTAGATTGACTAATATTGAGTGTATTCTTCCAAACCTAAACCTAATTTTACAAATATTCTTATTTAGTTACTAGAATGCGTATAACAAAAATGGAGTTGCAATCCGTAGGTAGTGATAACTGCTTCGTGTGAACCCCTATCAGAATTGGCTGTTTAAAATATCACGTCATCGGCGGCCAATCGTAACGCAGCACGCAGCGTGCGTTATGACGCGATATTTGACCACTACGATGCAGATCCTGTGCGCTAACAGAGGCTTTCTATTGGTAAAAGTATTTAAAAAATAGGTTGAAGTAGATTAACCCCTTACAATCTCGGTAAGTCACAAACTCACAAAGAAACAAACTTTACCTCTTTATAATATTAGTATAGTCCAGATTATAAAGATCAGACGGGCGAAAGGAACACTATATAACACTTCAACAAAATAGTTTATTAAACTTTTTTAAACACTTGTGTTCTGTTCGCTGGTTGGAATCCGAATCCCGCCTCTCCCGCCTTCCCGGCATTACCACTAGTCTTCCCACCAAAACCAAAAATATTATCAATTCGGAAACATATATAATATCGTACAAAATAAATTCATAATAAGTACTTCCGGTTACATTTTAAGAAAATAAAGGAGATACGAATAATAAACCGGAAGATAAATCAATACCAATTCCATAACAGTAAATATAGCTAATTTTACAACATTTCATGTATCAATAATAATGACGATATATTTTATCATGATTTACTAAATCTAACAAGATGTTAGCCACGACTTCGTACGCGAAAAATAAATCCTGGGAGAGCAGCAGCAGCAAGTAACGCAGCAGTCGACGCGCGTTTGTCGATTTGCTGCACATTCATGAGGTACCCACCTTTCAAGCTTTTTCACCTTCCCAATTTTCTTCATGTGGATTAAAACAGTTTTATCACTAACACCGCAGCCTGCAGCTAACTCGGACATAGTTGGCGATGGATCCGATTCCACAATAGCCTTCAATTCTTCATTATCAACTTAGGGCTCCGGCCGTCCACTGTGCTTGTTCTGCAGGTCGAAATTTACAGAACGAAAACGTTGGAACCAAAAACGCACTGTGTTTTCTTTTGCGACACCGCTGCCATACACATGATTAATCCTTTGAGCCGTTTCTGCAGCACTGGTGCCACGGTGGAACTCGTAATCGAAAATAGTACGATATTTCAAGTTTTCCATTTTGTAAACAGAGTGACGCAAAGAAAAAATCAAAAGAGGAAAAAACAAAAGAATTACGGTTTTCGAAACACAAATGCATGAGTAAATAGCGCTATAAATTTTAAATTGGAACTCCTAACCAAAGAAGATATATTTGAGATCAAAGTGGCCAGTACGACAAAACGCCAATTTCATATGTAAACCATATGAAATTGGCGCACCAACAAAACCACGCCAACCTAATATTAGTTAGGGCTATACAAACGTTTCTGCAATAATATTATTAGAAAATTTAAATATTTGCGCATCCCTGTTCTGTACTTATTCATAATTTCATTGCCATAAAGTTGTTTTCAATTTGTGCCTATTTTCACAATAATAAATGATTACCCGTTTAGTTTTATTTATTTGTTACTTAAAATAATTTCACAAATGACAATGAAAGTTATAAAAAAATTAGGACCACCTTAACGTATGTCAACCATATTTAAAAAAAATATATAATATACATATTTTCTGAGCAAGGATATATATATAAATAAATGTTAACTTTATTAACAATATACTACTTTACCAATTACCAACATATCGTTACAGTTTTTTCCTTCGGTAATTGTATAATGCTGGCACTATTAAAATGTTCTCAAAGTTTGATTAGGCAAATTTTCGCCGTCTTATTGCTCTCCTGTAAAATTTGAGAAAATGTAGATGCGCTCATCTGACTGTTATACCGCGATAAGCAGTAGATTATATCTCCAAAATATACGTAATTGATTTTACCGAACCTTATATGTAATAGCTCCCCACACTGATTTCAGTGACGGTGGCCGGTTTAATTGAAAATTGAAACCAGGCCAGCTACGCAGGAGTTATTTTATAGTGCCCAAGTGTGTGCGCAGTACACAAGAGCACTCTCTCTTCCTTTACTCTCGTAACCCAGTGGGACGAATAACCGACACGACTGGTGAGATATCAGGCGCAGGTCCGACTTTTTACATGCCCATCCGACGCATGGATCATCTTTCTTGTCAGACAATCAGGTGATCAGCCTGCATTGTCCTAACCAAACTTGGAAACAATTTTTGTTGTTCCAATGCGGGAATCGAACCCACGACCTCTAAGTTGAGAGCCAAGCTCTAAACCACTAGACCACGGAGGCTGTTATATCTATCTATACCTTATATCTATACTATAAAACTTATATCTATCTATACCTTATATCTATACTATAAAACTTATATCTATCTATACCTTATATGTATAGATAGATATAAGTTTACAATGTAAAATATATTATATTTCTTTTAAAATAACAACTTTCCATCATTTTGCTAAAATATGGCCCCGTGCGAGTTTCTTATGCCGGTCCTTCTCGGCGGGTTAGGGTTGAACCGGTGATAGCTTTTTCTGTTGACTTTCTGAAAAAAGCTTATTAAGTTTCATTTGGATTTTTTTTTCATTTTCGTATGTTTGTTTGTTTATTGCATTGAACAGGCTCCGAACGTACTGGACCGGTTTTGATGAAATTTGGCACAGATATAGAGTTGACCATGCAGAAGGACGTAGGCTACTTTTTATCGCGGAAAGTGTATGGTTAACCAAAAATAAACGTTTTTAATTGGTATTTGACAGCCATGCGCCAACAAATATGCCAGCGAACACGGCCAAAGCTCAGGGAGCCTAGCAGGAACATTTGACAGCGGCGTAACGTTATCAAAAGCCGAAAAGTTAAAAGTCAATTTTTTTATTCAAAATAGTTATTTTTATACACTTTCTGAACGTCGATATACATGATGCCTACCACCGGTTCGGGAACTTTCCGGAGCCCGGCCAGAAGAACCGGCGTGAGAAACTCGCGCGGGACCATCTTTGATCAAAAAGATGGAAAATTGTTCTTTAAAAATATAAAAAAAGGCATGTATAACAATGTTATGACTAAAACTACATAACAAGAGTACAATAATATATGTAATTTAGAAGTAGCCTTGCAGGGGGTCACCTCATTCCCAAGGTGTGCTATCATTCATAAAATCATTAACTTTATAATAGGCTTTAGCACACAAACGTTCTTTAACTACTTTTTTAAATTTATTGAATGAAAAATTTTGAACGCTTTCTGGGATCTTATTGTATAGACGTATACATTGGCCTTTAAACGAATTCTTTACTTTACTAAGTCTAGTCACTGGTACATCAAGCTTATGCTTATTTCGGATATTTCTATTGTGGTTGTCACTTTTCTTTTTGAATAGTTTTAATTTTTTTTAACATATAATACATTTGATAGAACATACTGAGAAGCTACAGTTAAGATTCTAGTTTCTTTAAACTTTTCTCTTAATGTCGTGTTGGGGGCCAGCTTATAGATTGCCCGAACAGCTCGCTTCTGCAGCACAAATATAGTATTTATATCGGCAGCATTTCCGCCACAGTAGAATGCCATAGGACTTTATACTATGGAAGTAACTAAAATATACAAGCCTTGCTGTGTTTTCGTCTGAAAATTGTCTTATCTTATTGCAAATGCTGCTGAACTGAGTCTGTCGGCCAACCCAATAATATGAGGGCCCCACTGTAGTTTTGCGTCTATAGTTATACCTAAAAAGACGGCTGTATATCTACTAGTTCCATACCTTTTCCATTCAATAGAACATTGGTTTCAGTTTGTGAACTTTGTACATTTAGTTTTTTTTTTGCTATTTAACAAAACATTATTAACACTAAACCAGTATACTATTTTTGAAAGAGCATTATTTACTTCGTCATAGCATGAGTTTTCGGCGATTAATATTAAAAGTAAGTGACGTGTCATCGGCAAATAAGACTATCCCGTTTTTTCCATTAATAAGGTATAGAGGCCGTGTGGTCCCCGGCAGAGTAGAATAGGACCTCCTTCATTCCAACCGAGGTGTCGTACGAGGCGACTAAGGTACAAATATGCGATCACCGCACACAGAGAAGGAAAACTCCGTTACTAATGAAACCCTCGCCAATACGCCTTAGCCCAGCGCGGCGAGTAAGGGCAACTCTTCCCAATGAGACGCGGCAGAATACAACGGCCCTCAGTTCCCGGTGGCCCCGCTATTCCCGGCCATCGTGGTGGCGGTCGCGGTCGCGGCGGGGTGAAGGGTGCGAAGAATCCCCGGGAGGGTTACGGTCACCATCAACAACAATTACATTTGGCTACATGTAATGCTCGTTCGCTGAGGGAAGACGTTCATATTGCTGAGCTCGAGTCAGAGTTAGGTCACATTAACTGGCATATCCTAGGGTTGTCTGAAGTCCGAAGACAGGGTGAGGACATGATAACCCTGGAATCTGGTCACCTACTCTACTATCGGGAGGGCGATAGGAGAGCCATCCCAAGGCGGGGTTGGCATATTGATGAACAAAGTTCTCTGTAACAATGTGATGGAAATCTGCAGTGTGTCTACGCGGGTAGCATACCTCGTTCTCAGACTTACCAAGAGATATTCTATAAAGGTAGTCCAGGTTTATGCTCCGACGTCGGCATACTCTGACGATGAAGTCGAGGCCTTCTATAAAGATATAGCCAAGGCCATTCATAACACCACCAAGACTCACTTCACGGTTGTTATGGGGGACTTCAACGCCAAAGTGGGAGTACAAAAACGCGGTGAATCGGTGATCGGTTCGCACGGTGTTGGTAGCAGAAACCAAAGGGGACAGATGCTGGCCAAGTTCCTCGAAGCCCAGAGGCTTTTTCTGACGAACTCATTCTTTCGGAAGAAGCCTCACAGGAAATGGACCTGGCGGAGCCCCAATAGTGTGACCAAAAATGAGATAGACTTCATCATGACGAATATGAGGTATATATTCAAAGATGTCACAGTGATCAACATGATTAATACTGGTAGTGATCACCGACTTATACGTGGCACTCTGAATATAAACTTCCGTACTGAGAGAAATCGTCTGATGAAGTCTGCGCTCCGACCGTCACTACACCATATCGCTGCGGGATCACAAAAATTCCAGCTGAAATTAGAGAATCGGTTCAGCATGATGGAAACCACGGAGGACGTTTGATCAATGTGTCAATAAATTAACGACTATTGTCCGAGAGGTGGGAGAGGTATTTTGCCAACGGAAACGTGGGAGAAAAGTGTCCAAGATTTCAGCAGAAACGGTAGATCTCATGCGACAGAGACGAGAGATGGCAGCGGATTCGTCAGAGTGTCACCTTCTCAATAAGCGTATAAAAAAGCGGCTACGTTTCGACCTGCGCCAAAGCAGTAATCGAGAAATCGAAGATGCAATAAGGCGAAACAAATGCTCGAAAGTATTTGCTAAGCAATTGGGAAGGAGTCATCTGACGAAGCTGACGACATCTAATGGTCGAGTCGTCACATCAAAAAAGGATCTACTTGTTGAAGCTGAGACCTTCTACGGACAACTGTACTCTTTACATGAACCGAAATCCACAACTCTCGATAGGGACAATAAACGTGCCCAACTAACCTGCCACTTCACGGATGAGCTACCGGACTTCGAGAGCACAGAGATCGAGATGGCTCTTGAGCAGCTCAAGAAAAACAAGACAGCTGGAGATGACATTATTACAACTGAGCTTTTAAGAGCTGGAGGGCGTGCAGTCATAGACCAACTACGGAAGTTATTTAATACCGTCCTTCAGAAAGGCACAATGCCGGAGGCGTGGTCCAGAAGTGTGGTCATCTTGTTCTTCAATAAAGATGATAAAACGCGCCTAAAGTATAAGCCTATGTCTATAAGGTGTTCTCGAGGATCATCTCAAACCGTCTTGTCCGAAGATTCGACGACTTCCAGCCCCCGGAACAGGCTGGGTTTCGACAAGGCTACAGTACGGTGGACCACATTCACACACTGCGGCAGATCGTACAAAAGACCGAGGAGTACAATAGCCCACTTTGTCTTGCGTTTGTGGACTACGAAAAAGCCTTCGACTCCATCGAAACCTGGGCTGTTCTAGAGTCTCTCCAGCGTTGCCAAGTCGATTGGCGATATATTGAGATGTTTAGATGTCTATATAAAGCCGCTACGATGACCGTCCAAATCCAAGATGTCCAGACAAGACCAATCCCATTACAGCGTGGAGTGAGACAGGGAGACGTTATTTCTCCGAAACTGTTCACTAACGCACTGGAAGACGTCTTTAAAATACTGGACTGGAACGGAGGAGGCATCAATAAAAACGGCGAATTCATCTCACACTTTCGATTCGCAGACGACATAGTCATTGTAGCTGAATCGCTAGAGGACTTGACGGGGATGCTGCAAAGCCTAAGTGTTTCTTCCAGACGGGTGGGTCTGGGAATGAACTTGGATAAGACAAAAGTCATGTTTAATTCATTCGTAGACCCAATGCCAGTCACTGTCGAAAACGTTAGCATCGAAGATGTTACGGAATACATATACCTGGGACAGATTGTCCAACTGGGAAGGAACAACTTCGACAAGGAAGCTGACAGAAGAATACAGTTGGGCTGGGCAGCATTCGGAAAGCTTCGCCATATCTTTAAGTCGCCACTGCCCCAGTGCCTCAAATCGAAAGTCTTCGACCAGTGCGTCCTTCCTATCCTTACCTACGGAGCCGAGACGTGGACACTCACAAAAGGCCTCGTCCACAAGTTCCAGGTCACTCAGCGAGCTATGGAGTGGGCTATGCTCGGAGTGGAGACCGCGAACAACCCGCCCCGTAGGACGACCTCCCGCGAGGTGGACCGACGACCTAAAGAGAGTGGCGGGAAGCGGTTGGATGCGGAAGGCAGAGGTCCGGGTATGGTGGCGCGAAATGGGAAAGGCTTATGTCCAGCAGTGGACGACTACGGGCTGACGATGATGAAGGAATAGTAGTTCATTTATATAGACCATAAAAAGAAAGGGTCCTAAAATGGATCCTTGTGGGACCCCCATCTCAATTTTGGTACCTGTGGATCTTTGATTGATTAGATGTTTTCTAATATGATGAAATCAGATGAATCATGTAGCCATTTTACCATTTAACGATTTTTGTATGGAAAAAAATATATGAAACATAATATAAAACACGTTAAGTGGCTTTTTTAGACCCCCAGGACTCTTATTATTCATCATGAACAGAAACCTCACAAGGGAAGTAACGCGTCCAAATTCTCGTCATCCACCAATGCACAGCGTCGCAAAAATATCATGGGAATTGAATGCTACGTTTATTCATACTATTTTACTAAATAAAATAATACGGGTATACTATAAATGATGTTTAGTGACTACGTAATATAATATAATATATTAATTATTATAATAATAATATTGTTTTCAAAATATTAATGAATGAGTAATTAAAAATACAAACTAACATTATAATCGCATCGTTTACAAACGCATTTGAATCCGCTTATTACGCGTTACCGTTAGTATGAGTGAGTGATACTCATCACTCACGTGTGACACGTGTCATTATGATTCATGGCTGCCAAGTGATTTTAGCATTATGCCTGGTCTAGCGGAAACTTTATTTTTTTTAATTTTATTTATTTTATTTGTTCGGAAAACTTACAGCTACTTTTACAATTCAAATAACTAGTTACTAACTACAAGCCATTTATAAGTTTTCACAAATAGCAATAAATAGAGTGCACATAAAAGCATAAGTAATCAATGAAACATAAAAGTATAAGTTAAAGCATGAAAGTAAAACAAGCTCAAGACGCAAATGTACAAGAAACAGATACTTAATCTATGTATTAGGCGTGTTAATTAGTGTAAAGGTCTTTTAAGAATTGCAACAGTAGCTATACATGGTTTTAGTAAATTATAAGTAATGCAACAAAAACAAACTCTACTATAATATAATAACTTATTAATTATTATCGCTAAGCAAAACTAAACTACAGCTAGCTAATCGACATTAAAAAAGGACTTAGTAACTAACTGTCTAATCGCATGAGGCTCAGCGGAGAAAATATCAAAAGAAGGGTTTATTCTAGAAAATTCATTTAGTTGAGAACTCGCTCTAAATATAAATGAATTACGGAAGTAATACGTTTTAAAAGTGGGTATATTGATTGGAACAAAATTTCTAAAATACTTAGTGGGGATACAAAAGTTTATTTTTTCAAACAAGTATGAGCTGTCAATGTTATTATTATTATTTTAATTAAATAAGATATATCAGTTATATTTCTCCGTACTGGCAATGGTAAATATATCTTCGTAGCTTGGCAAATAATGACTACTTCTGAATTGTATGTATCGTAAAAAACGTGTTTGGATAGATTCAATCCTATTTCTATATAAATCATATTTAGGATTCCATACCTCTGAGCAGTATTCAAGTATACTACGCACATGAGCACAGTATAAGACTTTAATTACTTTAATTGTGGTGAAATTTTTACTCATACTAATGACGAATCCGAGCGCTTTTGAAGCTTTATTAACATTGTGATCAATAATATGTTTGTCGAAAATTAATTTTGAGTCCATAATAACACCCAGGTCTCTCATATTATTAGTAGTCTCCAACACTTTATTACTAATGCTGTATGGGAATTTTAGTAAATTGATATTAAGAGAGAAAGTCATCGCAAAACACTTGAAGACATTTAGGTCTAGTTTATTAACGTTACAATAATGATTAAATCTAATCAAGTCTTCCTGTAGCAGATGACAATCATTAACAGAGGAAATCTTTTTGAAATTTTTTTTGTGTCATCCGCATATACTAAAAATTTGCAATATATTTTAAAACATGATGCAATATCATTGAGAAAAATTGCAAATAAAAGGGGTCCTAGGATCGAACTTTGGGGCACTCCCGAAAGTATATTAATCCATCCTTGCTAACCTATTCAGGTAGTTATCTTCATACATAACCTAGCTTGAGAGCGGTAGGTTATGTATGAAGATAACTACCTGAATAGGTTTCCGGAAAAACGTATACCAGCGAAGTACAGCTTCTGAAGCAAAATAGAGAGGTCGATACGATCAAATGCCTTACTAAAGTCAGTAAAGATCATATCGACCTGCTCACTCGAGCCCATGCAGGAGGAGATATAATCATTCGCTATAATAAGGTTGGAGACCATCGAGCGTCCTTTCATAAAGCCATGCTGCTCGGGTATAAACCAGCTACGCAATGTAGAATATAACTGTCGATGTATAATGCCCTCGAAAATTTTAGCAAATATACAGAGCTTGGGGATGGGTCTGTAGTTATTTATTTCAATTTATATTTCCGCCCTTGTGTACCGGTGTTATGAAAGCGGCCTTCCAGATATTAGGTACATATCCCTCGTTTAGTGATCGCGTGAAGATCATACAAATAGGATGGACTAGACTCTTAGCCCATTTAACAATTAGTATGGGATGCAGATTATCCGGGCCAGCGCCTTCAACGCCTAATATTATGTCCAAAATGATCTAGGGTTGTTTACTATGTTCAATTCCGTTTTATGAATGTAGGATTCATAGCATTGACGTTCTAAAGTTTTAAATTTGTTTCTTAGTAGTGAGAAAGTGTTATAATCGTTAAGATTTCCATATAATTTGTATTTGTGATGATGTTTAATTTTTTCTTTTAGAAACTTTTCTAGAGATGTGTCAAACTAGGGAGGGAAAGTTTTGGACGACGACACGAGCTTATGTATATGGGTGTTACGTAGATCATAAATATTATCATAAAAATGTTTGACTGCTTCTTCTATCACGTTATAATTTAAAATAATATTCCAATTATTTGTATCGAGAGCTGCGAAAGCATCATAATTACCCGAATTATAATAATACTTTATTCTCTCCTTGACTTCCATTGTTCTTTGTACAGTTAAATTAATATCAATGCACAATGACCTATGATGAGGGAGATCGTCCGGTACTAAAGGCTCATCACAAGGGGTAACATCAATCTCGATATTGGAGAATACTAAATCTAACAGCCTATTGTTACAATTACGTACCTGACTACACTGAGATAAATTACATTGTGCTAGGGTATCTATAAATTCTATTTGTGTTCGGTTAAGAGAAAACCCTGTGTGCACTGAGTGATCACCATATCACCATTCCAATCGATGAAAGGTAAATTAAAATCACCTATAATAATAAATTTGTCATCTGTTTCTGTTTCCCTCGTTTTGCTTATGCCGGGGCCACACTTATCGCGATAACGTCAAGATTTACGTTGTCGCGACACGTCTGGCCAATCGTTTTTCGTGATTCGTCCTATCGCGAATCATCTTCGCGAATACGAATGCCCTTAACCACTGGCGGTAAATTGCCGCACATCAAAGGGTTTTGTCGCTGAAAGTTCATGCGGTTGGCTTTACTTCGAGCGATTTAGTTGGCTGCGAGACGCCGAGCGGTTTGAACGTGTTTATTAAACTTTTTAATCATGGATTGGAGTAATGAGAGGACATTAGAATTTATACAAAATTATGAATCTGAACCAGTTTTATGGAACCCGCAAGATCCAAACCACAAAAAAAATGGAATTACGACGCATGGGTGAAAATTAAAGCTAATTTAAGTTGACCTGTTACGGCGGAGGAACTAAAAACAAAAATGAAATCCCTAATGGCTTATTTTATAGAACGCATTTAAATAAATACAAAAAATCGGCGAAGTTTTCCAGCAGGTAAGGACGATATTTATCAAACAAATTGGTTCGCCTTTTCGGCGATGAATAGTTTTCTTGCGCCTGTGTATGAATGCCAGCCTACTATATCTACTCTACAGGTGAGTAAATAAAACACGCTTTTGCTTATTTCTTTATTATTAATTGTAACGGGTTGCGAAATAGTCAGCTAATTTGTCTCTTATTTGCATTGGTATAAGAACACTTCGCCTAGTGACTGCCGGCAGTGATCGCAAAGAACCACTTGCTTGTTGTTCATGTCTTCACGTACCTAGAACTACTTCTCCGTCTAAAATTGAGTCCATAAAGACAGGTGGCGTTTAGAAATTGTTTGATGTTCTACTATTTCTCAGAAAATTGAGCAGTAATATACATGCCATCACAACATTCGATGCACGATCTGGTTGAAGGAAGATTGGCTTCCGTAGTACACGAAATACAGCTGTCATTACTCCAAATACGTTCACAACTATAATCCGAGCTATTGATAATTGCTTGTTAAAAATTCTTCCTTCCTAACACTAACCTAACCTAACCTAACACTTCCTTCTTGATGGTCACCAGGGTATGGTTTTATAATATTTGTGTGCAATGGGAAGGCATTATCTGCCACAAATACATAAGGCATTGCATTGTTACTATTATCGTGAAGTGTTGAATTAGTCGGTAAATTAAGAGTATTATTTGCAAGTGCCCGAAATAATGAACTATTTCGGAAGACGCCTCCGTCACTAATTCTTCCTTGACAACCGACATCCGCAAACATGAAGCGATAATTTCTGTCCACTAAAGCCAAGAGGAAAATACTATATGTATGCTTGTAGTTGAAGTATTCACTATTTATTGGTGATAAAGTAACTACATATTTTCCCACCACTCTTGGCTACTAACAGGCATCTGTAATTTTTTTTTCAGATCAGTGATAAAAATGATACTGAGGACAATGCAATAGAAGAAAGGCTACAGTCAAGTGTTGCACAAAAAAAAACAAGAAGAGACAGACAATCTACCTCCAGAAATTATCGAAGCGAAACAGCAAATGCAAGCAGCTTTTGAAAATATTAAAACTAGCTTGAATGATGAATATGAAATGTTCGGAAAATTAATTGCAAATAAAATAAGGACACTAAAGGACCACAATACACGAGAAATCGTAATGAATGATATTTATAATTCGATTTTACGAGCAGGCATGATTGACCGACTTGAGCAATCTACTCCATCACGTCAATCCACATCCCCATTACCATATCATCAAACATATCTTCCCTCTCCAAATCCATCCACATCCCAATCACCACATTATTAAACATATCTTCCGTCTCTAAATCCATCCACATCCCAATCACCACATTATCAAACATATCTTCCATCTCCAAATCTATCCACATCCCAATCACCACATCATCAAACATATCTTCCGTCTCCAAATCCATTCACATCCCAATCACCACATCATCAAACATATCTGCCGTCTCCAAATCCATACACATCACAATCGCCACATCATCATACATACTCAGTCAATTCAGATGATTCCTTTTTCCAGTCGAGTCGACAGACTTACATAACACCATCAACAAAACCTTCACAAATCATTATAACGGAAATGGGTGAAATACAGGTAGTTGCCAACTATAAATGAATGACATCTTTTCTATTTTAATTTACTTGATTACTGGTATACTTAAAATACTTAATATTAATAAAATTGGTTCAATAATAACAATTCTTTTTATTTACCTTAACCTCATCCTTCAAAACAATCAAGATGGCTGCGCATACTTCATACACTATTTCAGAAATTAGTTGGTGAGAAATTTTGAATAAAAAATGCAGGCTTCTAAAATTATCTCCTGTAGCTAAATAACGCAATGCTACTGCCAGTCTCACTTTTGCTGGAATTGCCATCCTGAATGTTGTATCTTGTTTTGTAATGTAAGGTGCTAACTCTTGAAGTAGAATTTCAAAATCAGATGTAGACATACGGACAAAATTAAAAAATTGGTCAGGTTCAGCCGTTAATTCTGTAAACATATTATTATCCATGAAATATCTGAAAAAAAGGAAAAGTATTTTTATGATAGGGTTTATCATAGTTTGTGATGCTATATGTACTAGGTAAGTTGTATTAAAAACTAGCAAACTTCGATAAAATTAAACAATATAAAATTACTTACCATGTTTCCCGCGAAATGAATTATCGCGACGTTCTAGATTATCGCGACATAGTGAAGTGTAGCCAAGGACTTCGTCATGGATCGAACACGAACTTTTATCGCGACAACGCGAACACGAATCTTCGCGTGCAAGTCTGGCCGTAGCATTATAGAGATAGAGTGTACAAATGTGAATATAAGTAGTTAACCTACTGCGAATAGACTTATGCGTGATGGTCGCCCAGATGCCCTCAGCAGACGAGCGCCAGTCTACGGGCTCCGCAGCAGCAAGGTTCCGGCGGACCGCGAGTAGCACTCCTGCGCCCATAGACTGACCAGTCAAGCTATAGTCCCTATCACGCCGTCTAACTAAGCACCTATCGTCAAACAACTCTACGTCATGAATTGGCTGACAAGAAAAATGATCCATGCGTCGGATGGGAATGTAAAAAGTCAGACCAGCTGCGCGGTGCACCTGATCTCTCGCCAGTCTTGTCGGTTATCCGTCCCACTAGGTTTAAAGAGTAAAGCAGGAGAGTGCTCTTGTGAGCTACGCACACACTTGGGCACTATAAAATTACTCCTGCGTAACTGTTACGAAAAATACAACTTATTCTCATACCTACCGAATGCAACTCTGGTGGAGCCACCGGTGGAGCTCTGCCAAAAACACTGATACGAGAATTTTATTTAAATAAGATTTATAACTTCCTTATATTAAGGAAGGAGATAATATATCTCATAAATCTAACAATCAAAAATATCTTTAATGTTTAAATAAAATATGATATCACTTGTTTAAACATTAAGTATATTTTTGATAGCTTTTATGTATAAACAAGGTGTATAACAAAAATAAAAAAATTGTATTTAATATTATATCTATAGCTAAAGCCGTCCTTAAGATCTTAGCCGCCGCACAGTGGCCCGAAAATTTTGCACTAACTTTAGATTTAATTCTATAAATGAATGAAATGAAAATGAAAATGAAAAGTTTTCATTTATTTTTCCATACATTTTTTCGAAAATATTTTTTTTCGCCTTAAAACACAAATTTCTGTATTTTTTTATGAAACATTTATTATTACTATTAAGTTACTATTACCTGTCGTATTACCTGTCGAATGGAATTTTTTCCACACCAAAATCCCAATTTTTTGCGAATGTCCACTATTTTGCAATTTTGTACCACTGTGCGCCGCAGCCATAAAGACACCTCCTCCTAGATGTTGCCCGCTACTTTGTGCGCGCAAAGGAAAAATTTTGCGGAATCCGTCCATTTTGCCGCAATAAAAGGTAGCCTATGTCCTTCCCCGTGGTCACTATATAACTGTGCCAAATTTGATCTAAATCGGTCCAATAATTTCGGGGTCTATTAAAAATGCAAACAAACAAACAAATCTTTCCTTTTTATAATATTTATATAAGTTTTTTACCACTAGTACGCACTTATGTATATAACGTTTTTGTTGTATAAGGCCCACTTGAGCAGATCTGGTTTCAAGTTAACTCTAGGTTAAAATATCATTTCTTCTATTTCATAAATTCTTACGAATGACCTACGAGAGGGATACCATGATACTTAAACCAGGGTTAAATTTCACCCAAATCTGCGCAAGTGGGCTTTAAAGTTGCAATGTAAGATTTGAACTTTGGACTTGCGAGTTAAGACTCCTAAGTCCAAAGTTCAAATCTTACTAAATACTATAGATAGAACTAAGGTTCTTGCTTACTTGTTTAGGATTTTGGAGTTTAACCCAGGGACAAATTTGATAATACATAATATTACATCCACATAGCATTTTCAATTACATGTATTTGCCCTTTAAAAGCAACTAGGCAAGACCAGCAACCCATCTGCGACTCCCACTTGTTGTAACAAGTGTTACAACTTGTCGCTCATTTACTATGGGGTAAGCTACTGCCTACTGCCCATTTGCCCCTTACAAAAACCCTTGATCGGGACCAGAGTGATGAGGAACAATAATTATTATTGACTTGACATAGTTGTAGCCTTATAGTTGGCCTTTCGCCAAAACACCGGGTCCTGGGTGCCCATAAATTGGCACTAAACAGCTACAAAGTCGGTATATAATGTCATTCTTATGTAGTGAAGACCTCTTTTTATTAATATAATACATCTAAAAAATAAAAAATTGGATCCTGGGTTTCGCTTCACACTGATCACTGATGTTACTTTTTTGTAGCGTTTGCTTGAAGTACTTAATAAAAATTTAACATTTTAAAAAGTAACCTTGATTCCTTATAGACAATTATGGGACCAACTTTGAAGAAGACGCTTTATAACAAAACCGGCCAAGTGCGAGTCGGACTCGCGAATCTGCCTCGCTGAACTACTGCCTATATTTGTGACGAAGGATCTACACGTACTTCCGAGCGTAGGTTTCGATCATATCGATTGTACGCGTCTTCTGAGGGATATAGCGAACTTACAAATGCAAGTTAACCTTCTACGAGAAAAGAGTGTTACGATTGAAATGTTTGAATCGTTAAAACTTGAGCTATAAGGCAAGCGTCCTTATTAGAAAGCTTTCCTGCTCACAACTATGTTGAAAACCGTCGAGGAGCCTGCCTACGAAATAACGATAGTTACGACTTAAATAGTGGTCCCATGGGACTTCAGTATATGCCTGCAAAATCTGCGCAATATCCAGCTGATAAAACAAATAATAACGGTCACCTAACTCCTACACCAACTTCGCCGACACTCAGTCTGTCTCTTTCCAATGCAAGATGAAAGACGCGTCAGAACAAAAACCTGTTACGGCCCATACTGCGGTTTCGAACTGTGCGAATGAGAGGCGTACGCAAGAACGATCCGACAGTGTTATTAAGCAGAGGAAGAATGCGACGGAGCATCGTATCGAACGCGTGGAGGCCCCGGAGTGCACTATGGTTTCGAATACACCTGATATATTTACCTGCGTGAAGGGTGGCGTGATAAGTGAGTCGAATCAAGCAGCTGTTTCTTTGAACACCTCGGTAATTTGTAAATCGGACACATACCGTAAAGAAAGAATAATTAATTGTTCCAGGCTAAATGAGGATACTAGTGAGTGACATGTAGTTAAATCTAAGACCACTAAAAGGTATAAACTTGTTGGTCAAAAAGGTAAAGCATCCACGGCCCAAAATATGAAATATAATGCTGCGGATGTTAAAATACCGTTGTTTATTTCGAATGTTAGTAAAGAATCGAGTAAACAAGACATTATAACTTATAATAAGGAAAAAACTAATGAAACTGTGTCACTTAAAATGATAAATATGAAATCTTCTAAGAAATATAATGCTTACAAACTATTTGTGTCAAAAAGTAAATTAATCTTATTTCTGGATGATGAGTTTTGGCCGGACGGCATTACCTTTAGGCGGTTTGTAAATTTTATGTATAAAAACATTCGAGAAGGGCTTAATATTATTTTTGATAAATATTTTTTATGATACGAATTGTAAAGTTAAAAATAAGAATTCCTGCAGTTTGTACAGCTATAACTGTAAGAACTTTAAGAATTCGATTAATGATGTTCGAAATTTATGTACAAGTGGTAATATCGTGTGTTTACAGGAGACTTGGCTTTTAAGTCATGACATTCCTCTATTGGCGTCTGTCTCTGACGATTTTGAGTACACCGGTAAGTCTTCTGTAGACACATCAGCGGGCATTCTGAGGGGGAGACCATACGGTGGAGGAGCTATTCTCTGGAGAAAATGTATGTTCGATAGCGTATCAATTATATAATGTTATAGTAAGCATCTAGCAGCTATCAAAGGTACAATAGGGAATAGATCTATCTTAGTTTTTTCTGTGTACATGCCCAATAAATCGCATGAAAACTTGCCCATTTTCACAGAAATTTTAAGTGAGATAAGTGCAATTGAAGCGAGTAATAGCGTGGAGAATTTGTTTATTTTAGGAGACTATAATGCACTCCCAGATGATTTTTTCTATACCGAATTAAGTCGTTACTGTATGGATCAGTCGTGGGTATGTGCGGATGTACAAATCTTAGGACCGGGTATATATACTTTTAGGGATCAATATCATAGTAGTAGGAGTTGGCTAGATCACTGTGTGGTCTCCTTATCAGCCTGGCATACTGTTTCTAGTGTAGGTACTATGGAAGATGTATTTAGTTCGGATCATCTGCCTATATACCTTGATTTTATTTCAGAGGTTATAAGGCCTAAGCGGGTGATGCATGATATGCAACGAAATTTGGTAGCATGGGGAGAAAGAGACGAATCTCAAATAAAAAAATACCATGATTTATGTCACACAGGGTTATGTAACATCAATTTTCCTCCCGAACTCAATGGTTGTGTGATAACCCGGATCACAAAGACTTAGTAGATAGTTTCTATGGACAAATTGTTAGTGTATTGAGAATGGCGGCTATAAAAACAAAACATTGTGTACGTGCTAAACCTCGTAGACATAGGATTCATTGCGGATGGAATAAACATGTAAAATATGCTCATCGAGAGGCCAGGCTTAAATTTAAAACGTGGGTCTTACATAATAGACCTGCTGCTGGTAATATTTTTGAACAGATGCGTGAGCCACGTAAGATTTTTAAAAGTCGATTGAAATGGTGTATAAGTAACCAGGAGCAAATTAAAATGAATAAGTTGGCGCAGCTACGAGCTGACAACAATTTTGTAAAGTTTTGGAAATGTACGAGTAAATTGGATGTTAAGCCTGGCCGGCCGACTAGTGTGAATGCTAGAAGTGACCCGGAGGTCATTGCAAATATGTTCATGGAACATATTTGCAATGTAGTACGGTCTCCGTTTGGTTATGCTGAAGGGATACCTGAACCTGGGCCTGGCTTGCGGGTAAATAAGTCCATAATCATGTTTACTGCTAGGGAGGTAAGATAAATAATTAAGCGCATGAGCAGGGGCTAGTCTCCTGGGCATGATGGGCTCAGTATAGAGCACCTAAAATACGCGGGTGCACACTTACCGAGAGTTTTATCTCTGTTTTTAAATGTGTGTATTAAACATACTTATTTACCAACGGACTTTATGAAAACTGTGGTGGTTCCCATTGTCAAGAATAGGGTTGGCGATATTTCGGACAAAGGAAATTACCGTCCTATCTCTGTTGCTACTGTGGTGGCCAAAGTATTGGACAGTTTGCTTGATTCACGTTTACAAAAATATCTAAAGTCACATGATGCGCAGTTTGGATTTAGGCACAGACTATCAACTGAAAGCGCAATATTAAACCTCAAGCATACTGTTCAATATTATACATCCCGTAAGACGCCGATGTACGCATGTTTTTTGGATCTATCCAAAGCGTTTGACTTAGTTTCATATGACGTGCTCTGGAGAAAGTTGGAGAACATGGGTGCGCCGGTGGAGGTTATAAATCTCTTTTGATATTGGTATGCTAAGCAGACGAACAATGTTAAATGAGCTAACAAACTCTCCAAATCGTACGAGTTGGAATACGGTATGAGACAGGAGACGATAGGTCTCCTAAGCTGTTCAACCTGTGCGTAAATGATCTCATAGTGGAGCTCAGCAATATGCGTGTGGGGTGCAAGGTTGGTGGTGTTAACGTAAACAACATTAGCTACGCGGACGACATGGTATTGCTGAGTCCCACTGTGAGGGGTATTAGAGAGATGTTGAATGTATGTGAGAAATACGCTAATTCGCATGATCTGGCATACAACGTCAGAAAAAGCGAATTTATGATTTTTAAATCCGCCGGTAAGTGTCCGGAAATCATACCTCCAATATGCCTCGGCGGGTTGGAACTTAAGAGAGTATTTAATTTTAAGTACTTTGGATATATACTTACCGACGATCTTAAGGACGACCTAGACATAGAACGGGAGCGGAGAGCGTTGGCGGTCCCTGGTAATATGCTGGCCCGCAGATTCGCGCGTTGTACAGATGAAGTTAAGATTACGCTTTTTAAAGCATTCTGTCAGAATCTGTACACCAGCGGCCTGTGGATCATCTACACCAAAGGATCGTTAAACGTCCTTCGCATCCAATATAATATCTTCAGGATGTTGTTGAAACTTCCCCGTTTCTGCAGTGCATCTGAAATGTTTGCGCAGGCAAGAACGGACGGATTTCGGGCACTTATACGCAAAAAAGTAGCGTCACTAATAAACCGCGTGCGGGAGAGCGACAACAGCATCCTGAGGATTGTGGCACATGATCTGCATGCACTTATACTGAGGAACTACGTGCGGGTAATGAACGAATATGAGAGCAGTACCTCCTCTAGATTTTGTCCGCGCGTAGTTCTATTTTAGGTGCATGACAATAGAGAGGAATAAGTTTAAGAATAGATATTTATTTTTGTAACGAAGTTCCTTATCGCGCGTTGCGAAAGGGGGCTAGACGGAAAAAGTTAAGACTAAAAGTTGTAACGACACTTTTTTGCTATAGTTGTAAGCCGTGCGGCGTGCGCGTGTTTCCCTGTCTGTCTCTCTCTCTCTCTCTCAATTATTACTAAAATTGAGCCTACTGATTAAGTTTATATTACATTATATTTGTTACTAATAAAAAAAATATATATTATAACTTAAAAAAAAATACAATTCCTTCACTAATTAATCGAAAGGAACTTCGTTCCATCCAGGTGTCCCTTGACACCTCTTAAGTTTTTTTATGTATTTTACTTTAATATTACTAACCCTAAAGTAATTTAAGCTTTAAGTATGTAATACTAACACATGAACTATGGTAGTCTAAATTAAAGAAATTTGAATTTGAATGAAGGGTTCCATACCTTTATAGCGATAACGAATACGATAACGAATTTTCACTTGTTTTTCCGTTATTTTTGTACGAGGTTTTGCCAAGGAAGCGCGTTTTATAAGTTAGGCCTATGAACTAATATAGTAACCAATGTAAGCTGTGAATTTTTTCAGATTTTTTAAGCGTTTTTAACTTTAAAGCGTATTAAAAAACCTAACCAAGAGCATGTCAGGACATGTCTAAGGAGGGTTCCGACTTCCGTAACTATCAACGCGTAATAGGTTTTTTCCAAATTACTTCAAAAGTTACTGTCCGATTTCGTTCAAAATTTTTTTTCTAAAGAGTTATCAGCATGGAAATTGACAAGTTTCTAGATCCTATAGTTTAGAAATGCTAGGGGGGGGGGCAACTTACCTTTATTTTAAAAGACCTACATATTCAACGATACCATACGATATCGGTAGAATGAAAAAATATTTTTCATCCTCACTTCACATGTAAAGATACTATGCCAAAACTGGGATATATGCAATGTGGGAATAGTAGATGCCCCAAAGGGAGATCTCCGACCGAGCAAGGTGGTATGCTCGGTCAGGCCGATGCCCTTTTGTATGAATTTCAGATGTCGTATATATAGTGCCGATCTTAGAAAATTTTTACTTAGAAAATTGGTCCGCCATAGCACAATCTATAACTATACCAAATTTTATCCATTTAGATTTATAATTACAGAAGCTAGAGGCGCGTCAGACAGCCAGACGAACGGACGGACAGAGCGAAACTATAAGAGTTCCTAGTGTATTACGGAACCCTAAAAATGCGCTTTAAATTTGAATATCTTGCAAACGAATACTTAACTATCTATATCAAAAAATCGTCAGCAACCTATTGAACCTTTTTTTTAAAAAAAGAATCATCAAAATCTAATTTATAACTGGCGGAGTCATCTCGTAACATACATGAAAAATACACGAAAAAAACCTGATTCTTTGAAATCGGTTAAAAAGATCCAGTTATAAAGCATACTTAAGTGGAAAAAACTAACGGACAAAGCAGCAAAAAAAATTGATCGATGTGCTGCATACAATAAAATATATTATAAACAAGACATATCGAACTGTAAATGCGTATCCATACCTATCGATTCATTGATGTATTTAATATTTTTTAATAATAATTTATCTTTAACACTAATCAGAAGTGGTTAAATAACCTGACCAAGAGTATGGACATGGACACGTCTAAGGAGAGTCCCGCAACTATAAACAGGCAATAAGTTTTATTTAAATTACTTCAAAAGTTACAGACCGATTTCGCTCAAACTAATTTTCCTAAAGATTTTTTAGCGTAATCTATCACTATAGAAACTGACACTCTGAAAATTTCTGTGTCTTTAATTTAGAAATCCCAGGGGACCAACTTATAAGTTTTTCACTTTGGAGGACGATTCCTCGAAAATGGTTGACTTAGTAAAAAAGTTATGTATCAAACCTTGCCTTTATTTAAAAATACCTATTCGACGATACACGTTCGGGCCAAATGAAAACATATCTTTCATCCCCACTTCAGATGCACGGAGAGCCACCGCTAAAATATAAAATTATTATTATTAACCGACTTCCAAAAAAATGAGGCGGTTATACGTTCGGCATATATTTTTTATTATTACTTTTTTATGATGCCATAACCGTGATATATATACCTGTCGGAGGAAGTCATGAGTCGTGTTGCATCTTGATTGCTAGGTATTATTATTAGTTATTTGCATACTGATTGTTTAAAATTGAATTAGCCTTAAATTCATTTGATTACTTTTAAATTCATTTTTTAATTTAAGATAATTTATAACATTTTTATCCCACGTAAAAACCTTATTTAAAATTAAATATAAATATAAATATATCTATGGACGCTTCACACCACGTCAATCTGGCCCCGTGCTAAGTATCCGAAGAACTTGTGTTACAGGTACCAGAAAACGGGAAGTATATTTAATACTTTTATATTATATATTTAAGATTTTTATTATATTATACACATATATAATACACATCCATGACCCAGGAACACAGAAAAACTTTTTGTTCCTTCGGCGGGATTCGAACCCACGACCCCCGGCTTGAGCACCAACGCGCTGAACCACTGAGCCACAGAGGTCGTCAATAATTAGTATTTAAAATGAAATCGTAATTATTTTGTTAACGGCCCATCAGAGCAGAGCGCGCGCGGGCCTCGCGTTCGGCGACATCTTTACTTTAGAGGTGCGGACAGCGTCTGAAGCATTTGAGTGTGATCTGTCGATCGAGTTGGATCGTGGTTGCGAATTATATTTTGTGTTTACAAGCTAAAGTGTGATCGGTGTCCTGAACCCACTGCTCGATCATAAATTATTTTAAAATTACTGTTTTTATAAATTAGTGCTTAGTGAAAATACTGTTACACACTGAATAAATTAGTGTTAACCAGTGATCATTGTGTTTTGTGCCCGCATTTTACCCACGATGACGCCCACTAAACAAGCAACCGCTATTGAAAATGATGTTGAGGACAATGTGTCTCCGACATACCTACCTATAACTATACCAAACATACATTAATATGCATAGTTACATAAGTTAGAAGAACGGACAGATAGACAGACAGACGGACGGACAGAGTGAAACTAGGGTTCCTTGAGTACTACGGAATTCTTAAAACAGGATTCTAAAACTGTGACGGGTGTGATTTTAAAAATATTATGTGTCCTATTGTACATATTCGTAATATATTAATATACATGCCTATATGTCACGCAGTGCGTAACACGTATGTATTATAATTTTGCATTTATATTTTGGTTTGTCAGGCGTAGAGCAGGCACCTGAAGAAACTAAGGTGCCACCAGTAGCGAGGCGTGTATACAGCTCGACGTCATATCAAATTCCCCTGAGAATATTAATTAACTACCTTTAGTATAGATTTTTTTAAATATACCTAATACCTACTAAAACAAAAATTTGCGCCCAAAAACTTGTTTCAGATCTATACCGCCCGAAAGATGGCGCTAAGTGCAATAAAAATAAAATACCGATGTTCTGTATTACAATAGGGTTGTTGCCTAGTGTGGAATATATCACATTTTTATAAATTAAATTTTAAAATTGTTGACTAAAAAATACATAAATCTATAAAGAAATAGGTATTTAGAGTGACACGATTAAAATCTATAAGCAAATAAAAAATATTGCCCATCCCAACCAGCAAAAAGTGGTTTTTAAAGTATCTCCATTACATTAACAAAGTACATTTCCATAGGACTATATGAGACTGATATCCACATATAAGTCCGGAAAAGGGCCCACTTTATAATTAGTAAACTTTTATTTATATCGAGTTTATAATAGACCGCTTCAATGCCGTTTACGCCTATATATCTCCTATAATAGAATTACGTAAGTGCAATTAGTCCTGCAAATGCCAATAAAAGTAAATTATAGGAAAAAGTGAGATGAATACAAGCCTCGCAATGCTTGTATAAGCTCACATTTTGTGAACAATCGAATTGTGTCTGTGAGTCCAGGAATTGTCAAAACTGCTTGAAGAGTAAGTATACTTTATTTTAATTTTATAATAATAAATGTCAACCATTGTAATCAGAAATTGTATAGTAGAAAATCAATAGCTTATTATTGTTATAGTCAGTTATATATATTCGAAGGGGAATGTGAATTTTCTGAAAATTCTATCATGGTTTTAATTAAAATTTTAAAGCGCCTCGTGTAATTCACTTATTTACATTTTAATATTTAATATTTTATTATGAAAATATCATGAACAGCCGCCATTTTTTCGGTGAGCATTGCAAGTGCGACTTAGGGCAATGGCCCTACTTATAATGATAAGTAATATTGGTTCTATATTGGCAAGTGTTAAAACCGAAGATTCGCCATATCGTTACCAATTAGGGTTCCACATTGCCCAGATAAAAACCAACTCTATCGATATTTAGATATAGATTAGCAAGTTACAGGAATATTAGATATAAGGGTTTGTTGTGACTTGTGCGTGCTAGGTTAAAATTACTTTAAACATTGTTTTTATCTACGCGTAAGTGCACAAGGCGCGCCTGCCAACTTACCTGAAAGGTTTTTTGTGGGATTTAATTTTATGGTTATATTATAATTAATAATTATTATTATATTCAGGTTGTCAACGATCGAAATAAGTATGGTGATGTTCCTGGATATCGATATATTTTTAACAAAAAATGATTTCCGATCTCTAAAGAACTTAAAATGGCCTTGGAGTGTTACACATTTCTTGTTATCGTAGACATGTCCCGGTTGTCAAGCATTGGTTTCTATTAAAACAAGAGGTTTTCATTTTGCCAAGAATCAAGACGACATCCAATCATTGCTTAATCAGGATTGGTTCTGGTGTGATAATTGTTCTACCTACGCAGTTTATGATCACTTCCCAAGAGACGAGTGTGAAATTTGTCACTAGTACCGTACCTAACTGAATATGTACCTACCTTCGTAACACAATATTTATTGCCTAGTTTTATGTAAGTAAAAGTTAAAGTACCGATACTTACTTATATTTTTACCTTGTTTTTTAGAAACTAGCATAATATTCAGTATTAGTTGAAAAGATTTCAAGTAGGTATCGTGTAACGGGGAGCTACTGCGCGCACGCTTACGAGGAATTAACCGCGCGCACGCTTTTAATTGTTATGTGTTAGGTTAATGTGTTAGGTATAGATAATAGAGCGAGCGAGCAGTATGAATGAATCTGTTGAACAGTGAGGACGTAACTAGTCTCGTGCTTAGTTGAAATGTTAGTGAATATTTTTTTTTATATTACATTGACTTCAATTTGTTTATCTACTTATTATAGGTACCAGTATTAAGCTTAATTTATTTCAGTAGTTTCAATTCATGATTTGTTATTAGTGTTCAGTACCAAAAAGGAAAAACGGAATAAAATCGCAATCGAACTTTAAAAACGTTTTTTCTTTGGGGGCTTGTTACAGGGAGTCAACTCAGTCAAGTCGAGAAGTTAAAAAACTTTTTTGAGGTCATTGTGTGGGGTGTCAAATGCAAGCGCGTTAACACCATGTTCATTTTCAGATTTCTACGATCTAAATGCCGTTTAAGGTAGTGCAGACAATGGAAAGATGTAGACTGAGATTGACGTCTCTACCCGATCAATGGGAAAATAATGGTGTTTTGTTTTGGCCTAAAAATAAACAAGAAAAACTGAGAAGGCAAGAAAACTGTAATCCAGACCCAACTTGGGCAGCTATCAATTGTATAGTAAAAAGGAGAAATTTAATAACTTTTAAAGACGCAGAATCTGAAATAGACGCCATGTGTGATAGGTCCGACACCGAGACGGATAATGAGCGTTTTGGAACAAAACAGCTATCACCAACTTTCCACAGGGAATCATTAGCTGAGTCTTTTAATCAGATGGCGCAGAAATTGATAGAGGTTCGTTTTAAAGTAGTAAATTATTTACAGTTTATTCAGGAAAATACTAGCTTTCCGCCGCTTCTTCGCCACAGACCGCCACCTTTGTGTTTGAAGCGGTAGTCCATCTAACATATAGCAGCTATAGTAGTTTGTAAGCTTATGATGACGTCAAAAAGAGTTATTTAATGTATCCTTTTTTGAAAATAATTTAATTTCATTTCATTTCATTTGATTTTCTATTTTATTTCACTAAACCTCGATGATCTCCGTTAAATTTGAGTTATTGCACCTTTCTCGTTAATGCAGAATTTACATATTATTTTTTAGAATAATGACCAAGATACCAGTGCTCTACAAGAAACCGTAGTCCCAGACGAAAATTATGTTGCAGCCCTAAATATACTTCATCAGGAATCAAACTCTTTCCCAGAAGAAATCAACCTAGGCACTGAAAACATAGATAATCAAAACATTTTAATATTTAATCAAGATATACAAGTACAGCAAATACAAGCGGATGTGCAGACTATTAAAAAGGATATTAAAACAATTCTTAGTAATCAAAGTGCTCTGTTTAAGCTTCACAACAAATTAATATTAAAACATGCTGAGTTTCAGACGCAATTTGAAGAGTTCATAAGACTGTCTTCGAAATCGCCGATTCAAAGACAGGATGACGCAATAAAAATAATAAAAAGTTGAAACTATTTTGAAACTTTTGAAAAAAATCTTTCAGATGCAATATTAAAAGAGGAATATCGAAAAAAATGCGTGGATTATGTAACAGAGGATCTGGAAAGGGCACTTCCAATGCATACTACCTAATTGATTATTTATTTGATAGAGAGTTTTTGAAAAGTTGTTCATGGACAGGATCGTCAAAGGACACCGTAAAAATTTGTTTCAAATCTTTCCAAAAAACGATTGATTTTTTCTATGATGCTGTTAAGGAATCAGATGAAACATTTACAAAAGCTGATTGCGATTTTTTTTTTTAAATTGTATTAAAAAATGCTCGCCAACGCTGTGAGAGCAATAAGAGGACATCTGCTTCAAGACAAAGGATTAAGGGCAAAAAAATAACGAAAGATACCATTGCAACATCTTCTGTACCCACCATAACTGCAGAACAGCCAGGTCCAGCAAATCATGCCTAAATTAATTACCTTTCAGTGCTTTGTTTTTTATTAGTTTTTAATCTTACCCACTCCTCTTGGATTGGGTCCTTGTTTATGGTTTCTTTGACCATCGACTTAAAATTGCTAAAATAATTTTGAAACGATAACGTCTCGTTATAAGCAATTCATATGTTGTTGTCACGTCGTCGTTAATTAGATTACCATAATTGTGTTACTTATTATGTTATTATCTATTTTTTAAATGTTTACTGGTTTTTAGAGCGCGTATCCACAAAAGCGGAGTAAAGCAGCGTTTCCATACATTTGACAGATGTAAGGTGGCTGGAGTTGTGCGAGCGCCAAGCAGAATGTCAAACGCCCGGTCCACTCCGTTTGTGTGAAAACGCACCCTAATATATTTTTGAAATCATTATTTAGGTATTATGGTTACCACTAATGATAGTAGTATACTTAAATAATTGCAATCTTAGAGACCAAATATAAAGAGGGAGTTAAAGATTTAATTTATTATAGTTGTATTGCGAAGCTGTTACGTCAGTTATAGTGTAAGATAATACATACCTCATTATTGAGACTGATAAAAATATTTATGTAAGCTAGAGTACAAATAACTTCCGCCTACTGTTAAAATGTTATCGTACCGAAGTTTGTTATTGATTGAATGATTAATAAAAATAAATGTATAATTTTAATAACTTAGTCTTTTTTATTTATACGAAAGTTGCCATTATTATATACTATAAAGTATGTAATAATGGCAACCAATATAAATCTGTATTTAACAACACACTGACAAGTTAACATTTAATGTCTGCAGCTTTATACACATGTTTTAACTTATTAAGTTCCTGGCAATCACATTTACAAATGTTTATAAATGATGAGCTTATAGGTTCTTCAAAAGTATTTTGGGTGTTTCTGATATGATAGCCATGTATTTGTATTTCTTGCTCTTGCTTGTCATAATTTACCGAGATAAGCTCTTCCACGTGATTTGATTTAGTTAGAAACCATTTATCTTGTTTCTTTGCTGATAATATAAACGTACCCAATTCTAAAACCAAACCGGATTTGCCGCACTTTCCTTTCTTTATTATGGGATATTTCTTGTTTTCTTTAAGTCTCTCTATATCCACTGAAGACATTTCATTTATTCTTCTAGCGACTTGTTGAAGTGCTTTGTTTCCTTGCCCAACCATTTTTTAAATGGAGCAGAGTTTATTCTCAAAGCAATATGCATTAAAATTTTGGAGAATTCCAAATTTCCTTACCTCTTCAACCACATGTAAGAGGTTACTAGTAATATAGTCTTTTCCATAAATGGACTTAAATTTTTCAACAAAATATGTTAACATGTCTTCAGCGACAGGAAGTAAGTGGAAATAACTCTCTTTGGAGCAAATAGTGATAGCACAATATAAGTGCATGAAATGATTATAAGGTTTAGTCCTTTGGACTTCTTTCAGTATTATAAAACTGAGATAGTAAAAAAAACAACGTTACTCAGATCCCTTCCAATGAGCTAGAACATCGACCGATCTTACTGATCTGTGTATCTCTTGAGGCATTTTACAATTTCTCAAAAAAAATATTAAACTTCTCTATATTCTGAGCATTCCATTTTGTAATATATGTTCCAAAATTTCCGTCTCTCCAACCAATTAGAAGCCTCTTTATTAGGCCAAGATCTATTAAATGCAGTGAGTCCGAAACAGGAAAATCTTCAATCATATCGATGTTTAACTTTAATGACGGTGAATCTTTCTTGTGATGTTGTCCATACTTCTTTGAACGAAACTCGTCATTGTTTCTTTTAAGACAGTGAGATCCAGTAAATGTCACTGTATTCGATTTATGAGAATATTCACCGACGACGGTGCATTTTAGACATCCATGTTTGCTATTAAAATTAGAAACACCTGAAATATAACAGCATCAGTCAGGTATAAACTTATTTTGATGTATGAATGTAATGCCTGCCTGGGAACGATCGAACCTATCTTTTCAACTGATTGTTGTTAACAATCAACTTGTTAACTAGCAACAATTACTTTAGATTACTGAATGTTAAGAACGTATAGGTAATATTTCGCACGTTATCAAACGATAGGAGGGGTTCGGTCGTTCCCAGGCAGGCATTACATTCATATATCAAGGTGAATTTATCAGAATGGTGTGTGATGTAATCAATAAAAAGTACTCATGAACTCAAAAATAAATCTTCTACTACTTTTATCATTGCCCTGGCTGGTGAATCACAAATCTAAGCTCTTAGTTTTACATGCACTACTTTTCCTTCATTTAAATCAGTAGCATTATTTAGTATTAATCCCTCTTCAAGTTGCTTCATTTCTTTCACTAAAGGTCCTAAAAAAGCATCAAGATCTGATGGTTTTCCATCTCCAGCATAGATTCCTGTTGAAAAGAAAAATACATATTTTATTATCATTAAAAATTTAAGGTTATAGGACACTGTAGGTACTTACTTAACTGTCACAAAATTCAAATAGGTAAATAGTAAAAAACTTACGTATGATACTACTTGGTCATGCAGCTAGTAGCTGTAGGTATATTATTAAAGTTTCTTTTTACTTACCCACAACAAACGGTGCCAAATTTGGTATTTCGAAGATGGAACATAATATAGGCCAAAACTGGTATCGCGAACTGTTACAAACTGGTAATCCATCAATATTGATATTCAGAGAAACCTCAATTGGTAGAAAGGAAACATTTTCAAAAATTCTTTTCAAACATTTAATCAGACCATTGTGCCACATTACTATTTCACCTCCAGGGCACTCCCTGGAGGTGAAATAGTAATGTTTAGGTTTTCTCTATTTGTATCTAGTAGTGTACGTGCATCTTTAGGTAAAACATCGTTTATTTTCATATTTATAACTTCAAGTAAAGAGTTTAATGCAGTATGAGAAATATTGAACTTTAAAGCCTATTTTTTAATAGAATAACGCAGTTCTACATTTTTGTTGTAATCTGAAAGTTCTTTCTCATTATCGCTTTCAGAATCGCTCAATGATTTTTCATTATTACTTTCGTAGTCCGAACCTCTTCCATCTAAAGTAGTACTACAATTATCTTGTCCGGAACCCTCGCCAGAATTCGCGATGCGGTCTTCACCAGTTAAATTTAATACATCAGTGCTGACTATGGTTAAAATATTTTGATATTTTTTTTTACTTTTCTTTTATAAGAACCACTTTTCTTTTAACCGCTTCCACTTATTTAAATCCATTTTCAATATCGTAGACAAAAATAATTGCAATCTTAAAAGATGATGTCTAAGCCTATAATAGAATTTGCAAAACTATATAAAGCGTTTTTTCGCCTATAAGAGTTTTGACCAGAATTGTTCTATTGCATGCTGTTATAATCTTAGTGTAGTTTTATCATAATAAAATAAATATATAATATTATAATAAAATGATCTAAAATCACTTCTAAGGTAATGTAAAACCAGACAAGAAATATAAATGTTTTTCGGTACTTTAACTTGAATTTACTCATATTGGCCATAAAATATTAGCTTATATGAGGTTATAAGCATAAATAACAAGAGGGATTCCTAGTAGATGCTCCTTAAGGAGTCTTAGGATTTAAATGCTCCTAAGATGTTATCTTATAGGCGGATATAAGTCTGAGTTATTGGATCAATTACTCCTGAGTAATCCAGTAGTGGCCACGAAATATGATCCTATATACCGATATAAGCTCAAATTATAGGATTAAACGTACTGAAGTAAAAACAGCTTTCATTAATGCTGATAAAAGCGCAGTAGCAAATATCAAAACCATCATCGGAGCTATATAAGTCAAAATAGCATTATAATATCGCATTCCAGGATTACTTTGCTGGTTGGGATGTCTTTCTCGAAAACGATTTGTTACGTCACAAGTTGCAACCGCCATACATTTTGTAATGACAAAGATGTACGACGGGTGCAACTCGTAACGTCACAGGCCGATATATCGCTCTCTTTCATATTGTAAATTTAAATTGTTATTTTTTAAGATATACGAAAATGGGTTCTAGATTGTGTATTAACATGTTGTCTAACATCGAATAGAAGAAAAAAAAATTTTAGGCAACATGCCTATCAAAGATAGCTATAGCTTACACTATAGACTATACTTATAGCTTACGCGGCTTACCATTTCGCTGATATCACGCTTCGCCACTGGAACCTACGCAATCAAATATAGTTTTGATGATTGCTCAAGTTTAAAGTAAACCATTGCGTTATTATTGGCCGCAAGTACTTAGGTACTAGTTTAGCTATTAAGTATATTTTGTTCGATAATATTATGATTCATGTGTAATCCGTACAGCGTTCAGCTTATCACCTCGTTGCCACACTACGTCATCTGATGCAAAACCGTTTTGGGTCCTTATAAATTAATAATAACCTAACTAAGAGCATGTCAGGACATGTCTAAGGAGGGATCCGTAACTATCAACCCTCAATAGGTTTTCTTAGAATTACTTCAAAAGTTACTGTCCGGTTTCGTTAAAAATAATTTTCCTAAAGAGTTTTTAGCATGATCTATTATCATGGAAACTTACAAGTTACTATCTCTTTAATTTACTAATCCAAGGGGGGACCAACTTATAAACCACTTTGGAGGCCGATTTCTCGAAAATGGTTGACTTTGTAAAAAAGTTATGAATCAAACCTTGCCTTTATTTAAAAAGACCTATACGACGATACGCCACACGATAGTGTCAAATGAAAACATATTTTTCATCCCCACTTCACATGTATGGAGAGCCACCCCTAAAATATAAAATTATTATTATTTTATGATGGCAAAACCGAGATCTACACAGTCTTTAAATATACCTTTTTTTATCTTTTTAATTTGGGAGTTTTGTCGGTGACCGGCTAATGCCACCCCATGAGACTTACAAAACAAATATAATCAGAAATATATCTATGCCGTAGCCCTTTTGTATGAAACAGCAGATTTTTTTTCAAGTACCTAGGAAAGTTGATCCCATAGTAAAAGTTGCTTATATTCAAGAGTATATTCACTCCTCAAAGTTTGGATACTGACTGGAAAAACACCCGGTATATCTAATAGAATATTCGGACCTCTGTTGAATTAGGTGTGGTCAGAAAACTATTACATAGTACATACTACTACATTTCTTGAAACGTCAAGACCGAGGCTTTTACGTCAAGACTCACCCCGACTACACGCCATCAATAGATGTTGCGCATATTCTGGTGATCCACATAATGGATGGATGGATTTCCACACATGAATCGCCGAATTGAGCACAATTTGGTGATGCATACCAAATTTCATCCATTTATATTCATAATTACACAAGCTAGACAGCTGTCCAGACAGCTGTCCGCGCTTCTACGGACGGACGGACGGACGGACAGAGCGAAACTATAAGGGTTCCTTGAGAATTACGGAACCCTAGAAGCCGGACAAGATAGATTCGGACTCGCCTACCGAGGGTTCCGTACAATGTATTCCGAACATTATAAATAGTTCAGGAATCAAGTCTCGCAATTTGTATGGAGAAGCTTTTTTTATTTTTATTTAAAATAAAAAATATGCGTCGTAGAAAATTAATAATATTATATGTTTTGGAATCTCACATCAAGCCCTTTCATAATATTATACCAATTATACATAGTAGCTTCAACTTGACATTTCAACACCTTCAGACTTTAGACCCCCATTTTTTTTATTTAATTACAAATATACAGTTTTCAGATTTTTCTTGTACTTGTAGTATAAAACGATGTTACTTGCCATACGTTTTAAAAAAAATCATTTTAAAATAAATAAGTATATTATTTTAGAAAAAAAGAAAAAACCTCAAATGCTTTTGTTTGTTTTACCATAAAGGTTAAGGTCAATACTATAATATACTTAAGGTCAATGTACCCATTGACCTTAAATTGATATTGTAGTCACAAAACCAGTCCTCACCGATAGCCTAAAACTTTCGCTGCTAATTAAAGCTACGATAATTTTTATAAAAATATGACTGAACTTAAGCGAATATGCCTTTCTTAAATACAAAAAAAATACATAATATTAATTATGTATCTTACTAAATTGTATAATATAGGTACACTACAGTGGCTAAAGGCTGATTCCCCTTCATAGGGAAGCCCTAGCCTGTAAAATAGGTAGGAAGTTAGATGAGGGTCTTCAAAAGGAAAGTGGTAAGTGAAGCTGTTAGGAATGGAGTTATAGGAACCCCACGCCACTGGTACACTATAACGCAGAATGCAGACATCATCGACCTGTAGGTTCTGTAGCCCGAACCTCTCGCTCTATTTAATCAAAACCGGCCAAGTGCGAGTCCAAATCGCGCACGCAGGGTTCTGTACCATTATACAAATATTTAACATGTTGACTGTATATTAAGTTATTTTTCCAAGTACCCACATTTGACAGGTTAAGCCTCTATAACTCATGAACTAATAAAATTATCTAAGCGTTTATAGTTTTCCGTCAAAGTTTAGAATATGGACTAATATCATGAATTTTTACAGATTTTTCGAGCCAGCCGTTTAGCTATTTTAGAAGTATGATTATTATAAAACATACCTCTAGTTAATAATCCAGTTGACCTAGTCACAGTGATGCCCTCGAAACCAACGTCCACAGATATCGGTGACAACATTTTCACACTTTCGTAATGTTTTTTTATTTTAAAAGTTTACACGTGCACGCAAAAACTGGAGCTACACTTAATTTCCAAAAAAAATTAGAAGGGTACACAGATATTATGGCAACCCTTTTTTATTGGATTGGATATCCAATTCTGTAGTGGATAGTTCTGTAGTGGGCAAAGTGCACAATGACACTGCATGGATTTGATGACGATGTTGAACTGATTGTCGTTTTTGATTACCCAGCGTACTAGACCCTAGGTGTAGGCACAGAGTAAAAATATATACTTACTACCTTTTTTCCGCGGCTCCGCCCGCGTAAATATAGTATCGGGTATCCCACGGGAATACTGTACTTATCGAAATAAAATGTAGCCTATGTTTTAGCCAGAGCCTAAATTACTACCATATCAAATTTATTTCTAAGGTTGGACGCGCCTTTGGTGATATTTTGGTACTTTTTATCCGACTACGGCGAAGCCAAAAGGAAGGGTAATGATTTTTGCAATCTATGTATGTATATTGTATGAATGTTTGTTCCACCGTAGCGGCTAAAATGAGTCCGATTTTAATAAACGAGGTGTCAATAGATTCGTAACAACAGATCGGGTGACATAGGCCATATATATAACATACCTATATTGTTGTTGCGTTGCGGCTTAAAACCATTTGCCAGTGTCAAATTAAAAAGGCGGGAAATAGAATTTGCAGTAAGTATGATAAGACAATTTTCAAAAATAGTACACTGGTTTAGTGTTAATAATGAAATGAAATGAATGAAATGAAGTGAAAAAAATGAAAATATACTTTATTGTGCACAATCAACAGTTACACACACACATATACAATATAAACTATACACAGAACAAGACGAAAGTACACAAAGGCGGCCTTATTACTAAATAACAATTTCTTCCAGACAACCTTTGAAAGAAAGGATTAAATTGCTGGAGAAGGGTACTGTGCTAAAAGTATATCTAAAAATTATAAATATAGAGTATACATTAAAATAAAATACGTAAATAAAAATAAAATAATAATACATGCATACATAATATTATAAGAACTAATTAATATTTAAAAAATATGATATATACAATGTTAAACAATAAATATAAACAATAATTACATATCATGGATAAAAAGGTAACACACGTAACTACTTTCGACACATACTAAGGTAGTAGTCTTTAACGGCAGATTTAAAAGTATTTAATGTTTTACATTGTCTAATTCGAGTAGGGAAAGAGTTCTATAGCAGGACAGATTGTACGGAGTAGGAGAAGCGGAAATACTTGGTGTTGTAGATAGGAATATCGAGAAGAAGATTTGTGGATGATCGTAGCTCTTACCTGTCGGAGAGACGAATACTCAAAGTTTCTTTTAGGTATTGAGGGCTGTTGGGATCGAATAAAATGTAGTAAATGAGCGAAAGCACACGAGAATTGCGGCGAAAGCGAATTAGTAACAACTTGAGCTTGTGACGGTACTCGGATATGTGTTCAAATTTGCGCAAGTCAAAGATGAACCTGATAGACAGATTTTGAAGGCGCTCAAGTTTGTTAAGTTGGTCTTCGGTCAAGTTAATGAAACAAACATCCGCGTAGTCTAGAAGGGAGAGAAATATTGATTCGGCTAAGGCCACCTTAGTAGGCACTGGGAGAACATACCGAATACCATTTCAAGGAGTGCCACGTTGAATACACCTTCCTGCTAATCTCTTTCAGCTGCTGTGACCAAGATAGATGCTCATCAAAATAAATGCCAAGATTCTTAACCACTTTACTATATGGTATCGGCGTACCGTTGATGAGTACCGGAGGCAACGTATCCCAGTCAATTCTGGAGACCAGCCCCGGACTGCCAAGTATTATCAACTGAGACTTAACGGGGTTAATGAGAAGTCCATACTCCTTACTCCAGTTACATATGACCGATAAATCCTTGCTTACAACACTTACCGCCGCAGGCAATGTATCCAGAGTTGACTGAGTCTAAATTTATAGATCGTCTGTATATAAATGAAAATAAGACGAAATGTATGAAGTGATGAAGTTAATGAAAAGGGCAAAGAGTAATGGAGATAAAACGCCACCTTGAGGAACGCCGGCAGTAGTATTGGCCCAGTCGGAAAAAGACTCAGAAATTTTAACTCTCTGCCGTCGACCCACAAGGTAGCTTCGAATAAAACAAATTACTGAAGGTGAGAGGTTAAAAGACCCTAACAGACTGATAAGAATGTCGTGGTCAATAGAATTGAAAGCGTTACTAAAATCAAGTAAAGTTAGGATTGTGAGCTTCTTATTATCCATGCCGGACCGAATATCATCTGCTACTTTGACCAAGGCTGTGGTAGTACTATGACCCGTCCGGAAGCCTGATTGATATGTACTGAGGAGATTGTTATGCATGATAAATCTTGTAAGTTGGTGATGTATAAGTCGCTCAAGAACTTTATACAAGAAAGGAAGAATAGATATTGGACGGAAATCAGAAATGACTTTAGAACGGTAGGATTTTGGTAATGGGATTGTGTGGACGGATTTCCAGGTATCAGCAAAGGTACAAGTTGATAAGCAAAAATTAAGAATGTGTCAAAGAAATAATCTTTTGTTAAATAGCAAAAAAACTAAATGTATAACGTTCACGTTGCAAAATGTAAGGCAAACTGAAACCAATGTTCTATTGAATGGAAAAGGTATGGAACTAGTAGATACAGCTGTATTTTTAGCTATAACTTTAGACGCAAAACTACAGTGGGGCCCTCATATTGTTGTGTTGGCCGACAGACTCAGTTCAGCAGCATTTGCAGTAAATAAGATAAGACAATTTTCAGACGAAAACACAGCAAGGCTTGTATATTTTAGTTACTTCCACAGTATAATGTCCTATGGCATTCTACTGTGGGGAAATGCTGCCGATATAAATACTATATTTGTGCTGCAGAAGCGAGCTGTTCGGGTAATATATAAGCTGGCCCGCAACACGTCATTAAGAGAGAAGTTTAAAGAAACTGGAATCTTAACTGTAGCTTCTCAGTATGTTCTATCAAATGTATTATATGTTAAAAAAAATTAAGCCTATTTAAAAAGAAAAGTGACAACCGCAATAGAAATACCTGGAATAAGCATAAGCTTGACGTACCAGTGACTAGACTTAGTAAAGTAAAGAATTCGTTTAAAGGCTAATGTATACGCCTATACAATAAGATCCCAAAAAGCGTTCAATATTTTTCAATCAATAAATTTAAAAAAGTAGTTAAAGAACGTTTGTGTGCTAAAGCCTATTTATAAAGTTAATGATTTTATGAATTATTATAGCACACCTTGGGAATGAGGTGGCCCCTTCAAGGCTACTTCTAAATTACATATACCTATTATTGTACTCTTGTTATGTAGTTTTAGTCATAACATTGATAAATATACCTTTTCATATTTTTAAAAGAACAATTTTCCATATTTTTGATAAAAGATGGCCCCGTGCGAGTTTCTTACGCCGGTTCTTCTCGCCGGGCTAGTCCCCGAACCCGCGGTGGTAGGCATCATGTAGACCGCCGTTCAGAAAGTGTATAAAATTTTTTAATTAAAAATTTTGACTTTGACTTTGAAATAGTCTAACAATCTGTCCATGATGGCGGTCCAAGACAAATAGTTTCTTTACGTTCAGTAATTTACTTGAAAATTTGAACATTTTTGATAGCAAATTTTCCGGCAGCCATTTGAAAAATATGGCTATTTAGAAATGTTGACTTCTATTGACGACCTTGTTACCATGGATTAAGAATGGTATTGCAACTTGCAACGAACTGTTTTAGATAGAATATTTCTTCTCTAAAATTATTTCTTCGGATCGCCATGCTAAGCCCGCACTTGTCGTTTCCCTAAGCTACAATTACAACTTGTAATAAAAATAGTAATTAAATGACTAAAATATTTAGGTACATACTTATTTACTTGCTGTTTTTATATGAGGAAGATGATAAACTTTATTCAAATACCTATTTTCATTGCCTAATTGCTTGCACAAAAAATAAGATATTAAGTATGTAAAAACTAAAAGTAGACAAATATTACTATTCGAATAATACGAATAGTGGTTAGCCACTATTCAAATTATTTTAGAAATGATTCGAATATATTCGAATAATACGAATATTGGTAATAAACTATAAATTTAAGTATTAAAATTTATGATTTTGCCCCGCATTATTTAATAACATTATAAAATGTGAAGTGTTTCACAATTAACTCACCAAAAATCAACGTATTTTTAAACAAATATCTTCTTTCAACATAACTTAAGATGGATATACTGGCCCGCAAAACTAACATAAAAAAACGAAATCGCAAAAACTTTTGAAAAGTATTAACACACGTAGGTACTACGGATTTGGCCCGGAGCGGAACACGCATTTGGTTAACAACTTAGGGGTTTCTCCCTAAAATTAGGGAAAATAATATCCTTTAGGGGAAAGGATTTTTAAGGTTATTTTAGAAGCTATTTTCTTGTTTTTAATTAAATCAAACTTTTGATCGATATAACATTGACAAGCGAATTGAAAAGTCAACCTGTGGAAAATAAACTTTTGAAAGTAATGTTTATATATATTTAAATAAAAGTTTTGAAGAAGTATATTTTGATGTATAAAGGAATATTACGGAACATTTTTTATTATTATTTATTTATCAGTTTATTTAAGTTTGGAGAGAAATATTTGTTCTAATACAATAGAGCTGAAAACCAAACACACGAGTGTCGTGCTATCATAATGGTCCGCTCCAGACTAAATCGATACGTGTGTAAACAAGATAAACTGACAAAATAAAAAGCTCTCGAAAAAGAGTTTAATGTTGTGTCAAAAAAACTTCATAGTTGGTCACATTCTTTAAAAAAGGGGGTAAGATCTTTAAAAACAAAAATAATCTTTTTCCAATTTAAATTAAACCATATTTTTTGTATCTGTTAATGTTATCAAATTTTTGCATGATCTATGAGTCATGATACAAAAGCGAAAAAATAGACAACAGCAGATTTAAAAAATGTATCATAGCCCTTTCACCTGAAGAATGTGCTGGTGATTTTTATGAAACTAGGCATCAGTATGCGTCGTACTGCAATAATGGAGTGTGTGACAAACCGTACAGAAGATGCAGCGAAGGCACGAAGAAACTGAAAAACATCTGACAAGACCTTGTAATGGCAGACCCAGCTGATGTACTAGCACCCGAGAAGACCGTTAAATTGTTTCCACTTGTTGAAAATCGACAGACTGAAACGAAGTTAAGTTTAGCAACAGCTTTTTCAGACCCGAAGGGACATTACTGATAGTACAGTGAGAATATGACTTGCAAATCTGAAACCCGAAATACCAGCGAGTGGTCTCAACTCTCAAACTCGAGCGCTCTAATATCGAGTAGCAACACTATATGACCGTGAACACATATAGTGGGATGAACGAGAATGGTCAAAATTTTTGTTCCCAGATAAGTCGATTTACTCACTTTAACTCTGTAACTGACTCTGTCTGATACTTACGCTTTTTACGCCACATACAAATTGATCCCTTAAGTTTTCCGTTAGAGAATCATTAATAAATTTACAACTTTTTGACAATCTGTTTAAATCGGCTATAAAATCTGTAGTATTTTCTTTAGATTTTTGTGCTCGTCTCCTGAAATCTTTCAGCTAATATTGATGGTTTGGGTTTAAGATGTTTTCTGACAATTACAATAAGTTCTGAATACTTTGTACTATGCTGGTTTATGTGGAGTACATAAATTTGTTACCAATTCGTACGTTTCGGCGACTATAGCTGTGATCAGTGTTGCTACCATAAGCTTTTCTTTAATATTATTACATATGAAGTATTGCTCTAATCTCTCTCTCACTCTCTCTCTCTCTCCAAATTGAATTCTGTCAACTTACCCACCGACATATTCTTTCTTTTAGATTGAATTTACCTCGTCGCCACTGAGATGTTCGCATATAGTAAAATAATACTCGCTATAATATGCTGCATTTAATCTATTTATTTACAGAATGACATAACAAAAAGGTGACATAACAGGGAACACCAATATAAAAATTTTACACGTAAAAAGGTTTATTGCTTTGTACAGTGCATGGAGAATAGAGGTAAGGAGTATCATCTCTCTAAGGCAGAAAAGCTTAAAAGTGTCCGACAAAAGTAATTAAATAATAGTTCCAAAACTGGCCATAATGGCGCTAGAGTGGCAAGGGTGTGTGCTATGAAGTTAGCAATAAGAGATGAAGTAAAGAGAGTTGAGTTTAGTTATTTAAAGTTTTTGACGACTTTAGTAGATTAAAAGTAGTTAATTCAGTAAATCATGAAAATTCTAATTACTCGTATAGTCGAAAATATTTTTATATATAAAACCGAAGAAGATGCTAAGATTTAATTATACGTTTAAATTTTGCCGCTTTACTCCCGTCTGCGTCTGTAGCGCCCCCTATTTAACGCTATTTAACGGACACTTTTCATGTATGGAGATGGTACTCCTTAATTCTATTCTCCATGGTACAGTGTACATCACACTTTTTTTTTTGAAAAAAAACGTATTACGCCTTTATAGTTACGAGACCCTCCTTAAACATTTCCTGATATGTTCCTGCCCCCTTACTCCCGAAACAATCGAGAATCGAATCGGTTCGATCTAAAAAGCTTTTGATACTCCCGACACCTACACTAGCGCACGATCATGCGGTGGCTCAATTTGTAACTAACCTGGATCGTGAAGTTCGTTAGATCGTAACTTTTGGTACTCCCGCCGAAATCAATCGACTGAGAATAGAATGGCACCTGATCGAATACAAACGTCAAATTACACGATAGCTAAAGAGTCTCATTTACAGTATCGAGTTTGCTTGTTTTAGTGTATTTGAACTAAATTACGTGATTTTTACTGCAGTATTGCAGCATTATTTAATGTTATTGAAGGAGTTAATAGAATACGCGTTCGGGAAATGCACAATTTACGAAGACTCACCAACTTCAACACGTTAGCAATGGACATAGATTGTGAGGAATTTCGATGCAATTATAGCCTTAAAAATTATTTATTTGACGTATGAGTCGCAGATTTAACTACTCATATGAAGAAACCGATTCACTGAAATTATATCACCGTTATGTGTAAAGTTATTTAAAACCTTTACGCATTTGTTTACACATTTGGCCGCTAATTCATGTATTATATTTTCACTTAAGACAGGGACTGAGACAAATGAAGTGTATGTAATATGATCTACATTAACGTATCATAATATGAAGATTTCGTTTGTCTCAACCTGTCTTTGAATAAACAAAGTCAATAAATAGTTATAAAAAGTCCTATGTTGATATTGTTACTATGCTCGGGTTTTCTAAATGTAAAAACTAAACACGAATTTGTTATTGTATCATTTACATAAATTAAATATACCACTTATATCTTACCAAAATTAACAATTAACTGCCTTTTAACAATACTGCCAATTACCTATTTATGGCCAGTTATTATAGTTATTGAATGTGTTTTGTGCACAACACTTGAGTTTTGCTGACAAAATAAATCAAAATATTATGACTTTGACATTTGACAGAATGTCAAAGATTATAAACAGGAATTTCGAAACTATTATTTATTGTCACAGTTTTTTTTAATAACCTTTAAAAACCTATCATTGCATGAGATTGAGGCTGATTTATTTGAATAAACATACATAAAATGTTATTTAAAGTGAAAAATATGTAATTTCTCCATATTTTTATTAATCTTCACCATAGACTATGGCACTCAGCTGTAACTTGTTTACTCTGTGGACGTGACGTCAGCAACCGGATACAGCTAACGACGCTGATAAGACACGTTCTCAACGCGATCTTGATTTCGATTCGATTTTGTTCGGGAGTACGCATCAGGATCGAAACTGAATCGAAATCGACATCGGATCAGACTCGTAAATCGAAATCGTATCAGTTTCGGGAGTAAGGCCCCTGGTTAGGTTATTTTAACATTGCGCATGAGCGTAACGTCCTTTTGCTGTAGTCTGTAGGAAGTACCTTAATTTTTTATTTTATTTAAAACAGATTTATATTCCTTCACAAACAGTGTAGTAAAATCAGTTTTCAGACATAATTGAACACAATATTAATAAATAATAATAATAGTGTATTAAATAACGCAAATTTCCCGCTTTTGGAACGAAGTTCCTTATGACGCATGCGGAGGGTATTTTTTTATTTTTTATTTTTTTTTCGAAAGGGTCTACGCTAAGGGTCGAGTTAAGACCGCTGTAGCTACATCGGACTATAACTAGCCTGGTGGCTAGTTTATTAGGTAAGAGTCGATGGGAGGGTTTGACCCTCCCTAACATCACCCGGGTGATGTTCAGACCGGATATTGGGGACAGCTACGGGTTGTGAGCTATTATTATGACAGGAGAGACGCGGGTCTCTCCTGGTAAGGGGTCCGACCCCTTCCTCACTCTCTGAGGAGTGAGGTTGCTCGCGCGCGGTAGCAAATACTAACGGCGTGCGAGTTATCGCGATAGAGGAGCTCTTGTTTTTGACGGTATCGGTACTGAGAGGGCCGTCCCTCTCCCGTACGGTCGGGATGACTCGCGCGCGTAAGTCCTAATGTCGATGAGGGTCGCGGTATTGGTAGAGCTCTCTACATCAATATCGCGTTCTCTGTCACTATTTAGAAGTGTACCTAGACTACTGGGATGCGAACTCGAACTCGGCTTCGGGTTCGGTCCCGTATTAGTGTCGGTCTGTACGTTTGTGCGTGTTGTCGTGTCGGATGTGGGACCTCGGGGTAGGCGCCGGCGTCGACCCCGGTGCGATATTAACCTCGCGGGTGCGTGTGACTTGTGTTTACGTAACTGTACACAGTACGTTACGTATTTTGTGATCGGGTCAACGGGATCGGCTAAGATATGCTTAGGCCGTTTGTACGGGTGCCGGAAGGTCAGTGCGTCGTGGTTATAGTCCAGGGCCTTTTGGATAAGGGGGTTTGGGTGGTTTTTGCCTTTATCAAAGAATCTCTCTACGAGTTCCTTGATATAGGCTTCAATAGTGATGAGCTCGCAGGCCCTATGCAAGTCGATGTTACGCATGTACTAGGGGGCGCCTGTTGCCATGCGTAGAAACCGGTTTTGGACTCTTTGCAAGCGGTCCAATTGAGACTCGCTTATCTGTGCGAAAGAGACGCACGCATAAGTGCGTATCGTTCTAATGTAAACTTTATACAATGTAAGCTTATGTCTTAGAGACATTTTGCTTCGCGAATTAATTAGCGGATATAATTTGTAGAGTACAAATTTCGCTTTTCGTAACGTGTTACTGATGTGACTCGAAAACGACATCGACTTGTTTAGTACTACGCCTAAATATTTGACCTGAATGACCTATGGGATTATGTTGCCGTGCAGGCTTACAGGGCTCATTAATTTACGGGGGCAAGTACGCCTCATTGCACTTTTAATATCGAATTGGATGGCGTGACTTTTGTCGGGATTAACTTCTATTCTCCATTTGGAGAACCATTTACCGAGAGCGGTAACTGACTCCTGGAGGGCTTTAGACGCGGTACAGGCTCGTATGTGGGAATAATAAAGGGCTGTATCGTCCGCGAACATAGCTAGTTGCACCTTAGCGTGTTTAGGGAGGGCGAGAGGACCGAGCCCTACGGTACTCCCGCCTCCATATATCTTGGCGACGACAGTGCGCCTTCTACGCGGAAATGAAACTTACGATTTTTTAAGAAGTTACTAATTAGTAAAAAAAGGTATTCCCATTTGATAGAGTTTGTATAACAGTCCGTTATGACAAATTTTATCAAAAGCTTTTGCAATGTCAAAGAATACGGCGAATGTCGTCTTCCTGTCGTTCTTGCTAGTAATTATGTACTCCGTTAAGCGGTGTACTTGAGCGGGACAGCTGTGCATTTTGCGGAAGGCAAACTGCTCGTCTGGAAGGAGTTTTTTGTCGGTTATTACGTCATTGAGGCGCCTTTTAATAACTCTTTCGTAGACTTTACCAAGGGAGCTAATGAGACTTATTGGACGGTAGCTACCAGGCACCTTCCGGGGTTTCCCCGGTTTGTGGATACCTATGACAATAGCTACTTTCCAAATGACTGGAAATGAACATCCTACTAAGAGGGCGTTAAAGATGTTCATTACGAGTTGAATTAGCTCGGAAGGTAACATTTTAAGTGTTTTGTTTGAAATACCGTCGAGGCCTGGGGCCTTTTTGGCATTCATACACTTAATAATGTCATTGGCCTCCTCCGAGTCCACCATCCTCACCCTGTCTACATCAGGTGGCCTCGAGAGTCGGCTGTCGACCTCGCTATTCACTAAGCTAAGGTGCGCGGGATCAATCGGGAGAGTACTCGGCCGGCACTGTTGTTCGAAATTATCAGCTAGGCACTCGGCCTTGTCTATGTCTTCGAATGCAGGAGGACGATTTGGTATGTCTAACGGAGGCATGTCGCTCTCCGTGTTGTTTTTGAGGACCTTCGCGAGTGGCCAGTATGCCACGTGAGACGGTTCTAATTCGCTGAGAAGTCGATCCCAACTCTCGGCTTTGTGCTGTTTAATCTTAAACTTAACTTCCCTCTCGTAGTGACGGAGGGCTTTCCTCCACTCTTCCGACGGGTAGCGATCATATGTGCGCTTGGCCGCATTCCGGAGTCTGATGGACTCTTTTATGTCCTCTAGGAGGGGCCAACTGCCTTTGGGGGTCGTTGGCACCTCCCTAGATGAGTTTTCTATGGTCGCTACTAGATGATCGGTCAAGTGGGAGGCGGCCTCTAGCCATAGAGGCCGCCTCCCACTGCACACACACGCCAATGCAAGGATTTTTATAGTAGATAAGAGTACCTCCGAGTTGGGATCGAGTTCTATCGTTTCTAACTATTTTGTAGTTGCTATTTTTGGGCTCCTCATACTAGGTTTTAAGAACGTCTCCTGTACTAGAAGAATGTCGACATTTTGGCTGCTTACAAAATCGCGAATTTCGCTTATGTTATTCCTAATGCCGTTCGTATTGAACGGCACTACGCGTAACGAAGGCTTCATTAATTACCGTCGGGGGAGAGCGCCGTGATCTGACGGATCAAGACCTGATGGTCTGACAAAGCTTGGATGCGGTCTGTGGCCGACCCTTTTAGCTTTGTCGCTAAAATAGAAAGCTCGATCGGGTCAATAGGCCCGATGTTGCTAAAGAACTGCGTGATGAAAGAGAGGTCTGCAGTGAAACTGGGAGTCGGGGGGGGGGGGCTTAGGCGCTTTGGGCGCGGAGGGCATAGCCTTATTGGGGAGAACGGGGAAAACCGCTAACTCCGAACTACGATTCTGCGTGGGCTTGAACCACGCAGATTGGGAGGGTAGGGGGGCAGAGACGAATCTCTGCTTGGGGGGGGGGCACCTTTCGTATGTGGTGCAATGCGCTTTTTTACTTTGGGTGCTTTTTGCACCCTCTGTAATTGGCGGGGTGTCCTTGGGACTTACAGAGAACACAGCTGGGGGGTTCAGACTCCTCAGCTGGGCTCTTTCGGGGTCAGTCAGAGGTGCCGTGGTCACCGAGGCACTTTACACAACGCGGCCTAGCGTGGTAATTCCGTGCCGAGTGTCCGTAGAGTTGGCATCGGTGGCACTGGTCAGGGATGCCCCTTTTACGGGGGGGCTCGACGCGGATGCCCGTAATGTGGCAGATGGCTCGGATATTGAAGATATCCTTACCCTCTGGCGTAAGAGGGAGGGTTACGAGTACCATATTATACTCGTGTTTTTTGATCGGGTGGTACATACGATGTACCTCTATGGCGGGATAACCCTGGGACTGGATGTCCATGAGTACCTCTCTTGTGGAGAGCCCCTTATCGATACCGGTAATGACGACGCGCAGAAGGCGCTCGTCTTCAAGGGCCATATACCAGACCTATCTGGTATGTTGTACCTATGGTACCTGTTGGTACCTATGTTTTTGGTGCGTAGGAACGCGGTGAGGAGGCGGTGATCCTCCGAAGTCTTTACTTGGACTTTTATGCCTATGGGGGTCGTATGAGCAGAAGAGTAACGAAGCTTATGCTCGTTAAACGCTGCGCTAATGACATTCCATTTTCCTTCTCTTGTATGATTACAGGAGGAGGCATTTTAGGAGAACGAACGGTCTGAGAAGCCTGAGGGCCTTGGGAGGCTTGAGGGACCTGGGAGGCCGGAAGGGCCTGGGAGGCCGGAAGGGCCTGGGAGGCCGGAAGGGCCTGGGAGGCCGGAAGGGTCTGGGAGGCCGGAGGGACCTGGGAGGCCAGAAGGGCCGGGAGGGCCGGTGGGGTTACGGGGGCCGCGGAGCCATGTGCCTGCACGGTTTTACTGCTTTTAACGACCGATTTAGTCGGGGAAGATAAGACTGGAGAGGAGGTGCCCTCTGGGCGCTTCCTCTTCTTCGTCTTCTTGTATTTGACGGTAGTGAACTCGCCTTGTTCACTACGGTCGGATTCTTGCTCCGAGCAAGACATCTCTGAGGGAGATGATTGGGCTTCTACCGGTATCGGGACGACGTCGCTATCGGGCGACGCCGGTGAGTCTAAGTCGTGGGAGCTTACGAAGCGCTCCCATTTTGCCGCGCCGTCTGGGAATTCGTTCTTAAAGAACGTCAGGAACTTCCTGATTAAGGCATCTGCCATAATTAGGAAGTTTTATCCTGATTGTTGGGGATTCTCTTCTCTAATTATTAAATGGTTAGGGGTACAGCCCCTCCCGGCGACCGGGAGGGGAGGTGTGTAGGGAGGAAAACTCCTCGTGTAGTGTGCCTAAACGTGTCACGGTACTTACAATTGTTCCTTGGGCGGCTGGAACACACTCACAAACGTTTCGTGAAACACTAGGGCGCTAGTACTCGCGAACGAGAACGCGGCGGAGCGCGAGCAGAAGGCTCGCGCTAAAAAGCGAGACGGACGATGCGACCGGTCGCACGCTCGTCCTAACGCGGCGGTTACTACGCGGCGGGTGCGCGAGCAGAAGGCTCGCACTAAGAGCGAGACGGACGATGCGAGCGGTCGCACGATTGTCCGGTAGGTGGCGGTCGCGGCGCGGCGCGAGACACGGTACGGCACGGGTCGGGCGGCAAGGCGGTTGGGTGGCGCCTTGTGAAACTCTTGAGTCTTCGGTCTTCTGTCTTCTTTCTTCCAAATGTATCCCTTTCGCGAGCGATGGCACACGCGAGAGAGAGAGAGAGTGATACTTGCTAGAGCGAGAGCGATTAGCGAGCACTGACGGCTGACGACGGAACGAGCGGAGCTGTTCATCGGACGGTGTCCGAGAGCAGAATGATGCGGAGGGGTACCCTAGACCAGCTATACTCTAAGCGTGTTTGTAGGGGTTAGGGGTTCCGCAAGAATTTAGAAAAAATAATCAAAACACCTCTCTCTGGTCGAACGTTTTGACTCCGCCCGCCGCGCCGCCACCGCGCGTATAATTGTGAGCGCGCAGTCCCTTTGATAAAAGCCGCCTCTGAATTAGACACTATAGTTGTGAACACGCGACTTTCGGCTCTAACTTCAAAACATAAAGTCGAGATTGTTTACAACGCATTTTTTGTATTTGTATTTTTATTTCCGCTTTATGTTATCAAAGGCGCCGACTCGAGTATTTTTGAGAATGTTCAAGATCGAGTCTAGGACTAAGTATAAAAGCGGCGATCGCGCGTCGCGCCTCGTCAGTCAGTTGACGATTAGCGTTCGGAGCGATAAGTTCCTACCTACCTACTTACAAGCTGGCTAGCGAATTGCGGAGTTTAAACGTGATATGTAACTAGTGTTTATTGTTCTACTGCCTGCTGTATTCTGATTGTATCAGATTTGTACATTTATTCTTTGAAATAAACTTAGTCTCTTATAAGCAGTAACGATTGTGCATTATTTTGACCCCACCATCCTGACGTGTAACATTATTAATAAAGAAGAATGGAACGTTGGCTTAAAGGCGTTAAACGTGTTGCAACAACATCTTCTAATGACGCTGAATGTTCAAAAGCAGTACGCGCGGAGAATGCGAGATCTGACGCGATTTGTCCACACATGGTCCGTTCAGTCCATAATTATTAATGTTGCCAACTTAGTTATTTTGCAAAGTTTTACTACTGAATTAGGTATTTTATTCCCTCCTTAGTAGAAATTTAGTTGTTATTAGTGAATAAAAATATACACCTTATCATAATAATACTTTCGTCCGTAATTTGCTTATAACTACCCGTTTAATTACTATATATACGTAATATTTCCTAGTATATTTTAATTTTTAACGGTAAAATTTATAATAAAATTAAATATGATATTTTTTTAATCTAACAAAACCTAAAATGCTGTGGTTTTTGGGGGCTTTACGGATTCCTATGTTTAATAGCTTTCTTATAGTTTTCAGTATTATTTTAGTAGAAATTGACACGAGTTTAGTAGTTTCGCACAAACAGAGCTGGCAACACTGGAACGAAGCGCTTCAGTCCATCCGGGTGATTGATGCGATCTCGAAATTGCACACAGACGATACGATTTTCAGGCCGATCTGAAGGAAAATCGGACCGTATATGGGACCGTTTACGCGTATCTCACATTATTATTCTAAATTACTCATATCTTTTTTGGAGTCTTTCGTCTATTCGTCCATTAGGACGAAACTTTGTGGGACGTCCATTAGGACGTATCGAATTAAAGTTTTTGTGAATTTTTAATTCCACAGTTCGTCCCATTTTTATTTTCTAATGTTTTCTAACAAAAATATATGAGGTAATATCAGCAAAAAAAAATATAATCAGTTGTGACATGTAGTTCAATAATCACTATCACTACATAGTATAAAACAAAGTCGTGTTTTTGTAGTTGTCCCTATGTATGCTTAGATCTTTAAAACTACTTTACGTTTTACGAGAAATAATGGCTTATTTACGAAGCGTTTGTAAGCTATATAGCATTAATCCTTATCCAATCAAGCACCTTTTCAACATTTTTATTATTGTATACAGAAGTATATTGCAGTGAGTAGAGTTTTTTGCTGAATAAGTTTTTTCTCCAAGAACACATTCCACGCGGGCGAAGCCGCGGGCAAAAGCTTGATTATATTTTTTATGCATGTCATTTTTTTAAACTTTGTGCACACGTTTATCCTTTCCGTTTTTGTCGAATACGTATCTTTTAAAGCCATTTATTTTAATCGTATAACTAATCATACTAAATACGTAAACTCGTTATTTATCGAAATATCATGCATATAATATGTCCAAGGAATAACAAGTTACATACAAATTTTTATCACCTATTTTACCACATTGAGCATTGAATTTAAACAAAAAATTTCTTAGTGGATGCCTACGTCATATGAAAAATACGTGTGCAAAATTTAAATTTTCTAGCCACAAGGGTTTGGCCTGTGCGTTGATACATCAGTCGTACATAGGTAGTACGATGGTCCAAGCCTACTTTGTCATATCCCCTTACCTAGTTTACCTAGTTAGAGTATAATTACGAAGTGGGACAAAAATCACAAGTCCTATGGGACTAGAAATTCAAGATTGTTATTTTATAGTTATATGATAGTTTATAGATATATTAATTATATTATATGCTTGATTTAGAGATAGCAACGATTTGCAAGTCAATATTTTTATTTACTGAACGTGAAACTGTTAAATGAGATTTTAGTCAATTATTGTATAAACTGGAAAAACACCTGTATATAAGGTCTCAAAAAATCAATTACGGATACTTCAGGCACATGATCCAGTACTTATGTAAAACATAAGTAGTGGATCATGCCCCCCTCCCCCTGCGATCTTCGTACGGCTAACACCGTCTGACGTGCGCTCCGGGAAATAAATTGTTTTCAGTGGTTTAAAATCAACAAATACGTGCTGAGTGTGTGTAATAAGCTAGGTAAAGGTGTGAGCAACGTTTACTGTAAGTTTTTTAAACACATTTGTCCGTAGTTTGTTGGATTTAATTCGGTAAGTTGATTTCCTTGTTCACTTTTATTGTTGTCAACAAGTAGGTAGGCAAAAAAATTTACTGTCGGTAGCTCTCGCGCAGCGCCGGCCGCTCTGTTCGAACAGCTGTTAGTTATCTACCTATTTAATCTTTATTTTGGCCATTGTTTTTCTATTGCATATTGAAGTGTAGTATTTAAATCTTTTTAGAAAGTACCTAGCCAGAATGTCGAGTCATAATATGCCACCGGATAAAGATACAAATCCGTTTTCGAAAAATAACAAAATTCCCCGCTCACCGCCAACTTCTTCAGGTGCTAAACGTTTATTGTCACAATTATCGCCCTCTTCTCTGTCACCTGATGAAAAGCGCCACCAGCCCACAAGGGACGATCAACCCTCCCCCGTAATTTCGTTATTGCCGTGGCCCCGACGATACGTGCAATTATTACGAGCTAGTTCGCGAGGCCTCTTCATACTTGTCTAAAATAAATGAGTTCGCAAACGACACAGTATCTCGTCGTAATAACTTCGCAAACAAAGCAGAAATAATGAACATGACACAAAAATGAACGGCCATCGTCTCACTTCTGGCATTTAAAAATTCGTCATTAGAAACTAAAGTCGCTAATTTGGAATAGGATTTGCTGACCGCCAAAACTACTACCTACTCAGGTTGAGCAACCGGCCGCCTCAGCGCCGCCAGTTTCTTATTCTAACGCGCTCAAACTCAAACTCGCGAAGTCGGTGCCACCTATTGAAACGCGTAGACCGCTCCCGTGCGTAATAGCTTATCCGACGCAAGACAAATCGGCGGAATTAAAATCCTCAGACGAGACCAAACAGGCATTAATGAATGTGATCAACCCATCTGACGGCTTTCAAATCCACGGCGTCAAAAAGACATCTAATTCGGGCGTGATCCTGCGCTTAACAAGCGAGTCACAAGTCAGTAGATTAAAATCCGTAGAAGGTTTAAAATCAGCCGGTCTGCGTCTAGAAACGCCGAGAGGGCGTAATCCGCGTATTCTAATTAAAGATGTCCCGCAAAATATTACGGACGAAAATTTCATTTTATCGCTTTATAACCAAAACATTAAGGGCGAGATTAATGTGACTCAGGAACAATAATTTATGGACTCGACAACAATTATTAGACGGCGCATAAATAATAACTACAATCGAAAATAGATGGGCCTAGAGTTAGACCCAAAGATTCGGAAACATCTCATTGAAACGAAACAAAAACTTTTTATTGACTGGGCAATGTGTCGGTTCATCGATGACGTCGAACTTGTACGCTGCGCTAATTGTCAACAATACGGTCAAATTGCTAAATTCTGCCGCGATTCAGACCCGTGCTGTTGTCACTGCGCCGATAAACATACCTCGATTAACTGTCCCAAAAAGATTTAAGAGATTTCAAACCGGTTTGCGGAAGCTGCACCCGTTACAAGAAACCTAACGACCACCCCACGGGTTCCCCTGTCTGCCCAACATACAAGGCAAAAATGGAGCAATTAATTTTAACAACTCGCTATGGATAAGTTAGTTATAGGACAGTTGAACCTACATAACAATAAGCACGTGACGATTGAATTAGAAAAATTGGTGTTGGATTATAATTTAGACTTAGTTCTCATACAAGAGCAATATCAATCCGCGTCGCTAAGGTCGAAAGTCGTACAAGTTAACAACCTAGCGCGATGTTCCCGATGCGTCGTGCCGATCGTCGACCATCGTTTAATTGTCTTTTAGTTTATTCGCGCACCCTCGAGTTGTCCCGTGATTGAGTCTAAAGATTATAAATATAATGTTAAAAATGGAAATTGGAATTTATTCTGGTCCCTTATGTTCGCTCATTCCAGAGATTTCACTCGTCCAGACTTGAACTCAAATGATAGTGCGGAAATAATGACCAACACCTTTGTCTACTGTGCTGACACCACCCTGGGCCGAAGGCCGCTTAAAACAGAAAATAAGTGTAAATGGTGGCACGATAATTTATATAACTTGCGTCGGCAGTTTAGGAAAGCCAGACGGAAAATTAATTATGCACGTAGACAGGGGGACTCGGTCTATTGGACGATAATTACGTATCGTACCTAGCTGACCTTAGGGCTTCAAGGTCGCGTTATCGCGCCGCCGTCACCTTAGCAAAAAATAATATGTTGAGAAATGCTGCCGTTAGACTGGATAAGGAGGGACCATGGTCTTCTTTATACCATGCACTCAAACCAAATAATACCACTGCTCCACAGTATTTTTCAAATATCAAGACTAATAATTCGTATACTCATAGCTTATGAGACACGGCGAAGGCGTACCTCGACGTACTAATTCCAGACGACAAGCCGGACTTGGACAATGATCTTCAACGCGAGATAAGATTCAGAATGTTAGACCCCATCAATACGCTGGTATCTGACTTACCTACACTTGACGAGTTCATTTCAACAGTTAATTTGTTACCTACGAAAAAGTCAGCAGGCGATGATAAAATATCTAATATTATGATTAAGCAGGCGTGTCTAGCGGTAGGCTCACCTATATTACAGGTTTTTAATAAATGTATTGCAGAAGGCACTTTTCCAAAAATCTGGCGAATAGGCACAATAAAATTAATTCCAAAAGCCGGTGATAAACCACCAGACGATCCGAAATCCTACCGTCCTATAATGCTATTATCATGCTTAGGTAAATTATTAGAACGCATTATTGTTCCCCGCTTGCTACCCGGTGGCCCGAAATTTAATAATCAGCAATTTGGATTTACCGCCGGGAAGTCAACAGTGGATGCAGCCATCAAGGTCAGAAAAACAGTAAATCTATCGGAGTGTAAATATGTAGTAGGTATATCTCTAGATATCGCGGGTGCCTTCGATAATGCCTGGTGGCCCATGCTACAGAAGGCAGTCCACGTGCTACTAAACAGAGGCTGCTATCGTAATAATTATTATTTAATTTACTCGTATTTTTGCAACGGCGTAACAAAACTCCAACTCGGCCATTACACACATTTCAAAAACTTAACGCGCGGCTGCCCTCAAGGATCAGTACTATCGCCGCACTTGTGGAATATAAGTTTTGATGCTTTATTATGTGTTCCTTTGCCTCCTCTGTGCTCTCTGATAGGTTATGCTGACGATGGTTTTCTTATTATTCAAGCCAATTCGCGATCTGAAATTGAAAACAAGGCCAATAAGTGCCTCAACGTAATATCGAGTTGGGGCCACAAAATCGATTAGAATTTGCAGCACATAAAACCTTTCAAGTAGGTACTTTTAAAAGGTTCATTAATATCAACTTCTTGCATTAAACTGAACAACATCAATGTGAAACTTAAACAGTCACTTTGTTACCTAGGACTTAGAAAATAAATTTACATTCCTTGAACATATAATACAGACCGGTGAAAAAGCTAAAAGGAATTTCTATTGTTTCACAAAAATATCAACGTCGACATGGGGCCTTTCATTTAAAACATTAAAAATAATTTATAATGCGACGTACCTCGGCAGCATATGCTATGGCGCACCGGCTTGGGCAGATAGGGCTACAATAGGAGCGGCCCGTCGTAAACTTTTGCAAAGCCAACGTCTCGCCTTAATATTTTTATGTAAGGCATACCGTACCGTAAGTACTGAAGCACTCCCAGACTTAGCCGGAGTCCTACCAGTAGACTTAGAGATACAGCGTCGTCAGCGAGCACATACCCCATTGGGTACTGGGTACATAAAAAATCATCTCATGTATATGTGACTCTCCTCAAAACGCAAACTCGCCCATATAAAGAAAAAAATGTTTTTTTCGAGTTTGACAATAATTTTCTACTTAAACGTCTTTACATAAGCAGTAGATGATATGCCCAAATTATCCGTATTGATTTTACCAAACATTTTAATATATTGTTTGCGTTTGTGACAAAAATCTTCGGATTTTTTTTGAACTGTTAGGCTTTTTGTCAGGACTTTTTCAATTTCTAAATGGTAAAGCTATATATAATCACCGACAAATTCAACGTAACACTTTCAACCTTATTGCATAGTAAAAGTAAAATCAAAAGGTGGTACACCGGGTATGCCGACGACCGTACTTAAAGTGCAAGTTCTGTCTATGTGTCATAATAACGATTCCAAGATCTAACTTATGAAGCAATTTCTGTTCCAAGCAATCTTACTTGTCGGTTGGCTCCGACTTCCAAGGTCGTCCAAGTTCATTGGTTCATGCATACTATAAAGAAAAAGTTATTTGAATAATATCGTCTTGACCGATTCAACAGCAGCTAAAGCTCTTTATAAAATTTTCCAGTGTTGATGGTCTAATCACGAATGTTGCATATTGACATCATATGGAGAACATTAGTTAATTTAATTACTCACGTCATCGAAGACAGATCTAGTTTTACACTGAAATCTTCATCTAACACCAGGGCACACACTATTTATACTTAGTTTAGAAATTCACAACACATTCCGGCGTTTCTTTTATACCTTCCTACTTACCTAGTAACACATACATTTTAATATCCATTAACAAAATGTCGTCGTGAAATCTCAAATCACATAGGTAATAATAATAACAATACTTGGCATAAGCCCGTACCCGAGTCATTCATCAGGCAAATAGCCGAGACTATAGTTCGTTTTATAATAATAATAAAACAATTAATATTCACTAATGACTAATACATATATTATGATCCACGTGACGACCAAGCGCGCGCTAGGTAGTTTAAATATTATTATTTCTGCAGATTCTATTGTAGGTACGTCATAGGGGCATAAGTCCACAAATAATAGCATACTGCAGGGAGAACCAAAATGTTTATCAACACTAATTATGTGCAATAAATATTCAAATACACCCAAGAAACACGTCATTCATAATGATAACTAGCTGGTACCCGCAACTTCGTTTGCATAAAAGTAACGGAAACGGAACCCTATTTTTTTAAACCTAAAGATAAAGTAGTCTTATAACATCTGCCAGTGAAATTACCGTGAAAATCGGTCGAGCTGTTTCAGAGATTAGCCGGAACAAACACAGACAGATAGATTATTATCAAAATTATGCATTGTAATTGTAATCATAAAAAATGTCTTAAATAATATTTATTCGATGTTTACACAGTTATAGACTAATGCCAAGCGTAGCTTTATGTAACTGGATAAGACTTATAACTGGTCTCAATTTACTTGAATATGTTGGTTTGGAATTGCAACTGGGTTCTAACTTATAAGTTCTAACCCAGACTGAAACTGACTGAAAGCAGGTTACATAATGTCAACTAAAAAGCATTTTTGTTTTATGAAAGAAAAGCTGTTTTAAGTAGCTAATTTTTTTAAGTGAAAACTGCTTTAGCCGCGTTAGGCACTTTTTGGTACAGGAAAATCTTATATGTTGGCGTCACCGACATGCTCGTGACTGACTTGTTGAAACTCCATTCAAAATTATTTTACTTCTGACTTGACCTATATACCGACGCGACGACTTATGGATCTCAGTTTGTCATGTTTTTTCTTTTGTATTAACAAAAAAGGAACTTTCTGGATTCTACAGTTTATCGGACTACTCTACAAACGGTCGGATTTGGTACGGAGCGGAGCAAATCCGTGATCCGCTCCGTACTGAATCCGTACATGTGTTAGCACTTAATAATCGCCTGTGTTAAATTATAAGTACCTACTTTATTATTGTTCTAAATTTCTACAGTTGAAATTTTAATCCATTTCATACAAAACTCCCTAGGAACTTTCAGTAAAACTTCTATCACTTTACTAAATCGACAGACTTGACTTATTGACTTCACTGACAATTTATTTGGACTTTAACTAGACTTTAGACTTGAAGATTTAGAAATACGGTGTTGAAAACCTATACGAGAATTCTATTTGCCTGCCTTTTTAACTTGACACTGACAAATAGTTTTAATCCGTAACGCCACCAACAAATTAAAAAAAAAAGACATTTGACAGTTGACACTTCACAAATGACGGCGAAAACATCGTTGAATTCAATTCAAAGCAAGAAGTGTTAAGAATGATTGAGCAATTAGTTGTTGCGATTCAAACAACTAAGTTTCACTATTATTTATTTTTTTATTTTTATTTTTATTTCAACTAAATGAAGCCGGTTCTCAGGGTCTCGGTAGAGATCGAGTTTGATATGGTAGGGATAACGTTTTTTCTTTGTGTTGCCAGCTTTCAACTATAGTTCTGAATTAGTATCACTTACGCGATACTACATAGTGTTTTCAATAAATAACTACTAATCTCTTCGGACGAAACACTTCGTATAATAGGCTAGTTTCATCTACCAAAATCAAATGATACAAATTTGTTATTTATATAGTTTATATCATAAGAAATACGAATACAACAATATTTTGTTATATTATAAATATGCGATTTATTTACAATTTCGAAAATAAAACTGTAGTTTTATTATCGGTATGTCACATGACCTAAAACGCCTGCCGCCATATTTTTCTTGTGAGTGACATCATAAGAACATAATCAAATCGAATGAACAACAGCGAAAGTTAAATCTAAAGTTCATGCACTACACACTCACATATTATGACTTTTATTTGTTTCTGTTCTTATGACGTCACGATAATGGTTGCTGTCGTTTTGGCGCAAACATTTTTCGTTTAAATTTTAATATTTTTTTCTTTGCATAAAGAGATATTGTTTCCAGGAAATAAAAATACTAGTTGACTAACGAATCGATACGAACTTTTTAAAACATATATATTTGAAAAAAAATTTAGAATAGCCTATAATGATAGAACTTCACGTATAGGTAAGTCCGTTTAATCATTAATTTTAGCTGAAACACCGAAAATTCCTTAGTTTGTAGAACGACCCGTACGTCAAACATTTTGGTTTTAAATAACATATTATAAGGTTGTTGATACTATTTGCGATTGCAATAGAAAATTTATTGATTTCGTTGTTGAAGAATATTTTGTTTTAAGATATGTGGTAAATTAATAAATATTAAGGACCGATTTGACATTACTTATGTAACTTTGATTACTCATATTACTTTCAAACCATAAAATCCGAAAATTTTAAAGCTGGACAAAATCCAGACAAAAGTCTAAAATTTGGACGGATGGTAACCCTAACTATACCTACTTAAATAACTCAAATAACTCAAATTAGTTATGGTAGTTTTATAGTGATAAATTGCAATTTATAACTATAGCTTTATAATAAGAACAGTGCAACCTCGATATAACAAATCGAAAGGGAACAAGTAAATATTCGTTATATGAAGTAATTTGTTATATGAAGTAAACTAAAGGTGAGTACGTTGAGGTTAGGTCGGTCTAAAATAGTCGGTCAGTTAAAAAGAGAAAAAGACTTATCTTTAAATTTTAAAATTTTAGCCAATGTACTTGCGGGAATTCCGAACTTATTAGCTATGTACAACTTTTTCGTCTTTTATGAAAAAAGCGTGTCATAAACTGTCGCGACATGAATTATGAACATAGATGATAAGTAATACTATTGAAGTAGATATTGCACCTGTTTGACGGTTCAAAAATGAAGGTACATACAAATCCCGTAGATTTGGTATTAAAATTATATATAATCTATATAATATATAATCTATACCTATTCAAAGACCTTGATTTTCATAAGAACAGTGTTTATATGTTAAGTTTCCTTAGCAAATACACAATTCTCACAAAAATAAAACCTTTGAAACATAAAAATCCGACAATAAAACAAAACGAAACAAAATTTAACCAAAAAGGTAAAATATTTTATTTTCACATATGGTAATCGAAAATTATTATTGTTTAAACATGTTATACTACTTATACTCTGTTTAGATCCTATTTAATTTAAACGTAAGCGAATACTTATAAAGCTACTTATTCAAATGTCACTTATTTTCCGTGCAATAAAGAAATACACACAATGATTTGGTGGAATTTAAACATTTTGCTTACATTTAGATTAAATAGGGTCTGAACTGAGTTCACAACTTTACATTCTTAACACTTTTGAATAAATTATATGCAATAAAATAAATTAATCCGTAAATCTTTTTGTGTTATCAGTAAATAAAAATGGCATTTTACTGCTGAGAAAAAGAAACCATAAGTTAAACATGAGAACATCATTACGATCAATAAAGATTTAAGTTTTGTAGTAAATATTTAAATTTTATATAATTTTTGAATACACTCCAAGTTTTAAACTATCTTTAATTCATAAACATACTAAAACTATGCGACCAATGTCAAATTCCTGTAACATGTGACTAGGAATTTACATAAAGAATTGATAATATATATAATATTGAATAAATCTTGCCAGATATAATTTCATATAAAATTATCACCAATTATTAATATATACAACGTGTTCCTTTGATTTCCCATATTTAACTTAAGATAAATATTAGGACTATATTATGAAAACATTCAATGTTTACCATTAAATCTAAATCGAATTATGTATCAATATTTGGAGCACCACATAGTATCATCACCATTATACTTAATAATTTAAGATATCTATTATTATCTTTAAAACTATATACACACACCGGCGTATTTAGCGGAACATAAAATAAAGGTTTGATATCAGTGTCATATAAGGTTGCTGGCTGGTTTATACGTCATTTAATTTAAAAAGAAATATTTTCAAATTAAGAAAACAACTGAACATCACATTTTATGCAATTGTTTTAATTTAATCAAATACACCTTATCTGGAGCGAACTTCGAGTATTTCTTCGAGTAGGGATGATCGTTTCATTCGGCTTCGTGTACGTAGGAACCTCCGTTTGACGGCCGTCCAAGCCTGACATGAGTTAGAAGCAGTGCGGGGTGTAACCGTAAGTGAGCGTACGGTACGAAGAATGTTCGAAGAAGCTGATTTGGGTTCATTTGTGCCCGCCAAGGCTCCAAGGCTCGAGGTAAATCATCGTAGAAACAGGTTAACTTTTGCTCAGGAACATCGACTTTGGAACGCGGACCAATGGAGTAAGGTATTGTTTAGTGATGAGTGCAGAATTCTCTTAAATCAAATTGACGGCAGGCAAAGAATATACAGATGCAAAGGAGAACCATACATTCAGACAAATTTTGATATACAGTTGCATTTACAGTTGCATACAGTTGCATGCTACAGTTGTATACGGTGGTGGATCAATAATGGTTTGGGCGGGCATTTGTTTGGGAGCTCGCACAGATTTGGTAGTGATTGACAGAGGGAGTCTGACTGCAGACTGCTATATCAGAGAAGTTTTAGAAGAAAATATCGTACAGTTTGCCCCATATATCGGTGACGATTTTGTTTTTATGCAGGATAATGCTCGGCTGCATACCGCTTGGGTAACTCAAGCTTATCTAATTGATATGAATATCACTGTTATGGAGTGGCCGGCGAGATCACCGGATATGAATCCAATAGAGCACGTTTGGGACTTGCTGAAAAGAAAAGTTAAGCCCAGAATTCCAGCACCTACCAACGTGGGTGAACTGCGAATCGCTGTATTTGAGGAATGGCGGAGACTATCCCAGGAGACCATCGATAACATCATTCTCAGTATGCCTAGACGGGTAGAAACTTTAATAAGAGCACGTGGAGGAAATACGCGATATTAATCACCATTTTTATAATTTAAATAATTGTTATTTTAATATTAATTTTCACTTTTCCCGGGTACATGAAAAGTTCAAAAATGTACCATTTTTCACAAATAGCTTTTACTCGCAAAATCTGTTCTTAATGTGATCCTCATTTTAAGTAAAACAAATGAAACTCTAAATGACAAAAGAAGTGTAGTAAGTAGATTTTAAAATAAAACCATATTTTTTTAATTATGGGCCTTTTTTTTGTGTTCCGCCAAAACCCCATGGGAAATGAAGAATCACAACATGTATAAAGAACATTAGTTTGACAAAAAGAAGAAGAATTCCGTTTTATTTCTGTATCTAAAATACAAATCAATACAATAATTTTACGGCCTAACCAGAAAAATAAAAACTGGTCTCAGCGTGCTTTATTTTTTATTGCAGGAAAACTACGAAAAGCTGGCATGTGATTGGATAAATCTCGAACTTTCCTTATTTCATATACATACTAAAATCATGCAACAAATGTCAAATTCATGTAAGACACTATACAAAAATATACTGAGGAACGAACAATTTTATGTTAATATTTTACTACTATAAAACAAGAAATATAATGTGATCAGGCGTTTATTTTAGGAGTTAACGATATATTTGTTATGAAATAAATCCTGCCAGATATAATTTAATATAAAATTATCACCAATAATTATTATACAAAGTGTTTCTTTTGATTTCCCATAAGTTGCGAGTTTTATTGTTATTTTTAAGCTGACATTTTATACACCTAATATAATTCAATCCTAAATACTTTTATTTTATTAACATATTATTGACAATGACATTATGAATATTGTTATATTTAAGCTGATATTTTTATGTAATTTAATTTAAAACAACAATCTTTCCGTAGTGCTATTTTAACTACCATTATAATATTTACGTATTATCCTTGACATCTTGATATCACTTACTATTGTAAAAATTTCAAAAAATCTTATAACATGTAAGTAAATATAATTCTTAAATAAAGTAGGTAGTAGTTATAAACTGTTCAAGTTGTATTTTTTGATGATAATTGTGTTTTTTTTTAAATTGAACAATATTGTGCATGTCTATAATATACATAAACACTGTAAGATTATTATTTATATTAACTTTAAATGTAAAACTAGGACCATATGAAAATATTAAATGTTTACAATAATATAATCTGAATCGAAATATGTATAAATATTCGACGCACCGCATCAGCTCACCACCATTATACTTAATAATTTAAGATAGCTATTATCATTGCATGCATTTTAGAACCCCATGGGAAATGAAAAATTATGTTTTATAAAGAACATGAGTTTGACAAAAGGAGAAGGATCTCCGTCTTGATTCTCTATCTAAAATACAAATCAATAAAATAAATTTAGGGCCTAACCAGGAATATAAAAAAAACCTGAGAGTGTTTCATTATTTTATTGCATGAACACTACGAAAAGTTGGCATGTGTTCGGCTTAATCTCGAAGATCTGTTATTAGTGATTATATTTTTAATTTAATTTAGTGCATATGGCCAAGTTTCGTATATTCCCGCTCAAGTTACAAACACAATACCTTATAGTTTATACATAACATTAAACAATTGTAAACATCACTAAGTAGTAGCTGTAGGCTGGGCTGGTGATGATCTCTCAAACGAGATTAATACGTTTCTTTAAGTTTTTTTTTAAGGGGCATAATATATTGCAAAGATAATTTAATATTTTATGTTTAAATACAATATCGTTTGCTGTACAACTTGTATGAACTATCACAAATGCTGAAGATACTATGTATTTTCAACTTGGATATAACGAGCCCGCGCTATCAGATATTACAATACATTTCATATAAATCTTCAGACATCTTATAGAATACATAATATCAATATTGGTCTAAGATCAGATATATAGAATATTAGAACATTATATTATTTTCTTTTTCTTTTACTGTTTTAATTTACATGATAGTTTATAAATCAATTATACCATAAAAGTAGGTAAGTACTAAAAAATAATAACTACTCCAAAACTTAAAATGCTACAAAACAAAGAAATCTCCCAGGTCGTCCCCACCAGGCAGAGTACCTAGAAGGCTCAAAGAGTAAATCAAAGAAAATTATTATTAATAATATCCTCATCTAATATCGGTATTTATTAGGTATCTAGTGTGAAACAGGTTAAGTTATTAAACAATAAAAAGCAAAAGGAAGTGGCTCAGTGATGTTTGTTCGTAAACGCCCGAACAAAAGTTTATAGCAAAATCTAGAAATGTGTTATGGCGTAAGAGGTTAATACGATTATATTTTTAGGATTGTGACGAAATGAACAGTTCCTGAAACTTATTGAATTGACTATACGAATATATAGCTCATCTTCATATATAGCGCGGAATTATGTTTATACATTTTAAGGGCAGTGGCCATAGCCAATTTAGCCATCACATTTTTATGACTATACCAAATTTTATCCATTTATATTCATTCTTATAACAATCATAATATAAATACATAAGCCCAGTAGTTATGTTAGTATTTTTTTATAAAATATAGACTGTTTTTAATGTTACCAGCAATCTCACTTTTATGACTGTATTTCGTAAGCGATTGATCATTGCAAGGAGAATATTTCTCAGCTTATAATGTTCTTTTTGAAAAGCCAATAAAAAAATTATTTTTAAACAAAAAATTAAACCGACTTCCAAAGTAAGAATGCTCAAAAAAGTATGATATAAAACTTATTTTCTATTTCCCCTTTTAAGTTTGTCTAAAATTTTAACTATTTCTCTACTCAATCTTCATTATTTTGAAGTCGGTACCAGCCAAACAATATTTAATATAGAACTCATGTTCACCTTGTACCTTTTATATCATCATAATGTGATGATGATGATGATTACTCTAATTGACATATTGGTATATGCTTGCAGTTCTTTAAACAACGCCGAAATCCCTAAACATGTATCTATACGAAGTCAGGAGTTCTGTTCAGTACTTTTGGATCCAGGGGATACCTTGGTAGAAAATCTTACTTTTCCGTAGTATATGTCTGGACAATTTTTGTAAGTCAAAATCACAAAAGTGTCATATAAATTTCGAGGAGTTCCCACGATTCCTCATGGATCCCATCATCAGGTCACCACTTTGGTGTCAAAAAGACCAATTGGGGATTATACCCTTTACAGCAAATCGGTCCACAGGCGATGGAGTAATCGTTAAACATAATATATATATACATACGCGCAAAAACAAATATTGCGAAAACCGTACATTTTTCCGCAATAAAAGTAGCCTATGTGATAATCCAGAGTCTAAACTACATCATACCAAATTACATCAAAATCCCTTCAGTAGATTCTGAGATTAGCGCATACAAACATTCAGACAAACAGATAAACAGAGAGACAAAAATTCTAAAAAGCATTGTTTTGGGTTCTATGTCGTTCATAAAGCTTTTCTTATATAATTTCTTCATCTTCATCAGACAGCGACCAGTTACGATTTTATTATATGTATAGATTTGTTGCTATAGTGACAACAGAAATACATCTGTCTAGCTATCGCGGTTAAGGAGATACAGCCTGGTGACAGACGGACAGACAGCAAAGTAGCGGTAATAGGGTTCCGTTTTTAACATTTGTGTACGGAACCCTAAAAATTATTGTAAAAATCAATAAAAGGAATGTTTGTTTTAAAAGCATTCTTTTTTACTTACCGACTGCGATCCATACGGGAATATGCCTCCGACTGTCGAGGTAAAAGACGAAGATGATATTGCCTAACTCGTAGCTGCTGGCTATGAGCCCCGACAGGCTGGAGGGAATCTTGAAACGCTTCTTGATGGTCGTGATTACCGAGTCGATGTATCCCGAGCTCAACGCTTGTTGTAACGACACAAGGATTGATGGTAAAAATATGAATACCTGAAACAAAATATAATCTCAAATGCACCATCTATATATAAGTACTTATATATTGCGGTATCTCAGTAATCAAAACCTTTAGTCGATACGGAGGTTGTATGGAAATTACAATTAGACTACATTTTAACTCTTGTTGTATTTGTCCAGAGTTGAATTTCCAAAACCCTAAATTGTACAGGTCTTCCATATTCCGGATCATATAGCCCCAGCCTAAGAGCATACAATACATGTCGAAGCAATTCCTCAGTCCCATCAAAAATTATACAATACACACTGGTCTAGGTGAATGTAAAATAGAGGTGTTTCTCCAATATAGTCTGAAAAAATTAATTATTAAAAAAAGTCTAATCACAAGAGAATAATTTTATTCTGGATTGTACATATGTAGATAGAAATTGAAAGCACATATGGACTCTCATTGATTTTCCAGCATGATGGTTGCCCGGCCCACTTCCGCCTCGGCGTACGCCAGTGGCTAAACCAAACTTACCCACATCGCTGGATAGGTCGAGGCGGGCCAATTCCTTGGCCAGCACGGTGTCCCGATTTGACCCCGTGTGATTTTTATCTTTGGGGTCATATGAAGGCTTTGGTGTATACTACACCCATAACTACTGTAGATGAGCTCAGAAGCCGCATAAGAAATGCAGCAGAAGAAATCAAAACTAGTCTTACTACCAGAATAATCAAAACACAGGTACGGAGAAGACTACGGGCCTGTATCAGAAACAGAGGTTCACATTTTGAACAAGACCTAAAGTAGAATATTTATTATTAAATTTAATTAAACATTGATGTTTTTTAAACACAATAAACATAATTAAATTCAAGTTTTTCCTTTTATTTTAACCTTATCGCAAATAAATCGATTTAGACATTATTTCATTTTACTTCTAATATGTTTACTACAACGTCATATTTTTATGTAGACATTTGCACTAATGAGCAAAGCTAATGAGATAAGGAAGTTATTTAGAATATTTGTACGCATTGTATCATACATTTTTTTAAGAAATTCACCTGTTTTTAAGAAAAATGTGCATTTTTCTTAAAAGAAAATTCTGTTTCATGTCTCATAATGAAAAATTCTCGCTTAGTTTGTCCCTATTTATTCCTTAAAAATAATATTTGACTCATTGACGGTTAAAATACATAAAAAAATCACTAAAAAGACAAACATTTTTAAAAATACGTCATGTCAAAGTCAAAATGTCGAAAATAAAGAAAAAATATTTTGAAATTTCAATAACTTTGTAAATATCAACTTTCGGATAGGGGATGCCATGAAAAATATTACTGTAAATGAGGTCTACTTTCTGTCTTTCAAAGGAATGTATCGAATTTCAGGTCACCCTGTATAGTGCCGATCTTAGAAAACTTCGATAGCGCGATTCATTGTGGCGCTAATTGGTCCGCCACAGTACCATAGTAGTATATTTAATACCATAGACCACATACATATGGTACTTTTTACTTGTTTCTGATTGGCTGAAACAGCGCGTCTTCTGATCCCCTAGTGCAATAATTCCCAAAGTGGTCCACGGGAGACTCGACGGGGGTCTACGTTGGACGTGACAGAAACTGGGGGTCTACGTTGGACGTGACAGAAAATGGGGGTCTACAATCGTAAGCAGGGGTGCATGAAAATTAATTTGGTTTCGATAGTGAAGAACTAAAATGTTGGCTTGTTATTTTAAATAAATATAATGTACCTAATAAAATACCTAAATGAAACCTTCGCAATAAGACAATTTACAAATAAATTGAGAAAAAAATGGATAGTTCCGAACTGGGACCTACTTTATTATCAAATAATTAACCCTATCAAGCAATCAATTCTAACCTTTTTTTTTTCGAAAACTGTTAATTCGTCGTTGAAATTCAGCCACAACGCAAGTTTCCATAGATAGATCTAATCTTCATTTTTTTTCGAGATTTAGAAATTGGTAGTAATGTAGAATGTAGATGAAGCTTTGAAAGTGGTCTATGAAACAAAAGAGTCTGGGAACCACTGCCCTAGTGAATGGTATCGAAAAGTCAAAACCGCCAAAAAAATTACTTACGTGGTATTAGAACTCATGCAACGATGTCGGTCAAATCGCCCACTGTGCATTGCCATAAAATGTCCAAAATATATTATTCATTCGCACTATTTTTGTTTCTATATTCCAGTTTGTATGTGTAGACTGCATTTTGTATAGAAACATGACCTTTCTTGGGTGCAATCTTAGTTTAAGGATATTAAATTCAGTCTACAGGGACGGAGCTTTCTTTTACGTACCCAACTAAAAACTTTCCGGCATAGTTTAGAAGATAAAAAAAGTAAATAAAAAGAAGGATTAATAGTGCGGTAATTCCCCGGTGCATAAGTGTGAGTGTGGAACCAACGTTTACACGAAATGTCCTACCCCTAATCACATACTGTGGGATTAAGGATCATACATTGGTGGGAACCTTATATAAAGGTTTTGGGTTGACAAAATTCGTTAATTAGAGGTATTTACACTTTTTTCAACCGACTTCCAAAACACAGGAGGAGGTTCTCAATTCGTGTGTATGTTTTTTTTGTATGTATGTTACGCGATTACTCCGCCGTTTGTGGACCGATTTTCGAAATTATTCTTTTATTTTAAAGGGTTGACTCCCAAGTTGATCTTTTTCCAAGGTCCAAGGTGATTCAAGGTGATTTTGACTTTTTTTGAAGTACTCAACTCGAGCATATCAAGCTACCAAAAAGTTACATGTTGTGCCAAGGTATACCCTGGATCCAAAAGCACTGAAATGAACTTCTCAGTCTTTGAAGATACACGTTTGTATATTTCAGCATTGTTCATAAAACTGTAAGTATATGTCACTATCAAATAATCATCATCACCACCACCATCATCACACCATACATCATGGCATTATGTTGATATAGGTATTTCTCATAGTATTTTACACTGATATCGATTTCTTTGATCATTCACAGCTACAAAAAGGTGAAATTTTGTGCCAAGGTGTACCCTGGATCCAAAACTTAACTTAGAAAGACTTAACTGACTTAAAGACTTAACAGAACTCCTTAGTCTTTAAAGATACACGTCTCGAAATTTCAACATTGTTTAAAGAACTGCAAGCACTTGTCATTATTAAATAATCATCATCACCAATGTAGTATTTCGCTATCGCTCGCTTGGCCGCTACATGATGACTGATATCTAAACTGTCACTGTGACACGTCAACTGTCACCTGTGGCTAGAGCACTCGAGATAGTATGATATCTATGCTTATATACACAGTCATACACTACATCCCTTCCTTGTTTTAATTTATTTTGTGTATGTATATCGACGGCGCCTACGTACATTATTGTATCTGAAACATTCTACTTTTCAGGACAGCGTTTTAAAGTTTATTTTTCATATAACTTTGCCCTTAGTGGTTAGATCCTTACAAAAATTTGCATAAACAGTATTATTAGGATAACAAATTAGTACATTATATCAAAAAACCAAAATGTTGAATAGTTTTTACGAAAATTGAGTTACGATAGTATACCACGTAAATATGAGCTTGCTCTCTTAACGTAACTGGCACTTCCAATTATTTCTAGGAACTGCATGAACAAAAATGTATCAGATTTTCCGATTCCAATAATCTTCGTTGGTATTTATAAGGAATATTTTATTGTAAGTGTCACATTCGATTATGTACTTCGTACTTTTCTTTCCCTTTTTTCTTTTGCTTTTCTTTTTTCCCTTTGCAAACACTTTTCAGCTTAGCTGACTTTAAGTCGTTCATCATCATCGTGAATTCTGACGCTCAACCTGGGATATTTCTGTGTCTAACAGGGTACGGTATAAAGGAGTACGTTTGCTTTTTGTTATGACTACGCAGTTACTTTCGATGTATTTCCTTAACGACTGGATAATATCTGTTTTAGATTTTGTATTGTGTTTAAACTAGAAATCGTACAGTAACATTTACTTCACCTAACGTCTAACGTAATCCGCCTCAAATGACAAGAAAATTCCACTAAGGAAAGTTCCCATTACATTGATGTCTATGTCTACCACCGGCACGTTCGGTGGTTCTCACCTTTCGTGTAGTTGTAGCTTATACTAGAGTGCATATTTTATTCTTAAATACTCCTTCAGTCGTTATAAAACGTGTAAAATAAAGGAGTGATAATGTTTGAAGGTGAATATATGTCCCTTATATAGAGTTCACTGTGAAAGTAGCAGCGTGGAAATAGTTACTTTTTACTTCCATACATTTTTATTTCATTAGCGTATCATGAAAAATGTTGACAGCCCTAGTAACAATTAGTGTCTTACCAGTGCAGTGTAAGCGCTAGGACATTGACATGGACATCAGCTGCGCGCCCCCCACCGCCGCCGCGCCGCGCTGCTTGCTTGCGAGTTGCGACTCGCTATTATCATAGTTCGAATTGTCGATTATTCAGACGTCGTCAATCTTACACACGCACAAAATAAGTAGGTTACTATCCCGATTATTTCATTTAATCATTAGTCGGTAAACGGAAACGTAGTAAAATATCACAGACATTGTCATCACTCTCACACACTTAAGTAGGTAATTATCGATAGCAATAATTGAAATTGAAATAATAGTATATCACTTACTTATTAGTCAAAACGTAGTTAAATATCACAGCTGATGTCGTCACTCTTACACACTTAAGTAGGTAGGTACTTCTCCCGATTATGTCACATAATAGTTGGTAAACGGAAACTTAGTAAAATATCACAGACGTAGTCCTCACTGTTACACACTTAAGTAGGTAAGTATCCCAATTATTATGGTCAAAAATGGATGTTGCCCGTCGTCACGCAGTGTACGCCATATCACCATGTGATTGGCACCCGCTCGTCGCGTGCTGGTCCTTGGAGTGTCTTCAAAATGTCGCAAAATTTATTCCTCCAAGTGCACATGTATCGTACACGGACGGCCTTCGCTGCGCTCTGCGTGGAAAGAACAGGTACCCTGAAGCCGAAGACACAAGTTCCTGAACACGCCAAACGGCGGCTGGTTTCGCTGTTCAACTGGTGGCCTTCCCTCGATGAATCTTTGCCGGTAAATTTCACGAGCTTCATTGATACTGTTACTGCTCGCTGCAGCACCAACACACAAAATCATATCGTAAGACTCGTTGTTGCCATACTGGTGACGTGACATGGTTAAGAGATACAGAGAGTCTAAAAATGATACAAAAAGGCGCAACTGTTGAAGTTATTAAGAAAACTTTTTTTTAGGGTTCACTAACAAAATTTACTATTTGAAAATTATCATTCAGTTCTTTCATTTAGTTATCATTAGTAACTAAAATAAATAAATAAAAACAATTTCTTTTTTTTAATAAAAGCGTGTTAGGTACGTGATTACGTTTTACAAGCAAAAGAGATTATAAAATAATTTATTTTTTGTTCTAATATGTGATAATGTTTCTTTAGTTTTATAATTTTTACTTTCAAAATGATAATAAAATTTCATATGATTGGTCCAAGATTTAAGCCTTATGAGTAAAAACATACCAGGATAAAATCAATATCATCTTTACTAAAAATAATTTATGCGGAACCACTAAAATTAAGGAATTAATTCCTACAAATTTGTGGGGGGAGCTAGCATTCATATGTTTTTTTTTTATCGAAGCCATCATTGGACAGGCAGCATGCGTAAACTCATCCCGGCGGACCAATGAAATGCTCTCGAAGGAATGCCGCTGACAGTTGACACAAAGGATTTAGACTAGTCCACGTGTACAATCACCTGATTATAAAGTTGATGCAATGACCTCTGAGTGCTGTCACTTGAATATTTTTTGCGATATGTCAAATTGGTTTTTCTCCAAAATTGTATGGTTTACAAATTTTTGCTACTGCTTTTCGGGTAATACCTAAACGAAGAAACATGCCAGTAAATTTATATCACTCAGATTTGTTAAACCCTGTATATGTATCCTGCAGTGGTTTGTAACCGGGTTTAGTATGTCAATTTGGATATTTTACAACAGCTGTGGACAATGTATTCTAATTTCATACACTGATGATGATGTCTGTTTGACCCCTGAATGCCTTGTTCCAATTTCTGTCGCATAGAAAACCTATATCGGATATACCATGCTTTATTATCAATTTAAATCACTTTTACACTGCGAGTCCCCCAGCCTATATAACATTAGAATTCGCTATCTTCATCAATTTCCAATACCGAATTAAAGTCAACTGGAATTTTACTCTTATATCTGTCTCTTGACTTCAATGTTATAATAATAAATCTTCTGTTCTCCATCCTACAACTATTTATATCATTTCCTTTCTCAAAGGTCGCATGCAGCAAATCCACAAAACTATCTGAAATGATCCGTCAGCTTGCACTTTCCTCAATTTAAATGAAACTCTAAACCATCTTGTTTGTCTCTTCGTTTCTTTCCCTAGTGTCAAGACTTTCGCGTGCAAAAGTCTCAGATACGGATATATTACTGAAGCAATAACCTCGAAAGAGAATAATAATCATACTACAGGTCGCTCTAGGTTAGGAAATCACCGATAATAAATTCATATCTTTTTTTTGGTTTGAACTTTATATTTTTGCCTCATAAATATAAAATAATAAAAATATGTAAATGTTGTAGCTTGTACATAGAGTAATTTACTTTTTGTGTGGAATTGTGGCAGACAGTCAGATTCACAAACATCAACGTGTAACAAAATTGTATCTATCAAACGCGCGGTAGTTACCGAGGACTGAGGTAGTGTTTGTTGTTGTTATTTTCATTATTGTATTTATTTCTAAGCATTATATAAAACAATATTAGATTTATTAATACCTTACTCCACATAAACTTTAATTTACAGGACAAATTTCCTACTCCTCCGTTCGCACGATTCTCGTATAAATGTACTCAAAGTTTTTGTTCACGTACTTAAATAATATATGATAAACAGTAATAATTTGTTAAAATGAAAATAATTATGTAAATATATAACTCACTCAACCCAGAGTAGCTTATCATTGTTATTCGAAGACAATAAGAAATTTCACTTGGACGGACTGTAGTCCGTCAGTCCGTGCGATTGTAACCTAGCGTCTGATACATGAATTGACAACCGGCACGGCCCCATTTTTAGGTAAATTTGGCAGGTTTATTATTCTATGACTATTTAAGTAATAAATAAGATAAGTATATGACAAAATGACGAACCTGACAATGTTTGTTTACATTTTTCCCTTGTCTCGTGAACCCCACTTTACTAAATGTTAGTGAAACTCCTATTTGTAGCATCCTCGCTCCTCTTTTGCTCCTCCTTTATTCAAATCGACTCCTGTGTTCATAATGTTTTGTTATGTTGGCTAACTAGGCGAACCATAAAATGGACCCTGCTTTGATGCAAAATACGAATCAACTATATCCAGTGATATTACAAAAACTTCTTGCAAGTTCTAGCAACCGAAAAGTAATGTATGACTACATATTATACTGCAAATACTACAAATACTGGCTCGCCATTGCTCTACCACACACGTCCCGCTCGCTTGGCCGCTACATGATGACTGACATCTAAACTGTCACCGGGACACGTCAACTGTCATCTGTGGCTAGAGCACTCGAGATAGTATGATATCTTTGCTTACATACTATAGTCATACACTATAACCACCATCATCACACTATAACCACCTACATCATGATATTATGTTGATATAGGTAATTCTCATAGTCTTTTACACCGGTATCGATTTTTTGAACATTCACAGCTACAAAAAGTTAAATGTTGTGCCAAGGTATACCCTAGATCCAAAAGGACTGAATAGACTACTTCTTGTGTCTAAGTAAAACGTATCGGTTTCTTGATTACCCGTCCACTTCGCGATGTTTTATGAGTTAAAACTATGTTTGAATCATGAACCATATTATATTATCGTGTCCATCATCATTACCGTTGTCACTGTATCTACTTTAAAGTCATCGTCATGTAAATAAGCAGGTTTTAGTCGATCTACTGAGACTGTTACCTCTTTATTACCTAATTGGATCTGAAAAGTCTTTCCTTTCCTACTTATGACGCTGTACGGCCATAATACATTCTTTGCCATTGTACAATATTCCTCGATTCTTATAGCGCGATGAGGCCGAAATTACGTAGAACGAATTCAAATTTTGACGTTCTAAACATGACATTAAATAAATTAATATTTAAACGACAAAGAAGTTTTTTTACAATTTTACATTTAACATTTTTGAAGAAAGGTGACTAAGGTTCAGTCACACTGGCGCAAAATCTCGCGGGAACCGTACTATTAATTTTGGGAAATTAATAGGAAATTGAGACTTGGTAACACGTACTCGCGCAAATTTACTATCTACGCTTTATTTATATATTCAATTCAATTCGTTTATTTGCTCTAAAAATGGTAACAATAGTTGGTAACAAAATTTATAGGCTCTGGCACTTTTAGCTATATATATAAATAGCATGCAAATATTTATTACATTAATTTAAGTTCTAATTTTTCAAAATTATTACATTATTATATATTGTATTCTAATTATTTCATTAGTAATTACGTGTCATACTGTTAGGAAGTTTAGTAGATAACAAAAAAATAAACACAGAAAATCACACACAACACAATAAAATTAATAATAAAATTCGCAAAATATTAGTAGTCAGTACATAACATATTATGATGTCAATCGAGTAGATATTTGTCGGTAATTACAATAACATGTCAGGATTATATAATAGATGTCATAAATCAGTAACAAAATAAATATACAAACGAAACACATTTAAAAATAATAATCACAATAATAATATTATAATGGTCATTAATGTCATAGTAATTATTGGAGTTGAAGTAATGATTAATTCAGCATAGATTCATTATGTTATTATACTATTGATTATTATTTTTTTGTTTAAATAATTCCTCTACCGAGTAGAAGTTTTTAAGTTGTAACCATTTAATTATTTCCTGTTTAAATTTATTATACGGTATCTTTTTTATATGACTTGGGATAGCATTATATGCTTTTATGCACATGGCATAATATTGTCTCTGATACAATACATTTTTCGGGATAACGTCAAGTGCACTAGCCTGTCAGGATTTCTCTTATCCCTAGGGTATATGTCACGTGCCTTTTTGAAAGTTTTATAATTTATTTTTACATAATTCACTAATTCTTAAATGTACATGCTCGGTAAAGTCATTATATTTAATTTTAGAAATAGTGCTTTACAGTACTCATATGGCGGCCTACCACAAATAGCTCTTACACATTTTTTTTGGGCGATGAAAGCTTTGTTCATATCCGTGGAATTACCCCACAGTAATAGGTCATACCTTAGGACTGATGCTACATATCCATGATAGGCTGATAGGACCGTATGCATCGATGCCACTTGTTTGAGTTTACTAAGCACAAATACAAATCTGTTTATTTTACTACAGACGAATTCTATGTGGGCCTTCCAATTCAGGTTCTCATCAATATACAAACCAAGGAATTTTGTATGTGTCACCTTTTCAATACTCTCATTTTCATATGTAATTTTTCCACGGCGGGCTTGGTCCAATAATTTTTAAATTCAATGAAATTGGTTTTAGTTACATTTATCTTTAAGTTATTGTTAGGCATCCAGTTAATTACAGTTTTAATTAAATTATGCATATCAAGGTATTATTATTGTAATTATGTATTAGTATGGATATGTCATCTGCAAAAAGAGTGCAATTATAAATTTGTTATGTCTGGAAAATCGTTAATATAGAGCAGGAACAGGACTGGACCAAGAATACTCCATTGGGGTACTCCTACTCTATTGACTCTACATGTAGATTTCACGGCTGTTAAAATATTTTGGTTAATAATAGTAATAATTTCTGTATACTGTTCTCTATCAGATAGATATGATTCTAACCAGTTCAAAGCAAGACCTCTGATACGCAGATTGCTATTGATACGCAGTGGGACACGAAGGTCAAGAGCCTTTGACTTCGTGTCCCACAAAGTGCTGCTGGCACTTTTTGATATGTTTTTTGATATGTCAAGGCTCTTGACATATCAAAAAAGATGCAAGTTGTTGACTTCCTGTCATTTAAGTACTTGACTATATTTATTACTAATTTAGTTGCTGCTGTGGTTGTGATTTTATTACTTTGAAATCCGAATTGTTCTTGTTTAATTATATTATGCTTTTCTATGAACGTTGTTAGTCGCTTCCACATTACTTTTTCGAAAATCTTTGACAAAACAGGTATGAGTGTTATTGGACGGTAATTTTGTAATAGTGACATATCTACTTTCTTATAAAACGGTTTTACTACCGATGTTTTGAAAAGATCTGGAAATGTGCCGATTTCGAAAGAAAGATTAGTCAGATAGGTAATTATAGGTGTTATTTAATTCCTACAGTATTTTACAACCTTAGTAGATACTCCGTTATATCCTTCCGATTTAGTATTTTTAAGTGATCCAATTACAGTATTTATTTCTAAGTAGGTACATATGGATTCAGAAAGATGGTGTTTTGAATAAAAGTATTATTAGTATTAGATGGTAATGTATTTTGTATATTTGTCAGAATAATTAAATAATTATTAAATTTATTATCAATGTTAGTAGGATTACATACTATGTCATTATTTTCATTTTTAATTTCATTAATAAGGTCAAAATTATCTAATTTATCATTAACTTGACTGTTTATAATTTTCCACGATGCTCTGCATTTGTTTTTGGCAGCTGCTAGTAGGTCATTATTAAATATTTTTCTGTGCGTTGTTAAAGCTTTTACGTAATATATTAGTATATATTTGATATTTCGATTTATTTTTATAATAAGTAAATCTAAGATGTCTTTTTGTTTTGCAGCTAGTTTTTATACCGTTAGTAATACACGTGAGCTTTTTATATTTCATTGTTTTTTTTATTATTTTGAAAGGGAAACAAATTATAAAAAAGAAAAAAATTCATCATAAAAATAATTGAATGCTGTGTTTATATTATCTTAGCGTCTGAAAACATTATTAAATGATAAACAGCTTAGGTAGTAGCGGAACTTTTCCAAATTTTCTTGAGAATAATCCTTAATGTAAACATAGTATGTTTTTGGTATATAGTCTTTATTCATAACTGGAATATTCAGTATTTGAGCCGTGTTATGGTCCGAGAGTTGTAATTCATGCAAATACCCTGAATCATTCTTTACATTGCTTATAATGTGGTCTATACATGAAAGTTGTCTCGTGGGCTCCGTTATACGAGAGGAGAGATTATAATTCATCAAAAGGAAATTAAATTTGTCTGTTGATGTTGAGGCTTTGAGTGTATCTATCTGTTTAAGTCACCAGCTACAATCACTTTTTTTTTTGATTTTTTGTGAGGTAAAATAGAATTGTGTCTAATTTATTTAGAAATATATTAACGTCAGAACTTGGAACCCTATACAAACAAATAACTATGGAGTTGCAGACTGGGACTTCTATTCCGCAACATTCGAAGACTTTATCTGTTCCAAAATTACTTTTATGTATGTCAACTCTTTGAATAGCATTCTATTTTTTATATTTATACACAGACCGCCTCTATTTTTGTTACTTGTTCTACAGTAGCTAGAAACAGTATGATACCCATTTAATTTAACATTTTGCACGTTAGTTGAATTTAAAAATGTTTCTGTGAAGCAGAGAATGTCGGGTTGCTGGTTTATATCATTAAATTCCAAAATGGTGACATTAATGAGATCCTGTTTTGAAAGAAGCCCTCTATATTTTGGTGTAACAGTCTGATTGTTAGCGATTCTTTTTTTGTAGCATTATTGCAAGTTGTTACTTTATTAGGTAAACTATCTGAATCAATGTTTATGTTATTAAATGTAATTTTAGGGATGAAAAAACTGATTTGTATTGGACTTGTTAACAATAATTGGGAAATAGTACGGTATTGTTCCTTTTAGTGGCAGAGTCGGTAATACTGACAAAGAGTCCTGTAGATTACAATGTTAAGTATTTCTTCCAGTCATAAATGTTGACAGATTTGTTAGTAGAATGTTTATAAAAATAGTATTTCTCATCGTAGTCAAACTGATCAATTGCATAATTAATATACCGGCAACAAATATTATATACCAGCAATAAATATAGGTAATAGTAGTAGTTATATTAATAACCCTCTACATATAGTCTTTTATAAACATCAATAAATTTGCTTGTAGGAAAATAGTTACAGATACCTTTTAATGTGTTATTCAATTTTATAACATTAAGATGCTTATTCTCTACGACACTCACGATAAATGCAGGACACGGTAAATGCCTTAAAGCAGCACTAAGCTCTATCATCACTTCCGTGGGGTTTTTGTCGTGTTCACCGACTTGTAATACAACGCGGTCGTCCTGGGTAAGGGTAAATTGTGAGCACGTATTTAAAATTTCACGCGTGGTTCCTCCTAGCTTGATAAATGATGTTACATTATATTGATGTATGTTGTTGTATCTTGATTTAATCAAATTTTGCGCAAATTTCTTGCAATGTTCGCCACCTATGACATAAAATATATATTTTTGTTTGTTTTCTTTCCAATGGTTTATTTTCTTCTCAGGTTCTTGGCTGATGGTAGGCACTGTTTGGCTCAAGTTCAGGCTTAGTTTCTCGCAGCTAGGTGGCTGGATATCACTTTTGAGATTAATGCTCCTTTTTTGTAAACTTTCTGAAGAACTTAGAATGACCTCGGGTACGGATGGAAGCGGGTCTATAGATGTTTTGTAGAGATGAATTTAGTACATGATCCGTATTGTCAAAAAAGGAGGTTTCGCTGCATTCGGTCATTAATTTTCTGAAGTTGTCTTGTATTGATCTCCTATTATTTTTCCTGGAACATAGAATTTGTTTTTATGTGTGCTAGAGGACTTGAACAAATATCTTTTAAGTGCTTAACTGATGATTTTGCCGAGAAATTATACGCTTTAGGTAATTGTTTTCTAATAGTATGTTGTCTAGTTCCTCACGCGTGCTTTCAAGTTGAATCTTTAAATCATTTATTTCACTTTTTAGTTCGCTAATCAGTCCACTGTATAAACCTGTTGACAAATCGAGACTTTTACCGTGAATTTCACTGTCTGATGTATTTAGCGATTGGAAAAATTTTTTCAAGATCCATTGATTCCGATTTGTAACAGTGTTTTTTTCTAAAAGTAATGTTCTGACTGGACAGATTTTCACAAGACATTTTTATGCGAGATAATTTCAGCGCCCTCTATTATTTATCTTATCTGATGTGATTATACACCGTTTGAACACTATGTCTCTGCTACATACACTAATGTTATTAAAATGTTTCAATTAGTTTGTAATCTGATCAGTTTTATTATTATTATTATGCTGCAGTCATTTTTTTTAATGATAAAAGGAGTACTAGCAATAACAGTAGAAGCAAGAAAAGTAGAAAAAGGGACACTTTGTTTGAATAGCGAACCCACTACCAATAGAGATCTTATAGTGTTGTGGCAGAATGTGTCAATCGACTTGTGACGATCATATCTAAATTTCAGTTCTGTAGCTTCACTTTATATTGTTTAGTCAGTTATAATTTTTCAAATTTATTTGATACCACCAACACTTTTGTCACAGAAAATGTACATTTGTTTTTTGTTTTAAAGAAGAATTTTTGGTTTTACACATTAATTTCACTTTCGTATAGTGTGGTTTTTTAGTTTTCCAATATTTAGTCCGGAGAGACCATTAATAATAGCTCCCCACACTGATTTCAGTGACGGTGGCCGGTTAAATTGAAACCAGGCCAGCTACGCAGGAGTTATTTTATAGTGCCCAAGTGTGTGCGCAGTACACAAGAGCACTCTCTCTTCCTTTACTCTCGTAACCCAGTGGGACAAATAACCGACACGACTGGTGAGATATCAGGCGCAGGTCCGACTTTTTACATGCCCATCCGACGCATGGATCATCTTTCTTGTCAGACAATCAGGTGATCAGCCTGCATTGTCCTAACCAAACTTGGAAACTAAGATTTTTTGTTGTTCCAATGCGGGAATCGAACCCACGACCTCCGAGTCGAGAGCCAAGCTCTAAACCACTGGACCACGGAGGCTGTTAAAGACCGGAGGCGGAGAGACCATTATTTACACTATTTCACAAGATTCACTTATTCACTATAGGAACATAAAATTTACTATAACTGGTCTATTAAGTCACTTAGTCACTAGATAACACTTACACAATATTTATTAAAGTGTGTTAATAGTTTTATTTACTTTTTAGCTTTAATAAATAACTTTGCTATTTTTAAAGTTCAAAAATTTACAGAGCCGATGTTTACACGTCAAACGCCATCTGTCGTCGATATATAATAGACGATTATTTACAAATCGATATTATTTATGTGCTTCAAGGTTTTCAAAACTGTCTTCTGGAAAATTTATTCTGCCGAAACATAACACGCTGTATACTCAAAATCTGACGCGTCACTGCGCCCTTCCCTCAGGGGAAGCTCAAGTCTGTATAATAGGTAGTTATACGAGGGCGGCACTGAAAATTTCGGGAATCAAGGAAGTGACACAATATTACTATTTAAAAATGTATTTACTGCTTTTCGAAGTATTCTCCGCGAAATTTGACACATTTTTCCATACGATGGAACCAATAATTGAAGCAACCATTCCATTCGGAAATTGGGGTCTCCAAAATGGCCGTTTTGTAGGCGTCCACAGCTTCTTCAGGTGATGAAAATCTCTGACCACGCAATTTATTCTTTATTTTAGGGAAAGTATAGAAATAATTAGGGCTTAGGTCGGGGCTGTACGGCGGATGGTCTAATAATTCTATGATTTCTTGCTCTAAAAACTCTTTTGTTCTGTGCGCAGTGTGAGAACTCGCATTGTCGTGATGGAGGATGATGCGGCGGTTGCAGTTCTCTTTACGGAGTTCAGAAATGACCTGTGGCAAACAAATGTTAGCATACCATTCTGCATTAACCGTTCTTTGTCCCTCAATAGGAATAGTTTGTTTTGGAGACAAACGTGGCCACCATTTTTTTTGCAACACTCCGTGAACGAACAATTTTTGTTGGCTTTAACTCATTTTCGAACACCCAAACTCGTGACTGGTTTTTTGTTTCGGGTTCGTACGCGTATATCCAGGATTCGTCACCTGATACGATGTTGTATACAGCATTTGAGGATCCTGCGTGGAATCTTTCGAGAGTTCTGACGCACCAAGTAACGCGAGCCGCTTTTTGCTCTTCACAGAGCAAATGCGGTATCCATCGGGAAAACAACTTTTTTACACCTAATTGTTCATGCAAGATTATTTGTATTTGACTCATGCCAATGTCTAAAGTTGCCTGAATTTCGCGGTATGTCACATGTCGATCTTCCTCAATCAGCTTACGCACAGAATCAACGTTTTCTTGGGTGACTGCAGTTTTTGGACGACCTTGACGGGGATCATCACTGAGCTTGACACGTCCACGTTGAAATTCAGCAAACCAGCGATAAATTGAGGTTTTGGATGGGGCTTCATCACCAAATGCAGAAATCATCCGGTCAACACACTGTTTTTGTGTTAAACCACTTCGAAAGTCATAATAAATCATCGCTCTAGAATTTTCTCGAGTCAATTCCATTTTCTCAACGACTAAACAAGTTTGACAAGACCTTGTGACAAGACCGAGAATCTTTTTTTAAATAAATAAACGGTATTCGATTTTTAAAACCAAGGAGTTTTAAATTAAAAAGATTTTAATATGACAGGAACAGTGGAAATATTCCATTCCCGATACTTTTAGTGCAGCCCTCGTAGGTATAAGGTAGTACCCATACTCGTTACCTTTTGAAGACCCTAATCTGAATCCCACAGCACTACTAAGAACCCTTAAACCTATTTAGTTTCGCCCTGTCTGCCCTTACGTTATGTTAGTAAGAACAATTAATTGTACCTAATCAATGATTGAAATTGATGAAATTAGAGGTCATTGTCATTTACAAAAAATACAACAAAAATAATCATCACGATCATTAAACATTTGTATTTTTCCGGGCGCAAGAATAATTTCCTAGCCTAAGAATCAATATTTATGTAGTCCCACTCATAAATTACCCAGAAATAGAACGCTAACGAGATTCGAAAGCATATAAAATCAGCTGATGTATTGAAAATTCGCCATCTTACTCATATCCACACGCTACACCACTTTTAAACAAGGGTCTAGCCTTGTTTAAGCGTTGGTTATATTAGTATGGAAATTATAACGTCGCTATACAGGCCTTATGTCAAAAAAATGATTATTAGTAGAAGAAATCTTAGAACGCCTGTATATGCAGTATGTAATTTTTTATTAGTAAGGGGGCTAAACGATAACATTTTAACATCATGTTTTCAACACATCCTTAAAAGTTAAGCGTGCTACGATGCTCTTGAAACCTAATAAATATTCTCAACATTTATTAAGTAGGTGCCAAATTTCATTTCTGTGACCCTACAATAGGCGACTTGACCCATATTTAATTTCATATATTGAAGGATCATTTCCTTTAGTGCTTGGCTTAGTAACTTAAACGTATTCTAGCGATATCATAAATTAAAAACTTAAGAATAATAATTAAAGTTGATTTGTTTTTATAAATTAAAAACTCAAGATTGATAAATATGTATTTTTGTTTTTTAATTCCTACTGATGAAAACACATCGAAGTCACTTTTGGAAAGGATGTGACGACACAAACACACTAAACACATGGTGTACAGGACTGTATAAATTCACAGGGGTTCAACCGCCGGCTCAGATTAGACTCGAAGATAGAAGATAGAAGGTTACACCGATTTGGGCAGAGCCGGGGCGATAATAAAACACTTATTTGAGGAGAACGTTTTTTCACTTTTTCGATTTGCTTACCTGGCTCATGGCAATGCCGTATAGAGAGCCCCGCCCGTACGCCTCTTTCGGGCCGATCTTCCATTTCATTTTTACCTCTCTATACGGCTATTTTCCATAATTTTCCCCATTTTCCATGAGCCAGGTGAAGCAAAACGCGTTGTGTGAAATACTTTATTATCATAACCAGACATATAAACCCTTATATACTAAACATCTTATTCTATAGAAAAGTTATTTACATTTTAAGGTTCAACTTATATGAAATGTTGTACATTTTTACCACTGTTTTCGTAATAATTTCTTAACCATTTATTATATAACCTTAAGCGCTATACTACACGTTATGTACTACGTTTATTTATATAAATCAAAAGAAGCTACGTTAAAATTAGCTTTAGTTAAAAATATATAATCAAAATAACCCGCACTTGATAAAACACCATTTTAACACTATTTTTCCACACTGATGCCATATAAATCTATACATATAGTCACTGAGTGTTCACTATTCTAGTTTTACGTACCGTTTTAATTACACGTTTATTGTTCACATTAAAATTCACTCATGTTTTTCGTTACGAGGCCGCTGTCCTTAACATCCTCCCCCCGGCGCAGTAGCCAGGGTCTACGCAGCCTCCTCAGGTGACTGCGGGCTCGCCGATCCCGCCGTGGACTGCTCCGGTGACTGCGAGCTGCTCGAGCTCGCTATAGGCTGCTCCGGGGGCGACTGCGGGCCGTCCGCGCCCGCCGCCGTTCCCGGCGTCGTCCGCTCCGCTCCCGGCTCCGTCTGCTCCGCCAGCAGTCGCAACTGCGACTGCGGCGCCTCCTCCAGCACCGCCAGCTTCGACGTCGGCCTCCGGAGCACGCCACTGCGCGTGCGAACGTCCGCACAGCGCACTTGTCCGTCCTGCCGGGGTAGCCGGCGCCCACTCGGCGTACGCCTGCCGCAGCTCGACGTCCGCGCCTCTAAAATTCGTCCCATTGTCGCTGTACATGACTGCCGGCCATCCTCGCCGCGCAGCCATTCTTCTCATTGCCATCAGTGCAGAGTCCGTCGACAGCGAAGCCACCAGCTCCAGGTGGACTGCCCGCGTCGTCAGACATGTGAAGAGAGCTCCCCACCTCTTCTCGTGACGTCGGCCGATGGTGACCGTCATCGGGCCGAAACAGTCGAGACCACAGTACGAAAATGGTCTCTGGAACGCCCCCAGGCGCTCGGCTGGCAGGTCTCCAGTTGGCGGGGTCCTCGGGTGTGCCCGTCGTAGCCGACAGAACGCACATCGGCTCATGATAGTACGCACCGTCGGCCGCAGCTTCAATATCCAGAATTTCTGCCTGAGGTCGTTCACGACCCTCTCGCGGCTCCCGTGTCCCGCTCTGGCGTGCTCCCTTGCCACCAGTAACCTTGTGAAGCGATGTCTTCCATCCAGGATGATAGGGTTTTTCATTTCGGCCGGCACCTGCGCTGCTTTGATCCTTCCGTCCAGTACGAGCAGCCCGTCCTTGTACACCGGGTTGAGCCGGTACAAGGAGCTCCATCTAGGCACCGTCTTGCCACTTGCCATCTTCTCGATTTCTTGTGCGAAGCTGTCTCGTTGTGATTTTTGATACCACAACCTCTCGGCCCTCTCCAGGTGTCGTACGTCGAGGTGGGCCCGACGATCTCGGCACTTCTCGACGAACAGCAAGACCATCGCCGTGCATCTTACGAGGCGCTCATAGTTTGAAAAGCGCGTCACATCTGGTAGACAGCTCAGCTCGATCGCCTCCGTGGTGTGGAAGGCGACGTATTCTTCTTGATTTTCGATTCTAGCGGGACTCTCCGCGGGCCACTCGTTCATCGGCCTGCGCAGGAAGTCCGGCCCCCGGAACCAAGGGTCCTCGTCGCTCTTCGGAACGTAGCCCGTTCTGGTGGCTAAGTCGGCGACGTTGCTCTTCGTGCTCAGCCATCTCCACTGGTGAACGGACGTCAGCTCGGCAATCTCCCCTAGCCGATGCGCGACGTACGGTGTGTATTTGCGGCTGCCGTTCTGTATCCAACACAGAACCACTTGTGCGTCGATCCAGTAGAAAACCGTGTCCGTTTTCCATCTGTGTTCTGCTGCGACTGCGTTTCCCAGCCTCGCTCCGACCAGGGCAGCCTGTAGCTCCATCCTTGGTATTGTCTGTGCCTTCAGCGGCGCCACCTTGGCCTTGGCGGCGGCTAACACGACTCGTACTTCCCCATTTTCTTGTTCCAATCTCCAATAGACGGCTGCGGCGTATGCGTCCTTACTCGCGTCGCAGAACACGTGCAGCTGTCGGCCTCTCGTCGGACTCCCCCCGTTGTAACTCCGGGGTAGCTCGAGCTGACTGATGTACTCCATGTCGGTCAGCCAACGGGCGAAATCTTGGGCTGACTCAGCGGGTAGCGACTCGTCCCAATCCAGCTTCTGACGCCACAAGCCTTGTAGGATGACTTTGGCGGTGATCGTGTAGCAGCTCAGCAGTCCCAGCGGGTCGTAGATGCTCATCACCGTGCTGAGGGCCTCTCTCTTTGTCGGTGCGCGCTGTAGCTCGCGAACCTCCTTATGGACTCTGGAGAGCGACGTGTTGAATCTTAGTTTGTCGCCTCGGGAGTCCCATAGCATGCCCAAGGTCTTCTGCTCGTCTTTGGTGACACGCTGTGTAGTGTCCTCGGCCAGGCGGTCTTCAGGCAGTCCCTCTAGCACCCTCCGGTCGTTGCTCGTCCAGCCTCGTAAGTGGAAGCCACCTTTCCTATGTATTTGGTCCACTTGTTCCACAGTCTGCATGGCCTTCTGGTGGTCTGGATAGCTGTCTACGTAGTCATCCATGTAGTGGGCTTCGGTGATAGCGCGATGAGCTTCGGGATGCGATTCGGCAAACTCTTCCGCGTTCCGATTCCGGGCTGAGTGTGCCAGGAACGGTGAACACGATGCTCCGAAGATCATTACCACCATCTTGTATGTGGACGGCGGTTCGCCTTCGTCTTCTCTCCACAGGAACAGCTGGGCCGGTTGGTCTTCTTTTCTGACCTTGACACGAAGAAACATCTCCTCTATATCGGCCTTCACAGCGACGGCTTCCTCTCTGAACCGGAACAATATCTTCGGCAGTGAGGTCAGAAGGTCAGGCCCCTCTAACAAGTGATCGTTGAGGCTCACGCCGTTTGTTCTCGCTGCTGCGTCGAAAACCAGTCGCAACTTGCCCGGCTTGTTTGGGTTTTTAACCGGGAAGTGCGGCAGGTACCATGTGATGTCACTTCCGGCCTCTGTCCCGTCGCATTTTTCCGCATATCCCTTGTTTATGAGATTCTTCATCTGTCCATGATACTGCGCCTCGTCCATGGGGTTCTTCTTGAGCTTGTGTTCCAAGTTCTTGAGCCTCTTTAGCGCAGTATTGTAGCTAAGAGGTAGCTTGACGCCGTTCGTGCGCCACAGAAGTCCCACTTCGAATCGACCGTCTTCCGTTCGTTTGGCCGTTCTGCCAAAGAGGTCGATGGCTCGCTGCTCCTCGTCGCTCAGCTTAGCCTTGGACGCTATTCCCAGTGCGTCTATTTCGAAGTGTTTCTTCACCATTTCCTCCAGTCGTTCGCCTCGGGTCTCGATCGTAGACACGTGCAGGATGTTCTCGTGTTCTTCCTGCTTTATGAGGCGTCTGGGGATGCTTCCATGGATTACCCAGCCAAGCTTCGTCTTCGAGGCTGCAGGCTGGTTTCTCTTGCCGATCCTCAGCTCCCTGGATACAATGAGCTGCCAGTTGTCCGTGCCGATGAGAAGTTGGGGTTTCTTGTCTTCATAGCATATCTCTTCGTTCTTGAGATCGTGCAGGTGAGCAAGTCGAAACAGTGATTCCGGGACGGACTGAGTAAGTAGGTTCAATCCGGCCACGGTTCTCGCAGTGACGTCATATCTGGTACCGTCGTGACCTCGTACGCCAAGTTGTACGAGTCGGCTTTTTTCTTCCCTTCTCTCGGCATTGATCCCATGCATTCTCAGCACCTTCGGTGGTCCGTCTGCGCCGATAGCCTTCGCGACGTCTTCATCCAGTAGTGTCACTGTCGAGCCCTCGTCGAACAGCGCGAAGATATCCGCTTCGCCCCGTGGACCGACAACTTGAATTCTTCTCATCTTAAGTTTCACCGCACGGTCGGAGGTGACCGATGCGGTAATCACGGCGTCCTCTGTCTGTGGGGCGCCGCCGAACCTGTCTTCGTGCAGCAGCGCATGATGAGGCAAGTTGCAGCCCTTGACGCCGCACGGCTTCGCCCTGCAGTTGTATCTTCTGTGCCTGCTTCGTATGCACCGGAAACACAGCCCTTCCTTTTTGACCGTGTCCCATCTCTTTTGCATGCTCAGTTTCTTGAAAGCAGCGCAGCGAAATAGAGCGTGATCTTCGGCACATATCGGGCACTTCGTTGACTCCTCGCGTATTCTCTTTGGCTGGCTGCGACTCGGCGAATCCCTGCCCTCGTCTGCTATCGCGAAGACTGGCTTCCTCGTTCGGGCTTCGTTCTTGTTAGGAGGTGGACGCGGTGTTTCCTTCTTCAGTGCCGTGCTGAACCCGTAGCGCAGCGCCCTGTCCGCTTCTCTCATTAAGAATTCAGAGAGAAGGACGACATCGGGCTCGTTTCTGAAGCGCGACGTCTCTTCTGCGTAGTCGTACCACTTGCTCTTCTCGTATGGGCTGAGCTTCTCGAGGATGTCTCTCGTGAGCAATGGGTTAAAGAGATACCCGTGCCTCAGCTTCCTCAGGATGGTTACCATGTTCTGAATCTTTACTGCAAATTGGTTGAGTTCTGCCGCCGAACCTCCGAGCCTCGGTATCTTCTTCAGATCTTCCATCATGCGATCGACCATAACCTCGGGTCGACCGAAGCATTGTTCCAAGGTCTTCATAATTTGTTCAGGCGGCGTCGCGACGCTCAGCAGTGGTGCCACGGCTTCTCTTGCTTCTCCCCGTAGGCAGCTTCTCAGACGAGCTAAGTTCTCGATCGGCTTGAGCTTGTAGAACGCAGTGGTGTCTTCCATGGCTGCTTTGAATGGCAACCATTCAGTGGGAGCGCCCGAGAATATGGGCAACTCCGTAGTGTGGCGCGACTGGCGTTGGTTCAGCAGTTTATCCAATGTTTCGGCAAGTTGTTCCACTCCATTAGCCCTAGACGTGGGCGGTGTGGGTGAGCGTGGGCGGCGTTGCTGCGGCCACTCGAACCTCGTCTTCTGGGCTCCCTTCGGTGGCATGTCTTCTGGCTTCGGCGTCTCTCTTTCTTCCATTGATGTCGGCTCTTGTCTAGCCTCTTCGGGTTCGGGACCCTGTTCGCTTAGCCAGGCTCGGACACGTTGCTCCACCTGTTCTGATGGCTCGTCGTCGTCGGGGCTGCTACCATCTTCTGCAGCGGCGACGTCAGCGGCGAGCTTCTTCTTTATAAGTTCTGCTTCGATCTGCAGTTCCTTCTTACGAAGAGCGGCGAGTTTCTCCTCCGCCTCGTAATGCATACGCGCGACGACACTTGCTGTCGATCGACGCGATCTAATTGAAATAGCCTTCTTTCTGGCTAGGGTTCGTACTTCCGAGGATGCAGGCGCCTTGCTGGTACCTGGTCTCGGTTTCAAAATAGTTTGAAGCAGATCCGCTCTTCCCTCGGTCGGCGGCGGCTGGCTTGTAGCGGCAGCGGACGGCGATCGTGGCGGATCCGGAAATCGATGTGGTTGCTGCTGGTTCTCCTCGGCCCCACTCTGACTTCTTGTTATAACCATCTTCAAATGTTGATCTCAAATGTTAATCTTCAGTGTTAATCTTCAAATGTTAATCTTCAATGTTAATCTTCAATGTTAATCTTCCATATTAATCTTCCTTTTCAAGAATCTTCGGGAGGTTTTTCCGATGAAAAATCTGCGAATCCTTGCTTCCGTTCGCAGCGGTGTATCCTTGTATCCTCGAGTCCGATCTTCTGAGTCCAATCTAATCCCTGGCGTTGATTCCCGTTGATAAATCTTGATAAAGTTTCCAATGTTCTGACTTGAATCTTCAAAAAATTTCTATGTTCAGAACAGCTGACGAAAATTTTCAAGTCCAGTCTTCAGTAAAAATTTCTATCTTGATTCTTCGGAAATTTTTCTATGTTCAGAACAGCTGACGAAAATTTTCTAAGTCCAGTCTTCAGTAAAAATTTCTATCTTGATTCTTCGGAAATTTTTCTATGTTCAGAACAGCTGTTCAAATTTTTCTAAGTGCCGTCTTCGTTATTTTCAACTTGATATGGACTTCGAATTTTTTCTTCGATCTTGAAATTCGGCTCGCCAAAGGACCACGCACTACTGTACAGGACTGTATAAATTCACAGGGGTTCAACCGCCGGCTCAGATTAGACTCGAAGATAGCAAGGTTACACCGATTTGGGCAGAGCCGGGGCGATAATAAAACACTTATTTGAGGAGAACGTTTTTTCACTTTTTCGATTTGCTTACCTGGCTCATGGCAATGCCGTATAGAGCCCCGCCGTATAGAGCGAGAGCCCCGCCCGTACGCCTCTTTCGGGCCGATCTTCCATTTCATTTTTACCTCTCTATACGGCTATTTTCCATAATTTTCCCCATTTTCCATGAGCCAGGTGAAGCAAAACGCGTTGTGTGAAATACTTTATTATCATAACCAGACATATAAACCCTTATATACTAAACATCTTATTCTATAGAAAAGTTATTTACATTTTAAGGTTCAACTTATATGAAATGTTGTACATTTTTACCACTGTTTTCGTAATAATTTCTTAACCATTTATTATATAACCTTAAGCGCTATACTACACGTTATGTACTACGTTTATTTATATAAATCAAAAGAAGCTACGTTAAAATTAGCTTTAGTTAAAAATATATAATCAAAATAACCCGCACTTGATAAAACACCATTTTAACACTATTTTTCCACACTGATGCCATATAAATCTATACATATAGTCACTGAGTGTTCACTATTCTAGTTTTACGTACCGTTTTAATTACACGTTTATTGTTCACATTAAAATTCACTCATATTTTTCGTTACGAGGCCGCTGTCCTTAACACATGGTATGGTATGAGACCAAAGATTAGGATACCACTGGTATTGTTGTGGCATCTTTGTCCACCAAGTGCAATTTTGCAGATATAACACCTGATAGAATACATATTTGCCATCGTATGGGTAAGCCTAAAAACGATGTTGTTAATCTCAAGCCGAGGCCTATTGTTGTAAAGTTTAACGACGTTTTACTCCGGGACCGGATATGGAACTGATGGAAGGTTAAGAAGGCATACCAAGGAACGAAAATCACCCTCTCTGAGTTCCTTACTAAGGCGCGACACAACACGTTCATGGCGGCCAGAGATCATTTCGGTGTTTCATCATGCTGGACCAGAGACGGCTGTATTTATATTAAAAATCTTAATGGCTCTAGGTACAGGATCGAGACATTGTCTGCGCTTCAGGAACTGCAAATTAAGCATCCTAAGTCGTCAGTGTATGATTCGTGTCAATTAAATCATAGTACCCACAAATAATATAATAACACTTATCGTTTTTCCTTTTTATCACGGATCATCTAAAAATTTAGATTTTCTTCACGAATGTTTACGTCCCTAATAAACATGTCACTGCCACTTGACAGTTGACAGATATGTCACTGTCATCTGTCACTTAACATTGTGGTAGATATGCGTTTAGAAATTGCACTGATATGCGTTTAGAAATTGCACTTATTTATCTTTAAATGTTTAACTAAAATAGCTTTTTAGTCTAGTGTGTGTTTTTTACTATAAAATTCGTTATCCTAAACCCAAACCCCGTATTGCTATGCAGCGTAACAACAACTCAATTGATACTGTTAAGCTTATGGAGGATCTTAGTGCTATTGGTTGGGCTGTGGTTTATAGTGCTCCCATTGCAGATGAGAAGATGGAAATTTTCAACGCACTCCTAATGCACGTCTTTGATTTACGTCATTTTTTACCAAATACTAACTCATATGTATATGGGACATGGGTGTATCGAGTCTCTGTATGTACTTACTGTGGATTAAAAAATAACATGTACTTATATAAAAGTTATTTAAAATTGTGCTCCTACATTTAATAATTCTTGATTATAAGTAATTAGTTTAATTCAGTAACTTTAAAATATTATTTATTAAACTTTTGTTTAATATGTAACGCTACCTATCGTAAATGTATAGAACCAACTAGCGCGTTAGCAAACTTGAATTTCACATAGTGTTACATTTGTGCAATAGATGGCGCTATTCGTAATTACTCAACTGTACCATTGCTTATTCTGTGTTTCAACCATAGATGGCGATGGGTCACAGATTTAATTAAATTAAGTATTGTGTATGATTGAGAAATAAAACAATAATTTAAAAAGTCTGATTAAATACAAATAAAGGACAATTTAATGATAAAATATCATGTAGACGAAAACCAATCTATCTATAATATATATCTATAATAATCATCACTAATAACAAATAAATAATATAAGTACCTAACATCAAGGCCAAATAATAAGTTTCAGGTCTTGAACCTTAAAATATATTTTAGCAAAAGTTCAGCAGTATGAACATAGGTTTCTTTTTTTTTACTAAACGACTTCCAAAAAAGGAAGCGGTTATACATTCGGCTATATATAACTAGCTGTTTCCCGCGGCTCCGCCAGCGTAAATATACTATCGAGTATCCCGCAGGAATACTGTACTTTTACGGGATGAAAAGTAGCCTATGTTTTAACCCAGAGCCCAAAACTACTACCATACCAAATTTCATCAAAATCGGTTCAGTATTTTTTGCGTGAAAAAGAAACAAACATTCATCCATCCTCACAAACTTTCATTTATAATATTAGTAGGATATTAGATACTTACATATGAAATTGCCGTTTTGTCGTACTGGCCACTTTGATCTCAAATATATCTTCTTTGGTACGGAATTCCAATTTCAAATTTATAGCGCTATTTACTCATGCATTTTTGTTTCGAAAACCGTAATTCATTTGTTTTTTCCTCTTTTGTTTTTTCTTTGCGTCACTCAGTTTACAAAATGGAAAACTTGAAATATCGTATGATTTTCGAGTACGAGTTCCACCGTGGCACCAGTGCTGCAGAAACGGTTCGAAGGATTAATGATGTGTATGACGGCGGTGTCGCAAAAGAAAACACAGTGCGTTTTCGGTGTAAATGTTTTCGTTCTGGAAATTTCGACCTGCAGAACAAGCCCCGTGGGCGGCCGGAGACCAAATTTGATAATGAAAAATTGAAGGTTATTGTGGAAGCGGAACCATCGCAAACTACGTCCGAGTTAGCTGCAGGCTGAATAAATCAGCAGCAGTATCAATAAATTCCAACGAATAAGAATTTATAGACAGGAATAAATAACTAAATGATCTGAGTGTATATAAAACTGATAAAATGTAACTAAAAAGTAATAAATTTACAGTGTGTGGGAACATAAATGAACGCAAACATTGCTAAATATATTTTTATACTAGCTCAGCCCATACCCACTCCGTTGGGCATTACACATTTTTTGATGATGATGATGAGAATATAAACAATCCTAAGTTACTCCTTGTAACATCAGCTATCTGCCAGTGAAAATTTCGTGAAAATCGGCCCAGGTTTCAGAGATTAGCCGGAGCAAACAAAAATTTTAAAAAATATATTTTTGATTGTCAGTACCGTATATACTTTTATACGCATTAAGTGAAAAGCTGTTAATTTAAAATTTACAAACAGACACTTCATTTTTATTTATTTGTATAGAAGATTTATGCGCCTGATGTTTCGCTAGAATCGCTAGTTCTGTCGGTAGTAGAACATAATATGTTCTACTACCGTTCTACTAGGTTATGAGAGTAAAGGATGAGAGAGTGTTATAGAGCATTGCGCACATACTTGGACATTATAAAATAGTTCCTATAGCTAGTCTGTTTTCAATCAAATCGTCAACAGTTACTGAAATCGGGGTGGGTGCTATCATTATTATTCCTTTTTTAAAGTTCCGTTGTTCACGTCTCGGAACCCTTATAGTTTCATCACGTTCTGTTATCCGTCAACCCAAACGGTTAGTGCTTGAAAGATGAAACTTTGCATCGATAAGTGTATGTGAAATATCTCCTATACACAGCCGCAGCAGCCTAATCATAAAGCAATGGGCTGCAGCCTGCAATCCCAGGCCTTGAGCATTCCAAAGCCGTAATTGCCGGCTTTAACAAAAGGTTAAAAATTCTCACCAGAACCCTAACTGGGCACACGAAGCACCACGAACACCTTAACAAAATAGGCGTTGGTGATACAACGACTTGCAGATTCTTTGAGGAATAGGATGAGACGCCGCTCCACCTTCTCCTTGACTGTCCAGCACTTCAACAGAACAGAAACAGGTACAGGTACAAAAAGTAAGATTTGGCACCTAGATATACCCTGGAGCCAAAAGTACTAAGCAGAACTCCTGACTCCTTATAGACACAGGTTTGAGGATTTCGGCGTTGTTTAAAGAACTGCAAGCATATGCCACTATATCAATTAGATTAATCATCATCATCGACACCATCATCACACCATACATCATCACATTATGATGAAATAATAGGTACTTCTCATTGTATTTTACACCGACACTGATATCTTTGAACATTAGTCATTACTTTGCCGTATGTGATCCTATTTGTTTTGCTGTTGTAAAGGCTAGCCGACTTCCAAAGTAATAAAAATGCACAAAACACTTATTTCCTATATAATTCGACTTCAAAATTATGAAGATTGAGTAGAGAAATGGTTAAAATTTTAGCCGAATTTAAAAGGGGAATTATTTATAAAACAAGATTTATTTCATACTTTTTTGTGCATTTTAATTACTTTGGAAGTCGGTTTTAATTTTTTGTTTTAAATAAATAATTCCACTCCATTTTCGCTTACAATTCTGGAATATGAAGAAGTTAATAGTCTACTATTAAATTTGTAGGTAAATACTTAATAGGCAGTGTGTACATACCTACCCAAAGAAAAAAAAAACGACAAAGACGTACGAAAAATCCGCATGTTATCTAATTTATCAGATTAATTTATTAACAGGCGTTTTTTCGGTCAGTGTCCAAACTTTCAGGAGTGAACATAGAAATAGAAATAGAAATAATATTTATTTGTGAAATGCAGGTATATACAATGTTACAGGTGTTAAAACTTAATAATAAATAGTTCCATTACATTTCCACCTTCGTCAAGGTATACAAATATTTAATAGTGTACAAATATTACGCTTAATAGATATACACATGTCAAAAAAATAAAAACAAAGCCATTAAAAGTGTGTAAAATATTAAACATGTCCAACTATTTCAGGGCCTTGTCATTTAGATATTCAGCAACCGAGTAATATGACTTTTCATTAAGCAACAATGTCAAACGTTTTTTAAAAGACCTAACTGGCAAAGACTTCAAACCATTCGGAATTTTATTAAATATTCTATGTGCCATTCCAAAAAAGCTACTATTTAATAGTTCCGTTTTGCTTGATATTGCACATATTCTTTGTTCATTTCTGTACTTTCTTTTAGGGTTTCTTTCAGAAGAGGAAATAAATTGATGCTTATTTAGAAATACGTACAGTGCTACTTCGTAGATGTATAAACATGGCATGGTTAAGATATTCAATTGTTTGAAGATTGGCTTGCAACTATCAGTTGACTTAAGTCCTTTCATGGCTCTGATACATCTCTTCTGGGTTTTAAATACCAGTATCTTATTTGTTGAGTTGCCCCAGAAGATAATTCCGTACAGACTCAACATAACCTCTATAAGCTGTTATCACAGTTTCTGTGCTGGCTACTTTAGACAGTCTACTTAAAGCAAAAATAAAACTGCTTATTCTACTACACAAATTTTCAGTATGAGGCTTCCAGTTGAGTTGGTAGTCAATTAATAATCCTAGAAATTTTGTAACAGCAACAGATTCAATAATTTCTTCTTTATACTTAAGAGTTACTTTCGGCATTGAAGTATTCTGCCGAAAGTGCATAATTTTAGTTTTTTTCGGATTGAGTATTAAATAATTATTTTCTAACCATATTTTAAGACTAGTCATTGCTCTATTAATTTCATTTTCGTATGTCAATATATTATTACATTTAATTAGTGCTGTACTGTCATCTACGAATAATATTAAAGGATAGTCAATTGAACTTGGAAGGTCATTTATATATATAATGAATAGCAGAGGCCCGAGAATGCTTTCTTGAGGAACACCCGACTCTACGTCTCTACATGCCGATAGGTATTCTTTTTTAGTTTTAGTTTTCTTACATATTTTTGAGATAGCCGTATGCTGTTTTCTATTGCTAAGATAGCTTTCCAGTAGTTTACAAGCCGCCCCTCTAATACCATATGCATAGAGCTTCGACAGTAGTATTTTGTGAGTCACATGATCAAATGCGCTCGTCATATCCATGAGTAGAGCACATATGTGTTGTCTTTTATCAACAGAAGTCATTATTAAATGTAGAAAGTCATGTATAGCCTTAGTGGTGTTTTTATTATTGCGGAAACCAAATTGTTCTTTCGCTAAAATATCATACTTTTCAATAAAACTGTAAATATTCTCATACAATATATTTTCGATTATTTTGGAAAATATAGGCAGTTGAGCAATAGGCCTGTAATTTTTTAATTTTGTTTTATCTTCTTTCTTATAAATGGGTTTTATGATAGAAATCTTCAAATTGTCTGGAAATGTGCCCTTAGATATTGCTAAATTAGTTATGTGATTCAATGGAGAAGCAAAGAATTGGGCAAATTTTTTAATAATCTTAGTTGGTATGCCATCTATTCCAACACTGTTTGTATTTTTCAGAGATTGGATAGTTTTAGTTATCTTTTCAGGTGTTGTTGGTGAAATAAATATAGAGTTCTCAATCTGAGTGGGCACTGAATACGTGACGTGGCCAGTGCCTTCTTTACATTTTTTTATAGAATCCAGAAAGTGGTTATTAAATAAGTTAGCTAAGTGTTGGCCATCAGATATCAAAATTCCTTCATGCACAATGTGCTGTGCCGTTTCTGTCGGATATTGTTTTCTGTTTTTATTAATTACTTGCCACGTTGCCTTTGATTTGTTCGTCGCATTTTTTATAGAGTAATTATTTTGTATTCGTTTCGTCTGATTGATATTTTTTTATATCTTAAAGAAAAATTCTTGAGTGCTGATTTATTTATTTCCGTAGGAGATAATCTATACGCCCATAAAAGTTGGCTTTTCTTTTTGCTACATGTGCGTATTCCTCTATAAACCCATTTTGATTTTCTTTTATTATTTACATTTATCAGTTTATAAGGAAAACACAGATTATGAAATAGTGATACAATGTGAATAAAAGAGCGATAAGCTAAGTTGACATCGTCCGTCACATACACATCAGAAAAGCTAATTTTTTCGATAGCTTCTTTAAATTTTAACATATTTTCTTTACAGTAGTCACGTTTTTTTATTCGCCATGAATTAATTAGACATGTTTTCTACACAGGGCATTGTACTACCTGAGCAGTATGATCAGACAATGCAAGTTCTGTTATATTACTTATGCAGCCGCGAAAATTGACAGCAAAGTTGTCGATACAAGAACCACTACTTAATCTAGTTGGTAGTCTAATTTGTAGTTTAAAATTATAGTTAGAAAGTAAATTCTCAAAATCTATGGTTAGTTTATTTTTATTCAATATATTTATATTAAAATCACCACAGATTACAATTTTACAATTTTGTTTAGTTAATTTATTTAATAATAGGTCAAGCTTATTCATGAGTAATTCAATGTCAGTATTAGGCGGTCTATAAATGCATATGACAATGAGATTTTCGTGAGTCAGTTTAACAGCACAGCATTCAAACACATTTTTTACACAGAAAGACGATACATAAATTATTTCATGTTCATGACCATGGCATAGTAATATACATGAACCTCCTCTACGAATGTCTCTCGAATAGCTAGTTACTATCCCATAGTTTAGAAGATTTAAATTGTTTTCATCCTCTTTGCACATAAAATGTTCAGAGATACAAATAATGTCAATATGTTTGTTATTCGATGTGAAGTTTTGTAGAATTACAGTTAAAAATCAGATTTATTAATTAGGCCACATATATTTTGATGCATTATAGTCAAATATTTAGTTTCGAAAAAATGTATTGTCATTACTGGTTACTACAGTTAATGCATTATCATTCATGTTATCGTTCATAAAGGTGTCTTTATTGACATTATCATTTACACAGTTCATAAAGTTATATTTATTAATGTCTCTGATCAGTGTATTTAGGTGAGTAAAAATATTTTTGAGTCCCAAATTGTTTAGTGTACCATTTTTAAAAGAAAAATGTTTTTTATTATAGTAGAGAGTGCGATTTGAGTCTAATAAATATGCATAGTTGTATTGCATATTGTTCAAATACAGAAGATTATTGTATGTTTCAATCCTATAATCTGTTTAAGATTAGCATTAGTATTAATTCTAAATGTCGGAAGAATAATTATTATATTTGTATGCTGCAATAGCATCAGCTTTTCTTGCATTAGTTTTACAATACTAAAATAGTTTTTTTGTAATTTGAAAATCAATTTCCCCTATAAAAAGAACACAGTAGTCCTTACTAGTGAGATCGCTTACTTTACTTTCTATTCCAGCGAGCTGCTGCTCTATGCCACCCGGTGAAGTGTAATGACAAATATCATAATTGCTTAATATTTTTTTCACCGTTTGTAGAATGTTATTTGTTTTGTTGCAGCTTAAGATAACCAATTTATTATTTTCGGATCGTTTGTTGATGACTTTTAGAGAGTTATAAGATTTTTGAGTTTTTCCGTTATCAAGTTGTGATAGTAGACTTGTGTCACTGACTTGTTTCTTTGTGGTGCCATCAGGTGAACGGTTATTAAGTTGTTGAGAACTGGACCAATTGCTTATTTTTGCATTAAGTGAATTTGGAGTTCGAAACAATCCTCGCGACGTTACTTGTATCCGTTTTATAGTAGGTGTATAGAATTTATTTGTTTTTCTATTTGTGTTTGGAGTGGTGTCTGACTTTAACGTACTAATGACTTCCTTATATATATTGTTCTGCTTTTCGTATTCTATTGCTTTTGCCTTTAGAGTTGCATTTTCATAATTAATATTTGAAATTTCTTCGTGTGCGCTCTCTAGTTCCAATTTCAACTTTAAAATTTCTTCTTTTAATGCTGTAATTTCGTAGACATCCGTTGATAAATTAGGGAGGCTGTATGAACTGCCATCTAATATATTGTTAAGTGTTGAGATAGGATGATCTTCTTTTTTCTTCTGAACTACTAGACTCATGACTGCTTAAACCAGTCCTTTTTTTTCTACGAAATATGTGATATTGTCAAGAAAATTCATAGTGATCACTAATCAAATTAAACTGTCCGGTTGAATAGTAATAGTTGATAAAAATTTAGAGTAGTAGAGTAGTAAGGAGCCCTATTTTGTCGAGTAGATGTAAGTCAATAATTAAATAGCGACATCTATAGTAATTTACGGAAAGTCAGCAATTTTAAAGCGACATCTATGATCACTTGTGAAAACTGTTCTACGATTTAAGTTCTTAGATATTCATTAATCTTTCTTAGTAGCGACATCTCGTGATCAATAGCATGCAACTTTCATAGTAACCGTTAAATTATTGTATTCAAATTTCCTTTGTTCTTTAGATTATTTTATAATCTTGCCTGTTTGTCCTTTTTATTATTCACGTTCTATAGTTTATTGCCACACAATTGTATAACACAAGTTTTAAAACACTCTTGAATATAAACAACATTCGGTAGGAAACAGCTGTTTTTTTTTTCAAGTAGGTAAGTTGTTCCCATAGTAAAAGTTGTACATATTCAAGAGTATATTCACTCCTGAAATATCTCCTGTATATATACAAACATTATTAAGAGGACAGATTTGTTTGTTTGTATGTTTATTTGTGTGCATTGAATAGGCTCCGAAGATCAAAACTACTGAACCGATTTCGAAGAAATTTGGTACATATATAGAGTAGACCACGGGGATATGGACATAGGCTACTTTTTATCGCGACCAAATATACCAAACATTTACGCGATTGCCTTTTGCGCGCACGAAGTTGCGGGCATGTTGCAGGAAACATCTAGTGAATTATAATATTATGAGTAAGTAATAAAAAATTGTTTTTAGCTATGCATTTCTAATCTACATTTCGTGTAGTTGTTTTCTCTCTTTAATTCTTCTTGTATCATCATCTGTCTTTTGTAACCGTTACTTTCTATAGCTGTTATTTTACCAAGTGTTATGTGTATTCTTATATCTTACTTCGTCACTGAAATGTGTAGGTAGATGCTTCTGCAAAATTGTGCATAGATAGCAATGGTATATACTTTGATTATATAAATATAATTTAATATTTAAAAAAAATCGACTTTATGTTCCCCCTTTACAAAACGCCAATTTCATATGTAATGACCTAATATTAAGACCAATTAATAACATTACCTACTTTAAGTTTAGGTAAGTACTTAATTATAAATTATTAATTGTGTCACTAATTAGTGTGGGTTTTATGATAATTTTCACGTAAAATATATTTGCCACGAATTACATGATACAAATTATATTAAACAAAAGTGGAACCAGTAGAACTGTACATGTGACAAATGACAAACAAACAATAACGAAAGTGGAGAGAGGGCGCGTCTTTGTTCGCCTGCTTGTACTGCGATAAATATGTACATTGTACAAGGTACTATGTGTAATTACTGTTTACAAGTTAGTAGACTTCACGTTGAAGCGCAAAACATTTGATAATAACTTATTTAAATTTGAACGCGCGAGCGCACTCCGCCGCGAGATATTATCGCCGTCGCACGCGCATTACATTAATTACGTAAAATAAGTTTTTGTAATAATCATAATTCACACAGCATAACAATTATAATAAATAATAAAATAACAATAGCAAAATGATGCTCGCGGGCGCTAGTATTGTGGAAAAGGAAAGTGAACCGGACAAAAATTCAGCGGTGCTCCAAGCTATCCCTGAACGAACCCTGGGTATTACGCAGGCCCCGAACAAGGAGCCGGTGGACATCACCTTCACAAACGTCACATGTACCGTCAGTCTTGGGATAAACAAAGGTAAGTCCATTCAATACAAGAAGGCCTTGTCTTCAACTCCAGATTTAGCTACTGACTGCTTTAACCAAGCTCAAAGTTTGTAGCAATTTGTGTTTAAGTTCATACTTACTACCTACTTATAATTTTTCACGTTTATCAATTAATAATAATCAATACCTCAATATGCTGAGTGTTTTATATAATACTAGCGACTTCGTGCGCGCAAAGGCAAATCTCGCCGGAAACCGTACACTTTGCCGCAATAAAATGTAGCCTGAGTCCTTCCCCGTGGTCTAATCTATATAGACAAATTTCGTCAAAATCGGTCCAGTAGTTTAGGAACCTATTCTATGCAAATAAAGAAACAAACACAAACATAAAAAAATAAATTATAGTTAAAAAAAACTAAAAAAACACGCTTTTATAGAAAATCTAATTTAAAAACTAAAAAATAAAATTTAATAAATTTGGATTAAGAATAGTGTAAATGAAAAATAAATGTTTATTATTGTAAAAAAGCGTGGGGTGCAGTGTCTTCACCTGTACGTTTGTTTGTATGTAACCGACTCCAGTGGATTTGATTTTAATCCACTTCAAACGGTCAGATTTCGTTTAAAGTGATTTTTAAGATATTATCAAAGTGAAGATCCTTCTCATATCTGCCAATAAAATGTTTATAACTATTGACATTATGCACCCGCGCTTTTTTACAATAATAAACATTTATTTTTCATTTACACTATTCTTAATCCAAATTTATTAAATTTTATTTTTAATTTTTTAGTTAGATTTTCTATAAAAGCGTGTTTTTTTATTTTTTTTAAACTATAATTTATTTTTTGCTTTTTAGTACGATTTGCCAAAGAGTAAGCCTGGAACTGCACGCATGCGTAGTTCGCGCACTAGTTCTATCTCTCTTACTCTCATGCAAAGGATGCGGAAAGAAATTGATGAATCCTGGCGAATTTAATCAGGATAATCGGATATTGTAATCGAATTATTGCATTGTCATCGGTCTTTGACAGGTGTGCAAAGTTTGAATTAAATCTGATCGTTCAAAGTAGGACAAAATCGAGCCCAAAGGAGTTGGTTACAAACAAGCAAGCAAGCAAGCAAACATATACAGGTGAAACTAATAAAAGCGTTATAATAATAAAAAAACAAAGCTACCGTCCGGCGTCTATTGAGCTTAGTAGAGAACTGAGAAGCGAACAAGGATTAATATTAAACTGTGGTGATCATATTAACAATACTACTTATCTTGTTTACTAGAAGATATCTTTTATATTTGAGGAAAACAAGAAACTCGATAGGCTAGTGGCGGGTGGCACTAAAATAATTTTATGTTTCAATTAAATTATTATAAGCTGCAGAAGTAATTCGTATGTATTATATAGCTTCAAATACATATGAAACAATACAATTATTTCATCCTACATAAAGTATAAGGTTGGTACATAATATAAAGAATTAAGAATACTAGAGCTCGCCCTGTGGTCGAAATTCAAATTACTAAGTCTACTTTTTTAGAGACGTCTTTGATATAGTACCTTACTTGTAGTGTCCTATTCAGGAAAAAAACTTAGGCCTTTTCATCCGTTATTGGATGATTTATACAGTATTCTCCGAGCGAAGAAACCACCCTTGAAATACTGTAGTGCCTGGGACAGTTGGTTTTTAAATGTCGTATGGTTGCCCAAGCACATACGGCATTCTCACAACACAGTCAGCCTAGTCCAGAGGAATGACTGTTTAATACGTCTGGGGCCAACCATGTGCGGGTTTCCTCACGATGTTATCCTTCACCGTTAGAGCGTCCGTATAATGTACTTGAGATCTGAAAAAGTCACATTGGTACACGCCACAACCTGGGAATCAGACCAGGGGGTCTAAAAAGGCCACTTTAGGTGCTTCATATTGTTTCATATATTTTTTTCGACTCATATTATGTGCACCATTTTACGCATTTCTATTGAAAACTGTCAAAATTGATGTTTTCTAATATTATGTTGAAATCAGATGATTTATGTAGTCATTTTACCATTTCACGATATTTGTATGGAAAAAAATATATGAAACATAATATGAAACACCTAAAGTGGTCTTTTTAGACCCTCCGCACTCCCTCGAGTGCGAATCAAACGGTCTACCCACTAGACCACGGAGCTCACCATTCAGGATAGACATTATGTATTTCTTTATTTTGGTCTGGTTTAAGTACATACAGTACCTATTTAGATATCACGGTAATAAAACTAAATTATAATAGACTAAAAAAAAATACTATCATGGACAATGCCCATGTCGTCAGAATTGTGCCATGAAGGCATTAAAAATGTACTCTACATAGATTCCGCAAAAATTATATACTCTATATAATCTGATTTCATTTATCAATTACCTGTTTTGATGACCTTACTTACTTTTGCCCTCGCCTCCGCCCGCGTAAAGGCAGCATCCCACGGGAACACTGATTTTATTATTTTGTAATTGACTTTGTCGAAACCGGTCGTGTAATATAATTAATTAATGAAAAAAAAAAATATAATTAATGTAAAATACTTATTATAGTAGAAATAGTGCAAGAAGTCCTGTGTGTTATTACTGTGAAACATGAATTTCCACCAAGAACCTACAGTACAATCAATAACATAACACTGATATAGTTCTAGATTAACACAAAGGCTACTTTTTCGGGATAAAAAGTAGCATATATGCTAATCCAGAGCTTAAACTACTACCATAACAAATTTCATTAAAATCCGTACAGTAGGTTTTGCCTGAAGGGGTAACAAACATCCAACCATCAATCCATCCGTCTCTCCTCACAAACTTTCACATTTATAATAGTACTAGGATAAGTATATCTATTATGTGTTATCTTGTGAAAATATTAAATTTTCAGCAAATTTAATTAGTATCTATCTAAAGTAAGTTATACACTAATTCGTCATTTACAAAATGTATAACGATTTCATTACTACAGTAGCATTTAAATTATTTAATTAAAGGCAATAATTACTTGTGATATTTTAAACAAATATCATTATATTTATCAAAAACAAATTATGTAAGTTGTTATTATCAATTAATTCATAACAATAAACAATTTATCAACTTCAATTACCATTATTAGCATCTATTATTGTTTGAAGTTTCATGATTTCTTAACTACAGGGTAAAAACGGTTATTTATTTGTAGGATGTAATCTAATAATAGTACCGTAATATTATTTGAAAGAAAGAAAGAAAGAAAGAAAGAAATTTTATTTTTGCAGTTCACAAAAGACACAAATGTAACATGACATAAAATAGGAAGATATAAAAAAGAATAACAAATTGAGACATACACCATAGTTACTGCTGTAAATTAAATAGGACAAATTGTGCCTTCATGTGACTTAGAAAATGGGTCCAGTTCGGCATAAGCCACGTATGTCGTATAAAGACACGCGCATACATGACACCGATTTTCAACTGAACCGTGAAGTGTAGTAAGCCACGGACATCATGCAACTTTCTGCATAACATCAAGCATCGTAATATACTATATATAAACACGTATACACATACTTACACATACATATATATACATACACATACACACATACATATACATACATACATATATACACACACATAAACATAATACATAATATAATATGATGATAGTAGACTATACTTAAACATACAACTCCCTTACAAACTATACACTAGATAAAAGACCGCACAAACTGCTAGAAATCGTTACAACAACACAACCCAACAAGACACTACTGAGTAACAATGGTAAATTTCAAATTAAACTAATAGGTAAGAATAATAAATGAATACAATTTTATGTATAATATTCATATGAACGACAGGTTACTAATAATCATACCATGTTTACGTTGTTCCTTAATTAGAAATTCTTTCAAGTGATGTCTAAACGTGCCTACCGTGTTGAGTGTGCGTATCGGAGGAGGAATGTTGTTCCAAATCTTCGCAGCCGCATAGCGAAAGCTGCCACGAAGTGCTTTGGTTCGATGTTGCTGCGTTGACAGTCCCTGTGAGCACTGTCTGCGCGAGTTTAGCCAACTCAACCTCTCGTATAGATAAGACGGTTCTTTATACTTAATGACACCGAACATAAGACATGCCAGATGATATTTACGCCTGGACTTAATTTTAAGCAAAAAATGTTCATTTAAAAAAGGTGTTACATGTCCTCTACTTGGAACTGAGTAGCAAAACCGAACGCAAGCGTTCTGTACTCTCTGAATAAGTTTCTCCGTTCGAGCCAGTAGACGGGGGCCATAGACTGTGTCAGAGTAGTTCAGTTTGGAAAGGACTAGAGTTTCTACTAACTGTTCACGTAGCTCTTCAGATAGATAACTTTATATATTTATATATTTAACTTCTTCCTTTTGTTGCAAACTAGTTTTATCCGCAACTTCGAGTTAAAATGTTGAGGCGAACGATGAACGAGGCTCGCCTGATATGACGAAAGACTTATCCTTCTAACATTGAGGAGAAGTAGAGATTTCAGATTATGGTAAAGACGTGCTTCGGCACGAATGGACCAGTTTGAAAGGAGAAATACCATGGTCTCACAGAAAACGAAAATAAACGCTTGCGTTGTGTTTGCCAAGAGATTTCGCAGTTCACCCGGTTACATAACATAGCTGTAGGCCCAAGCGGTGGTTGTAAAGACCAGTGGAAAGACCAGCCAGGAACATAGACAATAAGTATTCGTAACGTTATCAAAAGAGCCCAGTAAGTAAAAATGACAGCGCCCACACAATTGACATTCGATAACGTATGGTATAGTAGTGCTTTAGACTCTGGATACACACTGGAACATAGGCACTTTTATCCTGGAAAAGTGCACTATCCCCGCGGGATACCCGATAGTATATTTACGCGGGCGGAGCCGCGGGAAACAGCTAGTAGACTGTGAATACGTAGTTTTCAACTGTTCCGGCTTTGATAATTAAAACGCACTCGGTATCAGGCGATCCATCTGCTCGTTTTCCAGTCTATTCCATAAAAAAAAACTAGACGTTAGTGTATCGATCATGAATTGAGTGTAACGTTTATTTTATGCAACAGAATGCAAGTTCTGTGAACAGCTGTGTGGACCGGTCGGGCCGGTTGCTGGAGCAAGATCAACGCACGGAGGGAAACACGAAGTACGGAGAATTCACATGCAATCCTAAACTTATTTAAATATATTTTATATATAGTTACTATTATGAGTTATGACTGTTGAACGTTGGACGCCAGTAGCGAAAAAAATTATTATATTTTTCGCTACTGGCGTCCCACGTTCGTACCTAAAAATTACCTCCATTCTTTTCCAAGCTTGGGAGTTGGGGGTAAGGATCAAGGCCATTTTCCTGCCATGCTTTTTTTGCAAGCAGACTGCCCGCATCCTATCATTTTATCCCGCGTTAGTTTTAGTCCCGTTCAGCATTCGCGCGGACCGGAATATCCGTTCATAAATACTATCCCAAATTCCTAACCCTTACCTAACCTAACACAATTTTATGTAAAAATTACAATATCGAGTCCCACAAATTCATTTTGATTTCATGAAAATAGTATAATTACGGCATAATATATGCCTGACTAAAGAATGTCAAAGAGCCCATTTAATGGCAACTCAGTGTTTTCGGATGCCAGGCTCTGTTACTTATATAAATTAAGTCGCGGAAACCAATAATAAATAGGATACCTACCAAGTGTTTTTGTTTCCATAACGTAAATACTTTGTGAGGACATTATGTCCATTATCCGTGACCTCTATTAAGTAGATACAAGTAATGTTAATATTGCTTTAATGTAGGTGAACAATGTTAAAATAATTCGTTTGTAATTAAATTTTATAATTAAATTTTATATTCATAAATATAAAGATAGCAATATTATACTTGTCTGTACATAAATATTTAAATAATCACTTTCAGCTATACTTATTCCAAGAGAAACATTTAACTTTACTGAATATAATATTAAGTATTATGATAATTATATTAGGTGTGTACTATGTAGATGTACATTTTACAAGCATAATTATTGAACTCGCATTTATTTTATCTTTCAATGTTACTCATATTCTACTTCGACCTCTGTGGCTCAGTGGTTAGAGCGTTGGGGCTCAAGCCAGAGGCCTCCGCAATAAAAAGTAGCCTATGTGGTTAATCCAGAGTCTAAACTACTACCATACCAAATTTCATCAAAATCCGTTCAGTAGATTCTGAGATTAGCGCGTACAAACGTATAGACAAACAGATAAACTGACAACAAATCTAGAAATCATTGTTTTGGGTTCTATGTCGTTTATTCCCCATGTAATAGCTTTTCTTATATATCTTCCATGTTGCAGCGACCAGTTACGATTTTATTATATATAGATAGATACAGATTTTGTTACCACATACCTAATAGCATAACTGAAATATTCTTTTTATGATTTCGCGTAATCTACCGAGATCCTGAATGCAACGATAACAAATGATATCATTTAAAAATCGAGGTCGTGACTCGTGACTTATTATCACTGATTTAGGTAGATACCTAATTCGAATAAATTAATGGTTGTAAAATCACTTTCGATATCGCATGGTAGGGACAAAGTCAATTGTGAATATATATTATTTACATGCTTTGTAATGCGCCAAATTTTCAATGAAATGTAAATGAATACTGCCAAGCTTACAATATTATCCTACTACTATCATAAATATTAAATTTTGAGAGGATGGATGGATGGATGAATGGATGTTTGTTTGTTACTCTTCCACGCAAAAACTGCTGAACGGATTTCGATGAAATTTGTTATAGTACTAATTTATGCATTGGATAGCAGGGGCGTGCGCTCCATATAGGCAGAAATGCAGTGCTTTACTTGTCATTCACAGATATTTTAATAAAACGTTCGTACGTTTTAGATGACTTTAATAATTAGTTAATAGTAAATAAATTAATTAAAAAAATATAATAACTTAAAAACGCCTAATATTTTATAAATAGCAACTCATGCGGTTGATTTGTGCAGGACAAATCATCGCATGTGTGTGTAATTTTCATACTTCGCAAACGCACACACCCATGAATATCGACATGATTATAAGCGCGAACTCCAGCGGCAGGCGATGGCTCTCGGCTTCGGTTCGGCTATCCGATCGCTTCCGAAAACCGCCGAACTTTCTTGTCGGAAATTATTCGTTGCCTATAAGACGAGTAAAAAGAATAGTCGGAAATCTAGTAAATCACGTATGCACATTAAGCATTTTTGTTTAGTAAGGTTTTATTTGTTTAAATAGAAGAAACGTTTTGTGGTTCGCGGGGGCCATATTGCATATTATGTGATAAGCATTGTTTACAATTTAATCGCTCCAGTTTATTTATAGTTTTCTTAAAAGATTTTTCATTTTAACATTTGAAAGTGTGTACATTTAACAGTTTATTACTGAGTGTCTATAATAATTGTAGTGATTTCCTTTTACTAGTGAGTTAGTCGATTTTTTTAAAATGTTATTTGACTGTGAGGTTTTGAAAATGTGTGTTTATTAAAAATTAAAAATAACAAGTTCTCACAATTGTGATTTAGTGAAAAGATTCAAATTCTGTCTAAAGGTAGGTGTGTACCCGAGTTACAACAATTAAACCAGCAAAAAAATAATGTAACTCGAAAATTTCATGTTAAAAGTTATGAAACGTATAACTGGCTGTGTGGTTGTGTACACAAGATTAAATTATATTGTTTTCCTTGCATATTATTTAGTAATTTACATCGGGATATAGTAATCTCAAGTAACCGGGACCTTTAATATGTAAAAATTGAAGCTGACTGGTGAGTAGTTATAATATTTTAAAATATGCTTATTATTTTACTTATTAGAATTTCTTCCGCCGCGACGATTGATCGCTGTTTTGTCTGCGTTGCCGTAGAAGATGTACATGAATAGTAGTACATCTAAGACTTGCTCTGTTGGCATGGTTTCGACTTAGAGATCCGTCGCTTGGCTGTAGCTATGCTAAAAATCTATAAACGAAATAGTTATTGTGACCGAGTACTTCGCCGCATACCCAGTGTCATAATCCTGTACACGCCACTGTTGGATAGTATATGCACTGGATTAAAACATAGGCTACTTTTATCCCGAAAAGTGTTCCCGAGGGATACTATTTACGCGGGCGGAGCCGCGGGAAAAAGCTAGTGTTCAATAAAAGTAACTTAGAACTAGAGATAAAGTTTATCTATCAAGAGTTAGTAGCCGAGTAGTAAGTACAAGTATGCGGTACGAGAGTATGACCAAATAGGTCAAAATAAGAACGTAAACATAGAAGTCGATGGTGTTCCCACAATTGGTCAATTGTTCGTTTGTTCTGGTCAATTGCCGCTCTAGATCGGTTTCCTCATTCTGTCCTCCAGACCGCCAGACCGTCAGACCCCGCCAGACCCCGATGCCAGACCGCAGGAAGGCGCCAATTGCGCCTTTCAATTAAATATCGCCTTACTTAACGTTTATTGTTTAATCCTATTGCTTGCCAATAAATTTTAGCTGGGATGTCTCGACTGATTTTCCAAGTATTTACCATTGTAATAATTGTCAACTCTGCAGTCGATTATTAAACAATATTAAAATATCTGGACGCTCGAGGATCTTGGTCTTTGATACGTCATTGACTTGTGAATTGATATCTATTCTATCTATAGACCCAGACTTGTGATATTTCAACATAGGTTTAACAATATTGACAAAATTAGTTTTATGTGAACATAGCCTTCGTTTATTACTCATTATCGCAAGGACTGACAATATTATGTGTACCAAATTTCTGAGAAGCGCGGTCTTGGTTAACCAGTGTGTTTACGATGAAATGCGCTAACGAGCGGCTATTCGTAATATGAAAATTATTATGAAGTCTTATAATAAGGGTTAATTAAGGCTATTTATTAATATGTGATACGAATATTTACTCTGTTTTACAATCTAATAATAAGCGTCACATTACACATAGCCTCATTGCATGTTTTGTCTCTGTCGTGCATGCGGCAAAACTTCCGAATAAGCTATCCGACACTTATTTGAATACTAGCTTTTACCCGCGGCCCCTATCGCGTAAATACAGCATCCCACGGGAACACTGTACTTTTTCGGGATAAAACGTAGCCTAGGTTTTAATCCAGAGCCCAAACTACTACCATACCAAATTTCATCGAAATCGGTTAAGTAGTTTTTACGTGAAAGAGTAACAAATATGCATCCATCCATCCATCCTCACAAACTTTCACATTTATAATATTAAGTAGGAGTGTAAAACAGGCCCTTAGTATCTTTACATAGTAAAAAGTATAAAATTAAGTCGCTTTCTTTCTCGCTTAAATCTTTTAAACTACTTAACGGATTTTAATCCAGTTTCCAGCAATAGATAGATTGATTCAAGAGGAAGATTTATGTATGTATGTACCATATACACATGCGAAGCTGGGGCGTGTCGTTACAAATAAAAATATATTTTGCGACAGACTCCAGTGGAACCAGATCCTACTTAGAAACGACTCTATCTAGAGAATCTGCTAGCCATAACACGAATAGCAACCGTGAACTTTTTTCCATTAGTATATTAATATGGCATTTAACTAGTATCTGTAGAATTTGTAGCTGTAATTTTTTTAACCAGCGAAAATCCTAAAATCTGCATCATAAATTGTTTGAAAACAATGTTGACATTGGCTTCGTTCGCTCGAAGGTGCATTAATGGGAAAGGCAAACCGGCCTTCGTTACGTTTGTAACATAAAATTCTAGGTCGAAATATAACAAACAGCTTCTTCGAAATTGTGCTGCAAAATTCCAAATATTTAATCGACTTAGGACAATATTGAGAAATAAGTTTAATTGTAGGTACACACGAATTTTCTAAGTCTCTATTATGAGTCGGAAAAAATGTACATAATAACCATGAAAATATTTTTTCACAGTTCTTGCATTAGTTTTGATTTAAAATCACATTATACAAAGGAATTTGTTGATAGCTATCAATTATTGCGATATTATCTGACTTAATAACACAATAAGTAAACTTTGGAACCTTGCGTCACATTTATCTACACATAGATACAATACGATATAGAATAAAATGTAATAAGTTTATTTTATAGAATAGGAATTGCCTTATTTTTTAACCGACTTCGAAAAAAGGAGGCGGTTATACGTTCAGCTGTATATATTTTTATTTTTTTAAATAACAGTTAAACTTTGAATTTAATTAAATTAAAAATCATTTACGCTAATACGTGGAGGATAAAATGAAAGTTAAAATAATAAAGATACTAGATAGGTACATAACTAAATGTTTTTTTTTTTAGAATGAAATAATTGGATATTTAAATTAAGGGAATTAAAAAATTGGAGAATTAAAATCAAATGGAAGTCATTTGATACGATGAACTTACTAATCTGTAATTAATATTATTTTACAAGGACTAAAACTGTACTTTGAACAAAGTCGTTAAACAATAACATGTTGCTATAATTCTCAAATAACTACTAAGTACTTAGTATCAGTGAAAAATGTGCATATGATAAAATTGTAATGCTTAGAGTTATTCTCTTATACCTACGATTAATTAGACATTTTATCAATAATTAAAAATCAGTCTTGTTTAATAAGACTGATTTTTAATTAACTAAAATAATAAACATTTATTTTTCATTTACACTATTCTTCATCCAAATTTATTAAATTTTATTTTTTATTTTTTAGTTAGTTTTTCTATAAAAGCGTGTTTTTTTAGTTTTTTTAAACTATAATTTATTTTTTGCTTTTTAGTACGATTTGCCAAAGAGTAAGCCTGGAACTGCACGCATGATTATTTATTATAATAATTTATAATTTTAATTTTTAATTTTTTTTTTTTTATTAAATTAAATCGAATTATTGCATTGTCATCGGTCTTTGACAGGTGTGCAAAGTTTGAATTAAATCTGATCGTTCAAAGTAGGACAAAATCCAGCCCAAAGGAGTCGGTTACAAGCAAGCAAGCAAACATACAGGTGAAACTAATAAAAGCGTTATAAAAAGGCTAGGTTTAAACATAGTCTCTATGAGATCTTCGACTATTGCGTAAAGTCTGTTACACGCCGCTTTTTTATTTACCCGTCTGGGATATGTTTTTCGCGCGTATCTAGTATGTATATATGTATGTATGTTTCTTAGTAAATTCTTTTATTCCTACGTATCTTTCAAACGGCTGGATGGATTTAAAAAATTAAGGTATCGTTAGATTTGTCTCAAAAACCAAAGTATACTTAGCTAGCTTAGAAAAGATCAAAGAAAAAATACAAAGTGGCGGAATATGGCGCCACATTGTAAGTACCTAGTTCAACAATTTTTTTCACCAATCCTATCACAAGTAGGATCAAAATAAAGGAAATTAAAAGGAGATTCCAAAAATATTCGTATGTCATGTATTTCAATTTAATCAGGAATAATTACAACCATTTTAATTAAATCATTCGAATAAATTTGTAATCAATGCATTCAAATAGTCGTATTTTTATTTTAAATCGACCAAATGTGTGTTGGATAAACTAAAAAATCTAAAACAAAATAAATAATAAGAAATAAAATACCCAACTGCAAAAAAAGACAGATACCTAAGCAAAGCACAAAGTTCAAAACAAGATTGAGAAAACAGACTACACTATGAGGTGTATGACTAAGTGAAATAATTGACGTTATGTTTGGTAGCAGGCGGGACTCATTTGCAAATTATAAATCGTACAAAAATAAATGGGCCCCACTTGCTACCAAATATAATGTAAATTATTTCACTTAGGCTTTCAGCTTATAGTGTAGTCTGTTTTCTCAATCTTGTTTCGGACTTTTAGTGCGTTGCTTAGATATCTGTCTTTTTTTACAGTCTGGTATTATTATTATTATTTTTTTTTCATGAAAGTCTTTGCTTCTAAGAAGTTATTACATCGACTTTCACATTTATTTGCTGCACTTAGCGAACGCTTATATCTGTTGCAATAATTACCTATAATTCAATTAAAGCCTTAATTAAGTATCAGCATATCAGTGATCAGATCCCGGATATGACCTTATTGATAGTTGAACTTATCTATCATAACATTGCATAGACACGATCTATTTGCAGCAAATCACGCGCTAATCAGAGCTGTTCTGATGTCGAAAAAAATTACTTATTCGCATTTTACGATGATAAACCGAGTTAGGCGACCTCACGCCCGCGCCCGGTCGAAATCGCGGGACACATTTATTTTCGTACTATTTATAATTTGCAAATGGGTATCGCCTGCTACCAAACATAACGTCAATTATATCACTTAGGCTTTCAGCTCATAGTGTAGTCTGTTTTCTAATTTTGTTACGGTCTTTTTAGTGCGATGCTGAGGTATCTGTCTTTTTTTGCTGTCGGGTTATTTTATAATTATTCATTTTATTTTAGATTTTTTAGTTTATCCAACACACACTTGGTTGATTTTAAGCAAATATACGGCAATTTGAATAACGGCCCGTTTCAATAACCTGTATCGCAAAATACCAGCAAATGATTGAATGATGACGTTTTTAACAAATAGTTATTGGTTGAAACCGGCTGTAAATAAATAAAGTAATACTTTTGACATTATACATATAATTGACGGATTTCTGCGTCATAATAACTGCATTACAAAATTCCACGTAATCCGACCAGCTGTTGATAATAGGTCTTTACCTATGAAATTGCCGTTCTGCCGTACTGGCCACTTCATGGCCTGGCCTTACTGGCCAATCAAAATAATTTTTGTTTGGCTAAGAATTCTAATTTCAAATTAATTTTATTTTAAAAACATGGAATTCTTTTTCCAAAAGTAGTCATTTGTTTATTGATTAGTTTTTTCATCGCATTTCAATCTTTTTCGTCATCATGGATACGTTAAAAATTCGAGTAATTATGGAATATGAGTACCGTCGTGGCAGCAACGCGGCACAAGCGGCACGCAACATCAACGACGTTTACGGAGCTAACACTACAAACCAACGCACCACCTGTTATTGGTTTGTTCGCTTCTGTTCTGGAAATTTCGACCTGAAAAATGAGCCTTGCGGTCGTCCGAAGATTTTGGTCGACAATGACGAATTAAAGGCGATTGTGGAAGCTGATGATACATAATCTACGGCTGAATTAGCAGCAGCTTTCGACGTTAGCGTCAAAACAATATTGGTACATTTGCGTCAAATTGGCAAGGTAAAAAAGCTTGAAAAATGGGTGCCCCACGAACTCAATGATCGCCAGCGCGAAGTACGCGTCGAGACGTGCCTTACACTGCTCAACAGACACACAAATGAAAGAATTTTGAACCGCATTGTTACCTGCGATGAAAAATGGATTCTGGTTGATAACCGCAAGCGCTCAGCAAGTTGGTTGGATCCTGGTTCAGCACCTAAACAATGCCCTAAACGAAAACTTACCCCTAGAAAAGTGATGGTCACTGTTTGGTGGTCTAGCGCCGCGCCGGTGTGATTCATCACAGCTTCTTACCAAATGGGGTGAGCATTACTGCAGATGTGTACTGTGAAGACACCGCTGCTCCTGCACCACAACGCGCGACCTCATACTGCACAGCAGACGGTCTCCAAGTTGCAAGAACTGGGGTTGGAAGCTCTCCGTCATCCGCCCTATTCACCAGACCTTGCTCCTACAGACTACTACTTTTTCCAGAATTTGCATAACTTCTTGGCGGGAAAAAAATTCAATACCCGAGAGGCAGTACAAAATGCCTTTGAAGAATTTGTTGCCTTTGTCCAGCTGATTTCTTTAAGAAGGGCATCAATAAACTGCCACTGCGTTGGCAAAGATGCATTGATTGCATGGGTGATTACTTCGATTAATACAAATAAAAAATACATGAAAAAAATTAGTTTAAATTTTTTCATACAAAACGGCAATTTCATAGGTAAATACCTAATATTTCACTATACAAACTTTGGATCCCATTTCACCCTTTTAGGGGATGAATTTCGAAAAGCTATAAAATTCTTACTCAATAATTTCTATACATTTCCTCGGATATTAAATTTCATAGCAATCGGGACAGATTTTAATTTTTTTTCATACAAACTGTCAACCCTTATTTTACACCCTCAGAGGATAGATTCTAACTAACCCGTATTTAAAGAAATGTATTTAAGAGGATGAATCTTAATTTTTATAGAAACGGTGCAGATTTTATTTTCCATACAAATTTTCAACCCCTATTTTACCCCTAGAGGGTGGAATTTTTCGAAATCACTTCTTAGTGCGCGTATACATTGTAATTTAAAACTACTGTGCTCTTCTACTTTTAGCGGTTACGGCTGTGCGAGCGTCTATACGTCAGTCAGTAAGTGGGGACATCTTTATATTTTATATAGATTTCTATATTAAAATCTGTTCTTATAAGAACTTTTGCACCACTTTCTAGGTGTCCTCAAGATGTTGATCTGTCGATCAATAACATCTCAAGTGTAAGGTGTAGACTGTGGAGTGTGAATGTCTTTGTCCGTACGAACAATGCAAACAAAGTCTGTTTCGTGTTATCGCGATGTCAGTGAACGGTGAGTGGTGACGTCACAACAGCTGATAGCCGCGAATGTAGGCCGCGCCAAAATACGGAAACATCAAACTACTGTTGTTGTTTGTGCACAAAATGCATCGGTAAATGGCAATCTAAAACAGCAAAACACTTCTGTGGACTTTCCACAACGTCTAAAGGCAGTATTTTAACATTACTTTTAAATTTTGTATGTAAATTATCTATCTCTATTTATACTCAGACCCTATAAAAAAGTGAAAACAAAACTTGATGCCAGTTTCTTATGTATGTAGAGCGCGTGAAGCTAAGCACTACATACATATAAAACCACACACCGCGAAGGAGTTTGATTTTTGGCACAGTTAAAGTTTTTATGAAGGATGGTATGTTGTAATGGTGTAATGGAGCAGTATGTTAATATTTTTTTAAATAATCTAAGAAACTCATATATTTTATTTTATAAATATAATTTATACGAGACAATACATAACCCTCTGAATTGTCAAGCAGTAAACGAGCTGATGATGATGAATTATAGCTAAGAACACTCTCAATCATGTCAGCTTCCAAACAAAAAAACTATCCGTTTTTAATGAGGGTTTTTGATATTTTTTTCTGCCCTTAGGGGGCAGACCCAAATCACACAAAGCATCATCTGGTGGCGTAAGTGGTATCAAAAACGGTCAATAATTTTCGATTCTTTGTCTGTGACCAGGCGACGCTAGGTAGCACGACGGTCCTTGTCGTGTCAATTTTAAAACCCTGATTACAAAATGCAGACGAAATAAATTATTAGCACTTTTATTACTTATTCGTTCGATAGATGTCATACGATTCGACTGGGAAACGGAAAAATACGAAATAAAAATAAAAGGTTAAAAAAACTATAACCCGGCTACGTAAAAAGGGGTCTAAAAAGGCTGAAACAAGAAAATAATTCAGATAGAAATCCAGAAATGCATAGGTAAAAAAAATGATCAAGTTAGAGCCTTGGTCGCACATGGTATGCACTTGTGGATTTCTATCTAATTTATTTTCTTGTATCAGCCTTTATAGACTCCTTTTTTACGTAGTCGGGTTATAATTTTTTTAACTTATTATTTTTTACACATACAAAAATTCGTACAAACAATTATTTCCTTTAATACTAATGATCACCTCCGAGACTAGAAGAGACTAGATCTAAGCCTCTATAATTCTCAATTGGGCAAGAGCCCGCGGGTCGTTCAACCGCTATTCACGGTGTCACGTTGAATTTTAAGATGAAACTAGCAGACGGCCTAGCAGGGACATTTAACAGCAGCGTAAACGTAATGTTATCGAATAAAATTTGTATGGGCGCTGTCATGGTTTTGGCAGATTTTCATACGATTCGCATTCGAAAACGTTACGATTAATCCGCTGTCAAATGTTCCTGCTAGGCTCACCTTGTCGAGAAAGTCGCGCAATTAAGACAAATCGTGTGTGGTGGCCTGTCAGACCATGGTTAGTACTCTAGGGTTAACTTGTTACGTAATAAAAAGATAAGGGAAACAAAAATTCCGGCTGTAAGTTTTTACAATAATGTTGGATTGGCGTGTTTGTGTAGATAGTAATAGTAATATCGCATCACATTAACGTTCGAATAAAAAAATCGGTTGTTACTCGTTTTTAGGGTTCCGTAATACTCAAAGGCCCATATAGATTCGCTCTGTCCGTTTAGTACGCTCTGTCCGTCCGTCTGTCTGTCTGTCTGTCCGCCCATCTAGCTTCTGTAATTATGCCAATGGATATATAAATGGATGAAATTCGGTAATATAAAATATAATTTTGGCATCATAAATAATAATTTTATATTTTAGGAATGGTTTTTGATACATGTGACCTGTTAAGTATAGAAAAATATTTCTTCATAGGCCTTTTAAAGTAATGACAAGGTTCCATTCCAAATTTTTTTACAAAGTCATCCATTTTCGAGTAATCGGCCTCCAGAACGCATAGCATTTCTAAAATATAGGAGATAGAAACTTTTAAGTTTCCATGCTGATAGATTATGCTAAAAACTCTTAAGGAAAATTACTTCGAGTGTTGGCTCAAGTGAGTGCTTGCTCCTAATATTTATATAAGTTTCACTCATGTTCCACCAACTAGAGTCATGCTGACTCTAGTTTTGTTTTATTTTATTTATTTAGGTATAGTTACAGAAAACAGAATAACAACATAAATACAATGTTTATAAAATATAATGTAGGTATATTTTGTAGAGAAGATGGCAATATTTCATACCTACGTAATATTGTTATGTGTCTTCTCGCTACGTTTTTGTATCGCTGACAAAAATGTACAAAAAATTAAATATTCAGCTTTATCGACTTGCGCAAGTGGATGATAACTATTGTTGGTAGTATGTAGGTCAATTACAAAATGCTATTTGATACTAACTTAGGTAATTCCTGTGATAAAATTTTAAGTAACATGTTACTATGTTTCAACTTTCAGATATTATGCCGAATTGTTCTAGATATCTAATATATCATGATAATCTTCTTACATATATTTATGTCACCGTAAAATTGTAAATACCGTAAGATTGTAATATAACTATAAAAAAAAACGACTGATTTTCAAATAAACATTCTTATAATTTTACGCATTATATTTCGTTATATTATAATGTGACGAACTGAAACTCGTCAAATTGTAAAACGGAACTCAACTCGCGCGCTGATCGGTTGAACCGTTAACGGCATAAGCGCTGCGCCACCATATTTGTTTGTTTATTTATTTGTTAACGAATGTAAAAAACAGTGTTTTGGTGAATTTAAATTGATTTCGTGTTTAAAATAACTCACAGTTTTTGTATTAGGTTACATATAAAATTGTCGTGGAAGGGAATGAAATATGTGATTAGCCAAAAAAGTGCAGTTTGAATGATAAATTAGTTAGTGTTTAATGTGTTAGTGATAAATTAGTGTTAGTATTATTTTTATGTGATTTAACCTATGTGATTTTGATATTATAATATTAACAACTTTAGATATAAAATAAAAAAATATGCATCGCATACGCCGTTCAAACAATTAGCGCGCGAGTTGCAATTTAACGACTTTCAGTTCGTTATATTAAAATATAACGAAAAATAATGCGTACATTTCGTAGCTTGTGACGACACATACTTGTACGACTTTTACTCACTCACTCACAAAAGTGCTTCAAACAATCCGCAATATCTTTGAAAATATTGATTTTTAGTATACGTATTATTTAGTAATTTAGTATACTTTTACGAGTATCAACTGTCTTATTTTTACCCGACTACGGCGAAGCCAAGAGGAAGAGTGATGACTTTGACAGTCTACGTGTGTATGTTTGTTTGTTCCCTCGTAGCGTCGAGATTCGTAATGATGCCGTAGGTAACATCGGCAATATATATTTTTTTTAAATTGTATTTCGAAATTTGGTTGAATTTTGAAATACAAAATTCATATTCGAAATAAATATTCTATCATCAAAAAAATTAAACTGTGATAATCATCACGTGTTTGGTATCAAAAGAAAGGCAAGTGCACCACAAATATTTTTCCTTGTTATCAGCAATCGGCAAAGAGCTATAATCTGTTGAGATCGCTATTGATAAATTGTGGTTGTTGTTCCCTTGAACATCATTCCATATTTAAGATCTGCTTCCTTTTAAGGCGAGCAGTGTCTCCTATGGTGTTGAGGAGATTTTTCGCAAGTATATTTTGATGTTTCTTGAGTCTACGCTTGTATTTATCACTACTAGAATTAACAGTTTCTCTGATTGTTTCTATTTGCAGGTGTTCGTGGACTTCTGAGTTCCGTATGAACCAAGGTGCATTGGTCATTGTTCTGAGAGCAGTATTTTAGAACCTATGCAGTATTTCTATATTAGAGTTACTTGCAGCGCCCCAGAGTTCTATGCCGTAGGTCCATATTGGCTTTATTATGGTATTGTACACAAGCAGTTTATTGGTCAAAGTTATGTATAATAGGCTTTTGAACTTTAGGTTTGCTTCATTCTTTTTAGCTTTTATCTGACTAGCCCATGTTAATCGCTTATCTAGGTGCATGCCAAGATATTTCACACAGTCGCTTTTAGGTAAACTTTTAGGCTGGCAATTCGTTCTTTCTCAATGTGAAAGTTATATGAATCGATTTGGTGGTACTGGATCTTATTCTGCATTTTTTTAGCCATTGATTAATTTTGTTAAGTTGGACTTGTAGTTTTTCTGATGCTTTTTTAGGGTCAGTGTCGCTAGCAAGGCATGCCGTGTCGTCTACAAAAGTTGCTGTTTCTACTTCTTCAGACTGAGGGAGATCTGCTTGTGTATATTGTGTAGAGCATTGGTCCTACCACTGATCCCTTTGGCACTGATGCTTGGATGGCATATAGTTCAGATGTTTCTTCCTCATATTTTACTTGAAATTTTCTGTTGTTCAGGTATGATTTCATAATCATTTAGAATGAGATGGGTAACAGAGTTTTAAGCTTGTACAGCAATCCCTTGTGCCAGACCTTGTCAAAGGCTTGCTGAATATGCAGGAATACAGCAGGGCAGTATTTCTTCTTTTCAAGAGACTGTCTTCACTTATGTACGACCCGATGCACTTCTACGGTTGAATGTCCAGTTTGAAACCCGAATTGGTGATCTGGTATTGTAATAGGTAGGTACTAGGTACATTATGATTGGACTACAACTCCTTGTAACAGTACCCTAAACTATGTACTGTGTAGGTCGAGAACAGTCACTTTATCAGTACTATCGAATTACTATTGACACACTTTTAACGCCACTACTGTTTCAGTAAGATTAAAATTAATAAATGAATCAGGTTATCTAACAAATCTATTTTAGGGTACCGTGGTTAACATAATATTCCTGGTAGTTTCTACTTTTGTCAGCGAGGGTATATTATTAGGTTATCCTGATCAGAAGAAAACGTGCAAAGCAAAAATAATCTTTACTTAATCCATATAAGGCAAAGTTGATTGACTGATGTATCAACGCACGCGATTTGTATTAAAGTTGATATCAATACTCCGTAGTGCTTATGATTTAAAGCTCCCACTCACAAGCGATCGATCGATTTAGTCTTTACAATTTAAACATTTACTGGATTCGTAGTTGCAAATAAATAGGTTTAGATGAATGATGAGTACAGCCTGAGATCCGAGGCCCGCCTAACTACACTTTTCATATACAAGTAAATTTTTTTCGTACTTTTAGCGCCCACCGCAGGAAAATAGCGGGTACGAACAAAGCATAGGTATATTAATTATACACACTTATACTACAAAATGAAATTTAATTTATCGGTAAGAGTGTAAGTGACAAGTGTAGTCAGGCCGGCGTGGGGTCTCAGTCTATAAATTATCTTAAAAACTAAAGCGTTCGTTGTTAACAATTTACCTTTAAGAATTATTTTAAATTTGATCGTAACGATCGATTGCCTGTGAGTGGGACCCATTGTTTTTATTTTATTTTGACACGTCATAATATTATTGTCATCTGTTGAAAAATAAATCTGATTAAGGAGTTTTGCCGGGGAGTTCAATGGGTGACGTTGTGGATTTTGTATCTATCATAAATTTGTGTTATTTCGGTTCTTAATGTGTAATATTGATAGAATATTAACCATTAAATATTCGTTAACGTGCACAAGTGTGGGCAATTGGTACAACTTCTAAAAACATGCTATTTTGTGTTTCCCTCCAAAACTCCCTAGGAACTTTCAGTAAAGCTTCTACCACTTTACTGAATCGACAGACATGACTCATGGACTGTACTGACTATTTATTTAGACTGACTAGACTTTAGACTTGACGATATAGGAATAAGGTGTTGAAAATTGAAACGAAAGTTCTATTTCCCGCCTTTTCAACTTTACACTGGCAAATGGTTATAAGCCGATGCCATATATAAATAGAAAAAAAAAATGATTAAAATTTTATATTTTGTTGGTCATTTGATGAAAAACTCACCTTATACTTTGATTTTCGTTGGAAAACTCCTAAATTACTACCTACTACCTACCTATTACCTACCTACCAGCAATTGCTCCATTAAATTTGTTTAACTATTTCATTAGAATATTGTATGTGTAGTTATTTTAATTTATTTTTCTTTTGTTGTTGTAATAATTAATTTATTTGTGTTTGATTTGTCACCTTATAATATAGGTTTTTGTTTTCCCTATTTCATTAGAATATTTGAGTGTAGTTATTTTATATTTCTTTTTCTTTTGTTCTTGTAATAATTAATTTATTTGTGTTTGATTTGTACCTTATAATATAGGTTTTAGTTTTCACTATTTCATTAGAATATTTTGAGTGTAGTGCATTTACTTTTTTTCATTTTTTGTAGTAATTAATTTCTTTGTGTATAATATCTATATCTATTTTAAAAAAATGGAAGCTGAGTTGGTTATTGTTATGGGAAAAATAATAAACCTTACTGTTGTGCCAAAAGTGGGAGATGGTGCATGCCTTTTCCGCGCGTTGTCATATTTATTATACGGCACACAAGATCGCTCCATGCAAGTTCGCAAAGAAATTGTTCGTCATGTGACAAACAATTGGGATGAATTTATTGCTAGCGGGAGTAGACTTTAGGGGAAGCTGCTTCTCCCACGGCCAATTATGTGGCATGCTCGAGATTAAATTCAATTTATTAAAAAAAATCAATTAAATTTATCTATTTCGTTGTAAAAAAGTATCACTCCGTGTAACTTTCACCAAATCAAATGCCGGGCTTTGTGTTCATAAAATATAACAAAATTTTATTTTCATGTTTTTTGGTACCTTTAAATCGGCCATAAAGATTGTTATATTTTATAAACATTCTTATAATATGTTAAAAAAAAACGAATACAAAATCCTATTAGAATCCTTTTCGACTCCTACGCGGACGAAGTCGCGGAAAAAAGCTAGTCTTCGTATAAAATGGTGCTCACGTTCACAAAGAACCCGAGGTATGTTTGCTTTTAGGGCAGCAACAATTGAATATGATTTATCTGCATCATAGGTTTCGCGATGCCCTTCACAAAGTGGTCGAGTTGGTTTTGGTGGTCAGTTGACGTTGCCACCACGCGACTACGAAAAAGCCCTCAAATATCTCACTGAAAAAATTAAATATTTCTCGTGCTGTGTGGCAAGTATCGTAGTCCTATTGGAACTGCATATTTGTGAGATCCAGACCATCTATCCTAGGCCACATTACCTAGGATAGATGGTATTATGGTACCTAGGTTTCATTGCAAGAGCGGCGCCGCGCAGCATTGTGCTGCGCGGCAGCTCGCAATGTCAAAATAAACTCTTTCAATGAAACTTGTTACTTGCAAATGGCGCTACCGATTAGTATACAATTAATTCTCGTGACTCGCCCTCAAGTTGCGGAGATGAGGTATTGACGCACGCGCAGATGACACCTGTTTTTTATGAGTTTTTAAACTTAAACATATATTTGACTTTGACCTTTGATGCCTAACAGGTAAAAAGAGTAGTTAGTCAAATCTTCCTTGAATATTGAAATCCGAAATGTTACGTCATATCACTTCTAACTATTAACATAATAATTATAAGCAGTTGAAATGTGTTCATAAACTTTAAATTCAAAATCTTATACTTTAAACGAGACAATCTTGTATATATACAATCGGTATCTTGAAAACGGCTACACGTATTACCATGAAATTTAGTGTACAGGGAGTTTTGAGGGAGAAAAATCGATCTAGCTCTAAGTCTTATCTCTATGAAACTGCGTATTTTTACGATATATATGTTTTTTATTTCGTCGAGCAACAATATATCAATAATTTCGAATCTCTTATGTCAGCCCGATTGGCAGTTTGGTAGGCATGTTTAATTTTTGCCTTGCTCGAAAATACGGAATGTGGTGGGTTCGAATCCCGGTCAGATATTTTTTTTGTAATTCTTTTTATTTTTTAAATATATCAGAATTTCGGGGCAAACCTCGGTTACCCACACCCAGATACTAATTATTAATACCGTGTACTAATTCAGTCGACAAGGTGGAAAAAGATGTTGTTCTCTATGTGACGTCTAGGGCGTCGCTTTTTGAGACATTCCCGACTAGGTATCTCGCGCTTACCGCCACGAATTCTGTTTGGAAACAAAAAGTTGCCTACAAATTGTAAAAATGCTAGTGCCAAATTTTTCAAAATAACTTAAGCCACCATAGCAAAAAGTCATCTATTTGCGTCTACTTTCTATTTAATAATATTATTTGTATGTTTGTGGCAGCGTGTTGTGGATTTAACGCACGATATAATTAGCCTTACTGACAAACAGATAAGAGCGATGACGCGCGAAAAGGTTATCTCGGCCATTGAGGAAATCCACCCCGCGAGAGGTCGCGAGGTCGCCGATAGTGATCTAATCTAATACTTATTGGCAAGGTGATGGGGAATTGGCACGTAATTACGCTAAATCTGATTCTTCACATAATATTATGCGAATAATTAAAAAATATCGAGATGGAAATAAAACTACTTATTAACATAGTGTGTGATCATGTTTGCGAATAACTGTAACGTAACCGAATTGTCAGAAAAATAAAACTAAACTTTGCCAACAGGGATGCAATTAATGCCACTTTTATTACAATATGACGTAATCAAAATGGCATTATTTGCAATTTTTGCGTTATTGAATTACAAATTAGTATGTAGTTGAGTATGGTAGTATATTAATTAAATCATTAAGCTATGTTTGCCTTTCAAATTTCGTCTACGAAAGCTCGACACTTTTTTTTTCTAACTGTAACTTTTTTGCAGGATCCAAACAGATTCTCCATGGTGTGAACGGTCGGTTCCGGCCGAAGCAGCTAATCGCCATCATGGGCCCGTCCGGCGCCGGCAAGTCTACGCTGCTAGACGTGCTGTCCGGCTACCGGATCACCGGCGTCGGCGGTGCCATATTCATTAACGGGCGAGGGAGAGTTATGAGTGAGTATTCAGTATTCAGACCTAGTAGGTAGGTGCATTAGCCAGGTCGACCGTCGCCGGCAAGTCTGTTACGGGGGAAATTAAAATAAAAACAGATTTCCCGTGACAATATATATATTATAAAAAGAAATAGGGGTCGTGGGCAGAAGGCCGTAAGTATCTGGTTTAGCCTCTAGTGTCTTTAGAGATTGGTGGGGCTTTTAAACCACACGGCACTTAGCTGGATCTGTCGACGGTAGGTATGACAACACGTGGCGCTTTCGGGTCCTGTGTTCGGGTCAGGAACTCGTCACGACGTGGTCGCCTAGGAGCGGACAGTCCGTGGCACAGGCTAGATAGTCATCAGATGGCGAAGGGTAAGTCAAGCAGTGCCGTGCCGAGGATGTAGATAACGGTGCTTGTACCCGTACCGTAGTTCCCTGGAAACATTCATACCAGCGTGTGAAGAGTGTGGACCACAGCAGCCATGGTTCTAGCCTCTAACGATCCGACCACGGGCTGTGTGTCCATCACAAAATAAGGGATAAGCAAAAAAAGATAAAAGATAAAATGATAAAATGATATGAAGGACAATTAATTTGATACAAACATCCTAATAATATCTAACAATGCAAGATCGGAAAAATGAAACAATGAAAAATTGAGCACGTGGCCAATCAAAAGGTTTGCCAACAAAATCTACCATGGTGCTAATTCACAGGAAAAAAATAATGTGTTTTAATTACAAGCGTGATTTACCAAACATTCACAACACAGATATTTCAAATTACTCACCCATACACGGGGTTAAAATATTATAATTTTATTTAGTATAAACTTGTATCTAGAAGAAGTTGAACAACCAAAATTCGGCAGGGAAAAAGGGCGTTGTCCTGTCGCGACAACCCTTTTATACTTCTCCTGACATTAATTGTTTTTTTTTTAACCGACAATTAGCGGTAATGCGTAATACGAATGCCACAATAAAGAAATATCAGAGATGAAGCTCTAGTTAGAATCATTTGCCAATAGATGGCGTTGTATATCACAAATTAGCTATTATTAATATCGACAACTGCTAATAGATGACGCTATACGCATCGTTATTAGTTATAACGATACGTTAAAAAAAAAATGTAGCTATGCTACAAGTCCACGCTGCTAGACGTGCTGTCCGGTTACCGGATCACCGGCGTCGGCGGTGCCATAATCATTAACGGGCGAGGGAGAGTTATGAGTGAGTATTGAGTATTCAGACCTAGTAGGTAGGTGCATTAGCCAGCTCTTCCAGCGTCGGCAAGTCCACACTCCTGGACGTGATGTCCGGCTACCGGATCACCGGCGTCGGCGGTGCCATATTCGTTAACAGGCGAGGAAGAGTTATGAATCAGTACTGAGTATTCAGACCTATAGGTAGGTGCATTAGCCAGACAAATCGGGCATTTGTCTTCAGAAATAAATGATATTTAGCTGATCGCGATCTATTAGTCCATTTTGTTCGTTACAACTTGCACAAAAAGATTCTCTTTGATATTAGCAAACGTTAGTCTCATTATTTAAAACACAACATCACTGTATCAACAAGTGTCAAATTTTTTAACAACATGCTAATTAAATACAGTTTAATAGATATCATAACTCATATTGTTTTCAGAGCGGTTCAAGAGGATGTCGTGCTACATACAACAGGACGACCGGTTGCAAGGTCTTCTGACAGTCAGCGAGAACATGACTTTGGCAGCTGATCTCAAACTACCCACTAGCATGAACAAATACGCGAAGGAGGAGAGGGTACGTTTGATATTGTTAAACTTTACCAATAGCTAGGTTGAAGGACATCGATGGTACTATTTTATGATAATACATTTTAAAAGTATGCGATAAAGTTGAAATTGTCTTGATTGATCATGTTCTCTGATCTCAAAGAACTCTGCGCTAGTAAATAGTATTAGTATTAGCTCAGAGTTATATTTTCAGTGGTCTGAATTTTCCCGGGCCCACCAAGTTCCGGATAATATAGTCCCAGCATTAAGCCTTACGGCATTATTCTATCTCAAGTAAAATATTATAACTGATGGAGGATAAATTCGATCAGATCGTTATCGTAGATACTTTTTTGAAATTTATTATTCGGTTTTCCCTATGGTGTTTGTGAAATTGTTGTCGTCATGATCTTCCATCAGCATCACATTCTTTCGTTGAACGTTTTCGTTTTCGCACTCTATATGTTTGTCTCTTTTTAACGACCTTATATGTTGTAGATAGAAGACATCCTCACCAACCTGGGCCTGTACGAGCACATGAACACGCGCGCGGCGCAGCTCTCCGGCGGGCAGCGGAAGCGGCTCTCGATCGCGCTGGAGCTCGTCAACAACCCCCTTATTATGTTCCTCGACGAGCCCACCACGTGCGTACCACTCTACCACCATAGGCATCTGCATTTGTTACTGGATTTATACAGGTCAACTAACGGGCAACAAACTTTGGCTGCGGCTCCGCTCGTGACAATACAGTATCCCACAGTGAAACTGTACTTTTTTCGGGATAAAATAGTAGTAGACAGATAATGTCGTATAGTTGCCCAGCATATATATCACGTGACAATACAGTATCCCACAGTGAATCTGTACTTTTTTCGGGATAAAATAGTAGTAGACAGATAATGTCGTATAGTTGCCCAGCACATATGGTATTCTCACAATATATTCAGTCATTAGTCAGCCTAGTCCAGAGGAATGACTGGTCAATACGTCTGAGGCCAACCATGTGCTGGTTTCCTCACGATGTTTTCCTTCACCGTTAGAGGCTAGAGCGTCCGTTTAATGTCTCCGATAAGATCCAACAAGTCTCATTGGTACACGCCAATGTAATTGGGAATCTAGTGTGAATCCAACGCTCTACCGACTAGGCCACGGGCCATGGCGCTCTTTACCTAACCGCTAACCCATTATCTAGTGGCAAGAACCCACCATCCAAACTTGTATATAACAACCATTAACCCAAGCTAATGCCAAAATAGTGTGGAGGGGCACACGAATGATAGATTGAATTATTCTTGTCATCTGGTGATAATTACTTACACTATACAGTCTTATATTAAAATCTTTATACAAATAATATACCTTTTGAGTATTTAACACGTGAGAATATTAACCTAAAATTAAAATTGTAAAAATATTTTTGAGAACTTACGAGAGTTTAATGTTTTAATTATTTATAATTTTATTATGTTTCATGCAAAGATTTCAAAACTAAAGATAGGCTATGACGTACATTTGACAGAACAAATCTTCATACAAGAAACATTTACGTTATCGTGGTTTTCACCATACTTCAAATGTCAGCCATCTTGGTTTCACCATACCTCAAATGCCAAAATGGCCTCAAAATCTCCAAAAGCGGGGCCAATTAAATTTCACACCACATTTTTTCACCTCAACATGCCTCGTCTATAACATATACGTCTACGGTTTCATAATTTTAATGAATATCAAAGTAAGCTGCATCGTGACCATTGCCCACCATAGAAAATATGATTATACGGAAGAAAAGACAAAATTACAGATTGAAAAAAAATGTGTCAAAAACCGCCGCCACTACGTACATTAATAGTAAGTATTCTTAATCAAACAAAAATCAAGGCGCAATTTTCAAGTAATTGCTGCGATTTTAGAGTTTTTGGGGGTTTTTGACTTAAGCAAGAAATATTTACGAGAGTTGGTAACACTGCTTTGTCTTTTCTTCGAAGAATAAGAAACAAATCGGCATGCTGCGTTCTTCTGTCATTTCCATAAAAAACGATGATTTCCGAGAGATATTTGGAAAGTAGTTGCACTATACAGAGCACTTCCGTAACTACATAGCAATCAAAATTTAACTTGTACCGACCGACCTAATAGAGATCATAAAATATTATTTTTATCATCAATAATCAATGACTAACGGTATGATGCGATCGTTTAAGTTATGAAACACTCTGTAGGTTGTGGAATAATTATATTTCCGTTAGCAATAATTGTTTTTAAACTTTGTACTGTGATTCACACTCTGTTATTAGAAGATAGCGATCACAAAGTTTATAATCCTAGAATTGCCATTTGGACTTTGATATTACTGCTCATCTGCAATTCATAAAGATAGCAAAAAATTAGATTGTTAAATGTTAAAACAAAATACTGGTCTAGAGGACAATAAAGTTAATAATAAACATACATCATGGTGTTGACGGTGACTAGTCCACAGTGGTACCGTAAAGTACCCTTTTTAGGGTTCCGTAATACATAAGGAGCCCTTATAGTTTCGCTCTGTCCGTCCGTCCCTCTGTCTGTCTGTCTGTCCGCGCTTCTAGCTCCTGTAATTATGAATATAAATGGATGAAATTTGGTGTAGTTATAGATTGTATACAGATCTCGGATTTGGCATCAAATAATAATAATAATTTTATATTTTAGGGGTGGCTCTCCATACATGTGAAGTGGGGATGAATAATATATTTCATTCTACCCCATCGTGTGGGGTATTGTTGAATAGAACTTTTAAAATAAAGGCAAGGTTTCGTACATGACAACCGGTCGTGTAATATATTAAAATTAATGCAAAATACTTATTTACAAACAATACTTATACAAAATATTAATTTCCACCAAGAACCTTCCACCACCACCAGTACAATCAATAACTTATATAGATAAGGTTATTTTATTAATTAAATAAACCAGGATACGAGCAGACGGATCGCCTGAAGGTAAGCGATCACCGCCGCCCATGGACACTCGCAAAACCAGAAGTATTACACCTGTAACTCCTCTGGTGTTACGACTTGCGTTCCCAGTCCTTAAAATCCCCAACCCCCTTTGCATCTTTGTTTAGAAATATAGTATGGATCTTTCTACCTTTCGTACGAATCTCACAAATTATTGAAAAAGTATTAACAAATAACAAAAATGCCAAAAAAACGCCTGATTATAGAGTTACGCGCGTAGAGTTTTGATTATTATTACAGCACGGAGTAAATAATATAATATACTTACAGCACGACCACGACCTCAATGTCTTTCGGCAATCGTCGTGTTTCATACAACGTCTGCAGACGTCATTTCCATAGAAAAACGGTGATTGCCACCTACATGGTTTTACTGTACTTTGATGACTAAAAACCCTTTAAATGCAATCTGTCACATGCTAAAAATTACCTTATTTATTTTTTATTTATTTAACAATTTATTGTACACACAGAAAATTATGACAATACAATTTACAAAGAAAGATGACACAAAGAACTGCTTATTTCTAATTAGAAATTTCTTCCAGCAGCCCTACGGAGAGAAATGGTATGAAATATAGCAGTTAGGACGTGCACAATATTATTTCTACAATTATTGTAGAAATAATAATTCAAATATTTATATCTATAATAAAATAAAATATAGTAAATAAGCTAAATAAATTAATTAAAAATGATAGCTAGTTAATATTTATAAATACTAATATATTATTATAACTATACTATATAAATACTAAGTATATGTATACATAATAACGGTATCTATATGGATTCAGATTGGAGGTAATGCTCTTTCAAGCGTCTTTTAAATACATCGATGTTGGGACTGTCGCGAATGGTGTGAGGAAGAGAGTTCCACAATCTAACTGCATGAACAGTGTATGAGTAGGAGTAGAAGTTGGAGCGATGGGAGGGGAGAGAAAGATATGTCCTGACAGTGGACCTGCAAGGAATATACCTTATATGTTTTAAGCTACCTAATAGTAACCTTAGTCTCTTTTTTTGGTAAAAGATCCGGATGTCCGAGATTTTTAAGCGACTTCCAAAAAATAGAAGGCGGTTATACGTTCAGCTGTATGTATTTTTTTATTTTTTTTGTATGTTCAACGGTAACTCCGCCGTCTGTTGACCGATTTTCAAAATTCTTTTTTTTTGATGCTAAGGGTATTCTTTGAAGTTGGTCCCGTTTTCACAAAAGTTGTGACTTGTTGATGGGAGCCATGAGGAATCGAGGAAACTCTTTAAAATTTATATGGACACATATAGTGATTTCGAATTTTTCTGAAGTAACCCAAGCATATGCTACCAAAAAGTAAAATTTTGCTCCATGGTAATATACCCACCCTAGATACAAAAGTACTGAACAGAACTCCTGATTCCTTATAGATACATGTTTGGGGATTTCGGCGTTGCTTAATAAACTGCAAGCATAAGCTATGTCAATTAAAGTAATCATCATCACCATCACTACCATCATCACACCATAAACAATCATGACATAATGATGATATAATAATAGGTACTTCTCATAATATTCTACACCGACACGGATATCTTTGAACATTAATTACTCTGCCCCTTATGGACCGATTTTAAAATTCTTTTTTTGATGTATGAACAACGAGACCTATTTCGGATTATACCCAAGTATAATCCGAAATAGGTCTCGTTGTTACCAAAGCGGTGATTTAATGATGGCATCTATGAGGAATCGAGGTAACTCCTCGAAATTTATATGGACATATAGTGATTTTACTTTTTCAGAAGTAACCCAAGCATATGCTACTAAAAAGTAAGATTCTGCACCAAGGTATACCTTGGATCCAAAAGCATTGAACAGAACTCCTCAGTCTTTAAAGATATGCGTTTGGAAATTTCGACATTGTTTAAAGAACTGCAAACATATGCCCGTATGTAACTTACAGTAATCATTATCTTCTATACAATACCTAATGGAAGCTTGGCGCGTATTCAATTATGCATTCGATCGTTTATTTTAAACGTTCTTAAAATGTGTTAATAATAATTTAAGTAATATCACTCAAAAGGGAAGAATTATTATTATTTTTAAACAAAAAATTAAACCGACTTCAAAGTAAAAATGCACAGAAAATTATGAAATAAAACTTATTTTCTAAATTCCCCTTTTAAATTTGGCTGTAATTTTAACTATTTATCTACTCGATCTTCAAAATTTTGAAGTCGGTACCAGCCAACTTGAACGTGTGTTCTATTTTAAATATTATTTTATAAGGATGTTATTTGGGTGGTACCGACTTCAGCCAAATTTAAAAGGGTAATTATTTAGAAAATAAGTTTTATTTTGCTGGTTTTTCACGGCGAGTGTTGAATTTAACCTGCTTAACAGACTGTTTCTTAGCTTCAAATACCTAATGACTGCACGAGTTTGTTTTCGTGATTTAATAACGCGTTGCAAACGCGTATATATGTTTGTCAGCGTCCGAGTACGGAGTGACATTTCTTTACAAATGTTTTGTGTTATAAATCCAGACAGTGTCCAAATAAAATAAACCTTATAGCCACGCATTATAGACTGAGATCCCAGCTCCGCCAGACTTACTTCTCACTACTTCTTACTGATAAAATGTATGTCATATTCTAGTATTAGTTGTGTACAATGAACGTTTGTATACCCGCCAGATTGTGCGGTGGGCCAATTCTCTGGTACAGGGTGCTAAAGGTACAAAAAATTTGTACACACTTTACTTGTAAATTTAGATTCACAGTATCTGATAAAATACACTAGTCTACAGCCAAAACGCAACTGAGTGGCTATTTTTGTTTTTATATTAGTTAATGTGTTCTAAATGTCAATTCATAATTAAAAAATCCGTATCACGTAACGTTTTTGAGGTTTTGTAACTTAATTTTTTAACGAAGTACTGAGCAATTTTCTTGTTCTATTTGCAATGAATCGATATATAATTTAAATTATTTGTTAGTCCGAGGTATTTATAATTTCACGTGTTTAGTTTGTAATCTTTGTTGTTTATTAATTCAAGAATTGAAATTATAGTTATTAATTAAATTTAAATATTAGTAAAATATAATTGTAGAATAGTTGTAAATTTGTTGTGATAGCTACATAAAGTGAGAGTTTCTTATAAAATGTTAAAAAATTAAAAACGTGGTTGTAATACATCAACGGACTCATTTTGTTATGTTTGTGGCTCGTATATACCTAAGTCGCAGGCCAGAACAATAACTAATGTGACTAAATTAGCATTATTATCTTAATTATTTTAGTTTCCCTATAGTGAATTAAGATCGGAATTGGGCTCCCCATATTTGTTGTCAGACTAGTATGTTAAACTTATGTTAAACTGGCTTTATGGAAATCTTTAATGCCATTTGCTATTCCGATGATTGCTTGCAATGCTTTTAAGCACCTTAGTGTGCCCACCTTTTAAACCACTAAGTTTTCCCGAAGTTAAGTGATGCCAAGGTTAAAGAAAGAATTTTCATTGGACCCCAAATCCGGAAAATTCTGAAGGACGCAGAGTTTGAAGAGAAACTAAACCTTGTTCAATTTCAAGCCTGGATATCATTTAAAAGCGTTGTCACAGAATTTTTGGGAAATACAAAGTCTGACACGTATGAGGAACTGATTAAAAATTTGCTGAAAAATTACAACAACACGGGCTGCAGAATGTCATTAAAAATTAATTTTTACATTAACATTTGAATTTTTTTCCACAAAATTTAGGTTCCGTTAGTAATGAGCAGGGAGAGTGGTTCCACCAAGATATTTTAACAATGGAACAGATATATCAAGTTCGCTGGGAACCCGCAATGATGGGGGATTATTGTTGGTTCCTAATAAGGGAAAGTAATGCAGAATACAAGAAAAAATCGTTATTTGCACAAAGGAAATCTAACCCCAAAACACTAGGAAATCTAAACCTCATAAATAAACATCTTATATAGAAAAAAAAAATTTTTTGTTTTCAAACTGTGTCGGTATATATTAGCTAACTTTTATATTTTTCATGCATTTTTTTCAAAAACTTCATTTTGATGTCACTTAAAATTTATACGTAATGGTTTTTTTACTTTCTAATTTAAGCTTGGGAACCTTCAAAGAAAACGATGCACCTAACCATGTCAGTTGCATTTTTTAACTTTTTATTTGTAAAGTAGTGGTATCGACCTTATTTTTTGGATTCAGAATAACGTAAGGAACAAGACTTAAAAAAGTCATTATTCTATAAACTTAGTATGAACAGAGATATAAAGATTGGAGTTTAAATGATTTTTATTTCTTTGTGAATAATTTTCAATTATTTTTTTTATGAAAACTACAACAAAAATAAGCAATCCGTGTTAATTTCACTGTATAAGTAATATGTAAATGTATAAATACATAAATATTCTACTATAATATACGTTAGAATCATTTCAAAGGCCGTAAGAAAAGTTAGTACAATTTTTTTGTATTTTTGGCGCCCTGTACTTGTAAATAGCCCACCGCATAATCTGGCGGGTATACAAACGTTCATTTTACACAACTAATACTACAATATGACATACATTTTATCAGAAAGAATATAAGGGGAGTCCGGCGGGGCTGGGATCTCAGTCCATTAAGATTCATGCATTATAGCAAAACTCGTGAAAATTTTAGGAGACTTTTTATGCTTTTATATATATTTTTTTAATATTGTTGGATTATTTTTAAACCAATTTTCATTTATATCATCTATCTTTAGGTAGGTATTTTTAAACAAAAAAAAGTAAGCTACATAAGAGCAGAAAAACGACCCAAAGCATTTATAATTTTTTACAAGAGGTTCTGGAAAATTGTTTTTGCTATATAAAAAAAAAATGTTTTTTACATATTTTTTAACAATTTCACACACCAAAAAGTACTTTACTTGTGACAATTTTTATTTTTTGTACTATTTGGTTTCATTTGGTAGCAAAATCGACCGGAAAACAGGTAATTTACGTCAAAGTAAACACGTCCATAGGTATTTTACAAATCTAATGTTTTCATTCCAGAGGTCTAGACAGCTCGTCCTGCACGCAAGTGGTCCAACTCTGCCGGAACCTGGCGCACCAGGGCCGCACCATACTCTGCACTGTTCACCAGCCCTCGGCCACCCTCTTTGCTATGTTTGACCAGGTATTTTTTTATAAAACTTCTTCGAACCTAAAAAGCGACTGTACAATGTACATTACAGCAAAACTGGCGCTCAGCGCCATATATCCTTACCATGTCGAATTAATTTCATGTAACAATTTAAAAGAGATGACCAAGAGTCAATTCACACCGAAACGTTACGATACGCGACAGAGCGCTGCATTTTTAAGATAGCTTAAGCTTTAAGATAGATTGAAAATTTAACTTTATTCTTACACAAGAAGATACACATTTCGTTAAAAGAGTTTGAATGTAAAGTGGCAGCTCGCTGCACAGCGCATATGCAGTGAATTTTTTGTAGTGAATTTAAGTTCAATTTTGAATAGCTATCTTAAAAATGCAGCGCCGCGTAGCGTCGCGTATCGTCGCGGTGCGAACTGACCCTGAAAGCAAATCAATTTTTAAGTTTTTACGTTCACAGATTTCTACAAAAATAATTGATTTCTGTCCTTTAATTATCTTGCATTTTTAACAACTATCGTTACCTATAGTAAAATGTATTTTTAATATTGTTGTAATTTATAATTTACTATGAATATATATTTTAATTTTACCAGGTGTATGTACTATCTGCTGGCCGCTGCCTGTACCAGGGTGTGACAAGGAACGTTGTCCCGTACCTTGAACAAGCGGGCATCCCTTGCCCCATTTACCATAATCCTGCTGATTATAGTAAGTCCTTTTTAAACTTAATTTCTTATCACAATTTAGGCACTTGTGGAAATTATCCGATTCCTAAGTTTTTAACATAATATACCAGCTAAATGCTCGAACACTTCATTTAGTTACCATAAAGTCAGTTCACACATTTTTAAGTTACCTATTCAAAATTGAACTTTAAGTACTGAGACAAAAAGAGCAGCGCGGTGCAACTTGATATTCGAACTCTCACAATGAAACGTGTATCTTATGTCGTGTGTCGAGTATCGTTTCGTTTCAATGTGAATTAACCCTAAGGGGCCCACGTCACCTGTTGTCACGGACTCAGCTTGCCAAGCACAACTTTCAGCAGGACAGCCTTATAAAAAAATTGTTTCCGTTTTTACATTTAGTAGATTTTCATATTTAAGTTGAATTATGAGTTAAGGTTGTTAATGATTATCAATCAACAAATTTTATACCTACCAGCTAACTGTTTTGTTATAAAACGACCTTGAACTATTGACTAGTAATAAGCAAGAAAATCAAATTGTTTGCATTAAAGATTACGAATTACTCGATAAAATAGACCTTTTAAAATGACACGGTCTACTTAATCCGGATTAACAGATTTCTCTTATCCATACTTACTATCTGTCTGTTACATAATCACGCCTTCAAAGTTTAAACTATTGAAACGATGGTTGAGCTAGATTAGATCACGGGACATAGGTTACTTGTTTATCCTGGCAAAATTTATGTTTTCCGCGCAATGTACGCCTTTGCGCAAACGAATTTGAGAACAACATGTATTTAACTATATACTTTTTGTGACAGTTATCGAACTAGCCTGCGGAGAGTACGGCGAGGACAAAATGGATATTCTGACGACAAAGATTGAGAACGGCAAAGCGGTGGATTGGTTCGACGAACCGGACACAATACCGACGATGGAGGAGCTGAGGAAGCAGTACCCGCTGAGCTCGCTGAAGGACCAAGATGGCGGCTCGGAGGCCGAGGAGACCTCGCAGTCCAATCAGCGATCCGTGCTCATTAAACGAGGGTTTATGAAGGCGAAGCGAGATCCGGTAAGTTATATTATAACCACAAGTTTAGTGCTAAGTTACGGTAGTAGGAGTGGTTCGACGAGCCGGACACAATACCGATGATGGAGGAGCTGAGGAACCAGTACCCGAAGAGCTCGCTCAAGGACCAAGATGGCGGCTCGGGGGCCGAAGAAACCTCACAATCGATCCAGCGGTACATGCTTATCAAATGAAGGCGTTCAGCGGGTTCCTACCGGATCCAGAAGTTATTTACACTTCATGTACAAAATAATGTATTACTAGCAAAGGTAGCAAAGGTAGGCAAAGGAGTTTCTTCTGATTAATTTCTCAGGCACCCCTGAGATCATTTCAAAGGGTTTTTGTGGTTGATAGCCGCTGTCGATCCTGGCTACACAGGAGTTGCAGTGGTAGGAATGTCTGGTGGGTCATTTGCCCGTTAAAAAAAACGAAGGTAGTTATTATTTAATTTAGCAGTAATAATAATAATAATATGTATTGATAGTAATTAATCAACTGTCAAACTATGAAAATTTTTAATGAAAAATAAAATATCATCATAAAGGTAATAACTGACAATAATAGCAAATCATATTATCTGAAGTTATACCTATTAGCTTTTATTATTGTAACGTTCACAGATGACAGAATAATAGTAAAGTTTCGTTTAGGGTTTTTCCAACTAACAGTTTCTATAAAACTAGTCTAGATCTCGTAATTACTAGTCACATACAATTAAACTCATAACTACAATGTAGGTATAACGTTCTAATCTTGGAGTTTAATTAACATGCAATCGACTTGTACTCAATTGTTTGCTCATGTAAGGAATCGAGGAATATATTAACATGTTAATTCTTAGAGTTTTTAGTACATTTACATATTATACATTTACTATGTTTTAGATTAATTATCATTAAACATAATAGAAATGCAAGCATAATACATAGACTGATCATTGGTCTCGCTCTACCGCTCTACCAGACCGAGCTGACGTGCTTGTCAATTATTGTAATAAATACTCAGCTGAGATCGGCTTACCCGAGTCATGTGGAAACGTTACAGTTAAATATATTATGTGTAATAAATATTATTATCGTATTAGCTGTCTCGACACACGTTATTCTGTCTTGACTAATAAATAAATAAAAATGAGGCGTAATCATTTATATACATACCTAACATTTTTCTGAAGAAGAAGCGCATAAGAATAATATAATATTGATATGTACATTTGCTTTTAATTAATTTTTAATCCTCCTATCCTACTACTATAATTTTTATAATTATAGTAGTAGGATAGTAGGATTAAAAATTGAAGTGAAAGTTAAAAGTAGATATAGTGTTCCCGTGGGATACTGTAGAAAGCTGTACGAAAGCTAGTTTTTAAATATTTTCTTAGCTACATTTATAACCAATAACTTTTCTAATAGACCACAGCATAAGATATTTTCCCATTAAATCGGGCAAAAGTTGAGTAGCTATCATCACAGTTTTTCACGCACGCTAGAATTTGACACATGTAAGTTAATTGTCACTTTAGACACTACAATAATGAGTTGTCGCACTTACGAAGCTGTTTTTGTTAAGGAGTGCGTCATCTAGTCGAGCGAGCGAGACCAATCAAATATCTTTGGCATAATATTCCGTAAAAAATCTAGACACTTGTCAGTTGTCAGGCGACGATTTTATTGACGGACTTCAAAAACTTTTGCTTAAATATTCTGGTCTCTACCTCGTCTCTACACAAATAACTATTCATCATAATAAAACTTAACAGTGTTACTGTTACAAGACGGCCTCTGTGGCTCACTGGTAAGCACGTTGGCGCTCAAGCCGGAGGTCGCGGGTTCGAATCCCGCCGAGATAACAAAAAGTTTTCTGTGTTCCTGGGTCATGGATGTGTATAAAATCTTGAATATAATATGTTTAGTTACTGGTATATGTATAGTGTCTGGTACCTGTAACACAAGTTCTTCGGATAAATAAATAAAAAAAACTCCCTACACCGATTTCGATGACGGTGGCTGGTTTCATTGAAACCAAGCCAGTTAAGCAGGAGTAATTTTATAGTGCCCAAGTGTGTGCGCAGTACACAAGAGCACTCTCTCTTCCTTTACTCTCATAACCCAGTGGAACGGATAACCGACTCGACGGGCGAGAGGCCCAGGTCCGACTTTTTACATGCCCATTCGACGCATGGATCATATTTCTTGTCAGACATTCAGGTGATCAGCCTGCATTGTCCTAACCAAACTTGGAACCAACATATTTTGTTCTTCCAATGCGGAAATCGAACCCACGACCTCCGAGTCGAGAGCCAAGCTCTAACCACTAGACCACGGAGGCTGTTATTATGTTTAGTTCTTCGGATACTTAGCACAGGGTCAGATTGACGCGGCGTAAAGCGGCCATAAAGAAAGACCGTGTTGGACCAGTCGTATACATATCGAAAAGATCGGAACCGCAATTTAAATAAGCAAAGAAGATCCTGCTTAAAGAATGTGTGTACAAGTTCTTTCAGAAACCGCATGAGTATCTTGCAGTATACATTTAGTCTATCCCACAAGATCTAGCTAAAGAAATGTCGATCCTTGCTGCATTAATGTATGATTAACGCACGTAACAGCCTCCGTGGTCCAGTGGCTTAGAGTTTGATTCTCGACTCGGAGGTCGGAGGTCGTGGGTTCCATTCCCGCGTTGGAACAACAAAAAATATGTTGTTTCCAAGTTAAGTTAGGACAATGCAAGCTGATCACCTAGTTTAGGTTTCGAGAGTAAAGGAAAAGAGTGTGTTCTTGTGTACTGCGCTCACACTTGGGCACTATAAAATTACTCCTGCGTAACTGGCCTGGTTTCGATGAAACCAGGAATCGTCACCGAAATCGTGTGGGGGAGTTTTTTTATTTATTTATCCGAAGAATTTGTGTTATAGGTACCAAGACAAGTGAAAGTATATTTAATTATTTTAAACTATACATATTATATTCAACTTTAATTAATAGTTTAAATAATTCAATTAAAATTATTTAAACTATACATATTATATTATACACACACTACAAAAAAGAATCCTGCGTAGCTGGCCTGGTTTCAATGAAACCGGCTACCGTCACCGACATCAGTGTGGGAAGCTATTATTAACGTCATATTATGTTGCCTTATTTCAGACGATGACCCACCTGCGTCTGATGGTCAACGTGGTGGTGGGCATAATGCTGGGCGCGCTCTTCATCAACGCCGGCAACGAGGGCTCCCGCGTGCTGGAGAACTACAACCTGCTCTTCGCCATACTGATGCACCACATGATGTCGCCCATGATGCTCACTATACTCACGTGTAAGTTCCCCAATCACCAACCTTTCTTAAGGCTTGGAATATATTGTCCGGAATCGTAAGGCCGGGAAAAATTAAAAGCAGTGAAAAGTGTCGAGCTCAACACTCTACACTTCGATTTTCAGCTCTAGTGTATTAGCGCAGAGTTCTATTTTCAGGGCTCTGAATTTTCCCGAGTCCACCGGATTCTGGATCATATAGCCCCAGATTATACTTAAGCTTTGAATTCGTTGAAAAAGGCGTATCAGCATGCAGCTAGTCTAGATCGAATGGAGCCGATTTTAAAATAATTAGTTTGACCTCACTCCTCGTCCCTCGTGTCAGTTTGCTCCCCTTCATTTCAAGAGAGACACTTCATGCTGAGACTTACCCGACTACGACGAATCCAAAAGGAAGGGTAATGATTTTGGCAGTCTTATGTACGTATGTTTGTTCCACCGTAGCGCCTTAGCTACTGGTCCAATTTTAGTTAAATAGGTGTCAATAGATTCGTAATAATAGCCGGGTAACATAGGCTACATTATTTTCGTAGTCGGATTTTTTATAAAGATTGTAGTAAGTATTCTTATAAAGCTCGACTACTACATATGATATTATTATGCGTTTACATTATTGCGCTCTGTTATTTTCAGTCCCATCGGAGATGTCAATACTACTGAAGGAACACTTCAACCGCTGGTACTCGTTGGGCTCCTACTACATATCGATAACTCTAGTCGACCTACCCATATCGGTAAATATTATTCTTTGTTATTATTAAAATAATTAGAATTAAGAATTACTATGTAGATTCTGGTTTATTAAGTATAAGGTTCCACAGATTCGCTGTTTACTTATGTGGAAATATTGGTAAAAGCCCCAAAGGGACCGACCTCCGATCGCGCCGACCTCCTGTATACAAGTGGACTACGGCCTGACCGAGCATACCACATTACCACCTCGCTCGAACGGAGGTCGGTCCCTTTGGGGCTATTACCAATATTCCCACATTAGTAAACTGCATACCCATTTTTTGTCGAATGGGTCTATGGTAATGGCCGGAGGTCCGCTTTAACTTCATGGGGCTATGACTGCCAATTGACTAGTCGTTTTGGTTTGAGTGTAATTCGGATGTTGTATATAGAGCGCTGAACTACAGAAACTTCGATAGCGTGATTCAGGATTGTGGCGCTAATTAGTTCGCCACATCACTCTCACTCTTCTGCTTGAGTCGCCAGTGCCAGAGAGTCCCAGTGAGTCAGAACTCTACTACTGCTGCACGGGCTCTGTCAGAACTCTGCTACGTGTTGACCAGGAGAGATGTGCTCTGCTTGCTAACCGGTCGTTGTTGTGAGAGTACCCGTTGAAGCCGATGACGGTTCGACCAGGCTGCGGTGCGTTGTGGCTGGTGGTCGAGGTATCCTATGAGGCTGAGGCTAGCTGGCGTGCTGTGGAGGGGGTGGGGAGTAAGTGAATGCCCCAAAGGGAGATCTCCGACATAGCGAGGTGGTATGCTCGGTCAGGCCGAAGCCCACTTGTAAGCAATTTGGATGTTGTATCATAGCGCCGAACTACAGAAACTTCGATAGCGCAATTCAGGATTGTGGCGCTAATTGGTTCACTTGTACCATACACACACTTGTACCATAAGAAATATTGGTTGTTGTTTGTTAGTTGTTACAACTACATACATACAATTAAATAATCTGAATTGACGAGGCCTACATGCGCTACTCAGTTTTAAAAAGATTACTTTCTGCAATAATTCAAATAGCTTATTATCATCACTGGCATTACCAAACCTGGTTGTTAATGGCCGGTATCAATAACATATCTACCAATTACTATTTGTTAAAAACGTCGTCATTCAACCATTTGTCGGTTTTTTGCGATACAAATTTGATATTTCTAACAAATAGTTATTTGTAGATAGGTTATTGAAATGGGCCGTAAGACCTGTCTGTGTTATCGGGTTATTCCGATCTGTTACCCCAAAGAATCTATAATAGAGTGAATTCTAGGAAACCCATGTCCGGGTAACTAGCTAGCTAGGTGGAAAAATATTAAAATGTATGCCGTCACACGTTTCCTAGATTTCACCTCAGGGTGGATCTTGGAGTAACAGATCGGAAATACCTAAACTATCCAGTTTAATTTTTTTTTATTCCAGATAGTGTCGTGTGCGGTGTTCAGCGTGATCGTGTACCTAATGTCGTCGCAGCCGCTGGACATATCGCGGTTCGCCATGTTCTTCGCCATCTCGCTCTATACCGTGCTCGTGGCGCAGAGCTTCGGCCTGATGATCGGTGCTGTGTTCAATGTTGTTGTGAGTATTGCTATTCAATAAAGTTCTCATTTTGCATTTGAAATATCCATAAACGCTATGATTTACGGAAAAATCTAATGGTGCTCTCACCTGGTTCTATTCTTTATAACACTAAAACATTTACATTTTGTTAGAAACTGTTAGATGTTATAAGTGTTCCTACACTGATAGAAAATGTTTATTAACAATATAAAACTGACATTGACTCGAAACAAGGAAAAATCTCTTAGTGAATGCGCACCCCCAACGCCACCACTCTCCGCATACCCCGCTGTCATTGGTATAAAATGTTTACTTTGTTACAATTTGCTTACTAACAATTTTGTTTAAAAATGTTAACTAACATTACCTAACAAAAACATTTTCTTAACATTGTGATCAAATGTTTGTAAACAAATATTTACTAACGTTAGTAAACATTTTTAACAGCAGTGTGGGAGCACCATAATTTCTGAAACCACCCTTAACGTAAACAGCCTCCAGACTTAAACTCCTTTTTTGCAGCAATTTAAATTATTGTCACATCGTAGGTCAAATCAATCCATAATGTGGATCCATCCATTACATAAATTTTTTTGTGGCAATAGGTTTAGGACAAAATTATTTATAAAAACCACCTGCTTTTTAAAGCACATTAGAATATTACTATTATAGCCTCCCACACCGATTTTGGTGACGGTGGCCGGTTTCATTGAAACACGGCCAGCTACGCAGGAGTTATTCTTATAGTACCCAAGTTCTCTCATACTTTATTCTCGTAACCCAGTGGGATGAATAACCTACCCGAATAAAAAATGTTCTTATGTCTGGTTAGGACAATGCCTCGGTTGGGCATTGGGCATGTTAAAAGTCGGTCCTGTGCCTGATTTATTGCCAGTGTTCCAACTAGGGGATCACACCCACGACCCCGGAGTCGAGAGCCAAGCTCTAAGGTCTAAACCACTGGACCACACAAGCATATTAATAATACAGTTACTATATGACTGTAAGGCCCCATGCGCACTAGGCCGCCAGTCCATACTATGGACATATTAATATGCGGTAGTGTGGGGGTCCCATGCGCGCTCATATCATTTCCTGGCTGCCGCAGCCAAGCTGCCTTGTACAGGACCACACTATACTGCAGTAACCACACGATAATACTTTCTTTAAATTCCAGAACGGCACATTCGTGGGTCCTGTCCTGTCGGTGCCCATGATGATGTTCGCGGGTTTCGGGGTGACACTGCGCGACTTGCCCCCCTACCTGGCGTGGGGGTCGTACGTGTCCTACCTGCGGTACGGGCTGGAGGGGTACATCGCCGCGATATACGGCCTGGACCGACCAATGTTGGCGTGCAATGACGATGAATACTGCCATTACAGGTAACCAATAACTGCAATTTTCATAAAACACTATAACGTATATAATGTACTTAGTCGGGCTACGTACATTATATAGCCTATGTTACCGGGCTATCGTGACGAATCCATTAACACTTATACACTCATTTATTAAAATCGGACCAATAGTTTAAGCGCCACGGTGGAACAATCACGCATACATACATAGACTGCCAAAATCATTATCCTTCCTTTTGGCTTCGCCGTAGTCGGGTAAAAATATGCAGCAACTTGTTGTTAAATGCATAAGCGGCTTGAAACCTGTTGAATACCTCGACTGCCATAAATAATGCTTGTAGTATTGCTAAGTTTTACTACTTAGGAGCAATCACACCGAAACGAAATGATACATTACGTAGCGCTGCATTTTTAAGATTGATTTAAAATTGAACTTCATTCAATACACAGTACGTTTCATTGCAAGAGTTCGAATGTCAAGTTGCACCACGCTGCACTCATGTCATATGAAACGTGTATTTTTTTTTGGGTAGTGACTAGTGATTAAAGTTCAATTTGGAATAGATGTCTTAAATGTTCCGTCGTGTATCGTCACGGTGTAAACTGACCCCTAGTAGGGGCTAGAATCTCCTTATCCGTAAGCTATTACAGCCGTATTTATCATTCAGCAATCAACGACACGGCAATAACATTAATTTAAGGCTTGAGCTCATCTTGAGCTATAATAATAACAATTAATTATTGAAATGACTTGCAGATATCCCCGCACGTTCCTGACAGACATCGCGATGTCCCCCCATAACTTTTGGTGGGACATCCTGGCGCTGACCGTCACGCTGCTGGTGCTACGGACCGCCGCCTTCCTGTTGCTCAAGTGGAAGATCAGCGCCGTGCGATAACTTCACTCTGTACACAGTTCGTACTAACTTCGCTGCAGTTCGTGCAGCGTGCTAACTTTACTGCTGTCGATGCAGCGAAAATGTAAAGAAACTTTAGATTAGTTCTGTTGATATTAGACATAGGTAGACTTGGACGGTTAAGTTTTGTAACTTAGTCTAGTGTAATATTATTAGTGTGAAATTAAATATTGAGAATAGAAATAAATTTAGCCAATCGCAAATTACAGGGAGAGTGTGATTTAGAAATAGGCATGGTGCCTAAAAATTATTTTTTCGTCTATTCGATGTTAGACAACATGTTAATAGACAATCTAGAACCCATTTTCGTATATGTTAAAAAATAATGAAGATACAATTTAAAGGACAATGCTCAACAAGTATAGGAAAAAACCCAGAGCGAACAGATATGGCATGTAGTTGAAAACGTTATTGATATTTAGTGAAATAATTTTGTAAATATTTTACTATTAAATTCGATAGCTGAGTATGTGATATTGCTATTAATTTTTAATAGGGGTGATTTTATTTGAGTATGGAAAATATCGTTTATTTTCACTCAACAAGTCATGTAAATATATTATTTAATAATTTACTTATTCTCTGGTGCCAAAAAGTATCGATAAGAATGAATAATATTATAATATTACAATTCTTTATTCACATAAAGTTTTAAATAAACGAAACATAATAAATGTTTTTTAAGTAACTTGAATCATTTGGGAATATACCTGGCCCCAGTAGTGCTTATGCAGAATTATGGCGCAGCACCAGCTTGTTACTTGCTTTTGCACCGACAACTATTTTGGGTACTTGCAAAATAAAAATGCCGTTTGAAGTTATTATTATTATTATATTTGTATGAATCTATATACGTAGATTTCAATAACATACATACAAGATACATTATACATTTTCTACATCTAATGTGATATTATCAAGTGTAAATGCGGGATGTAAAAAAGAAGGTTCGTGTCGAGCCCATCCCAAATAATATATAACACTCATAACGTGGCTACAACTTCCCAACGTCCTCGTCCCATGGATGCAAGAGCAATAATATTCTAGTATAGCTTGTCTACCGTCTTCTCTTTTATATAGAATATATGTATATTATATTTTACTCCTGACGTGCCTAGATTGGATTCTACATCTGATCAATATCGTATTATGTTCTTGATATTCTTCAAGTTGTATCCGTTCTGAATGTCTGAAGAACTCTATTTGGTACACGCCCATTCTTTTGATATGCTCGCTACAATATGAGCGGGCAATTCTGACGTGGTATGTTCCCAAAGTAAATAAAATCAAGTCCTAGTGAGTTAGCCGTGGGAAGTCTGTCAGGTCGCCTTCTTGCATCAGGACAAACGCTTCCCTCATTCTATCGCATGCTTAAGTTAGTAAGAGAAAGATAGAATATGATTTACTAAGTAGCTGTCCGAACTTCTAGGTATTCGTGATAATAATAATTGTGCACTTTTTTAAGTTACTTGTGTTTTTATTTCATGCAGAAACATGTATCCTATTTTTTGACATACTTATTGTTACTTTCATTGTTAGTGCTCTTCCAAGAGTGAGTAGCGTTATTAAATAACATTTTTATTCACTTTACATGTAGTAGTAAACTCAACTCAACGATATTTTCTATACTCTAGAAAAAATATCCCTAGTGAAAATAAATAGCAATATCACATACTCAGCCATCGAATTTAATAGTAAAATATTCACAAAGTTATTTCACTAAATATAACTAACGTTTTCAACTACATTCTGTATCTGTTCGCTCTGGTTTTTTTTTGGCATTGTCCTTTACAATATGAAAGATACCGATATATCGGCCTGTAACGCCACGAGTTGCACCCGCCATACATAATATTTTAACATTACAAAACGTATAGCGGTAGCAACTTGTGACGTAACAAATCGTTTTGCGAGAAAGAGATGGCCACTAATCGTGTCTTTCTAAATAGCTACCTATTTCTTTTAGATTTATGTATCTTTAATCAACAATTTTTTAATTTAATTTATAAAAATGTGATATTCCACACTAGGCAAATTGAAAATGGAATGCTTAAGAATATGGCGTCGTGAGTTCTTGACCAAATTGGCTGTTTTTTATTATTATTTAAGCAATATTATACGTCTAATATTTTATTCATTAATGTGTATTAGTTATAACTTATAAGTTGTTGAGCCTTCTGTGATAGAAAATGAGAAATAATAAAAAATATTGAAGAGTCCTTTCAAAACATAGCGTGTGAAAATGCAATACTGCAGTCGGCAGCTGATAGTAATAAAAAAAGACAAAAAGAAAGCCGTGTGGTGTCGTGGGACACCGGATAGGAACGAAGTTCCTTATTATAAAAATATTAATTTTAAGTTCTATTCGAGGTATAAAGAAAATAACAAAGACTATACATAAAAATCTTACGTTACGGACGTTTTTTCCCGGCTATCCTCCGCATCGCCCCATAAGGAACTTCGTTCCAAAAAGTTATCAAAGTTTATAATTTGGACTTACTGAGACCGAGTACCGATCTAATGAAAACAGTAGAAAATACCCAGGTATACCTTTTACATTATTGTCTGTGAGGTCGTTCCAAATTATTCATAGGTTTAATTTTAATCTTAGTAATTGCGCAGCCTATTTTTAGAAGTATTTGCCATTTTAAGTGTTAGATAATGATGTATATATTTGGATAGTTAACCTATTAACATAACGTGTGTGCTTATAATATCATAGCTAATACAAGATCTTAGAACCTTTAACAATAAATACATAAGAAAGTGCACCTATGCAAAATACCTGCATATTAATTATTGTTAATTTACATTACATTTCATCTAGTTTTAATTTAGTCTTTGGATAAAAGATGTAAAGAGTTATTCTTTAGAGTATAAGATATAATATAATATAGTTCCTTTTATACATGATGGGAGTATTTATATCATTTTAAATATGGTTACATGTTACTTACGAGGCAGTTCTGAGGATTTTTAAAGTTTAATAAGAGCAATATACATTCTCATTTAAAATTCTTCCTCTTTTTTATCCTTCTTCTTTTTTATCCTTCTAAAAAAAGATTGAAATGTGTTTCTTAATGCTAGATTTATACGCTAGGCAAACAACTTGGCAATCAAGCAAATGTAAATGCTCGTCCCTGTGATCTATAGTGTTTTCTAAGCTGCTTACCTAATATGTGCGGTCGACATTAAAGTGTGAAATATTTTCCTTGCTTTAAGATATTATAAGATGTCGACTAAAGGGTGATTTCCCTACACAGGATAATATTTAGTACCTACCAGTTATGTAGGAAGATGTACGCAGTTAATTGTGTTATATTTAATTAAGATATAAATAAATAATGAAATGTTCATATGACCTGAACTACAAAATAACCAATACTTTTTCTTTTGAATAGAGTTTTTTTTGTGACTTCTTAAAAAATTATATCAGAAGGTACCATATATGTTTTCGATTAAATATACATTAACATTATTAAATTTATTATAAACATCAGAAACAGCAGGGTTTTAGAGAATTATAGCATTTAAAATTTCCTTAAATTGAACGATTGCTCAAGTAATTTTTACAAGGTATAGAATGGTTTTGTATGGTGTTCAGTTTATTTTACACTGAGGCACTGTGCGTATTTATATTTTTGTAAGACATTTTTAAAATAAAAACTTAATTTAAAAAGATGTATTTTTATTCTAAACATTTATTTGAGAATATTTCAACTATGTAACATGAATTCCATTGTTAGAATGCTGTTGGTTTTGTAATATGGATTGAAATAATATACATACCTACCAGATAACTTTTTATTCCGTCTGATTAAAAAAAATACAGGTTATGTGTCCACATAACAATAGAACTTATACACAAAAGCATTTTTTAATTATATTAACAGTTTTAAGTTAACATTCATGTTTTATCAATAACAATGTAACATCGCACTAGAAGTGCGATGTAGATGTTGTAAAACAAATGTTCACCAAATTAGGAAAAAGATAAAGGTTATGGCGTGTACCAATGAGACTTTTTCAGATGTCGAGTACATTATATGGAGGCTCTAACGGTGAAGGAAAACATCGTGAGGAAACCCGCACATGGTTGACCCCAGATGTATTGACCAGTCATTCCTCTGGACTAGGCTGACTGTGTTGTGAGAATGCCGTATGTGCTTTGGTAACCATACGAAATTTAAAAAACCGACTATCCCAGGCACTACAGTACTTCAAGAGTGATTATCTTCGCTCGGAGAATACTGTATAAATCATCCAATAACAGATGAAAAGGCCTAAGTTACTCAGACCGAATAAAAAGTCATCCAGTAGGAGAAGTAGGAAATAGGTGAAACGGATAGTTTTAAACCAAAGCTTCTGTTGCCAAGTAAAATAAATTTTGTAAGTATAAATCTAACCCGCAGTAGATCAGCATGATTAGCAGTGGAAATGTTAGCTTAACTTAATGCCAGCAACGCACTTGTTTCTACTATGGTGTTGCGGATGTCCATGTGCGATGAAGTCGCTCTCAATCAGGCGACCCGTCCGGCTCGTTTGCCCCCTAAATGATTAAAATAACGAACACAAAAATGCCGACAGAAGTGAAAACAATAGCGCACGCCGCACAGACAAGCATGTGGCGCGCGACCCGCCCGCCCCGCCCGCCCCGCCCTACCTCACACCGCACCGGTGTCGGTAACTGTGTCGTGAGTTCCATTGAACTCGCGACACTGCTACTGACACCAAAATCATTGTTTTTTTCCATCTCAAAAAATGCCCAACGAGCCTAAAGCACTTCACTTCAAAAACTAAATATGAAGCTAGTGATATCCAGTGGCAATTACGTCATCAGAAGTACAAGAGTCTTTATTAATTATCCGTAATGGGCGATAACTCCAGCCGGAGGTCGCGGGTTCGAATCCCGCCGAAGGAACAAAAAGTTTTTCTGTGTTCCTGGGTCATGGATGTGTATTAAATATGTGTATAATATAATAAAAATCTTATATATATGTATAGTATAAAAGTATTAAATATACTTCCCGCTTTTTGGTACCTGTAACACAAGTTCTTCAGATACTTAGCACTGGGCCAGATTGACGTGGTGTGAGGCGTCCATAGGTATTATTATTATTATTATATTAATAACGTCATCAGAAGTGCAAGAGTCTTTATTAATTATCCGTAATGGGCGATAACTGTGACATTAAACTTCTGACCCGGAATCACACATACAAACGCACACATACACACGCAAGTCGCACACATAAACAGACACATACTGCATACACACTTGAAATTATCGCTTTTAATATTTTGATACTATCTAACCCCACGGAGAAAATAATATACTATTATACTTAGCGCTGTTCCATAATTTAGATGGGTAAGTAGATAAGACTACACGTGTAATTATTTCTAAAACCAAAATCTCTTTTCATAAGTATTTTATCATTCCCTTTGACTTACGGTAAAATTACTAAATGTATCACCGATGCGTGGCTCGCCAGTGCATATTTATTAGGTCCTAACATATGAAATTGGCATTTTGTAGTACTGGCCATTTTGATCTCAAATATATCTTCTTTGGTTAGGAATTCCAATTTAAAATTTATACCGCTATTTACTCCTGCGTTTGTGTTTCGAAAACCGTTATTCATTTGTTTTTTCCTCTTTTGGTTATTTCTTTGCGTCACCCTGTTTACAAAATGGAAAACTTGAAATATCGTATTATTTTCGAGTACTAGTTCCACCGTGGCACCAGTGCTGCAGAAACGGCTCGAAGGATAAATGATGTGTATGGCGGCGGTGTCGCAAAAGAAAACACAGTGCGTTTTTGGTTCAAACGTTTTCGTTCTGGAAATTTCGACCTGCAAAACAAGCCCCGTGGACGGCCGGAGACCAAAGTTGACAATGAAGAATTGAAGGCTATTGTGGAAGCGAATCCATCGCAAACCACGGCCGAGTAAGCTGCAGGCTGCGGCGAGCAGGCAGTCATAAAACTATTTTAATACACTTGAAGCATATTGGGAAGATGAAAAAGCTTGAAAGGTGGGTACTTTATGAAATGAGTGCAGCAAACCGACAAACGCGCGTCGATGTTACGTAACGCAGCACGTTACATTACTCAACCGGCACAATTATGAAGGGATTTTAAATCGAATCAAACTCGATCGAATCGAACCTGTGATGAAAAGTGGATCCTGTACGATAATCGGAAACGCTCATCGCAATGGCCGAACCCTGGCGAACCAGCCAAAGCCTGTCCCAAGCGAAGATTGACTAAAAAAAACTTACGTAAATCTGGCTAGACGATTACGGCAGATGTATATTGCCAGCAACTGCAAATCTAAAAGCTAGCTGCTAAACAACCGAGGTTGGTCATTCGCTCTAGGCCACTGCTGCTTCAGGACAACGCTAGACCACACACTGCACAACAGACGGCTACCAAATTAGAGTAGCTTCAATTGGAATGTCTAAGACATCCACCATTCTCCCCGCATCTTGCTCCAACTGAAATTGGATAACTTCTTGCAAGGGAGAAAATTCAACTCCGATGGAGCAGTCCAAAGCGCCTTCAAATATTTTATTGATTCCTGTCCGAATGGTTTTTTTAGTAAAAGAATCAATGAACTACCTATGAGATGCCAAAAGTGCATAGATAGCAATGGTTGATTAAATAAATATATTATGTTTAAAAAATTCGACTTTATGTTCCTCCTTTACAAAACGCCAATTTGGAACCAGGTGGCTACATAAAAGTACATAAAAGAATGTGATATTTTAGATGATTTTACCAATGCACCTACACTTTCGCCGAGTCACTCAGATTATTTCTAGCTAGCCTTCTACTTAAACCTACAAAATATGCGATGCAGCAAATATAACTTACCTTAGAGACCACTTTTAATTCAAGTGCCTCTATAAATCTCCATCTGCTGCTCAGCCATACACCATATCGTCAATGGGCATGACGCTGCAGGCTTGATCCAATGTGTCCAATGTGCAATGTGTGATTCCTATTGGACGATAACAATTATGGCTCCCCAAAAAACAGAATGTTATTTTGGAGAGCACATCGCCAGGACTCTAAATGAATAGACCATTGATCATGCATTAGCCCATATATGTCTCCGTGATAACTACGTACGTAAGCTGCTTATCTCCGTTATCCACTGGTTCAAGAAGGGTTAGTGCATAGACAGAGAATTAATTGGGTTACAGGTTAATATTATTTACATAATAAGCTAGATGTTTACCTTGGAATTCTAATGACCCTAAAACAATAATAAAAATGTTATTAATAAAAATAATTACTCAGGTAATAAAAGATTAGGTAATCAAATGTAAGCAAAATAACTGACTTTAAAATTTTTTTGAAAATTTAGAAATCATATCTTAATACCTACTTACCTAATGAAATAATGAATTAATGAATGACCTACCTACCCACTTCTTAGTAAGTACATTTATGCACTAGCTTTTGCCCGCGGCTCCGCTCGTGTAAATACAGAATCCCACGGGAACGCTGTACTTTTTTGGGATAAAAATTATCACATGTGTTAATCCAGAGCTTAAACTACTTAAACTACTACAATAGCAAATTTCATCAAAATCCGTTCAGTAGATTTTGCTTGAAAGAGTAACATCTATCCATCCATCCATCCTCACAAACTTTCACATTTATAATGTAGGTAATGTTAAAGTCGTAGGATACTATTATATTGATGGTCTCTACTTTGCCAATCATAATAAGGTCATAAATAACGAAAAATAATGATGCAATAAATATTATTGCAAGGTTAAATAATCTGAATAAAAACTTGGACTTTATATTATATTATATTATATTATAAGGAATTTAAGGTATTATAAGGAAAATGCAGCTACGGCGTAGAGGCTAAATGTATGCTTCTACGAACTATTTATTAGGAGTGCAATGTTGACAATATATCTTGTTTTTTTTATTGATTTACGTATTATTTGTGATGTTCATTTATAAGCTATCTGACCCGTGCCCACTTCGTTGGGCGTTAACATTTTGTGATGATGATGATGATGAGGATAAAAGTATCCTTAGTTACGCCTCATAACATCAGCTATCTGCCAGTGAATGTCCCTTGAAAATCGTTCCAGAGATTAGCCGGAACAAACAGACAGACAAAAATTTTAAAAATTGATTTTTGATTGTTAGTACCGTATATAATATATTCATATTATGCAATATGTGAAAAGCTGTTAATTTGAAATTACAAACAGACACTTCAATTTTATTTATTTGTGTATATATAGAAGATAAGGCTAAAATAATTATACTTAATTTTACTAAATTGAAAACAATAAATAAAGAATTGCTTTCTAAGATTCTCAGTTAGGATTTACAAGCTTTTTCCCGCGGCTTCACCCGCGTAAATATAGTATCCTGTATCCCAAGGAAATACTGTACTTTTTCGGGACAAAAAGTAGCCTGTTTTAAGAGCCCTATTAAATATCTGCACTCTGCGAGATTAGGTATTTGTAGCGTTCCTATTACATTTCGCATTTTGTACTAATTTACGCCTAAGCGGTTTGCCGATCGTGCCTCTCTAGCGCTTGTTCCGCGCTCTCACTTGCACGCTCGTCTCAGGCGGAACGTGACAATCAGGCGGAACGTGACAAAGGAGATCATTTTTTTGGGCCTTTTCTGAATGTGCCGGTAAACAAAAAATAATGGTACATGTATTTAGTACTAGTCATTTGGAGCAATAGTTAATATGGCAGCAAAGTTGTATGGTTACTATAAGTCAAGTTATACAAGTTCTATGATTTGTCATTTTCATACATTGTCTGATTTCTGAAAGTGAGGAAAAATATAAAATAATGATAAATATCGCTAATACTAATGTTCAATAATATACCTACATCACCATCTAGCGGCGAATGGCGCAAACCTACACTGGCGTGAACACAGCATAAAATATAACGCCATCTGACAATAATTGCAACGACTTCACTCACTTCCAGTTCGTTCAACGTCTAAAATCAATTTTTTTTGTAAAAAGGTCGAATTACATAAAATATACGTTTATATATTGAAAAAAGCAAATAAAGCATTCATTGAAGATCACCCTTGTCCTCATCACATAGGAAAGAGTAGATTCTCAACATTCTGGTCCTTCGAGGCGGATTACGAAGAACCGGAGCGTCACATCAGAAGGCATTGGAGAAAAGGATTGTCCAGGATTGACGGCAAGTCGCATCCGGTCAGGTCACAAAACCCATTTCCCTAATCCATGTCCAAATATTTGCGTTAATATTGTTATTTTTTCGTCTCAGTTTTCGTGTTGTGCGGCGCTGCGCCAGGACATTGCCGAGCGGGAAACTGTAAGTACTCTTGCTTTCCTAAGCTTATAACCTTTCAAAATGAGTGACGATGAGTCTCTTCAGTTAGATTCTGTTCAGGGTCCCGTTAAAATAAGCGAAAGGGCTAAATCTCCTCGTTTAGGTGTTAGCAAAATGCCAAATAAACATCTCGCCGATTTGAAAAAGCAGCGAGGTACACTGAAAGGCAGGCTCACGTTATTTGAAAAGTATATTTCAAAATTAGACCAATTAACATTAAATTCGAATATGAAAACTGAATTAGATTTACGAATACAGTCAACTTGCACTATTTTCCAAAGTTTTAATTTCACCTTGAATACTTGTAGTATTCAAGGTGAAATTGAGCAATTAATTGATAAGCCCGATTTGTCCACTCAAATAGAATATCGCGAATCATTTGAACAGCAGTACTTCTCCATCATGACTGACGCAAAGTGCTTAGTGAATCCTAATAGTAGTGAACAAACCCAATCTGTTTCTTATGAAGTGTATAATCCTGTGTCCAATAAGTTGCTAGTAATAAAACTACCTGCGTTTGATGGTGCGTATGATCAGTGTTTGGAGTATAGAAACTCATTTCTCACCATGATACACAATCGTGAAGACCTCAACGACATACAGAAGTTTCATTATTTAAAATCGTCTCTTAATGGTACTGCCTCTCAAGTTATGTCTGCTTTGGAATTCACTGCGGAAAACTACTCACACGCATGGGATTTATTAGAAAATATGTTTCAAAACAATCGTTTATTAGTACAAAATCATGTAAAAGCATTATTTACTGTTCAGTCACTTCAAAGCGAATCGTATGTTCAGATTAGAAAATGAATAGACTCAATATTACGTAATTTGCGAGCACTTAAACCACTGAACGAGCAAACGGATGCTTGGGATACGTTAATTGTTTATATTATTGTTTCTAAACTCGATCAGTCCACCGAACATGAGTGGGAAACTCATAAAGGTATTCTTGTGTCTAAAAATAATTCAAATAACATCAAATTAACTGATCGTCTAGAATTTTAAAAAAACCGTGCGGATATGTTAGAAATGATTAAATCAAATAATAGTAAAAGTTTCTCTACGTTTAAGCACAATAATAATGATACCATTAAGTTGAATTCCAAAAAATATGGCAATAAATCAAACGTTATACAGGGTGGGCCATGAATTTGTTAACAATTTAAAAAATCATATAAAAAAAACCATTTGACATATTTTTAAAATTGTTTATTGATAAGAAAGTTAATGATTTGGAATTTATTTTTTAAAAATAACATCATCTAAATGTCCACCGTTTCAATTTTTGCACTCTTCTAAGCGAGCACCGAAATTTTCGAATACTCGTCGACAAAGAGACCGCGAGATCGCCGACATTTCTTCGCTAATTTTTTCCTTTAATTCACCTAGTGTTTTTGGTTTATGGATTTAAACACGACTCTTCAAATAACCCCATAAAAAGAAGTCTGCTGGGGTTAAATCTGGACTCCTGGGTGGCCATGGGATGTCGCCTCGTCTGGAAATCAGCTTTTCCGGAAACATTTCTTTGACCACCGGCAGGGACTCGTTAGATGTGTGACAAGTGGCTCCATCTTGCTGAAACCATGTGTTACTATTGTAGCCAGCAAATTCCAGTAGCTTCGGTGCCAAGAACTCCCGTAACATTTTCACTTACTCAGCAGAATTCACAGTAACCGAACGGCTGCGAGAATCTTCGAAAAAGTAGGGCCCAATGATTCCTTTTGCTGAAATTGCAGCCCATACCGTTACCTTGGGAGAATGAAGTGGCCTCTCGTGCTTAGATTTGGGATTTTCGCTGCTCCAATACCTGCAATTCTGTTTGTTTACGTGTCCGTTTAGATGGAAATGCGCTTCGTCGGAAAATAAGAGGTTGTCAAAATTATTGAATCGATCTAACGTTGTTTCGGCATACAACTTACGCAAATTTAAATCATTAGGTTTTAATTCCTGCACTAACTGGATCTTATATGGATGTAAATAAAATCTAATTTCAAAATACGGCGCAATGATGTACGGGATAATCCTAATTCAGCCGAACGTTTGCGCGTCGATAAATGTGGATCACGTCGAACTGATGCGGAAACTCGCTGCACGTTCTCTTCGCTCCGAGAAGTCCGTGGGCCGCCGGTTTGCTTCACGTTTAGTGTAGATCCCGTCTCTTCGAACTTCTTAACCCATTTCTTTATTAATGGAGCACTCGGACACTGATTTAAATCGTGTAAATCGTATTCAACGCGAAATAAGCGTCTCACAGTAATGAGTGAACTGTTGTTTAGATAAAATTGTTTCACACAATAAGCGCGCTGCGGCCCCGTGAAGCGATCCATTGCGACTAAATTTCCGAGAAGCGAGCTAGTGGTAAGTTCCCTCCCCGCTCCCCGCGCGGCTTGTATTAGCGCGGGATGTTAGGTTACAATGTTAACGAATTCTTGGCCCACCCTGTACATTCGCAACCTGTCACACATTCATACGTAACTAATTCCAGTCATAATAAATATAACTCGGAAAATAATAAGCCAAGACGTACTTGTGCTGACTGCGGCGGAGACCATTATTTGTATTCATGTCCTTTTTTTTAAATATGCCCGTGCAAGATAGATGTATAATTGTGAAAAATAAAGGCCTTTGTCAAAATTGTATTCGTTCTAATAATCACTTACCAAGCGAATGCTCATATGGTCCATGTAAATTATGTAAAAATAATCATAACACATTACTTCATAATAATAATACTTCTAGCGACAGGTAAGGCCGCATCCACGACTATTTCGCGTCCATCATCGAGTGAAAACAAATCAGCTGATACGCAGCAGGTATACTCCGGGCGCAATGTACTTACGTGCAGTGCTGCGATACAACAGGTTTTATTGTCGACGGCACTCATCGATGTTCCTGACTCGAGTAATTACTATCACACAGTTAAAGCAGTCCTTGGCAACGGGAGTCAAAATAGTTTTATCACAGAATCGTTATGTAATCGTTTACAATTGCCTATTATACAGTCCACAATTCATATTTCAGGTGTAAGACAAAGCGTTTCAAAAAGTTCCTACACCTGCAAAATAAACATTCGTTCTAAAGTTGATGACTTTAATACAACTATTCAATGTTGGGTTCTGCCTCGTATTACATCGAAGTTACCTTCGTTAGACGTTCAATGTCAATATATACAGATACCTAAACATATTTCGCTCGCCGACCCGAAGTTTAGTGTTCCGTCAGACATTGATATACTTTTAGGGGCGGATATATTTTGGGATCTATTAAGTAATACTAAGATAAAACTCAGCAGTGGTCCATATCTGTATGATTCCAAAATAGGATGGATCATCTCTGGCCCTATTTGTAGTAATGATTCGTTTAAAGTCTTTAAACCTGAGGGAGTTCAATATAATTTCGCACAAATTAATAGTCCATTAAAAAAAATCTGGGAGTTAGAAGATTTGTCTGACTTACCAAATATCATGTCGAAAGATGATCGATATTGTGAAAGGTTATTTACAGAGACTACAAAACGTGATGAACATGGTAGATTCTCTGTTCGTATTCCTTTAAAGGAGTCACCCGAATTGTTAGGTGATTCATACACTATGGCAAAAAATCGTTTTTTATGTCTCGAAAGAAAGTTAGATTGTTTACCTAACTATAAAAAATTATATTTGGACTTTATTCGGGAATATGAGGCACTCGGTCACATGACCCCAGTGGCATCAAAGGATGTCCCTGGCATATTGAGCAAACCGCATTACATCCTACCTCATCACGGTGTTTACCGAGAGGATAGTGTCACTACAAAATTGCGCGTTGTGTTTGACGCGAGCGCGAATACGTCGAAATCGTTAAATAATATACAACATATAGGACCGCCATTATAAAATGATATTTTGTCTAACTTACTTAGGTTCAGGCAGTATAAATACGTAGTGTGTGCGGACATTCAGAAACATTTTAGACAAATCTTAATTCAACCAGATCAACGTAACTTGCAATTAATACTATGGCGGGAAAGTCGAGACTTATCTTTGCAACTGTATAAGTTAAATACGGTGACGTACGGCACGGCGCGGCGTCGGCTCCTTATCTTAGCATGCGATGCTTAAAACAATTAGCTTTAGTGTGATGATGATTTGGTTGCTAGGACCATTAATGACAACTTTTACGTTGATGACCTTATAACTGGAGGTGATGACCTTGAATCGTTAATGCAGTTGTGTAATAAAATATGCGTGTTATTAAAAAAGGGTTGTTTTTCGCTACATAAGTGGACGTTTAGTCATGATGTGTGTCTTGATGATTGTAAGGACCTAAACATCGGTGAAAATCGATTGTCTAAAACGTTAGGGTTAGGATGGTGTACAAAAAATAATGACTTTTATTTCACAAGTAAGGTTAAACCTATGTTTAACCTTACTTGTCACTATTGACACAGTAGTAACGAAACGTACAATATTATCAACCATCGCACAAATGTACGATCCTTTAGGTTTGCTAGCGCCTGCGGTAATTACAGCTAAATCATTATTACAAAATTTATGGTTACATAAATTAGATTGGGACGACGAAGTTCCTAATAATATTACGACTATATGGCATGAGTTTCTTTCTGATTTACAACATTTACACGATATTAAATACCTTGTTATGCGATTCGCGGAAATTACATAGAACTTCATATTTTTACCGACGCGTCTCAAAATGCCTACGGAGCGTGCGCGTACATTAGATCGTGTCATAATGATTGTGAAAATACTATACCTATTTCAGTGCATTTATTATGTGCTAAAAGTAAATTGGCACCCATAAAGTCAGTTAGCATTCCTAGGCTTGAGCTATGCGGAGCGTTATTAGGTGCAAAATTGTATTATAAAATAAAAAGGTCTTTGTACTTAAATTTTGATAAGGTTTATTTCTGGACTGACTCAACAATAGTACAGGGGTGGCTTCGTCTGTCACCGCATCTACTCAAAACTTTTGTACAAAATCGTGTCGTTGAAATAAACGAATTGAAATATGATACAATTTGGCGGCATGTCAAGGGCACGGAGAACCCTGCCGATATCATAACGCGAGGTGCTACGCTAGACACATTAAGGTACGATAAAAATAATATCTGGTGGTGTGGCCCTACGTTTTTACGAGAGCCTAGTCGCAGGTGACCAATGACTGATATTAAAGAATCGTCATCCGTTGATTTACCCGAATCTAAGCCGGACACAATTAATTTACATTCTATTCAAATAATATCATTGTTTGATTTTGAACGCTTTTCGTCATTTATTCGTTTGCAAAGAGTTTGTGGATATTTATTGCGATAAGAAATACGTATAAGAAAATATCAGGTTTAAATATATTTTTAGATAAGTCTAATATAATTCGTATAGGTGGAAGGTTATCTAACTCGGTTGAATTTAATTATGACAAAAGGCATCCCGTATTGTTAAGCGGCAAACATCGTTTTTCAAGGTTACTGTGTGAACATGAACACAAACGGCTACTTCATGCCGGGCCTCAACTATTAGTATATTCAATGCGTGAAAGGTGGTGGATCTTAGGAGCTCGTAACTTGGCTAGACAGGTAGTACATAACTGTGTCATATGCAAACGCATGAGAGGGAGAACATTGACCCCTCTGATGGGTAACTTACCTGCTGAACGACTAGAGCCTAGTTTTCCTTTCATGCAATGTGGTGTAGACTATGCGGGGCCACTGCTCATATTGGATCGCAAAGGCAGAGGTGCTAAGCTAATAAAAGCATATATTTGGTTATTTATATGTTTCACGACTAGAGCTATACACTTAGAATTAGTAGGTAGCTTGAGCACACAGGATTATATTTTAGCATTAAACCGATTTATAGCACATCGTGGAAAGCCATACCAAATCTTTTCGGACAACGGAAATAATTTTGTCGGTGCTGAAAAGGAGTTGGCAGTAATTTTTAACAACACCTGTGATATTTTTGATTTTCTTAGTAATAATCAAATTCGTTTAACATTTATACCACCATACAGTCCTCATTTTGGCGGGTTGTGGGAAGCGGGAGTCAAGTCCTGCAAGTACCATTTGCGGCGGGTACTGGGCAATACCAGGTTAACACGTGAGGAGTTTGAAACAGTATTAACGCAAATTGAAGCTGTTCTGAACTCCCGCCCTTTGTCCCTCTGTCCTCAGACTCTGACGATTTGTCTTTATTTTTTTCTTTTTTTTTGATTTGATTTGATTTGACTGACTCCAGCACACTTCCTTATCGGTCGACCGCTGACTGCGCCCATCTGCGAGAACCTCACGACGTTCGAGCCTACGAGACTGGGACGCTACGACCGTGTGGAGCAACTTAGACAACATTTTTGGCAACGATGGTCTAAAGAATATGTTGCTGAGCTCCAACAACGAACAAAATGGAAGGGCAAAAATGAGAATATTACACCGGACAGCTTAGTTCTTATCAAGGAGGAGAATGTCCCACCACTCAAATGGAAATTGGGTCGAGTAACGAAAGTATTCCCGGGGTCCGATGGAATATCCCGTGTAGCTGAAATTCATACAGCGCAAGGCATTATACGGCGCTCCATTTCAAAGATATGCCCGTTACATTCACAATAGTCAAGAATTTATGAAGACGAGTACTTGATGTTGGAAGACTACATCATGTTGGAAGACTACATCCTGGTGCTTCCAAGGCGGCCGGTATGTTCAATAATATACCTACATCACCATCTAGCGGCGAATGGCGCAAACCTACACTGGCGTGAACACAGCATAAAATATAACGCTGATCAGACAACTGAAATCTGACAACAATTGCAACGACTTCACTCGCTTCCAGTTCGTTCAACGTCTAAAATCTATTTTTTTGTAAAAAGGTCGAATTACATAAAATATACGTTTATATATTGAAGAAAGCAAATAAAGCATTAATTGAAGATCACCCTTGTCCTCATCACATAGGAAAGAGTAGATTCTCAACAACTAATCATCCGAAGTCGTTGTGAAATGAAATGAGTAATAACTAGCCCCTCCGTGAGAAGGAGACTCTTCTCACGCGCCGGGCCCCTGAAAAGGGCCTTGGGCGGGGAACCAAAACCACGGGCAGAGCCCCTCTACTTGGGGTGGGATGAAGCGCCCAGTAACCCCCCGCGGCAGAATGCGGGGTAAAACCCGTGGGGGAGCAAAATTTAACAAAGGGAGTGTCGATTGCCAACCAGGCACAACCAGGACCGGCGGTCGGCTCCAAGCGGCGCGTGGGGGTCCCGACCCGGAGGCCGGGAAACGTGTTTGAGTCCACTCCCTCACGCGCCGCGTTTGCCGGACCGTGGACACGAGCGACCTGGGGAAAGGGCGTGAGTTTTAAAACTTTCGGGCCCCTACTTTTGTGTCGGGGGGGCACGGAGACGACGGGGTGGCAATAGGGCTGCCACTCGTCAGGCACCGGACGAGATTGAGACGAATTACACCGGCATCTGGATTGCCGGTGTAAGGAAAGGTAGGGGGGGGGGGGGATACGATCCCGCGATGGGTGGGGGTGCAATTGCGCCGCAGCGCATCATTGCGCCTGGGTGTGGCGCATCAATGCGTCAGGGCTCCTCCTCTTCGGGGGCGGTGGGGCGGGCTGCGTGGCTCCGCTGAGTCCTCTGGTGGGACGGCATCTCTTGGCAGGCGGTGGCGGTCGGGCGGGCGGGCATGCCACGGCGCCAGGTCGGTCAACTCGACCAGGTGCGAGGCATCCGCTCGCGCAAACAGCTTCGCGGAGAGCTGGGCCACAAAGGCCTCCACGCTCTCCACCCTGAGGTCCCTTGCAATAGTGGTGTTGCGGACGTACCACGGTGCGCCCGCGATTCGGCGCAGCACCCGGTTTTGGGCTCTCTGCAGCAACCCTTTCTGGGGTGCAGAGAGCAAGTGGTGCCACGCGGGTGCCGCGTACGTAAGGCGGGACCGTACGTACATCCGGTAGAGGGCGATGCGCATCCTCAGGGGGATCTGCGGGGACGCGTAGGCCGGATGCAGCTGGGCTACCGGCGAGTTCGCCTTCGCCACCGCCAATGAGCACTGGGCGGCCATGGAGAGTCGGTGGTCCAGGTTGACCCCGAGGTACTTAGCTGTCCTCCCCCACGGGATCACAGCATCACCAATCTTCAGAGGCGCCGGAAGGGAGCACCTCTTACTGACGGCGAGCGCCTGGGACTTGCCTGCGTTGACAGATAGTCGCCAGTTGCTCAGCCAGTCAGGGAGGAGATCCAGCGTCCTCTGAAGCTTGATGGCAGCATGTTCGGTGGTCAGAGAGGAGGCTGGCACGGCGTACTTCAGTACGCCGTGCCAGCGTACGTCATCGGCGTACAGTGCCACGGTGGTGCCCTGGTCCGCGGGCACGTCACTGGCGTAGAAGTTGTAGATCCCTGGAGAGAGAACACTACCTTGCGGGACGCAAAGCAGTGATGGGACGCTCGCCGGAGAGCGTCCGTCAACGCGCACCCTGAAGGTCCTGCCGGAGAGGATGGAGGCCAATAGCCTTACCAGAGGCGGAGGTACGTTGGCCCGGATGAGCTTACAGAGCAGACCCTCATGCTAGACATTGTCGAACGCCTTTTCCATGTCTAGGAAGACAGCGACCGACGATTCCTTTTTGTTTGCCGCAACGGACAGATGATGGACAACACGTACCAGCTGGAGGGTGGTACTCAGCTGGGACCTGAACCTGAACCTGAATCCTGGGGGACTCCCGGCTTTGAGGGGGGGGGGGGCACGAGGGGGCCGGGTGGCGGTTTTGACCACTAAATATGATGGATATTTGTTACTGTTTCACGCAAAAACTACTCAAGAGATTTTGATGAAATTTGGTATGGTAGTAGTTTAGGCTTTGAATTAAAACATATGCTACTTTTTATCCCGAAAGAGTACAGTGTTCCCGTGGGATACTGTATTTACGCGGGTGGAGCCGCGAGCTAAAGCTAGTTATACATCTTTCTTTAATTAGTACCGCTAAGTAGGTAAAACATTTACAATCACACACGGCCGCATGGAACACGCTCACTGTTCTTGCGCGTAGGTGCAGCGCGACGCGAGAAATAGCTACATTATACCTATCTCGCTATTTCGTGCAAATGAGGGTTTTTAAATTCGTGACATCTGACAGCTTTTTGACACGACAAGGACCGTCGGGCTACCAAGCGCCGCCAGGTGGCAGAAAAAGAATCGAAAATTCGTATTGTCCGATTTTGACACCGCTTACGCCACCAGATGACGCCTCTGTGTGAGTTGGGTCTGCCCCTAGCGGCAGAAAAAATTCAAAAAACCCTCATTCATTTGTACGTAGATGATTAACGAGTGTAACACGTCAAGTGATAATATGATGATGTCGATGAATAATGTATTCATCGACAATGAATCTGTTATCATGTAACGTAGATACATTTCCTCTGCGTAAAATCAATTATTTCAGCGTTACTCGCGTCATCTATGATTTGCATACTTAATTATTTAGTCATTTAGAGGCTTCAGCGCCATCTATCGGCACACGTTCTTACTAAAACGGCGTTAGCCTTGCTTAAATATTTGGTTCGTAGATCGATTTTTCAGTCGTAAATCTTAAAAAATAATAATTTAATTTTCAATAATGATTAAAATACAGTAGAATTGCATTATTATATTATATAATATATTGGTTGTTAATATAATATATTTTATTTTGATTTGTGGACATTTTCATTTTACGCATTAGTTTTTTAGTTGTCAAAAGTTTAAAAAAAGATGACGGAGAAGGGTATATAACGCACTTCTTCGAATGACGTTTCCTTTTAGCATAAAATTTTCTATAGACTCAAGATGTAGTAGTTATATATCTTAATCCCGTTTTTACGGTGAGTTTTTTTATATCTGTGTTGTGAAGTTTTATTTCGTAAATCACGCTTGTAATAAAGCACATTATTTTTCATGTAAATTAGCACCTGTAAAATTAGCACCTGTAAAATTAGTTGTCAAAATTTGATTGGCCAAACCACGTGCTCATTCTTTCCGTTTTGCATTGATATAATATTAGGATATTTGTATCCATGCTTTAATTATTCTTGTATATCATCTTTTATTTTGCTTACCCTTTATTTTGTGATGGTCACACAGCCCGTGATTTTGATCGTTTGGGGTTAAGATAACGCCGGCTGTGGGACTTCTATCCACACGTTTTTATGGATTTTTCAGGGATCTATACTCCGGATTCAAGCCACCGTTTTTTTATGGACTTGGTGGCTGGTTTTCACACATCCGGATTACTGAGTGCCGCTAGTTATTCCGGACTCAACTGACGGGTTTTGGAATCGGTCTGCACCGCCCCTTGGACGATCTATGTTGCGGTGAACAGAGAGACGCTACCGGAAGTTGGAGCCCAACTCGCTCGCGCCACGTGCTGACTGCAGTCCTGAACCCAGCTAAGTGCCCGCGTGGTTAAAGCCCCTCCGATTCCCACAGACACCAAGAGGCTAAGCCAGATCGTTCGGCTTTCTGCCCACGACTCTCTTTTTTAAATATATTTGTCACGTTGGTAATTATTCCTCGTTTTATTTAAATTACCCGTAACAATCACTTATCAGTCTCGTGACAGCGCACACATTCCACGCAGGGCTGGGACTGCAAGGTCCAATTTCTGATATAAAACATCTAATTATGTCTAGAAACTAGTTGTTGCCCGCGGCTCCGCTAAAAAAGGATAAAAATTATGTTTTTGTCCAGAGCTTAAGCTACTACCATACCAAATTTCATCGAAATCCGTTCAGTAGTTTTTGCGTGAAAGAGTAACAAACATCCAACCGTCCATCCATCCTCACAAACCTTCACATTTAAGTATAATATTAGTAGGATAATCGGATGTACTAAGCCATACATTTATGATATAAAATATCTGATTTTGCTATCAATAAGAGGCTATGCATAGGCTAGAGTGGGCAGGCTCAACTGGAATTACACAACGGCCTCAAAGAGAACAAAGAAACTTTAAAATGTTTGTGTTTTTTTTCTTATCCAGTCTGCACCCCAACCCTTTTAAAAGCACCTCACCAGCGTTTTTTTTGTAAAGTTTTCCTGATTATATTAATTAATTATTATTAATTATTAATATCATCAAATAAATCTACAGAGAAATGACTGATACGCCTTTCGGGGCACCTGCGAGGTACCTTGTCAACTGAAAATAGTGTAGTAAGTGGGAGCATTGAGCATCATAACGTAGAGTTGAAAACAAAATTAAATAACCCCGTTTTCCTTAATTACCCCACTGTTACACTTTTATTCATAAGTCAGGGTGTCCGACCGTCCGCCTTACAACAATTTTGAAGAAATTCCTTTTAAATTACTTTAAGGTCGTTAGAGTAAGTCAAAATAAACACTTTACATCCGGTATTACAAATATATATTAACTAAATAAATTTAAGTTAAATGTAATTCTTAGTTTATCAGTTACTAATATTAATTAATAGGCGTTTAATTATATTTGATTATTTATACTTAGTATAAATTGTATGACTTAGGCCCGTATTAATAAACCGTTCTCAAACTCGTTCTCAAGACCTTTCTTGGCTGAGACAGTCTCAAGTAACGATTAGCTTCTCAAGACGGTCTTTAATTCATAGTATGATCTCAAGACCGTCTCAGTTGATAACGTTATTGAGATCACTTACTCAACTTTTAAGCGTCATCTACACGACAAAGAACGAATAAAATAACGTTTCGTTTACACTTCTACAAAGTACGGATTTATGATTATACATTCCTTCAATATTTCTTTTTAAAATGTAATATTTAATAATATAAATACCAAAAAAAGTTTAGTCTGTATTCTTTATATTGAAAAAACTGATTTTCATTAATTTTTACGTATTTATTAATATTTATTACTGTCTAGCATAATAATATCCATATTTTTTAACAACTACGTAAAACGGAATGCCATTGCCATTCGAAAAAAGTTCTTCTTCTTCTTGTTCTTTAAAGTAGCTCCTTAGTGATTCGCCAATGTGTTGTGTTGACGAAAACTCTGCCTTATGAGTGGGTTTTATGAATAAACAAGGGCACGGTGTACAGGAGGAAGTCCGTTGAATAATCTAAAGCCTAGAACAGACAAATTTAGGGCCAGTACCAAATTATGTACATAAAGTTTCAGTAAAAGGAGTATTTACAAAACACAGAATAGATTTAAGGTTGATAGGGCGAGGAATTGTAGGAGGATGGATCATATAATGAGGATTGTTTTTGGGCAGCGAAAAAAGTTCTACTGTCAAGAGTCAAATCAAGTCAATTAATATAAATCAAATAGGTAATTCTTTTAATATAAATAAATAAATACATTTAAATAAAATCGAAAATATTTCTACAAATACTCGACACTGGCAGAATGGTGCAAAACCTTTGCAACCGCGATTACCAAAAAAAAGAAGAATAAGTATCAATCATATATCAATATAGCATCTTTTTTATAACTTTATTTTGTGTTGAGTATGTAGTGTAAATTCTGAGTTTGTTTAATCATAAATATTTAGATTTTAATTTACATAATTGTAACACACCCAAAAACACCACAAATAATAATTATACTGTATCCCAATTCCCAAGCAAGCCGTTCTCAAGTCAAGGTTTGACTGTACCCACGAAACCGCGTCTCAAGTAACAGTTTGACAGCAATGACAGCGTACTTGAGTAACGAGTCTCGCTTATTAATACGTTCTGTTATGCGGGGCCTCGCGGATCGCGTTTTAAAAAAGAGTTTCTTTATTAACATACCTTACAATAATTATTTAGAAATAGGATTTAGAAATAAAAGAGCAAGAAATAGTACAACAAGAAGGTGCTCCGCAATAAGACTGAAGGAAGACTGACTGTCCGGCCGACGGGCGAACTAATATGATGTTAGGATATGCTGACTTGACTTAAGGTCTAGTCAGCCCAACTACTTACATTGTAAAGGTATAACAACCCCCCGTTTGAGTGTAAAGTTTGGGGTTAAAAATCGAACTTTACGAAATTTAATGAATTCTAATTCTAGGCGGGGTAGTATTATACCTTCATCTAGTTCTATTTCGACTGGTGATTTAGGACCTTCCGTCTTCTTGCAAGAGTTAATAAATTTATTAATAAAAATGAATCTACAGATCTTGTAAAATATAAAGCTACTAACTAAAACAATTAAAAATGTAGTTATACTAGAATAGTGTGTCCCGTATTTAATGATATGTGGCTGATCGATTATTTTGTCAGCTTGGTTAATTAAAGAATTTGAAATTTGATCATTTAAGTTTAAATCGTCCAAATCAGTGTTTATTAACGATATAGGGGGCACATTATTCGACGATAGTAATTGTAAAATTTTGTTTACGTTAAAACAAGAGTCATTGATTAAATTGTAATCAGACGACATAGGGGTTATAGTTAAATTCACAAAATTATTACTATTAGGAATTAACCTAGTACTAAAAGTAAATGCGACACAATAGCCGGGAAGCGACACAATCCCAGTACCCAGTAGGGTGACAATCTTTTCAGACTGATCTTGGCAATCTATGGATAATTGTGTCGGAACAGAATGTACATAAATCCATTGATTATTAGCTAATGATTTCCAAATTTTTAAGTGTCCATGAATGAACTTAGTTTCACACTGTGTGGGAGGTTTTCTCATAACCTTTAATAATCACAATTTAACAATTCACTTGCACAGGTTGGATATTATATATAGAGGTTGGATATTATATATTAGATATAGAGTATATGTTCATCACGTCACATATTAGGGTTTGGGGATCAATAGTGATACACTCATCCAAGTCACTCAAGTTACAAAAATGTTGTTTGTCTTTAGTCACTGCGATATACTTAGTGCTAGGTATAATGGTAGTATAAGTGTCCGGATTTTCCGGGGTATCGGAAAAGCTATGCTATGATACAAATTAAATACGCCTGGAGCGACTAGAGGAATTCTGAGTACAAATATAATTTTCCTATTTATGTAATAGCAAAATACTTTTGAATTTTTCATTAGGTGATACATATAATCTAATTCTAAACTTACAGGAAACTCGACATCATTGTTCAGGTGAATATGATTCTCGGCAAGTTCTCGGTATAATTGACTCGGCGTTATAACCGATGGATGCAGGATGTTTTGACTACTGAATGCGATAGCGTTTGATAAGTCCTCTAAACGAAAAGACAAAGTTAAAAGCATTGATTCTAAACTATTTAGGATAGAGATAATATTAGTTATAATAACTAAATTATTTGACACGTTACTTAAATTACGGATGTTTACCGAGAGATTGTCGATAGCATCATTTAAACGAGCTTCATTAATTTTCATTTAATGAAAAGTTTTATTATATGAATTTAATGTAGATTTAGTAACTAAAATGTTTTGTTTTATTAAGGAAACCAGTTTTCCTTAGTTATATTTTACAATTTCAATCGCCTGATCGTATTTAATTCCATTGTCCTCGTTTAAAGTTCTAAAAATATGTTTGAAAGCAGTTCCAATGCCACCAAACCAAGCTGACCGTTTGCTACCCTTAGACATAAGATGTGATATTAAACCATATTCCTTGACTATGTCGTAATACCGTGCTGTTATAGGTTCTAACATGCTATGACATTCGATATCATTTAACGCTTCATATTGTTTACATAAATATCTAACAGTTCCTAGAATAGAGTTAACGTTTTCAATGTGTGGCCCGATATAAGATGTGTCAACTGGTATCATGGTATCGAGGTAAGCTCTTCTTATTTTAAGTTGTCCTAAATAATCAAAATAATATATTCCGGGACTCGACGTAATTGCTTGGACATAATCTTGTTGCGCTAGTGTGATAACGCTGAAAAATAAATCGTATATAATATTTATTTTTCATAAATAAATAATTATAGTATATGTATGTTTAATAATTAGATGTAATTAATATTAGTAATGCCATCATAAGAACTAGTAGATAACTTTTGTATATATTTAATTTAAATTATTTAATATGTGGATTTATAAAGAGTTAAGTTGATACTACTTCATTAGTGAATTATTCATGTTATTGGGATATTTGCAGGCTTAACCTCGTCGAAGTGATATTTTACATGCCTACGATTTATTAGTAAAGATAGTGTATTATAGCCATGTATTTTAACTATTTTGTAGGGACCTTTCCACTGGGGTGACAAAGCTTTCCTGAGTCTAAGACCATTTTTAAAGTACACATAGTCACCTACTTTATACGTAATTGGTCGAGAACGGTTATCATAATAAGTTTTCGAGGTTTGTTTTGATTGGACTATGTTTTGGATTGCTTTATCGCGAGAGAGTTTTAATCTATGTTGGAGCATTTTAAGATATTCGGGATAGGTAGCGTCTTGGGGAGGGTTATAAATCGAATCTGGGAGAAAAGGTTTATGTCCGAATAGAAGTTCATAAGGTGAGTATTTCGTTGTGCAATGTACATTAGTGTTGTAAGTGAGCATGGCTGTGTAGACGTAGCGAGGCCAGTTATCTTGACTTTGATTAGTAAATGATTTTAGATATTATTTTAAGGTAGAATGGCTGCGTTCTAGCTCCCTGAGTCTGCGGGTGATACAGAGTTGACCAAATTTGTTTAATTTTTAAAAAACTACAAGTTTTCTTAAATAAGTCCGCTGTGAAATTAGTACCTTGATCTGATAAAATAGTTTTAGGGATGCCGAATAGAGAAATAAAATTATTAATATAGAAAGCAATTAAGTTTGCTTACCTGCCTCTGGCAAGGGACCTACGATTTCGATAGCTATTCGTTGTAAGGGAGCAGTAGACGTTGTACTTATCTGCATAGGTGCTCGATTAATTTGCCTAAATGCTTTATTCTCCTGGCACTGTGTACAATTCTTAACGTATGTTTCAATGTCTGAACGCATTCCTTTCCAGTAATATTTTTCCTTAATTCTATTCAGCATTCTGACGGAACCGAGGTGTCCAGAAACGGGTAAGTCATGATTTTCTCGTAATATAGTTTTAATTTCGCTAAGCGAGGGATACATTATATTATTATGATATATGTGAATAGCAATACTGGAGTCGTGAAATAGGTAAGTAATCATGTTATATATTTTACTAAATGCATGTTTATTAAAAGGATTTCTAAAATCGGATATAGCAATTTCTGTTATGATAGACGAATTAAGTAATACATTTTTTATTTTTTCCAGAGACTGAAAAATATCGCAGTAAGAACTTTCTTCAAAGTGATGTACCTTAGTAAAGAGTAAGTAATAATTCTTGGTATTATGTTCTATTTTCTTATACGAATGTAATTCTTTTTCACTCTGTAGTATTTCATCTTTATTAGGAAAGTACGATAAGATATCATTTATATAAGGATTAGCTTCATCGAGATCGATGGAATTTGGAACAAGAATGTGTGAACAGAAGGTTTTAAGTAATGCTTCATTATGTTCAATAATATTAGTGTTAAAACTTATATTTTTATCCGCGATTATTTTCAGGAATTGAGAATATTTTTCGTTACTATTTATATTTACAAGTAATGGTTGCGGTTCTTTCGAAGCCGTAAGTATAGAGATCCTGGTAGGTGAAGGTAAGGGTATATTATCAAAATCTAAGTCTATATCAGAACTTCGTGGATTAGGACCTAAAGAACCGATGTCCGAGAGATTATCGTTGGGTAATGGAATAATATTTTCGGGATCAAAGCCAGCATATGGAGGGTACGGAGATAGAATGTCTTCAAATGACAAATTAGGTATTGGTGATGTTGTAATTTGAGGTAATGTATTAGGATTTTCAGGGATGACGTTATTGTCAACATTATTATTATCTTGATGAGTAGTTTCGTTATGTATTTGTTCAGGATTCGGAGGAGTTGTACCTATTTCTTCTAATATATTATTTGGAGAAGGGACAGAGTCAAGAGGATCTTCAACAGGATTCAGAGGTATTAGTTCAGGGAATAATTGTGCATCATAGTCGTCAGGAAAGATAGGGTTGACTGGATAGCGCGATAGGGCATCGGCTGCCGAATTTAACCTACCCTTGCGGTAGACTATTTCATACTCGTACTCTTCTAGTTGTAAGCGCCATCTTTGGAGTTTGCTATTATGATTAGAATGGTGATGGTGAATGGTGAATATTGTGAATTTCCAACCATATATATATATATATGGGCGAAACGTTTTACAGCCAAATATTATTGCTAAAAGTTCCTTTTCTGTTACCGTGTAATGATTTTCACTTTTACTAAGTGTGCGTGAGGCAAATGCGACGGGACGATCCTTACCAACTTGACCCTGCGATACAACAGCGCCAATGGCGTGATCGGAGGCATCACAAGTAAGGATGAAAGTCAGGCTGAAGTCGGGGTAACAGAGAACGGGAGCAGTGGTAAGTTTGTGTTTTAGAGTATCGAAAGCTACTTGTTGTTGATTTTCCCATTTAAATATTACGTCCTTTTTTAACAGAGAGGTTAGAGGTTTTGCTATCATTGAGAAATCGGATATGAATCTGCGATAGTAAGAGACTAGACCTTGAAACGATTTTTTGTCTTTAGGAGATTGTGGCGTAGGGAATTGAGTGACAGCTTCAATTTTATCCGGGTTAGGTTATACACCATTCTCGGTTATAATGTGGCCAATATAGGCGACTTCTCGTCGAAGAAATTCGCACTTATCTGGTTGTAATTTTAAATTGTACTTTCTGAGCCTATAAAATATTGTGGTTAAATTTTGGATTTGGGTGGTGAGATCAGAGGAATATATACTACGTCGTCAAGATATACAAAACAGCGCATGCCCTGAAGCCCAGAAAGTGCGGTGTACATAAGACGTTGAAATGTTGAGGGCGCGTTCTTTAGCCCGAATGGCATGCGTTTAAATTGGTAGTGCCCTTGAGGCACGGAAAATGCGGTTTTGACTGAGTCTTCAGGGGAAACTTTAATTTGATGGAAGCCGGAAGCAAGGTCGAGGGTACTAAAATATCTACTTTTGCCTAATTGGTCTAGGATTTCGGTGATATTTGGGATGGGGTAGGAGTCTCCAATCGTGACATCATTCAATTTCCTATAGTCGATAACAACTCGCCATTTGCGGTTACCGGATGCGTCTAATTTTTTTGGGACTACCCATATGGGTGCCAACCATGAAGATGATGAAGGTTCTATAATTTCTTGTTGTAACATTTCGTTAATTTGTCTATTTACCTCCTCCTTATGAACTTCCGGAAAACGGTAGGTTTTAGTGTGGATTGGGACGTCGGATACGGTTTTAATTTCATGTTGGATTGCATTCGTTTAAGTGAGTTGTTCTCCGGGAAGATGAAAGATGTCAGAATAGTCAGAACAGAGTTTGTAAAGAGCGTTTATTTCCTCTTTATTCAGGTGAGATATTCGTAATTGATTTAAAACCTCTTGAGTGCGTCGAAAACTTTTTGTGTATGATACAGTGTGAGCCGAATTAACAGATATCGTAGAATTCTCATTATTAAAGTCATTCGGCTTATAAGTACTAAGTTTAAATTTGATTTGATATGTATTGGAGATTCAGAGATGTTTGCGACGGATAAATTTATTATTTTATTGGATTTCACTTTTACGAGGCAATTAGCAATTATTAAATCCTTAGATAATTTTTGGTCTACTATTAAAGCCTCTTTCAGTTCAGGGTTGACAACAGAACATTCGATGATTGTCTCTGTACGAGCTCTGGCCGGGGAGGACATACTCCAAATCGTCATGCAGGCCCTCCTAAAAGGCGCCTCCACCATCGCAGCCCTTACAAAACTTTGGCTCCCCAGGCCCTAGCTCGGACCCGCGACCAGATATCTCCGGCATCCAGAAGTTCCTATCAGAGGAGCCGACTGTGATTGCCGGAGATCTGCGCCGCGCGTCCCGGACTCGGGACACATACGCGTGCTATGCACCGCCCCCCGCGCACCTGGAATTTTTAGTTTTAAGTTGCAGGATCACCGATCTCTCTGAGCGAGCGGAAGCCACGTGACCGGTCAAAACGCCGCCCCGCCGCCGTGGCATGCCCCGCCGCTGTGGCATGCCCGCTCGCCAAACGGCACCCGCACATGCAACACCAGACGCAGGAGCATCTCGGAGCCACGCTGCCGAGATGCTCCTGCACCATACACGCTTCCTGGTCTTGCTACGCCATGCGTTAGAGTTTTCGTGAGAACCCTGCGATGGATAACTTGTGTTACCTTCCCTGCGAGGGTTGGTAATTCTATAACGGTCGTGTGTGTTGAGAGCCACAGCAACCTTGAGATGTGCCCTGCGACGGCGCATGACTATTTCCCTGCGGGGGATGATTAGAGCCACTATTAACTACCTGCGAGGTAATTCCAAAACTTTTTAGTTTTATCAAAGGCATAAAAGCTTTCTTAACGCCACCTGCCTAAACAAGAACTCCCGATAGCAATTCAGAATTAAAAAAGTTTTTATTTGAAGGAGGGATTTTGCGTAAATATGATTTGGTTAGTGGATCACGTGTCATATTTTATGATCCCATCTCGGCGCATCTATATCACCTCAGCTCTGTAACCACAAACGAGCTGTAAGAGGTCGGCAGAAACAGACGCATAATCGCCGCTTGTAAATAATTCCTTAACCTTCGTATGCAAAGAGTCGACATTTAGGTTTACCTCATCTTTAGCCCAAGATAAAAGTAAGTTTAGAGTCTGTTGCAGAGCATCGCGCTGTTTTAGCAAACAAAGGTAATACCGGCGTAAGCTTTATCTGCGTAAGCTAAATGACGTAGACTATCATAAGCTTTAATCTCATCGTTAGCTTCTAAATCAGTAAAACCTGCCGTATGATTATACCGCTTTTGCACTTCTGCATAGCGAACTTCGCTCTATTCATCTTTATCAAAATTTTGAATTTGTTGCAGCAAATTAAGAAACTTTTCAGGTGCCTTTGATACCGAAGTCTCCTTTAATTTAACTTTAATATCAAAATTAAAATCTAACTTGGCATTTTTAGTATGTTCTTCATCATAAAGACTACCACTAACTTGATCGTCAATAATATTATTGCTAAAAACAAAACCTAATATTAGGATTCCATGCAAAAAGCTTGAAAATGTAAGATATGAACGACAAACAAAAGTATTCCTTGACGGTAGTTAAAAATATTTGAAAACCATAGAAAGATTTGTGTTTTACTAAAAATACGTACTTAAAACTAAAAAGCACGAACGTAAAAAGCATTAACACTATGCATTATATTATAAATAGTTCTAATTATAAAGAAATCTAAAAAATAAGTACAAAAAAGTCTATCTGAAGGTAGATAAAAATTTCTAGAAAAGTGGTAAAATTTTCTAAATTTTCTTATAAAATAACTGAAATCCTTTAGCAGGTAGCGTATATAACTTAATTATTATAGATTCTATAAAAATAATGATCTATTTATAGAAATGTTTTCAATACGAACGGTAAAAACCGTTAGTTGTATTCACTTTGTAAGGAAAATAAAAATGAGCACTTACATGAATAGCTGCTATATCAGGCTCACACTTATAAAATAGAATAAAAACTTAAGCACTTATCACAAAATGAACTGTTGGTAAGTGCAGACGGGTCGAAAATTCAGACGCCAATGATTTGAAATTAAATTAGGCCACTGCTTGGGGCGTCGCCATGGTGGGGTTCTCAAGGTAGCTGTGCGAGGTAAGTTAAGCTGTGTGTAAGGTAAGTTGGTTCGTAAAAATTTAATTTAATTTCATATTTTTTTATTTTTAGGATATCGCGATTGTAGTCAATATTACAACGAAACAAATTCATGAGATCACTGCCAATAATGCCGTCATAAGGTAAGTCAATATGTTCTACTACATGGAATTTACTAGAAATAAATTGATTCGAATTATCAGCTATGTATAAATTTAGATTGAAATGACCAAGTGTATGTGTAACTTCCTTTCCAGGATCTATGCCCTTTATTTTAATTTGTTCTGGTATGAGTTTTTGTGATTTCATTACAGCATTTTTCTTTAATAGGCTAATAACAGAACCAGAGTCGACTAGGAGAGCTAAGGGAATGTTAGAGACTTGAGTATAAGTAATACATGCGGCAGTGTTTTTTTTGTATGGTTAGTATTAATCTCATATATTTCTAAGAGATCGACTTTACTTATTTCGGGCTTAGTAGTTTCGGAATTTTTTGAAGTTCCATCGGATTTGGTAATAAAGGACTTAGTAGACCTAGAATTTCCAAAAGACTCATTGGGTTTTTAGCTGGGTTAGTAATTTTAATAGACGCAGTGGATATAGCATTATTTATATATTCAGAGGGTATAGTATGTTTAATGGGCACAGTGGACTTAGAATTATTAATATTCTTTACTCATAGACTCAGTGTTATTAGATTCAGTGGACTTAGTATTAAAAGATTCAGAGGATTTAGTATTAAAAGATTCAGAGGATATAGTATTTTTAAAAGATTCAGTGGATTTAGTATTAAAAGATTGAGTGGATTTAGTATTAAAAGATTCAGAGGATTTAGTATTAAAAGATTCAGAGGATATAGTATTTTTTAAAGATTCAGTGGATTTAGTATTAAAAGATTCAGAGGATTTAGTATTTTTAAAAGATTCAGAGGATTTAGTATTAAAAGATTCAGAGGATTTAGTATTTTTAAAAGATTCAGTGGATTTAGTATTTAATGATTTAGCAGAAATCAAAAATTGATTACGTTGGTCGGTGTCGATTTTAACACTTTTGTGTCTCACACGACGCCCAAATGAGACGTGATTTAGTTTTTTAAATTATCAACTTCGTCATAAGAGTTGTCTTGGATGATATTATTATCGTCAATCCTGTGAGAATTAGTAAAATCTTGAGTAAAGTGAATTGGATTTGGCCTAGATCGCCTCGAATTATTGTTAGAATTATTATTCCTCATCCGATTGTTATTATACTGACGTTTACGACAATTTTCAATTGTATGTCCTGGGTATTTACAATATCTACATACAGGTGTAGTAAAATTACTTGAATTATGACGCGGCGGGTATTGATCCTTCTTGTTATTATTATTAAACGAGTTCCGAGGTTGAAAGTTATTATTATTATTAGATGCGTAATTATTACGATGGTTATTATTTAAGTTTGTATTTGACCTCTTAGTAGCATGGTAAATATTTTCTTCGGATATGGATATATTTATAGCTTCATTTAAATCATTGGGTTCGCGGCATCTAACAACTGTTGATATATTTGGATTTAAACCTGTTAAAAAAGTGTGAAGCGCCAAATCTTCCATTACAGCGATTCGGCCAGTCAGTTCGCCTTTTTTCTTAATAGGAATTGAGACATTAATTTCGTTAAGTAATTTACTAAGACAGTTTTCAACTCTGAGAGAGAACTGATTGACTGAATCACTAACACCCTGTTTACTGTTTTGGAGTTCGGTTAGGAGATGTGTATAATGCTTTCTTTCTCCAAACTGTGTTTTTAAAAACTCTTCTAATTGGTTCCAGTCGTCGAATTCTTTAATATTAGCGGTGGACACTGCGCGACCTTCTAGCCGACTTAATATATATTTAAAAATGATTTTCTTTTGTTCATCGTTAGCTAACCCTAGTGCATTGTTGCAATTACTTAAGAAAGGATTTAATTTATCTCTACTCCCATCAAACTTTCCGATAAATTTAATTAAAATATTTAATTCTACAGCTGGCATTATTTGAAGATGAATAGGCTCAGCTGGTTTACTGGTTCCTGGTGCCGACATTAACGTTAGACGAGGAGGATTACAGTACAGTAATATTACTATAATAATATGCCTAAATAAATCTAACGGTTGCAAATAATAATTTTACCTAATATAAAATAAAGTTTGGAAAACAGAGAACTTTTAATGTTTGAGAAACAGTGACTAAAGACTTACAGTGAACTGGCGATCACGGAGGTGAAGATAAGAAGCATGACGGACGTAGACTCAGCGACTCAGCGAAACACCGATGTAGTGTATATAATCTCTCACGACGCACGTCTAACATCCGATTTCGAATGGGTTATTCGGAATGCCTTGTATATTATTTTTTGAATATTTAGATTTGTTATGTTTTGGCAATGGTAATGAGTTTATCCACTTAGCTGGCTGATGACTGCGATACAGGATACTGTGAGGACTGCGACAGGATATGGCGTTATTCTCGCCACAGGATTTATGCTTTCAGGAACTCACTTTTCCACTTTTACACAACACTTATTATGAATTTTCACAGTTTTTCAGCTTTTATTCACAGATTATACAGTTTACTACTTTTAAACAACACTTTTCATAGATTTTCACTAGTTTTCCACTGATTTTAGCGCAAATTTTCACTAGTTTTTCGGAGACGATACCGAGGATTTTCACTTTTAAAATCCCACCGCTGCCACCAATGTTATGCGGGGCCTCGCGGATCGCGTTTTAAAACAGGGTTTCTTTATTAACACACCTTACAATAATTATTTAGAAATAGAATTTAGAAATAAAAGAGCAAGAAATAGTACAACAAGAAGGTGCTCCGCAATAAGACTGAAGGAAGACTGACTGTCCGGCCGACGGGCGACCTAATATGATGTTAGGATATGCTGACTTGACTTAAGGTCTAGTCAGCCCAACTACTTACATTGTAAAGGTATAACAGTTCGCACTAACTTAAAACGCCGTACCTACAGCTGTACTTAAGTACGGTCTATTAATTAAAACAACGTCTTAAGTACTTTCTTCAGAATTGTCTTAGAGATAAGAACGCTTTATTAATACGGGCCTAAATTCTGATGTGACGTCATTGGTCATAACTATCATGTTAGCAATAATACAATTTATAATAATCACTTATTTAATAATTGATTAAACATGAATGAAACCAAATTAATATAAATAGTTAAAATAGTAAATATAAAATATTATACGGATCCGAATGTGGCATCACTGGCGAGACTGAAGTCTGCCAGTGGTTGCTAACACGTTGTAAAGCTGTAAGCGAGCTGAAGCTTTCAGATCAAAATCGGTTCATCCGTTTGGTAGCTGCGAATTACGATGACACACACACACACACACACGCTTGCACGCACGCACGCACGTACGCACGCACGCACTAACACACACACACGTCAAAAATATAACACCCCTCTATTTGCGTCGGGGGTTGAACATTGAATTTGCGTGCGAACATCATAAGATAAGTCTTCTTGGTCAGTAGATATTGTCAATCACTTGCCTTCTTCAGTCTTCTAGAATCTAAGTAGTAAAGTGATAACCCTACATGATGGCTTATAAATTATAACAAACATATTGACCTCAACTTGTTTTCCTTTGATAAAATTGCTTGTCTCAAGTTCTAATTACAAAATTGTTAATTAAACAATAAAATTTACTGAGATAACTATATATTTGAATTGAAAACTATAACTCGACTACGTAAATTGTATAGCCTATGTTGCAGTGGCGATGGCTTGGAAGGCCTAGCCTGTATAATAGGTAGATATTTGGATGAGGGTCTTCAAAATGTAAGTGGTAAGTGAAGCCGCTAGGAATGGAGTTATAGGAACCCCACGCCACTGTTATGTTACCCGGGCATTTATTACGAATCTATTGACATCTCATTAATTGAAATCGGATCAATAGCTTAGGCGCTACGATGCAATAATAATACATACATAGACTGCCAAAATCATTTCCCCTTCCTTTAGGCTTCGGCCAATTTATAGATATTTAAGATTTTTACTATATTATGAGCCCACTCAAAAGACCAAATTTTTTTTTAACTCTTTTTCGTCCTCTGCGGTGCGGCTAGGGGATTGTTTACCTGATTCTAAAAAACAAGCGCAAACCCTGGGTATGGATTAGGATTACTGAGAAATGTCAATGTGCACTAGTGATTATTGGTTAATGAGAATTTGTTATTGGTTCATTACTATGTTCTTACCTCTTACCTCTTACATACTTCTTGGTGTTATGTTTCTTATTCATTCGGATGGTTGCCTGGAAGACATCGCTTCTTAGCGACAAGGCCGCCAAAATTGTACTATATTATGTTACTATTGTTATCATAAATGTATGTTTATGTGGTGTACAATATTTATTATTATTATTATTATATTAAACACATTTAATACACATCCACGGACCATGGTCCATGACCCAGGAACACGGAAAAACTTTTTGTTCGTTCGGCGGGATTCGAACCCGCGAGAGTAGTGTGGATTCGTGCGTTCTGGCTCACTATTCTGGATCCCCCGCCCTCTCTCCTCGCCCTCTCCCACGTGCTCTATCAACGGTTCGAGCGGTGACGCCGGCTAAAAAAAAAGTTTGGTGTCAAAATGGGAGTTGTCGACCATGTCCGATCGATATATGCGATCCGTTTTTGCGTATTTGCACTAGTTAACGTTTTAGCTTTTGCGCCAGAAAAGCTCCAATACCCTAATTAGGGTATGGGAGTTTTCGACCATGCCCGATCAATATATGCGATCCGTTTTTGCGTATTTGCACTAGTTAACGTTTTAGCTTTTGCGCCAGAAAAGCTCCAATACCCTAATTAGGGTAATGCTAATGATCTCCTCGGTTTCTAATGAGTATTGACAATGCATTCATTAAGATGCTAATGACATTGTGCTGTGTCGCAATCGTCATAACACTTCATTGTCTCCTTTTTAACAATTAAAGCTGATGTTAAAATAAAACTTTGGTTTATTTTCAAACAAATTATTTATTTAGTCGTAATCCTTTAGTAAAATTTTTAATCTTTCATAAAAGAAGATTTAAACATTATATTCAAAAACATATCATTTTTAAGTGTATCACTGCCAAATTCAGTCTGAAACTCTGTCAATGACTTGTTATGAAACTTATATAACAAGTACATTAAACAGTACTCTCCACACACGGAAGTCCAATCATTTTGCAGCCTGATAGTATTATAACGCCATTTCCTTGCATTTCTATTCAAAAACATTTGTGCGTTCCCATAGGAAAGCGACCATATATTGTATCAAAATATTCACCGATGCCATGATTGTCTATCTGAATGGCTACCCAGTGAGATCCTGGTTTTGAGTCCGGATCCAAATTGCTTATAAGGTAAGAACCGTCACATACACTGGTAATCGGTTCGCAGCATGCACGCTATTGTTTAAACTTGGATGAATCTGTTTTAAGTATAATTGTAGTTGTAAAGTATTCATAATTCTTTAAAAAAGACTTATTCATTCACTCTATCATACGCAAGTGAAATAAATAAGATAAGACATTCTTATTTAACATGCAATTGACTGAGGTTTTAAATTGAAATGAAAGCACAACTTTAAAATAATCATTTACTTACACATTAAAAACATATTACAGATTGAGAACTTAATAATACTTAGAAAGATAATACAATGTTTGTTTCTTAACTACTATAGTCAACGGTTACATTACGATTTTTATCTATTTCAATAACATTATCAAATTCAGCATAAACAACGCAATTTATCGTTTGAGTCAGAGCAGATTCAAAGCAAACTTCTAATCTAACACTACCATGTCTAATTAGATTCCAATGACCAGAAGAATTGGCTGATAAACAGGTGTGAGATCAAATGCTAGCAAACAATAACCTTTCGAATACTTATCGTGAGATATCCCATATTCCCTTCGTTAAGAAAATGTATTCCTGTTCCTGAGAATGATGTATGATAGGTTTCAGTAAAAATATTATTATCAAAAGATGGTTGTAAAGCTTTTGAAGGAATTTGCTGACCGTTAATATATAAACAAAAGGAATTCATTTTATAGTTCTCAAAATTAAACGGATTTTTAGACAAACAACCATTAAATGCTGCATTATTTACAAATCCCACTATACATTTCTTAGGTACATGACCCAAAAATACATTTTCTAATGTCTTGCCCTGAACCCCTGACGGTATCGTTAAAACTTTTACTTCGGCTCGAGTTATTGGATATTTTGCAGTTGTGGTGGCTAAAACTTTTTGATGAGCAAGTAAGACGGAAGGGTTAATTTTTGTCCTTCAAACAAGGAGAGTCGCATCTGTAATATTTATTTTGTATTTAACATCATCTGTCGGAGCCATAAGGTTAAATGTTTCACAGGATCTAACCAATTTAATATTCATCTCAACTCCATTAATTAAAAACTTTGATTGATTGAATGGGTTGCCATGAAGGTGTCCTATCATTTCAACTTCCTTAATTTCTGAAACTAATTTTTGTCTTGTAGTAAAACCTGCATTTATTTCTTCGGTTGAATCCATTTTACCAGCTGTATCTTCATACCAAAGGCTACAAGTTAAATGAGATTGTTTGGCGTCGGGTAAGTTATTCAAAATAGTTTCAATGTAAGCTCGATAAGCATATGTATTGTTTGGTGAAACTAATTTTTGATTTAAATAAACATCGAGTTGACTAAAAATTGAATGAAGCCAATTGTTTACAGGTGCCACAACAGTTGGAGCTGCTAATTTTGAAGAATCTTCGTTTAATACTTTTGCTTTTAATTGAACGAGTGTATGAGATAAGTCTATATAATCATCGCCAGTTCCAGGAACTTGAAATTCTATGGGTCCATCGTCGGCTAACGATGATATTGGTTTGTAGTGCACCCACATACCACTTTCGATGCTTGTTTGTGTTGATGGTAAAGCAAACAAATCCAATTCAGATTTTATACATTCACAAGAGTGACTATGTAAGAAAGACATTGTTTTTTAATTTATGAAAATATATCTCCTTGATATTGACGAGTTGGCTTTCGTTTCTTAACACCTCTTCCTTTACCGTTCGATGAAGGAATGACTGTTCCAAGACATTTTCTTTTAGTTATATAGCCTGTACCAGACATGTTTAATTTATAAATTTTTTGATCTGCCCTTCTTTTCAAATTTGAACTAATTTCCTTAAGTCGAGATTTTATTGATTCATCCATGGATCGTGCTTTCGTCATATCAGATAGAAAACCAACACCCGCATTCAAAGCTTCCTTTCCTATTGCTCTAGCACCACTAGAAAGCAAAGGTAAGACGGATCGAAACAAACCTCCCAAAAAGCTACCAATACCATGACCACGTTGATAAGGAACTCCTTTGTATATTACTCCTATTCCAGAACCAGCTTGATGTGTATAATAATTTTCGTATGGACAAATTATATTATTGTGATAATACATTATAACTTTCTAAAGTGAAGTTTAATACACACTGTTCCAAACTGGAATGGTATCTTTTGACCAGTGCTTGATCTTATATATATTTCAAGTGTATCGAATTCTATGCGCATGATTGGTAAGTAGTGAGGGGGAGAAAATACATGCATCTTGCTTGCTCCATATATATATTTTGAAGGATCTAGTGGTATAATTCTAAGTAAAGAGGTCATAACATCTCCAACAATCTGCGGTTCCACTATATCACAATAAACAAAGAGTTGTGATGGAAGTCCCAGATGTAAGTTTGCAGGGCGTTTGCCAAACGTTTTTTCTACCAAATTCCTACTAGGCTCAAACCCTAATTGAATACCTAACTTAGGTGACAATGATATGGACTTCAATGAATCATCTGCGATTGTCACAGATACAAACTTAGATATTTCATCAAAGGTAAAAAGGCAAAGGTAAAATTTTCTCTTATATTATTTAAAGCTTTTAAAATGTGATTAATATTATCATAGTTGGTTGCAGGAATGTGTTTTTTATAGTGAACAATAGAAGGATATTTTTCATTAGGCATTATCATATTCTTAGAAATATAGACTATATTTTCTTGTTCTTGAACAGTAAACATTGTACACGGATATTGAAATTCAACAACACCGACAACCCATTCCCCTTCTAATTTAATTGATTTTGGTAGTTTTGTTGAAAACTTTGTTGTCATATTATCTGGAAAATATTGTATTGAGTTGTTGCTTAATAATGTTAAATAAAATTTCCTTTCATTATATCCGTTTTAAATGAGATGCCAAAATCCAACTATTGAATTTATCAGGATAACCTTTCCACTTGACAAGCACTTGCCTTCTGCTACCAGAATATCGAGAAGTTATTATTTTATCTATTTTGTAATAGGAAGTCGGGCTAGGAGGAGTAATTTTTTGTAATTCTATTTCATAAAAAGTACCTACTATATCTTCATTTTGTAAATCCTTCAAGGTGTACACAACCCACGGTGATCTAGGGATGACAGTTGAAATAATAAAAATTTCATCGCTCCCATTACAACCATTTTTTGATAATAATATTTTTACTGCAACCTATCATACATTATTCTCAGGAACAGGAATACATTTTCTTAACGAAGGGAATGGGATATCTCACGATAAGTATTCGAAAGGTTATTGTTTGCTAGCATTTGATCTCACACCTGATTTATCAGCCAATTCTTCTGGTCATTGGAATCTAATTAGACATGGTAGTGTTAGATTAGAAGTTTGCTTTGAATCTGCTCTGACTCTTGGGTTTGTTGTTTATGCAGAATTTGGGTTGTTTATGCAGAATTTGATAATGTTATTGAAATAGATAAAAATCATAATATAACCGTTGACTATAGTAGTTAAGAAACAAACATTGTATTATCTTTCTAAGTATTATTAAGTTCTCAATCTGTAATATGTTTTTAATGTGTAAGTAAATGATTATTTTAAAGTTGTGCTCTCATTTTAATTTAAAACCTCAGTCAATTGCATGTTAAATAAGAATGTCTTATCTTATTTATTTCACTTGCGTATGATAGAGTGAATGAATAAGTATTTTTTAAAGAATTATGAATACTTTTAACTACAATCATACTTAAAAAAGATTCATCCAAGTTTAAACAATAGCGTGTATGCTGCGAACCGATTACCAATGTATGTCACGGTTCCCACTTACCTTACAAGCAATTTAGACCCGGACTCAAAACCAGGATCTCACTGGGTAGCCATTCACATAGACAATCATGGCATCGGTGAATATTTTGATACGTATGGTCGCTTTCCTATGGGAACGCACAAAATGTTTTTGAATAGAAATGCAAGGAAATGGCGTTATAATACTATCAGGCTGCAAAATGATTGGACTTCCGTGTGTGGAGAGTACTGTTTAATGTACTTGTTATATAAGTTTCATAACAAGTCATTGACAGAGTTTCAGACTGAATTTGGCAGTGATACACTTAAAAATGATATGTTTTTGAATATAATGTTTAAATCTTCTTTTACGAAAGATTAAAAATTTTACTAAAGGATTACGACTAAATAAATAATTTGTTTGAAAATAAACCAAAGTTTTATTTTAACATCAGCTTTAATTGTTAAAAAGGAGACAATGAAGTGTTATGACGATTGCGACACAGCAAAATGTCATTAGCATCTTAATGAATGCATTGTCAATACTCATTAGAAACCGAGGAGATCATTAGCATTACCCTAATTAGGGTATTGGAGCTTTTCTGGCGCAAAAGCTAAAACGTAAACTAATGCAAATACGCAAAAACGGATCGCATATATCGATCGGGCATGGTCGAAAACCCCCATTTTGACACCAAACATTTTTTTTTTTAGCCGGCGTCACCGCTCGAACCGTTGATAGAGCACGTGGGAGAGGGCGAGGGGAGAGGGCGGGGGATCCAGAATAGTGAGCCAGAACGCACGAATCCACACTACTCGCGAGCATCTCGGCTTGAACACCAACACGCTCAACCGCTGTGCCACAGAGGTCGTCATAATGATGTGTAACATTTGACATCTCACCTTAATAAAAATATACGGAAATTTTTCCATTAAGCAGTGACAGAAATCAACCTCAAAATTTAAAAAAGCTAAATAGGTAATGAAATATTTTATTCTAATCTGACGGCCACCTCTACCACCGCTCGCTCATTCGTCAAAACAAGTAGCGCGCGCTTCCGCGACTTCCTCTTACACACTTCCGTCCCATTTCACGAAATCGCTTCAACAAATTGCAAGAAAGCGAGAGGAAAGATATTACACATCAATAAGTAGGATACACATCTAAATAACATGCTCCACAGCATAACATTATCTACTTATCAAAAAACATAAGAAGTAAATGATGTAATTAAAACATATAACTGTTGAAATATTATATTTCGCCGAATTCGTTTGTAAATAATCATTGTTTTGTAAATAAAGTGTTATCTGAATTACATAATGTCGTTTAGTTGTGAGGTCCTGGTCTAAACGGTGACATACAAAATAAATATATAAAGTAACAATAATTTGACTTTGTTGTTCAGCTCAGGCTTTTCGACTCTACATTGGCACAACAGCAATGATTTTAAAACTAGGGTGATATGATTAAGATTGCCAGGTGTCCCGATTTGCGTGGGATGTCCCGATTTTAAGGGGTCTGTGGACGCGTCCCGATTTGCACCTGATTGGGACGCTGAATGTCACGATAAATGTATAGTAACTGTCAAATATTCTATTTTGCGCCAAATTTAATAAAACTGTAGTGAACGAAAACGGTACTAGTCCACCAAACGCTCACAAGTAACTTTTTTTGAGTCAATTTTCGCTTGGGGCAGGCTTTGGCTGGTTCGCCAGGGTTCAGCCATTGCGATGAGTGTTTGCGATTATCGTACAGGATCCACTTTTCATCACAGATAATGATTTGATTTAAAATCCCTTAATTATTGTGTCGGTTGAATAATCTAACGCAGCAGCCGACGCGTGTTTGTCGGTTTGCTGCACTCAAAAACACACAAAACTCAAAACTCAACATGATGTACCCACCTTTCAAGCTTTTTCACCTTCCCAATTTGCTTCAAGTAGATTAAAACAGTTTCATCACTAACACCGCCGCCTGCAGCTAACTCGGACGTGGTTTGCGATGGATCCGCTTCCACAATAGGCTTCAATTCTTCATTATCAACTTTGGTCTCCGGCCGTTTGTTCTGCAGATCGATATTTCCAGAACAAAAACGTTGGAAGCAAATACGCACTGTGTTCTCTTTTGCGACACCGCCGCCATACACACCATTCATCCTTCGAGCCGGTCCTGTAGCACTGGTGCCACGGTGGAACTCGTACTCGAAAATAATACGATATTTCAAGATTTCTATTTTGTAAACAGTGACGCAAAGAAAAATTTGAAATTGGAATTCCTAACCAAAGAAGATATATTTGAGATCAAAGTGGTCAGAACGACAAAACGCCAATTTCATATGTAAGGGCCTAATATTATACAGATAATAGAGACAGACAGTCAAGATGTAAATATGTACAGCTAATGTACATTAAGGAAAAAGAAAATAATTCGCAAAAGAATAAACACAAGTGGAAAGAAAAGATAAAGAAGCGAATAGAAACACGGGACAAATAATTTATTTACCACATCGCAAATTTTTGAAGGATAAGAGAGATGGTTACACGCGGTGGGGGGAGTTGTTGTGACATACCTACACCTTATAAAGCGGGAGGACGACGGCCTAATTAACTCAACTAATAAGTTAGTTCTCCAAACGCCAATAGGACTATTGCGCGCCACCTGCGACTACAGTTCGAAATACGAACAAACGCTGTCGCAGTCTGCCTAGAAAGTATGGACAGATGCTGGCGCAGTCTGCCGTCGGCATTTGGAGCAGCTTCTACCTGCGGCAGAGGACTGATATATATTTTATACTATGACACGGTTGTCATGGTAGCAACATTGTTAGTTTTACAAATGGAAAATGAATAAAGATTACATATTCTAAATACTACATTTATTACTTTACACAAATTTTAATACTCATGGCATTTTTACGAAGAATGAAAATTCTCCATTTTGGAAATTGAAATTGGAAGACGATTTTGTAATCTAGTACCCCAAAAAACCTGGAATAGGACACCTATATTACGTTTGATAAAAAAATAGGCCAATTTGGAATTTCAAAATTGATTTAATTTTCATATTATTCAGCACCCCCAAAAACATTGAAAATTGACATCCATACCAAAGGAAAACAAACTCCAACAGTATCCAAAAATGCGATTTTCCGTAGCCTGCAAATTGAATTTTTAGCAGCCATTAATTTATCAACCCAATCTGGTTTTGTAGCTGCTTGCATCGTATAATGGTCGCCAACTCGGAAATTGAATCGCCAACTTCATTTCGGTGCCAGTTTGGGTTAAGTTTCGCCACTTGTTATCTGCCGATTTTTGTATTTTTTGGCACCTGAGTGCTTTCGCCAGTTTAGTAATTTAGTCGCCAACATATTAATTCGCTGCCAAACTCAGTAATACAGTATGCTCATGTGCAGTCGCCAACTTATTTTTTGTTCGCAAGATAAATTATAAATCCCTATATTACATAAGGTTGTTCAAAATCATGATTACGGATATTTTGCGCATATATATTGTGATAGGAAAAAAAAGTTATAAATTTCGAAAAAATGTACTAAATAAAATTACAGTACGAGCGTACTACTACTTTACGGCTCTGTTTAGGTCATTGATCTCACACATTTGACTGTATGTATGTAATTTGGGCAGTCTTTGCTTCCCCTTTAAATCAGCTGTTTCTGTGAGGTTAATGACATCAACGCCTGAGAGAGCGAAATTTTATTAATTCGGTATAGTATTTATTTGTGGCTAAACCTTTTTACGTAAGAAGTAAATTGTATGCCCAAAATATCCGTAATTGATTTTGAACAACTTTATAAATTATTTAAAACTTTCGTAGGCCTACGACAAAAATATAAGAATAGTAATTGCCAAAGGGCAAGGCGCTGAAAAACAGTCGAAGGCCGAACGAAAATTAGGTTCGTGTGTTCCCACTTCCCAGACGTAACGTCGATATCGATAGATAATTAAATCAGAAAGATTTTCTACTATTGTTCGTACGACGAACAATAGTAGAAAATCTTTCTGATTTAATTATCTATCGATATCGACGTTACGTCTGGGAAGTGGGAACACACGAACTTAATTTTACATCCTTTAAGTATGTAAAATTCAGGTCGAAGGCCAGGTTTCCATACAAAACATGCATGTCCCACACATGTGCCGAATCGTTTAGATTCTATTTATGCCAGATCAATCTGACTTTTTCATACAGTTCCGTGAAATTTCACTGAATTAACAACGTGTGTTCCCGGGTAAATTCTACGTTTTTAGACTGAAACTGAATCACAAAACATGAATCATTATAACAGTGACACGTTTTACAGCGTATTACATAACGCAGGCGCGGCAGACGTAGCGGGGTCATAGTAAAGCGCTTCATTCATACAAAATAATGAGCAACGAGCATGAGGCATACGTGTGCGCCGCATGCACGCAGCACGCGCGCCGCGCATGCGCCCGCGTGGAAATTCTGGGAAATATTTTCCGAGAACGATAAGAACAATACAACTGTGAGACATGCGTGTATTTGTTTCGTATTATTTTGTACGGGACAACACTATCGATACTTGTTTTAAAAAAACTAACCAAGAGCATGTCGGGACATAGACATGTCCTTAGACATGGAGGGTTCCGAAACTATCAACGCGTAATATGTATTTTTTTTTCAAATTACTTCAAAAGTTACTGTTCGATTTCCTTGAAAACAATTTTCCTAGAGAGTTTTTAGCATGATCTATCAGCATGGAAACTTACAAGTTTCTATCTCCTATGGTTTAGAAATGCTAGGGGGGGACCAACATTCAAACCATTTTGGTGGCCGATTACTCGAAAATAGTCGACCTTTAAAAAAAATCATGTATAAGACCTTACCTTTATTTTAAAAGATCAATTCAACGATACCCTACACAATTAGGTAGAATGAAAAAAATGTTCATCTCCACTTCACATGTATGAAAACTACCCCTAAAATATAAAATTATTATTATTTTATGGATGCCAAAACCGAGATTCACCTATACACAATCTACAACTGTACCAAATTTCATACATTTATATTCATAATTACAGAAGCGAGAAGCGCGGACAGACAGACAGACGGACGGAAAGAGCGAAACTATAAGGGTTCCTTGTGTATTACGGAACCCTAAAAATTAGAACTCAGAATGACGATAATTCATTTCCACGTCTTTTTCGTTTTCCAAAGAAAAAAATAGTCATAGAAAATATATTTAAATAAAAATGTGCTACATAAATCAAATTTACCCTATCGTTAAATAATTTAGTATTATTCGTCTTCTGAATAAAAAAATAAAAAAAAATAAAAATAAAACAAAAATATATTCTTTAGAAAAATATGGCGATTCAAACAATAGTCTGAGGAGTGCGATACTTCCATTATGATAATAATAATAATTTATATGAATTACTTATTCATGATATTTCTGTGTTGATTTAACTTCTTTTAAAATTATTCTTTTTCTCTTTAACAAAGACGATGAACCATGTAGATTGAACTAGATGAGTAATTCTGCTATCATTAAAAATTCTCGAAAAGCGGAACTGAGCCTGTCCTGCGCGGGACATATAATTTCGATTTCAAAATCGGGACGTCTGGCAACGCTGGTCTACATGGACGTTGGACATCCCATGGCTGATAGGTGAGATTTACGATGACGACTGACTCGTGAGCCGTGTATAGCATTGAATTGGTATGATGTCAATTCGTTTCTCAAAGTGTTAATAACCGTACCCTGGTAATAAACTTAGTTAGACTTTCATTATTATTTTATTGAATTACAAAATGAGTATTGAAATCATAAACTGAATTTTTGTAGTTTGGATCGATCACGGGTTGTTGGTTTGACGTTTATGCGAATACAATTTTACAGTTTTAACATATCGGGACTGGATTGGAACTGTATTATTGCAGGATTTAATTAGCAGAATCGACCTTGACTGAAATGTACCACGTGGCCTAGTACTAAGTATGTATTTTTTGTCGTGGCTCCATAGCCAATTATTGGCCAAAAATTTAATCCCACGGATGGCATTTAATCTTGTTTGGCTAACGTGGCCTTAATCCTATTAAATAAGGTTAACTGTTTCAATCTGAAACATCGTTAATTCTATTCCGTCTTTGAAGTATGCTCACGCAAACTATGTATATCATGCATATAAAATTTCATCATTCTGTTTTTTTTTGTATAAACAAAGAACATGTTTCGATGGTGCTTGAGAAATGATAATAATCCTTAATAATGCGGACAATTGTATACTTACAAACTTTTTCTTCGCAGATAAGTGGATTTCAACTAATCATCTGGGAAAGAAAACATACCTGATAATATGACTGATCAGACTTCATAACAGGTTCCCGACATCAATGGTCCATGCCTTGGATCGTCTATGGAAGCCACCATGCAATCACTCTTGTTCGTGCTAATGCTCTTACCACTCTTCTGTGCTGCCTCTAAAGGTATGCAATATACTTAGATTGAACTAAGCGAAGATATGATACTATTGAACTTATTATTTATCTGAGTAAATAAAAACTCCAAGACGTAAACAAACATTAGTAGACAATAACAGATGATACATGCAACTAATAAAACCGTTTTTGAATAATTAAAAGCCCGATGCCTTCTGCATCGTAATATTATTATTCCTAAGAGGTTATACTCAATAGGACAAATAAAATAATTCGATATACGAATAGCTCCACCCCTGTGGGTCGCTCGAGCGATAACCTATTTAGTCTTTACGACAAAACTTCAGACCTCCGTCGCTCCGAGACGAGCAGTAGCTTTACCCTTCTGCGTCGCGTCTCTAGTCTATAAAGGCACCTAGCACACACAAAGAAAACAGTTTGCCTTCGATCTCAGCCGATGATGTATATCATCAGCGCGGGCAAGATTTTATAATAACCTAGTAACCTTGCGTGCGATGTCACGGTACACAAACAAAATAAATAATTGTGCTTAAAAATTGTTCAAAATTCCCTCTCTTTTCCGCGCACGCGCAAACTCCTCGCTGTGATTGGTTGTCTCTGAGACCATCGAGAAAAAATGAGTGAATCTAAAAACGGCGTTAGTCGCCCTGCGTGCAACAGCAAAGGGAGCATGATTGTTGTTTCGAACAGATTACCATTTGTTTTGAAGAGAAATGAGAAAACCGGTGAATTAGAAAGAAAGGCCAGGTAAGAATTTATTTATAAAGTGCATAAAATATAGTAATAATATGTGATAAGTGTCAATATTCGTGTTGTTATGTCAATAAGACGTTGTGCGAACATTGCCATTGAATTGTAAATAAAATTTAAATGTCACAAATTAATTTATACGCTTTAAAAATTTGCTATAAAAATACAGGTGAGTACATTTTTCCTTATGTAAATTACAAATTAAAACAAAAAAATACGCACAAGTTTATAAAATATACCTTAAGAATTAATCTGCTTCGTAAGATAATAAAGTATGTTTTTAATTATAAATTTAAATAAAACAATCAGACACGAGTGGATTTGCTTTAAAATAAATTCGATGGTTACAACGTGACCGAAGTATTATCATAATAATATCACACAACTTTTTTACACACTTTTTATTGTCTTCACTTCAAATGTCAAAATGGCCCCAAAAATTTAAAAAGGGCCATTTAACTGGGGACTTTTTTTGCCTCAACATGCCTCGTCTATAATATATACGTCTATGGATATTATTATAAACATGAATTTCCACTAAGAACCAACAGTACACTCAATCAGTTATATCGAAGTATTATCACTCTCTAGGTTACTGGAACTTTCGGGAAACCGGCAGGCGCTCTCACGCGTCCTTCCCTTTTTTAAATCACGATACACTACGTGATTTACTTTAAAAAAGTCACTTTAAAAAGTTAAGTATTCACTAATAAAAAAATGCAGAAAATAAATTAACAACAAGGCTGTCACATTTCTGTGAACTGAACAGCTGATTAGTATTTTGATTTATTGATTGATTTGATTAGATTTCTTTTTTATGCCTCATTCATTAATATGGTCAAAGATCCGAAAAGAGGTTTGACTGATGATTGTAATGTATTTTATAAGTAGCATCCATAAATGTATTATATTAAAAAGAGGTAGATATGGTATGAGCGCCCAAAAAGTGAAGACTCCAAACTGAGCATGTACTCGAGCATCGCGGAAACCTATTAGAATTGGTAGATTAAGATAGATAAATAACATAAGTTTCGTTTTTCAATTATAGCCAATGATTTCAAAACTAAGGATGGACCTATGGCCTATGACGTACCTACATTTGACAAAACAAATCTGCATTCAAGAAAAAGGCGTAACCTTGTCTTGTTTTCACCCTACCTCAAACGTCTGCCATCTTGATTTCATTATACCTGAAATGTCAAAATGGCCCCAAAAACCCAAAAGTGGGGACAGTTTTTGCCTCGACATGCCTCTTATATATTATATACGTCTATGATTATAGCAAATAAATTCGTCATTTTTTTTTAGTCCTGTAACTTTTTAATTTAACAACTGAATACTGTACTTCTTGCATGTTTCGGTGCATAGCTTTTATGTTTACATATAGAAAATATACGACATTTTCTGATTAAAACTAATACACATTACCTATTGAGAAACGTTAAAAATGGTCCACGATGATGAAACAAAATTATTTTATAAATTGTACAAGAATTATGAATGTTTAGCTAATTTGAGGATTAAATTTTCTCCATCCGGAAATAGCTGATAAATTGCTACTCAAGGTCAGACGAGATTTGTGAGCTGTGACGATAAATGAGTGACCTTTTCAATATCACTCCAAGCAAGTGCGGGATTGATCAATAGTGACCTGCGTACGGTGCATAGCGACCGAAGCTGAACATTGAACAGTGGTAAACATGCTTTGCATTATTAATCCTAATATATTTAAGCTTTGGCCAATGTCGTTATTGCGGATTGTATGTACCTAACTAGACCTACCTTAGATTGACATCCATATATTTGTCCTAAACCGATAAGGTTTTATAACTTAACAAACAGTTTTATTGGTGACCGCTCCCGATTCTGACCTTCAAATCACTTCCAATACGGATCGAAAGGGATTAAAGGGCTGCGGGAAAGTTGTTTAACAATCTTACGTATCGTGATACGACCCTTTTTGAGAATTGAGATCACTCGTCCAGTGACCATCATCCCATTACCAGCTTTGCAAATATTAAATTGACCCATTTGGGCTTGAATCTCGAAAAATTTATTCAAATTTCACCGATACCTTTAGAAGAATAGAATTTACAGGAGGTATATTCCATAAATATAAACAAACATAATCAAATTATGCAGGTAACAAATGAGTTAAGAAAATACTACACAATGCAAATTGATTGGAGGGGAAAAGCTATAGAAACAATGACGTCACTGTATCAATTAGTATAGTGGACTTAGATCTCAGGTAATTAACAAGACAAGTCTAATAATGTATTCCAGTGTTATCTTGATATAGGAAAATCCCTTGATAGAATAAATAATAGGTTTATGGTTCAACACATCTATAGAAATGTACTTCCCGTAAACATTCCGACAGACTTCAATGCAATAAACAGTTATTGATTTTATCAAAGGCCCATAAAAGTTGATATAGAATAATCTCCTCTTGATAGTTTGTCCTTCTCAAAGATATTTTTAAACTAAGTACTAAGTATGTAATTTATACTTTAGTCAGCAATTGAAATTCTATCTTCAATTAAAAGTTTAGTAGATATTTTTATGTTTTTTTTTTTTTAAAGGAAAAGTATCATAGGTACTTCTCATTGCATGCAGTTTGAAAATACGTTGTTTTTTGTTCCCGTAATGTAATTACTTACCTATACACCTACTTACATATTTTTTAGACTACGACTCAAAATAATAAAGATTGTGTAGAGGAAATAGTTAAAATTTTAGAAATATTCAGAAAATAACATTATTCATACTTTTTTGTGTATTTTTACTTTCTAAGTCGAATTTTCAAACACTGGATTGGTGTGTAATATTTTTCATTACTGTTAATATCATTATAATAGTAGGTAGGTATATACTATAGGTATATTTTATATACTCTATGCTATATACTATTATCTGTGACACCGATGTCCGTTGCCATGGTGACAAGATTGTTATATCAGTTTGTAAATATCTAGCAAATAAATATTACGTTTTAATTGTGTTACTACTTCACAATATCTGGCGACGATGTCGACAGCATCATTACGCGCCCAACTAACAAGATTGGAAAATTACGTGAACGCTCACGAAATTCTATCATACGCGGAAACCCAAACGAGACTTCAATGCCTTCAAGAAAACCTACAGTCATTTCGAGAATTACAAGAAAAAATTGAATCTGAAATTGAGAAATTCACACTAGGTACTAAAAACAAAATTGTTAAATATGCCAGACCAAAGTGAACAAACTTTGGCCTCGACACAAATATCAAGATCACAATAATTAAGCGCTAACACTCAAGCAGAATCCAGGCGAAAATTAACTTTCAAACTTTACAAGAAAACAAAACCTTAAAAAAAATTACACAGCGCTTAACTGTATTTTTCCTGTTGAACAACATTACTGACGCAAAATTCAAAGTATACTCATTACTTTCGGCATGCAATGATAAATACTTCATGATAAACTCTACGACCTCTGCTCTCCAGAAGAACCGATCAACATGATTTTAAAGAATTAACAGACCTACTAGATGAGTATACGAGAATAGTAACATGTCACAGGACTTACATAGACCATTCAATATAAACACCATAGCACTATGGTGTTTGTATTGAATGGACTAGCAAACAATCAAGATATTCTCGGCCATCCAATACAACGGAATACAGTAAAAAGCGAAGATCACCTATAATAATAATGGACTTAAGAGGAAAATGCTATCGATGTGGAAAATTTGGTAGAAGTTGAATCAATATTTGGTAGAAGTTGGATGAACAGAAGTCACAAGTAAACTACAGACATACGAGAAATACACACTTCTTTTCCAAAACTAGAAGATACGCAGATAACGTATTTAAATCTGATTTAGGAGAAATACCCAACTACAAGCCCATTTGAACCTAAATAAAAGACGCGCGACCTATTTTCATAAACCTAAACCGCGACGCATCCATTATGCCTTAAAGGAGAAGGTTGATAAGGAAATAGATCGACTTAGTAGAGAAGGGGTAATTACAACAATTGATCATTCAGATTGGGGTACCATTATCACCGGGGTATTCACATTGGGATTGGACCTATCGTCCCTATCGTGAAATCAAACGGAAATATACGTTTATGTGCCGACTATGAGGTAACTCTAAACAAGGTAATAAAAGATGAACAATACCCTATCCCTATAATCGACGACATATTTGCCGAAATGAATGGAGGTAAATACTTCTACACCTTAGACATTACCCAAGCTTACCTCAACATGGTAATGGACGATGAAAGCGCGGCCCTGCAAACCTTGAGTACACACAAAGGAACGTCCAAAAGAAATCGTTAATGTTCGGGGTTGAAGTCGCCCCAAGCCTCTGGCAAAAATTCAAGGACCAACTACTTCAAGGATTAGATGGCGTTAAATGCTTTTTCGATGATATTATTATACAGGGGTCCACGGAAGAACAACTCCTAATACGACTGAACCAAGTCCTATAAAAACTAAAAGAGAGTAATCTACTAGTAAATAGAGATAAATGTCAATTCTTCCAACATAGTATCAATTATTTAGGACACATAATAGACAAAGACTGTTTACATAAGAATAAAGATAAAATAGTAGCAATACTGATTACAAAAAGACCTGAAAATATCAATAAACTTCGAACCTTCCTCGGAATGGCTAACTATCACAATAAATTTATTCCCAACTTGTCAACTATCACAAGCCCATTAAATTAATTACTAAAGAAAGAAAATAAATTCCACTGGACTTCAAAATGCGAGATGAGTTTTAATGTTATAAAAAAAGAAATTGCCAGCGATAGAGTTCTTACTCATTTCGACCCGAATAAGCAATTGATAATAATTGATAATAGCTACTGACGCCTCACCTACCGGATTAGGAGCAGTACTATCCTCCTCACAGATTTCCAGACGGGTCAGAAATGCCCATAGCATTCGCTTCGAGAACATTAGCTACAAGTGAAAATAAATATAGCCAAATAGACAAGGAAGCCACAGCTATATATTGGGGTATCAAGAAATTTTTCCCTTATTGCTACGGACGGAAATTTACACTAGTGACAGACCACAAACCGCTTACCTCCATCTTCCATCCCCATCAGACACTTCCAGCCTTGAGCACAATGGAGATATTTCACTACGCACATTTTTTATCAGGATTTGACTATGACATAGAATACAGAGCCGCTTCAAAACACTGCAACGCCGACTATATGTCAAGATTTCCAGTAGAAACGGTAAATGAAACCTATGAAGACCAACACTGCACCTTCCAACGCGCCCAAATCAACGTTTTGGAAATAAAGACCTGAAATCATAATCAAAGAAACAGGAAAAGACGACGAATTAAATAAGTTGCAAAAACCCCTACGAAGTGGCAGATCATTACGCACAATAGGTTTCAACGACAACAAATTTACGCTTCAAGACGACTGTATTCTAAAAGGAACTCGAGTTGTTATACCGCGAAACTTACGTGAGCGTGTACTTGACGAGCTCCATGCTGGGCACAGCGGTATTGTGAAGGTGAAGGCTCTGGCTCGCAGTTACGTATACTGGAGGAATATCGATAGAGATATCGAACAGAAAGTTAAATCATGTAGAGCATGCCGATTACAACAAAACGAACCTCCAAAAACTCCGACATATCATTGGGAACAACCGATGGGACCATGGCAAAGACTGCACGTTGATTTTGCTGGACCGATCCAGGGACAACAGCTCATTATAATAGTGGACGCATTTACAAAATGGGTTGAAATATTTCCAACCAAAAATACAACAAGTTCCTGGTGTATCAACAAGCTCAAAGAACTATTCTCAACATTTGGCATCCCATACACACTCAAATCAGACAATGGACGTAAATTTGTCTCAGAACAATTTACGAGCTTTCTAAATAGATACGCAGTGGTACATAATACGTCGGCTCCCTACCATCCAGCAACCAATGGTCTATAAAGAAGGCATTACGCGCAATGGAGGCGGAGGAAGGCGACATATTTAATAAATTAACAATAGTGAAGACTCGACTGAGACGTTCCCCCAAAGCCGATGGACAAAGCCCGTACCAATTGATGTTTAATCGCGACGTAAGAACATCGCGATGCTTAGCAAACCACCGTCGTCTACGACAAGGACCGACTCCGGCATACCTGCTGTTAAGGCGCTCATGCCGGGCGACCGGGTCCAGGCTAGAGCCTAAACCAGAGATGGGAATTCGGGACTATTGTACGTCGCCTGGGCCGGCTGCACTATGAGATCCGAACTGATGCTGGTACAGTCTGGCGCCGGCACCTGGAACAGCTTTTACCTGCGCCAGGCGTTCAATTACTGGAATAGCGGCGGAGAGCTGCTATATATTATTATCTGTGACACCGATGGCCATTGCCATGGTGGCAAGATTGTTATGCCAGTTTGTAAATATCTAGCAAATAAATATTACATGTTTAAATATACACTCTATAAATACCTAATGATTCTTTTTGCAATCACCGGTGATATTAGAGCCTGTTTCACAATCCTCTAATAAGAGTCGGATAGCTAATTCGTAAGTTTTGTCGCTGCTTAATTTACATCACGCAACACTCAACAGAGACAAAACATGCAAATAAGCTATCTGATACTTATCAGTAGATTATGAAAAATGCCTTTAGAAACGTAAATTATTATTATCCTTCATCATTACAACGTAATAATGAAGTAAAATTTTTTGCGCTGTTTTTAGTCTCCGAATCAAAATAAGTTCTCGAACAACCCGATCCCAATGAGAATGACTTCTTTTTTCACATGGGTATTTTAAACTGACAAAATTATGGTTTTTGGTATTTTTCTTATCTATATACAAATAAATGTAATAATACACTCTATTTACCAATATGCCGATGATACTTGCCTCGTTATCTCTGATAAAAATCTAAATGTAGCCCTTCAAAAATTGCAAGATGACTTTACTACCTTAAGTATGTGGTCACACGATGCAGGACGGGTTCTTAACGCCCAAAAAACGCAACTTATTTATATAAGCTCTGGACGTAAACCGGCATCACAACATCTTACAATTTATTGCACACAGTCATTAATGCCTACAGACGTATCCTGAAGATACCAAGACATGTGCCTGCTCAAATATAGAACAAACAAATAAAGCTACCTTACCTAGGAGTCATAATAGTCGATCACTTGAGCTGGGGTCCGCATATAGACCATATTTGCGCTAAACTAAGACTGTTGCTGGCAAAGTTTTGTATAATTAGGCACAAAGTACCATATAAGATTATTATTAATTTACATAATGCATTAGCTGACTCAATAATATCATATGGGCTCACAAGCTATGGAAGAAATTTTAAAAGCTATTTAAGTAAAGTATATACATTACAACTAAGACTTATTAAACTAATTGTTTCAACAAAAATAAAAAATAAACATAAAGACGACTACAGTAAATTATTCAGTTTATGCAAAATATTGCCCATATATACAATATTTAAATACTCAATTCTTGTAGAGAATATTTCTAACACTACACTTATTAAACCTGTAATAACTACTACTACATTTACGAAAAATGACCCAGAAAAAAGCAGTCACTACGAGTATAGCAAGTAGTAAGTATGGAGAAAGAACAGCAGCATATATTGTACCGCGACTATACAATGAAGTATATATAAAAGTATAAGACTATACAATGAAGAAATAAAAAGTGCATATTGAAACAAGTATATTTAGAATGTGTGTCAAAGTAATACACCCAACACTACATCCACACATCCATGCAGGAATACATAATATATATTATTAGACATAAATATATACAAACTTACATATGTTCAAGCATACTACCCGAACTCATAAATTACTTAATAATATTATGTATGTTATAACTTAAAACAGTAGCGCCCTGTATACGCGAGCGCCACACCGGACAGGTGCGAACAAAAGAAGCCTATACCTACTGCGGTACGCTCGGCAGATGCAGTATGCATCGCATTCGCCGTTTGGCCGCATAGTGTGCGCGCGCGCCGTATCATGAGCGAGCACCGATCCAATCATTAATGACAGTTCAGTATATTTGGACAGGTGGAATGCTTAATCAATCAAAAATTTTGTCCTTACTTATAATAAAAAAAATGTGAAAGAAGGCATGATGGTGGAAGATTAGTGTATAAGTTTTTGTTATACAAAGTAGATACTATTATTATTGTATACCGCAATATCCCACAAGCCGTGTTGATACAAGCCCATCTTCAGGTTTTTAACACTGTAATTTGTATACTCTAATATGTCATTTTTTATGATTTAAAAAAAATTGAAGTGTCTGTTTGTAACTTCAAAATCATCAGCTTTCAACTAAATGCATATGAAAGTAAATACGCTACTTACAAAAAACAACCAATTTTACAAATTTTTGTCTGACCGTCAGTTTGTTCCCGCTAATATTTGAAACGACTGGACCTTTTTTCACGGGGCCTTTCTCTGGCATTTGCCAGTGAAAAGTATAGCTGATGTTATAAGGAGTCACATAGGCTACTTTTATTTTAGGGTTCCATTTAAAAAATAGAGATCTGTTTCCGTTAGTTTTACGCCAACAAAGTTGCAAGCTAGTCCTACTACTATTATAAATGTAAATGATTGTGTGCATGGATGGATAGATGTTTGTTGCTCTCTCACGCAAAAACTACTGAACGGATTTTGATGAAATTTGGTACGGTAGTAGTTTAGACTCTGGATTAAAACATAAGCTACTTTTTATCCCGAAATAGTGCATTGTTCCCGTACCCGATACGATATTTATGCGGGCGGAGCCGCGGGAAAGAGCTAGTTAATAATATTCACGACAATTTATGACCAATGTAGAGACATTAAAAACCTGATCAGTGCTCACTGCCCTGTCTCTGGACTCGGGGTCAAAAAACTGCAATTTTATTTATTCCTTGACGTGAACATTCTACCTCAATAACAGGTTTCTATTTAAAAGTTTTTAAGAGACTACTGTTACTTGTTAGCATAATATTATACACTTGATGTTGCCCGCGTTTTCCTGCGCGCAAAATAAAATCTCGCGGGAACCGTATATTTTGCCGAGATAAAAAATTGGCCTATGTGGCTTTCTCTATATTGCATCAAAATCGGTCCAGTAGTTTTGGAGCCTATTCAATGCAAACAAACAAACAAATCTTTCCTCTTTATTTTATTAGTGTAGATAATAATATTATATATTTAACAGCCTCCGCGGTCCGGTGGTTTAGAGCTTGGCTCTCGACTCGGAAGCCGTTTGAACGCGTTGGAACAACAAAAAAATTTTGTTTCCAAGTTTGGTTAGGACAATGCAGGCTGCAGATAACCTGATTGTCTGACAAGAAACGTGATCCATGCGTCGCATAGGCATGTAAAAAGTCGGACCTGCGCCTGGTCCTTCGCCAGTCGTATCGGTTATCCGTCCCACTAGGTTTCGAGGGTAAAGGAAGAGAAGTGCTCTTGTGTACTGCGCACACACTTGGGCACTATAAAATAACTCCTGCGTAGCTGGTCTGGTTTCAATGGAAATCGGTGTGGGGAGCTATTATTATAATATTTTATAAAACGAACTTAACACATATTTTAATGCAACAATTTGTTCAGATGATTTTTCATGGTTTGTTATCTGGCACATGAGAAATGTAGGTATTCTTTTACAATTAACTGTTCGTCGCGGTTTTTTTAAATAATTTAAATATTATTATAATATAGGTCTGTGGTTTACCGAGGTGTTGTATGTGTTCTGTGGAACGGAGTGTGGAGCGACCTTGTCAGTCGCCTGTATGAGGTGTGTATGTACGTGTTTGTATGTGTTAAACATCAACATTCTCGACCTTGTAACATATGAACTTCATACAATATTTAAATGAATTTAACGTACAAAGATTTTTTAATGAAACTCCTACTATTACAAAATTTGAAAGTTTGTGAGGTTGGATGGATGTTTGTTACTATTTCACGCAAAAAATACAGAACGGATTTGGATGAAATTTGGTATGATAGAAGTTTGAGCTCTGGATAACATACAGACTGCTTTTTACCCCGCAATAGTTCAGTGTTCCCGTGGGATACTGTATTTGATCGGGCGGAGCCGCGGGCGAAAGCTAGTTACTTATAGTTCAAAGTCAATTACATACGGATATTTTGGGCATAATAATTATGATCTATAGCTTATTTAAAGAAAGACGTTTAGGCAAAAAAATTGTTAAAAAATCGAAATAATATCTAATCAGTATTCTGTAATTTTTTTTATTAGTAATGTGTCCAAACGTTTCATTGGTAACGCGCTCGATGAAGCCACCACTGGTGTCTTAAGATAGCGACCGCGACCAGCAAACCAGCGAATCAGGTTCTCTGCCCGCGCCCACGGTTGCGGGTATTGTTTAATGCTCCTATATAAATTCATACTAAGCAGTGACTCCGCGACCCTATTTCCGTCTCGGGTCGCCGTTTCGCGTCACGCGTCGCGTGCATTGAAAGGCTACCTTTAGTTGCAAAAGCCAATTGGCATCGCTTTTGAGTCTTTGAATACTGCCTTGTGCGTTAGCCTTTAATATCTGCAATCATAGATGAAATTAACCACAATCCATTGTCCACAGCGCGGGCGGACTGGTCACAGCAGTAGCACCGGTGGTGATCCGCGGCGGTGGGATATGGGTGGGCTGGCCAGGTATCCACCTGGACGACCCCCACGCGACCATCCCCGAGTCCGACCCTAACGACAACACGCCCACCGCCGGCTTGCGCTCAGACAAGGTGAGCATATCCTACCGATAGCAACATAGCTCCGGTGGTGATCCGCGGCGATGGGATATGGGTGGGCTGGCCGGGTATCCACTTGGATAACTCCCACGCCGCCATTCCCGAATCCGACCCCAACGACAACACGCCCACCGCCAGCCTGCGCTCGGACAAGGTGAGCAATGAAAATATCGGATTTCACACAGCTAATTATTTGTTATAAATGCGACGCGACAGTTATGGAGGACTGATGGATAAAAATAAAATGCAACTGCCGCGTGTTATATAGGGTTTCTGTCTTCTATATCGAAAATAGCACATACATATAACATCTTAGTAACTGTATAGGGCTATAAGCGTAGGCAGAGACCACCGAGCCAATGTGGCTAGAGGCAATACCTATTACTAGAATTAGCAGTGGCGTGCACAGGATTATGACACTGGGTATGCGGCGAAGTACTCGGTCACAAAAACTTTTTCGTTTATAGATTTTTAGTATAGATACAGCCAAGCGACGGATCTCTAAGTCGAAACCATGCCAACAGAGCAAGTCTTAGATGTACTACTATTCATGTACATCTTCTACGGCAACGCAGACAAAACAGCGATCGATCGTCGCGGCGGAAGAAATTCTAATAAGTAAAATAATAAGCATATTTTAAAATATTATAACTACTCGCCAGTCAGTCAGCTTCAATTTTGACATATTCAAGGTTCCGGTTACTTGAGATTACTATATGCCGATGTAAATTACTAAATAATATGCAAGGAAAACAATATAATTTAATCGTGTGTACACAACCACACAGCCAGTTATACGTTTCATAACTTTTAACATGAAATTTTCGAGTTACATTATTTTTTTGCTGGTTTAATTGTTGTAACTCGGGTACACACCTACCCTTAGACAGAATTTGAATCTTTTCACTGAATGACAATTGTGAGAACTTGTTATTTTTAATTTTTAATAAACACATTTTCAACACAAACCTCACAATCAAATAACATTTAAAAAAAATCAACAAACGCACTAATAAAAGCATATCACTACAATTATTATAGAAACTCAGTAATAAACTGTTAAATGTACACACTTTCAAATGTTAAAATGAAAAATCTTTTAAGAAAACTATAAATAAACTGGAGCGATTAAATTGTAAACAATGCTTATCACATGAAATATGCAATATGGCCCCCGCGAAACACAAAACGTTTCTTCTATTTAAACAAATAAAACCTTACTAAACAAAAATGCATAATGTGCATACGTGATTTATTAGATTTCCGTCTATTATTTTTACTCGGATTATAGGCAACGAATAATTTCCGACAAGCCAGTTCGGTTTTCGGAAGCGATCGGATAGCCGAGAGCTATCGCCTGCCGCGGGAGTTATCGCTATATAATCATGTCGATATTCATGGGTGTGTGCGTTTGCGAAGTATGAAAATTACACATACATGCGATGATATGTCCTGCAGAACGCAACGGCATGAGATGAGCTCTGCTATTTATAAAATATTAGGCGTTTTTAAGTTATTATATTTTTTTAATTAATTTATTTACTATTAATTAAAGTCATCTAAAACGTACGAACGTTTTATTAAAATATCTGTGAATGACAAATAAAGCACTGCATTTCTACCTACAAGGAGCGCACGCCCCTGAGAATTAGGAGTAGGTGTTGTAAGAGACAGACAGTCACCTTTAATATGGGGGCACGGTAGTTACCCCGACAAGACGAGCCAAGCGTACCTTTTCTTGAAGCGCTTCGTCGATTTTTTTAACCCCTTAAAGGTACGATCCTAACGCCTAACTTAGGTTAGGATAATACTATTATACAATACCATTTGTAGCCACGTGAGAAGTAGTATAAAAGATGCGTAATAAACAGTTAAAATAAATATTTTTGTTCACCTTACGTTTTACGGTACGTAGTGAAATGGCCAAGTCACATATTTTTACTAAGAGTTTGTGAAATTTGGCCTTGTAGAGTTCGGGCATGTAGAGTCAGAAGCTCGGCTCTAGATGAGATCTGAAAACTTTTTGATACTGCGAGTCATTTGGTCTCCGTCTTGGCATCATTTTATATAAAAATGTTTTTGTGGTATAATAATAGTTGGGGATTAATTTAGAATTTCATTTTGTCCCACGAGTACTGACTATCACTAACTGACTATTGACAGACACCACATAAGATTGTGACGAGGCTAAATACTGTTAGCAAGTGTTAGCGAGTTTTAATAAATTATTACAAGTACCTACTATTCTTATAATAATTTTGTTTACTACATAAATTATTACTAAAATTATAATAATTGTTAAAGTAAACGTTATTTGCTAACTAGCCGATGTTTATTTCATTAGGTTAGTAATACTTTGATAAATACATGACACAGCATACCTACTTATGCAATCTGTAGGTATAGGATAATTTATTCTAATATAGATATGTATAATGTATAATGTAAACTAAACTCGTGTTCGAGACCAAAAGATTATACAACTGATGCTTAATAAAATGTTAGTTTAATTGATATCAATATTACTAGGTGTTGCCCACAACTTCGTCTGTGTAGAAATTCGTATATAGCGCTGGAACCGTACATCTTGTCGCGATAAAATTAGCCCATGTCATTTCCCGGGACTTTGATGGAAATTTCATCTAACTTTCTTTTTGGCTTCGTTTCAGCGGTTATAGCGTGAAGAGGTATTACAGACAGACAGACACACTTTTGCATAATACTAAAAGCTATACTAGGTTTTGCCAGTGGTTGTGGCGCTAATTAGCCAATTAGCGCCACAATCCTGAATCGCGCTATCGAAGTTTTCTATGATTGGCACTATATATACGACATCTGAAATTCATACAAGTGGGCTTCGGCCTGACCGAGCATACCACCTAGCTCGGTCGGAGATCTCCCTTTGGGGCTTGCCACCACATTCCCACTTTGGTGACCCCGACGTGATGGAGGAAGAGGACCTACAATGTCCACATGTACAAATGCGAAACGTGCCCGAGGTAAGTTGAACGTGCCAAGAGGGGACGACACGTGACGACTTACCTTTGCACGTTGGCATGCTAGACACTTTCGACACCACTCTCGACAATCTTTGCGCACACCGGGCCATACGAAACGCTCGGCTACTAGCCTGGCAGTAGCGTTTTTTTATTTATTTATTTAAGGGCCCATTTCTGGGCCTACTTGTTCCCCCAACAACGAGGTCAGGACAATTTTTACTTTCATCTAATTATTACATGTATATTTGATTTATGTTTTAATTACAATTTCTATTTTTCTCTACTGTACTTATTTTCTACTTGTCCTATTTTTACATTCGTTTTATATGTTTATTTACTAAACAATGTTACTTTTTTACTTTACATTAAATTTATCTTACAATACCAATTTCCTTCTACTTTCTTTACATTATATTATTACTCATTTCCACATTTTGTTTTTGTACATTGCTCTTATTCTCCATATCCATTCTTACTTCCTTTCCTGTCTCTGTTTATTTTTAATTCCACAATTCCACAAACTAATCTACATATCTACTATTACAGTTTTCTTCTACTATATTATCAATTTTCACATTTTGTTTCTCATATTAATTTTATTCTCTAATTACAGTTCAATTTTATTATCTTTACTTTCTTATTTTCGCTACCTTATTTAACATTATTGCTTTTACACATTTACTTCTCACTATTTTATTATTCAAGTATACTAAACAATGTTACTTTTTTAATTTACATTAAATTTATCTTACAATACCAATTTCCTTCTACTTTCTTTACATTATAATATCTCATTTCCACATTTTGTTTCTGTACATTGCTCTTATTCTCTATATCCATTCTTACTTCCTTTCCTGTCTCTGTTTATTTTTAATTCCACAATTCTACAAACCATACAACATATCCACTATTAAAGTTTTCTTCTACTATATTATCAGTTTTCACATTTTGTTTCTTATATTAATTTTATTCTTTAATAACAATTCAATTTAATTATCTTTACTTTCTTAATTTTCCCTTAATTTAACATTCTTGCTTTTACACATTTACTTCTCGCTATTTAATTATTTAAGTATTTTATAGAACACATTTCTGTACATCATCATTATGTTACTTTCCATATTTGTTTACACCTTTGTTAGAATTTTATTTATATTTCTTTATTTTCTATGTTTAATTTGAGTTGTTATTTAATTCTAATTTTTGTATTTCGTTATAGTTATATGCACTATAACCATATATGCAAAGTGGTGGTAGTGGAGGTGGTAAAGCAGTAGCGTTGGCACCTGGGTGGCTGAGGTTATGAAGACTGTCGAACAGTTGCTTCCGCAATGGTTTCGTCACGAAAGGCCTGGGGGTTGGGGTGTTGACATCACAATAAATTTTGACGTTGGAATTGGGGACGGGCAAATTCTCGATGCGGAGCGATGATTTGCCGCGGAGTAGTTGTGCCAACTCCTCGTCCACAGCCTGTGATGAAGCCAATTGGTTGTAATCGATACCTATCGATAGTTCATCGACACGTGACAATGTGTCGGCAACGACATTATCTTTGCCGGAAATGTGTCTGATGCCGGTTGTGAACTGCGATATGTAATCGAGGTGGCGAAACTGTCGAGGCGAGCAGTTGGCTTTTCTCTCATGAAAAGCGTAACTGATCGGCTTGTTGTCAGTGTAAACCACGAAGTGTCTGGCCTCCAACATATGGCGAAAATACTTTATGCTCTCGTAAATAGCCAGCAGCTCGCGATCGTACGGTAAGTACTTTTGCTGTGAATGGCTCAATTTACGAGAAAAGAAAGCGAGTGGTTGCCATTGGTCGTCATTCCACTGCTGCAGTACTGCTCCTAAGGCCAAGTCAGACGCGTCTATTACCAGAGCGAGCTTAGCTTCACTGTCGGGATGCGCGAGTAATGCAGCATTTAATAAACTTTCCTTACACTGCTCAAAAGCCGTCAGAGTATCGCCAGTCAGCTTGACTGGATGTGACGCCTTCACGGAGCCTGTGAGAAGGGAATTCAGAGGTGCCTGTGTCTGTGCGGCATTAGGAATAAAACGCCGGTAAAAATTTACCATGCCCAGGAACCTACGAAGCTGTCGAACATTCGTCGGCGAAGAGAAGTCCTTGATGGCCTGGACTTTGGACTCCAGGGGCTTGGTACCGGTTTCGGAAATGCTGTAGCCTAGAAAGGTCACCTGACGGAGTCCAAAGACACACTTGGAAGTGTTCACAAGGATGCCGTACTCCTTCATGCGGCAGCAGTTCCAGGTAGGTCTCGTGGTCTTCTGGGGTCTTGGAAAAAACTAGGAAGTCGTCAAGGTAGGCGTAGCTGAAATCCAAACCTCTGGTCATCTCGTCGACAAAACGTTGGAAGGTCTGGCCAGCGTTCCTCAACCCAAAGGTCATGAAAGGGAATTCATACAAACCGAAAGGTGTGGTAATGGCTGTCTTCTGGATGTCGTCTTCGAAGACCGGAATCTGGTTATATGCCTTCACTAGATCAATGGTCGAGAAAACCTGCAATGGAATGAGCAAAGTCGTGAATATGCCGTATAGGATAGCGGTCTGGAATAGTGCGGGCGTTAAGTAACCTGTAATCGCCGCAAGGACGCCAGCCGTTATCCTTCTTAGGGGCAAGGTGTAAAGGTGAAGCCCAGGGCTGTCAGATGGACGAACTATACCGCTATTAAGCATAAGCTGGAATTCTTGCTTTGCAATTTTGAGCTTATCTGGAGCTAATATACGTGGATTACAAAAAATAGGTGGGTCAGGTGTAGTGCGAATATAGTGTACGGTGTTGTGCTTTTGAGTGCGCAAAGTGCCTGAAGGGCGGGTGATTTCAGGATATCTAGCAAGAATAACGTGATACCTAGTGTCGCCCATCGAAACCTTAATTGAATGAATAATACTATTCACATACTTAGCAACACAAGCATTGGTACATAATGTAGTAGTACTATCTAAAAGTTTTTGATTTTTACAGTCTACAATTAAATTATAATTACTTAGGAAATCTACTCTCAATATTGGCTTAGTTACATTAGCTACTGTAAAACGCCAAGGAAAACTACGGCTTAAGCCTAAATCTAAACTAAGATCTATAAAACCATAAGTCTCTATAGCACTACCATTAGCTGCACTTACCTGAAAGTCCGTCTTGGTACGGCGTTGGTGAAGCGCGGAACGGGGGTAAAAGCAAAGGTCACTACCGGTGTCTACTAGAAATTGTAGTCTGGTGGTGCGGTCAGTGACAAAGAGACGACCGAAGCACCGCAGCAATCACCAGTTGTCATCAGTGACTGCTCGCGGGGTTTCCCGACTTCTTGTTGGAGTCGCACGGTTTGAAGCAGCTACGGGCTTGGGTTCCGTACTTCATGTGGTACCAGCAGAGGGGATGCCGGCGGTAGCTGGATTCGGATCTGGAGCGAGGGCGCGAAGATGAGCGCCTCCTAGGTCTGGATCTGATGCTGGAACATTGAGCTGAGCGTGTGTGCCTGTCAAGCTCTAGCGTGATCCGTTCCACCATCCTCTTCAACTCGGCAATCTCACTCGTCTGCTGTACTGCGTTCGATGAAAAAGAAACTCCTGCGATGTGGGGGGTGGCAATCTCCTGGATCCTGTCGGCGAGGTCGGCAAGTTGTTGGCAAGACCGGCGGACGATCGAGACGGTCTGGGAGGCTAGCACTGTCTGCGGGTGATGAGGCAGACGGCTGGTCCAGATCGACTGTATTAAATCTTCAGGAACGGTAGGGCCGGCCAGGTCTTGAAGGTGGCGAAGAAATTGTGAAGGCTTCCTGTCCCCTAGTTGTTCATGGGTCAGGAGCTGGCGAACCTTCGTCTCCTTCGACGCAGATAGTCGTTTGACGAGCTCGGCCTTTATTCGCTCATATTTGTTAAAAGCCGGAGGATTTAGTATGATATCCTTCACTGCTTTTGAGTGTACAATGTCAAGGTTATTGATAACGCTCGTGTATATTTTTGTATCACTCGTAATATTAAAAACGTCGAACTGACCTTCAAGTAGCGCAAACCATATTTCGGGTTCCTCTGGAGAAAACGGTTGCACCTTCAAAACGTTGCTGGGGGAAGGTGTCGTGGCCACGTGCTTTTTACGGCGCACGGTAACGCCGCCTTTCTGCGAGCACGCGGTCGCCGCCGAGTCACTGCTACTTTCACTCATTGATTGACATTCCCACACACGGAAACATTTTACTTTTTGGGATAAAAAGCAGACTATTGTTAATCCAGAGCTTAAACCATACCAAATTTCATCAAAATACCAGTAACTGGTACATAGAATGTCAATCATATCAGTTCCTAATCGTTGGCTCGATAAACACATTCACATTACTAGTTGTTACATAAATCATCAAATTCATTAGTAATTTCTTCCTTCCGCATATCATTAGGTATCATAATCATCGTTATCAACCAATTTAACCCTATAATGGTCACCATATATGGCTATACATTATTGGTTTGTGTCTAGTTTAGGCGCGGCGTCCTTTCCTTCCTTCATTTTGATACGTTACTTCCATAATTAATTATTGTTTTTAAATTTTTAAAGTCTCAAATATTGGGGTAAATTCACACCGCGACTTTTCGTTTCAGTGTAAATTGACACTTAAAAGGTAATAAAGCATCATACAATAAGCAAAATACCAGTTCAGTAGTTTTTGCGTGAAAGAGTCAAAAATATCCATCCTTACAAACTCTAAAACTTAACTTTTTTTAAACTAACTTGTAACATTTTTAATAGTAGTAGGAATATATATATATAACGGAGAAATGTCCCTATGTTTATCAGGATTAGAAAGAAAACATAATAAAAGGATTTATTCAACTTTAAACATTTATTGACCTTTGTCCTTAAAACCAAATTCACAGGCTCCATTAAAGAACTTAGTTTATATATTTCTTTTTTATTATTTATATGTGGCATCGGCTTATAACCATTTGCCAGTGTCAAGTTAAAAAGGCGGGAAATAGAACTTTCGTTTTAATTTTCAACACCGTATTCCTAAATCGTCAAGTCTAAAGTCTAGTCAAAGTCCAAATAAAGTCAGTGCAGTCCATGAGTCATGTCAGTCGATTCAGAAAAGTGGTAGAAGCTTTACTGAAAGTTCCTAGGGAGTTTTGGAGGGAAACTCAAAATAGCACGTTTTTAGAAGTTGTACCACTTGCCCATACTTGTGCACGTTAACGAATATTTAATGGTTATTATTCTACCAATACTACACATTAAGAACCGAAATAACACAAATTTATGAAAGAAATGCAAAATCCATAACGTCGCCCATTGAATTCCCCGGCAAAACTCCTAGTTTATATTTAAAGTGGTTACAATAACTACCACCCACTCATACAACCCAAAGATGCAAACGACAAAACAATTAACATAAACACTGAATTACAATTTTTAGTTAATTACAAACAAAATTCCTAAGGTATTTACTTAGCTTTTATTCAACTGGCTGGCGAAGTCCCTCAGTTTCAGAGTGATGTTGCCGTCAGGCTCGAGATCAGGATCCAAAGTGTCCCTCTTTGTTTTGCAAAATACAAAGGAGCCATTTTTCATGGCGCCCTCTGGCCAAATCACATGGAACTAAGAAACCAGCGCTGACAACCAGTAAAACTGTCACAACATAACTATCGAGTGATCCTAATTATTAGGTAACTTTACGTGAACATTACATGAAAAGTATTATTTTAATTATTAAGATTTTTATTTATCTTAATAATTAGGTTTTACATAAACAGAAGGTAAACCTTCATTTCTTGTGAAAGTTTACATTTACATAACAGTGTTTCTTAATTATCAATATACATAATTTTATGTATAATTTTGAGCAATTAATATCAAGTACATAGTTTCACAAATAATTACATAATTATTTGACTGACTAGATTTTACAATTACAATTTATGAAATACACATGTAATTTTCAATTGACATTTTTAATAGTGATAGGTACTTGACATTTTTAACAATATGGCCGGCCAATTTACGTTTGTGGCGGCCTCACATAGTCAATGCTAATACTATTTAACATAAATATGTTTTAATGTAATTTAAAATAACATTTCTTATTTATTAATTATTAGACTTATAATTAGTTAAATTATAAATATAATTAACATTAAATTATATATTACAAGCTTTATCTCAATATATTAAATGGTTCCGGCATAATGTTGCCAGGTTTTAAAACATTAGTATTATCACTCTAAAAATACCTTTTTAATTTCATTTTGTGGTTATGGTACATATGGTTAAGGCTGTACAATGGTACAGCCTTTGCGCCGACATATATATTACTACTAGTTAGCGCCAACGATTTCGTTCTATTAAAAATGAAAATATTCGTAGCGTAAGTGGCGTGTCATATAGCAAAATTATCTATGTAGGTACCTATCCAAGACAGATTTTTTCAAATCGAACCAATAGTTTGTGAGATAGGCTCGCTCAAACAATTCAAAAAAGTATTCCACTTCATAGTATTTATTATTCGTGAAGCTGATACTTGGACTTAGGACACTTCACTATCCTGAACTTTTACTGCAGTGTAAGATTACTGCTATACAAAGTAAGATCAGGAGTTTCAACTGCACACAAGTGCAGCCTACTGAACTGTGCAAAGCTTTCAATGAAATTGATACTCTACACTCTGTTTCGCCGTTGCATCTAAGATCTAGTATCCCCATGTTTTTATGTTATCCTTGGCCAGTATTAAATTTTATTTTACACCAGCTTTTTATACAATATTTACTTTTTATAAAAGTAAATATTGTATAAAAAGTAGTAGCCTATGTTTTTTTAATCCAGAACCTAAAACTTCTACAACACCAAATTTCATTGAAATCCGTTCAGCCGTTTTTGCGTTAAACAGTAACAACCGTCCATCCATATATCTGTCCATCCTCACAATCTTTCACATTTATAATAATAGTCGCCCGCGACTTGGTTGGCGCAATAGGAAATCTCGTTGGAACCGTACATTTTAAAAAAGCAGCCTATGTCCTTCCCGTGGTCTAATCTATGTTTGTGCCAAATTTCATCAAAATCTGGACCAATTTTGGTCTTTTCGGAGCCTATTCAATGGAAACAAACATACAAACAAACAAATCTTTCCTCTTTATCATGTTAGTATAGATTTAAAAAGTCCACTGCATGAAAAAGTATTTATTCTAAATGGTTCTATTTGTGTGTGACTGCATACTTATTTAGACATTTTTATATTCTGCGGTTATAAGCCTTAGAATTATCTTAAATAGTAAATAGTTGTTTTCGAAGTTCCTTACGGTCTTCTGAATTTCGCCTTCTAACCTTATAATTGGATTCAATAACCAAAAGGAATATTCCTACTTATGTACTAGTCCCCTTACTAATAAAAATATTTACACAATGGATAAGCTACACAATGTTTTGTCCTTGTCTGTCAAGCTACTTTTCCCACGTATCAGATAAGGACAAAACATTGTATTGCTTATTCACTGTTTAAATATTTTTATTAGTAAGGCGGTAAGTATGTAGGAATAATACATGGTTGTGCTATGTTTAAGTTTTAACACTTACGCGCAAGTAGCGACACATAACACAAATAATATTTACATATATGCTATAATTAGCATATATGTAAATATTATTGCTTCTGCGAGCAAACCGGTTCTAATATCACTTTATCCGATAACGGGGAGTAGTTTTGCCTTCTATGTTTGTTTTATAATACAAAATGAACACACATCAAACATTGACTTTCATCTGTGATAAGAGATTCAGTACATAATTAATAAGAACATATTATTATATGTGTTAATTATTCTTAGTATGTAATTTAATTAAATTATAGCTACTACTTCACGCATTATATAATATTATAAGTATAATATTATTGGTATACTATGAGTAAAATTAACATATTATTATTAAGCTGTATGTCTTAAAAATTACGGAAAAGAGCGGAATATTTGTAAAAAGCGAATAGAAAATAAAAATCGTAGCGGGCCGTAGAACTGCGTAGCGTTGCATAGAAAGTTGTAGCATAGAAGTGTAGCGTAGCGAGGACTATACTGCGTAGAAGTGCGTAGCGCTGCGTAACGGACCGTAGTACTGGGCGGCGCCGCACGGCCGTTAAAATTTTTTTTTTTTTTGTTAAATTCTTCATCCAGTCTATCTAGGGTAACACTCAAGGAACCCTTATAGTTTCGATCTATCCGTTCATCTGTCTGTCGGTCTGTCTCTCCGCCCTTCTAGCTACTGTATATAGATCTCGGATGTAGCATCATAAAATAATAAGAATTTCGGCGATATTTTTACAGGCCCCACGAAACTCATTTAAGCAATTTATATCTATACTAGCTGTTGCCCGCGGCTCCGCCCGCGTAAATATAGTATCCCAAAGGAACACTACTTTCCCGGGATAAACAGTAACCTATGTTTTAATCCAGAGCCTAAACTACTACCATACCAAATTTTTAGTAAAGTAGTTTTTGCGTGAAAGAGTAATAAACATCCATCCATCCATCCTCACAAATTTTCTCATTTATAATAATAGTAGGATATATTATTAGGTCCTTACATATGAAATTGGCGTTTTGCCGTACTGGCCACTTTGATCTCAAAAATATCTTCTTTGATTAGGAATTCCAATTTCAAATTTATACCGCTATTTACTCATGCATTTGTGTTTCGAAAACCGTAATTTATTTGTTTTTTCCTCTTTTGGTTTTTTCTTTGCGTCACTGTTTACAAAATGGAAAACTTGAAATACCGTATTATTTTCGAGTACTAGTTCCACCGTGGCACCAGTGCTGCAGAAACGGCTCGAAGGATTAATTATGGCGGCGGTGTCGCAAAAAAAAGTACAGTGCGTTTTAGGTTCCAACGTTTTCGTTCTGGAAATTTCGACCTGCAGAACAAGCCCCAGCCGGAGACCAAAGTTGATAATGAAGAATTGAAAGCTATTGTGGAAGCGGCAAAGCAAACCACGTCCGAGTTAGCTGCAGGCTACGGTGTTAGTGATAAAACTGTTTTAATCCACTTGAAGCAAATTGGAAAGGTGTAAAAGCTTAAAAGGTACCTACCTCATGAATTTAGTGCAGTAAACCGACAAACGCGCGTCGACTGCTGCGTTACATTACTCAACCGGGATAATAATGAAGGGATTTTAAATCGAATCATTACCTGTGATGAAAAGTGGATCCTGTACGATAATCGGAAACCCTCATCGCAATGGCTGAACCCTGGCGAACCAGCCAAAGCCTGCCCCAAGCGAAAATTGACTCAAAAAAAGTTATTTGTGAGCGTTTGGTGGACTAGTGCCGGTGTCGTTCACTACAGCTTACTTGAATCTGGCCAGACGATTACGGCAGATGTCTATTGCCAGCAACTGCAAATCATGATAGAAAAGCTATCTGCTAAACAACCGAGCTGGTCATTCGCTCTAGGCTACTGCTGCTTCAGGACAACGCTAGATCACATACTGCACAACAGACGGCTACCAAATTAGGGGAGCTTCAATTGGAATGTCTAGGACATCCACCGTACTCCCCGGACCTTGCTCCAACAGATTACCATTTTTTTTTTTCGAAATTTGGATAACTTCTTGCAGGGGAGAAAATTCAACTCCGATGGGGCATAGATAGCAATGGTATATACTTTGATTAAATAAATATATTATTATTACTATTATAAGCCTAAACTGTCCCACTGCTGGCCAGCCTGGCTGGTATGCCTCCAGCTCATCACGCCATCTTTTTCTAGGCCGGCCTCGGCGGCGGCGTCCGTCTTCAGGTGCCCACTCTGTTGAGATCTTTGCCCAGCGGTCGGAATGCATACGGCCAACGTGACCCGCCCAATCCCACTTCAGCTTGGCAGCCTTGACACCTACATCCTTGATACCTGTTTTGGAGCGCAGTGTGCTGTTCCTTATTTTGTCCAGAAGTTTTACTCCTAACATACTGCGCTCCATTGCTCTTTGGCAAACCCCGAGTTGGGACTTTTGTGAATCGGTCAATGACCAAGTTTGTGCACCGTAGGTTAGGACAGGCAGAATGCACATGTCGACGAGTCTGCGCTTCAGGGAGATCGGTAAATTTCCCTTCATCTTCATTCAAATATATTATGTTTAAAAAAAATCGACTTTATGTTTCTCCTTTATAAAACGACAATTTCATATGTAATGACCTAATATTATAAAAGGATCTGATGTTCCCACTGACTCACTGACTAATGTATAGACGCTCGCACAGCTGTAACCGCTAATAGAAGAAACGTGAAATTTGGACAGTGGTATTTACAATGTAGACGAGACAATAAGAAGAGATTTTGAAAAATTCCACCCTTTAAGGGTTCACCCATAGGGATTGAAAGTTTGTATGAAAAATCTTTAAATCTGCACCGATTTCGATGAAAATTGAGATTCATGCTTTTATATAAATTTTATTACATATGTCTTTCAGGGCTTATTAGAATTCACCCTTTAAGGGTGTCAAATAATTGTTGAAAGTTTGCATTAAAAATATATAAAATCTGCTTCGATTTCCATGTAATTTAATATCCGAGCTAATAAATAAAAACTGTTGGGTATGTACGTATTTTACAGTTTTTTTAATTCGATTTTGAAGGGGTAAAATGGGGTTTCAAAGTTTGTATAATGAAATATGAACAACTGGTCGGATTGCGCTGAATTTTGGCACTCAGATAGTTATTATGTCGTAGCAACCCGTTAATTTTTCGTAATACATACCATACAGGGGGGTACAATGGGGATCCACGCGGACGAAGTCGCGCGCTGAAGGTAGTTATTTTTATATTAGCAGCGGCAGCGTCATAACAATCAATGAATGCCATAACAACTAACGCCTTAAGTATTTACGGATCCTGGTAGGTACCAGGGATCCCTAAATCTTGTAGTAAATATAGTGTATCCCTATAGTGACCTGTTTGTTACAGATAGTCGCTATACACGCGGAGCCAAAGCTATTCGACAGCTACTACAATGGCTGCTGCAACGGCACGTTCTGGCCTCTCTTCCACTCCATGCCAGACCGAGCCACCTTTATCGCCAACCACTGGAACGCTTACATCAAGATCAACAAAGAGTTCGCGGAGAAGACCGTGCAGGCTCTCCGCTTATTGAATAAGGGGAACTGCGCGTCGCCTCCGATTGTGTGGGTGCATGACTACCACCTCATGTTGGCTGCGAACTGGATTAGAGAGGTAGGTCATCATTCTAAAAGGGATGATTAGTGTATTATTTTCTGCTTAACATGTGTCCCATTTTGGTGACCTGTAACTCCCTGCTTCCTATGTTAAATAACTGGAATATTAGATTTTTAAGTGGCAAGTCAAACTGACGACCTGCCACGGATCATTTTACGGAAACAATATTTTTTAACTGTTGCTCGGTTTAACCACAAAGCCCACTTTTACCTACCTGTTGTTAAAAGAAAATTATTTCAATGTGTCAAATGTAAGAAAATATATTGTTACAGCGAGCGGAAGAAGAGAATCTGAAATGTAAACTAGCGTTCTTCCTGCACATACCCTTCCCGCCCTGGGACATATTCCGTCTGTTCCCCTGGTCGGATGTGGTGCTTCAAGGTATTTTAGGTGAGTAAAAGAACTATATTTTAATATACAATGATTTATTTACTTATTTTTGAAATATAATACTTAAATGGCCTAAAATGTCATAAACCTTTTATTTATTTGCAAAACAAAAACCAATAAAATTCTTGATAATATACTTATTGTACTTAAACCGATGTTACCCGCGACTTCGTAAGCGCAAAAGAAAATCCCACTGAAAGCATGTATTTTGCCGCGATAAAATAGCCGTAGCCATGTCCTACCCCGTGGTCTACCCTACATCTGTGCCAAATTTCATCAAAATCGGCCCAGTAGTTTCAGAGCCTATTCGATGCAAACAAACAAACATACAAACAAAGAAATCTTTCCTCTTTATAATATTATATCGACAAGTTTATTAACCTTTGGGCGAAAAATTATTTTAAACTACAATTTTCAGTGTTTTAAACACTTACTGATTGTGTCGCGGTGCACATTTCTTTTTCTCGACGTTTCGGCTACTTTCCATCAGCCGACAGACACAATCCGCTAGCTGATAATGTATCTTTAGCAGAGAGTTTGCAGACAGCAACCGGTCGCGCAGTGGTCGCGTTCGCGTCGGTTGCTAATCGCTGAAAAAAATCGTATTACGTACGACTGTTGCTCTACTGTTGTACGATAACTTTTAAATGCATTTTGAGCGGTAAACAGCGCCATTAGCAATCATGTAGCGACATGTGGAACTATATACTATTATGAAGTATCAAGTGTTTTGTTTACACAATGGATTTCTTGCCGTTTATAAACAAAAATGGGACGAAGTTAAGATAGAAAGTACTTTATGTGGATGTGGAATAGCACACCAATCTGACATTTCAGCGTAATATTCTATTGTAAGCCTATATAATTGGCACTGAGCCCTAATTGCCTCATTCCTTATCCTTAAACTACTGCAAAAATCGAAATATACCTAACATAATAATAACAGTAGCCGCGCGGGCCACCTATGTCTGGCGATAGCGAATAATTTCTCTTCGATATTTTTGTGGACTGTATTTCATGAGGTATCTGGCGTCGCCAGGTTAATATGCAGTAATAATTAGATGAGAATGGAGAGGTATAGGAATGATACGCTTACCGAACCGCTTCTGTGCGGGCGTCTGCAGCTGGAGTCTTCTCTCTTTCTTCAGCTCACAACACTTTAGTCTTTCCAAAATTCTTATCGCGTTCTATAGGAATATATCTCACTTTCGTGGGCGGTAATTAATAGCAGAAAAGTCTAAATGATACACACGCTGTCCGCCATTGCCCTCTCGACGCTCACTCGTTGTAATGTCCTGTTTCGCGAATCTTCGCATTTCTTCGGTATATGTCGGAGTGGAATACTGCTTTATCGATATTATGAGATGCCATTCATAGTGGCGTTCGACGATTCTAGATGGCGCTACCATTTCCCCCCGGCCTTAAAGGGTTGCCTTTAAAAGAATATAAAATAATATTAGCTATATAAATATTAGCTATGTTAGGTGTATCCATTATCGCATAACCTATCCATAGACTAAGACAGCGGTATTATTAATTAACTAAAGCGAAGTAAGAACAAATAATCTTATTATCTAGATGCCTAAACTAAAGGAGATCCAGCCTTAGCTAAATCTCACTGCGTTGGCAGTGGGCAGAGACGTACGACAGGGCGCACATAACTTCCCTTTGCGGTTTTTACGGTAACAACGCGGGTTATACCGTCTTTAGAGGTATGTATCCTGTGGCGAATTGTTCGCCGCGCAGCAAAGATCCAATATTTATGCCAGAGTAAGGACATAAGCAACTCTGGACCAGCATGGAGATGCTTCTTGTGATAAAATCAAAAAGAAGATCTACTACATGATTATGACGCGGTAGAATATAAGGATGCTTATAGTTGTACGGTTCGTCCGAATTCGACAGACGAGACCACCAACGCGTATTACGCCGTGCCGATCAAGGAACGGCTTAAGTTTAAGAAGCGCGGGAGAACAAGACTTATTATTTTTCAAATTTTTTTTTTAAATTAAAATTTGCGACAAAGGTATGCCAGCGGTGCGGAGAGGAACGAATCCAAGAGAGGGCCACCTTGGAGTCCGTAAACGCGTATATTCCCTTAATGGAATGGTGAGACGAAACTGTATCTTGAACTCTGCGAAGTAGTTGAGACAACAGAAGAGCCGCGCATAATTCCAGCCTCGCAACCGAAATAGTTTTAACCGGCGAGACTCTAGACTTAGCACAAACCAGCTGAACAGCGTAGTTAACAGCGTACAGCTGAACAGCGTAGTAGTTACCGACCCGTACATACACGACTCCTCCGTAAGCGCGTTCACTAGCATCAGCGAAACCTATTAAGTTGACAGTGCAACCATCGACCAATCCTACTCGTAGATGACGCGGTGTATTAATTTGGTTGAGTAAAGGAAGCTCAACGCAAAACTGCTTTCAAGCTGCGACTATGTGATCGGGTGGGTGGTGCGTCATCCCACTCGCACTTAGATAGCCAAAGCTCCTTTATTAAGAGCTTGGAGTATAAAATGGGGGGAGCTAAGAAACCCATTATGTCCCATAGTCGAGCCACTGTGGACAACATAGTGCGTTTAGTGCACTTACCATCAGGTGTCGCGACGTCGAACCGAAAACTATCACAGGCTCTGTCCCAGCGTAAGCCAAGAACCTTATGCGGTAAAGACTTCTCAAACTCAATGTCTGTAGAAGCTTTGTGCGATTCAGGTATTCGTGCTAGAACGTCTTGAGAGTTACTTGTCCATTTGACAAGGTCAAATTGGCCTCGCTTGAAAAGCTGAATAAGCTCTTTACAAAGTGAAACTGCGAGCGGAACGTTCATGATTCTACAAACAATGTCATCCATGAATAAAGCGGAAGGAGGAGCGGTAACGGAAACGAGAGCGGTAGCGGTAGCGGGCGGCCGAGCGGTAGCGGTAGCGAGCGGCCGAGCGGTAGCGGTAGCGAGCGGCCGAGCGGTAGCGGGTGCGGTAGCGAGAGCGGGAGCGCTCGCGGTAGCGGTAGCGGGTGCGGTAGTGGGAACGCGCGTGGTAGCGGCAGCGGGTGCGGTAGCAAGAGCGGGAGCGCGCGCGGTAGCGGTAGCAGGTGCGGTAGCGAGAGCGGTAGCGCTCGCGGTAGCAGTAGCGAGCGGCCGAGCGGTAGCGGGTGCGGTAGCGAGAGCGGGAGCGCGCGCGGTAGTGGTAGCGGGAGCGGTAGTGCACGCGGTAGCGAAAGTGGGAGCGATAGCGGTAGCGGGGGCGCGCGCGGTAGCGGTAGCAAGAGCGGTAGCGGTGGCGGGTGCGTTAGCGGGTGCGCGCGCGGTAGCGGTAGCAGGTGCGAGAGCGGGTGCGGTAGCGAAAGCGGAAGCGCGCGCGGTAGCGGCAGCGGGTGCGAGAGCGGTAGCGGGTGCGGTAGCGATAGCGGTAGCAAAAGCGGGAGCGCGCGCGGTAGCGGCAGCGGGTGCGCGCCCGGTAGCGGTAGCGGGAGCGCGCCAGGTAGCGGTAGCGGGAGCGCGCGCGGTAGCGGGAGCGCGCCCGGTAGCGGTAGCGAGAGAATTAATATTATTTTCTTGAAGCACAGAGCAACAAGACGTAGTATAATGAGACGTATGCAACGTAGGTACGGAACCTATAATCACAAATCCAAACACCGTCTCAATAGCGGGGGGTAAATCATATTGATAACTACGTACTATATTAGGTAATAGCAAATGCGGAAATACTGATGCCCCAATCAGAATATCCACATCACCCGGGCGCGAAAAGTCGGTATCTGCTAGCGGAAGGGCTTTCAGGTGCGTTAACGAAGACACGTCTACGTTAGCGTTCGGTAACTTATCGGTAATACGTTCCACGATAAGCGGAAAAACATTAAAACTAATATTTAAGCGCGAGTATACGACAATATCCACGGAACACTTACATGATTTTTCCGAACCCCCAATTCCTTTAACTATCAAATTAGTATTTTTAAATTTATTCAAAAGCCCTAGACGATTATAACATTCCGACTTAATGAAACTACTTTGTGAAGGGCTGTCTAGTAAGCATCGCACGACTATGGGTTTGTCATTTACATCGTAAACAATAACCTGGGCGGTAGCCAATAAAATTGTTTGTTTGGCTGAGTCGCGCACTGTATATCGTGCACGCGCGGGGTGCGGGTTCCGCCTACAATCTCTCATCGCTAGTTTACGTGCGAGCGACGTTGAGCACAGCGACACTTCGCTATTATGTTCGACTCGAACACCTGTACGTGTAGGTATTCGATCGGCCTGTGGCGTCGGCATCGGACGGCGAATATGTTATTATCAAGTTCAAGGTCACGCGTGTCAGCTGACTGCCGGGTCTTATCGAAGTGCATCAGCGTGTGATGTCGTCGGTAACAAACGCGGCATTTAGACTTACTAAGACAAGAGTTCGATTTATGTTTTATGCTTAAGCAATTAACGCAAGCTTTCTTTCCTTTAATATAATTAAAGCGGGCCAACGGGGCCAAATAATTGAACGCGGGACATTTGTAAAGATGTTCATGCACAATGTTATTATTGCACATACATCTGAGTGGGTTATAATTATTATTACTAGAATCCGAACATGCTACATAAGACTGCGGATTAGGCGCGGTGTTATTATTTCGGTGTTTAACCAACTTTTGTTTATTAATATTACTGGACGAGCCAGATGAACTAGGCTGCGTATTTCTAAATATTCTACACTGATCTTTTATGAATGAGATAAAACTGTCCAGTGTAGGAATTTTATTATTATGTACCGTCATTTCAAAGGCGCGAATAGTTTCTGTATCGAATTTTTTCAATGCGAGTTGTAATAAAATAAAATCGGAAAGATTTTCTAAATTTAAGTTTTTAAGCGAATTAACTGCCGTTACGAAATTATTTATAAATGACTGAAAATTCGAAACAGATGCGGAACCATTCAATTTTAAATTTAAGGCTTGGTCAAAATATGTGGACGCGAGGATACGCGCACTCGTAACGCGCACTCGTTATAATGTCCTGTTTCGCGATATTATGAGATGCCATTCATAGTGGCGTTGGACGCTTCTATATGGCGCTACCAAACAGAAACGCACGATGTTTATTATTTCTTTGATGTCATATATTATGTAACATATTGATACACTACAATACAGTTTAAATTTAGCGTCGAAAACACTGCCTACATTGATTTACAATATCAGCAATCTTTCAACAACAACCTAAATGGGTTGTCGCTCTTTGACAATTGAAATTGCTCGCCGTCTACTGTCCCATTGCTGTCAAATATCATACGTAATACCGATTTTTGTTGTTACAAGGAGAATCGATTGCATTTTTAGTTCCCTGATTGTTCGCAAGAGCGCGATCACATCGATTGTTCGCTGTTGCGTCGCTATTGCTAATACGTAATGCAAAAATTATGTTTGACAGCGATATTGTTCAATTTATGCATGTCGCATTGTTGTTGCACGATACAGAATCAGCCTGCCATAAGTGTCTAAAACAATGATCAATATTCGCGTAAACATAAGAAATCAATATACAATTTTCAGGTTGCGACATGGTGGGTTTCCACATAACCGACTACTGTCTAAACTTCATCGACTGCTGTCAAAGGGAGTTAGGTTGCCGTGTCGACAGGAAGAACCTTCTAGTAGAACTCGGCGGTAGAACAATCTGTATCAGACCCCTTCCTATCGGTGTACCCTTCGACAGATTCGTGGCTCTCGCCCAAAACGCCAAGTCAGTCCTTTCCACTAGTCAAAAAGTCATTCTAGGAGTCGATAGATTAGACTACACAAAAGGTCTAGTGCACAGACTGAAAGCCTTCGAAAGGCTGCTAGAGAAACATCCCGAACACATAGAAAATGTGATCCTTATGCAAATATCAGTGCCGTCCAGAACTGATGTGAAGGAGTACCAAGATCTCAAGGAGGAGATGGATCAGCTAGTGGGCCGAATAAACGGACGGTTTACCACGCCTAACTGGTCTCCTATCAGGTAATACAACTTATTTTTAACATTTAACATATATATATATATATATATATATATATATATATATATATATATATATATATATATATATATATATATATATATATAGATAAATATTATATTGGTGTGGGTGGGTTTCGCGGGATATTGCTAGATATATTCTATTAATTAAATTATAAATATCTTGTTATCTACAGTAAGTGATTAGCTTAGTGATTAGCTAAGGTTTGTTAGCATAAATATTTAAATATTTATGCTAACAAACCAACAATAATTGGATTGACGATGTTTATCAGCTGCCGCTGTGACATTTAATTGCTTCTGATGACCCACTGAAATCGCCCGGTAAATTGCTGAAAAAAATAAATCGGTCAGATCTATATCTGTGTTCCTTCAGATACATCTACGGCTGCGTGGGTCAGGACGAGCTGGCAGCGTTCTACCGCGACGCCGCAGTAGCCCTAGTGACACCACTACGTGACGGCATGAACCTCGTCGCCAAAGAGTTTGTGGCGTGCCAGATCAAGCAGCCACCAGGCGTGCTGATTGTATCGCCATTCGCTGGCGCGGGAGAGATGATGCATGAGGCGCTCATCTGCAACCCTTACGAGCTAGATGATGCCGCCGAAGTCATACACAGGTACATACATACAAACTTGGGTTCTAATTAAATGTTACCTATGTCCTAATAAACGTTAGAACTAATAGTGCAAGATCCGGTATAAGTTATATATACCGGGAGCGGTGTGAGCGGCGGCGGTTGTTTCAAGGGAAACTGTGTTTTATAGTAATAAAGATAAAGTTTAAAATTAAGTATATGATAGTTATGTTGCTCGCCGCTCCGCTGACATTTCGGTGTGAATCGATAGAGCGCAATTTACAGCGCAATAGACAACCTATTTGCAATGTGTCAATGTAAATATTATCTGTCATTTATTTCTTATCGCTAATAAATAACAGATTAGGGTATATATTTCTTATACAGGATCTCAGACCATAAAGAAAATCCACATTCCACCGGTGATTTCTTTTGTTAAGTTTAATTCATACAAATTTAGTACATACCGTAAAATGAAGAGAATCTCTTTCTAAGTTTGACATCAATTTTTATTGCTTTTTTCTTCTCTATATCTAATACTAATATTATTTAATTGCTTCCGGTAGTCTGTATTTTTATTTACAACGAATTATAATGTAAGTTATTTAAAGAAAATCTACAAAAAGTTATAAAAAAACTACCTTGACCCGATTCACCTTCGCTCTAGGGTTAATTGAGTCGTGTACGGGTTAATCGAGTTTTTGACAGGGCTGGCAATTACTTGAAATTTCTTATATTAGGTATATAGACATTTTCGAGTAAAAGGATACATAAATATGTTTACCATTAAAAAAAATGAATTCGTCTCTTTTATCGGCATTTACATTTACGAAACATTTACGAAACCAAAGGAAATGAAACAACAAATCGATTTAAAAAATTCTTATGATAATATAAACTTTATGAAAACATGGAGTATTCGCGTAACTCACACGTATGTGACGCGGCGTAACTTAGTTATTATTTATTAAATCAATAATATTTTATAGTATTTACCTACCTGATATTGTACAAAATATTATACAATTTATTTACAGCAAAACCATTCTGCTAATAGCACTCGACAACCTTCGTTTTTCTATTAATGACAGCTGACAATGTATGAAAAACGACGATTGCTGAGGACTATTAACAACATGGTCACGTACAATAAATTTCCTACACAATCTATGAATCGCGACAACCCTATCTATAAAAACCCAATTTACCCACAGTCGTCCCGATTTATCCAAGTTTGGTCCCAACTGACCCCATTCCTGACCCAATCCCCCTCTCATTTGAACGTTTACACCCCATAGTTTGACCCGTTCCCCCCCAAAAAAGGAGGCTGTTGATATCTTGATGATATCTTAATGGAAACATGAGAAAGTGACACAAAAAAATACATAGTTCACTTTAACATAAATATTGTAAATGCAAAAGAAAATTCAAATGTTTTACAGATCAAAAAAACACACATTATTGACCCTACACTTTGGAGTTCTTTCGTTCCGATTTTTTTATTTTTTTCAAACGAGAGGACGACTTAATGTTTCCAGAATATTTAACGAAATATTTAAATTTAATACCTATCATTTATTAAATTATGAAAGAATGATGGATAATATGGTCGCAAAAACTTTCTCGGTTATATCTCTAGACCCCATTTTAGGTATTTCTACTTTTGGGAATCGCAAATTGTTTTATATCTTCAATTGTATCTTTCCATAGAACATTTATGACACGAATATCTAAAACATGGCCAGTAAAAATTCGTTATTATTGATAACATGATATTATTTTGTTTTCTTTTATTTTGTCGCCATGTTTTCTTTGTCTTGCTAGCCATCTATTTACGTCATGAGGTTATCACAGCCTGACGAAATAGCGGCCCCTGATAAAGTTACAATAACAGAGAGGCAATGCGTAGGTACTTCGCACGTATCCCTTATCAGGCAGCTGTGTAGGACAAGGTTCAGAAACATTCTGTTTTTAGTCCTGTGACTAGGCTCATTTAGGATTTTCTAGAATTATTAGCCAAAATAAATTCGGAAACGGTCACATGTAAGATTTGCTCATGTGACTGTACTTTTTGCAATAGGCTACTTGACTCATATTTAATTTCGTACATTGAAGGAGTATTTCCTTTAGTACATGGCTTAGGAAAACGTATTCTAGCGATATCATAAATTAAAAACTTGTTAAGATTGATAAATAAAGTTGATTTAAAAATATGTATTTATGTTTTTAATTTCTACTGATGAAAACACCTCGAAGTAACTTCCGGCAAGGATGTAACGACACAAACACACTGAACACATACGTAGTAGTTAAACGGAACGTTTCTGTAAATAAATAGTTCATGACATCTTAAAAAGTCATTTATGTCAAATCGTCAAACAGAATGTAACACCGCCATTTTACTACCACGGACTATACAAATAGTAGCACAGATTACAAATAGTAATAGCATGACGTCACATCACAGATAATCTATCAACCAACATGGCAAATAGTATTTTCGACGGTTTTTAAAAAGTGTATTTTTAAAATATTTTTTGTAGGTTTTTAGGTTTCAAAATAATGTAATATATATTTTTTGTGTAATGAAAAAAATAAGAAACGAAATGAGTAATAAAAATATAATTTATTGTGCACAATCAGCTGCTACTCAAACGTATTATATATATTAACAATATTATATAAGCGATAGTACACAAAGGCGGCCTTATTGCTAAACAGCAATTTCTTCCAGTTCCAGTTCTTTGAAAGAACGGATCAAATTGCTTGAGAAGGGTATAATTGTGCTCACAGTTTACACATCATAAACATAAAATACATATTATGATACAATAAACATAATATTTAATATTTAATGCATATGTATGTATATACATACATACTAGGGCTTAATATACATAATATAAATATATACAATATTATACTTTAATAATAATATAATTTATAACACTATAAATATAATGATCATGAACAATTTAAGAAACCTACAATATGATATTACGTAATATTTAAGATTAACACATACTAAGATACGAGTAGTAGTCCTTTAGGTAAGATTTAAAAATATTTATTGATTTAGCTTGCTTTATTCGGGTAGGGAGAGAGATCCAGAGTAAGACGGATTGGACGGAGCAAGAGGAGTGGAAATACTTATTGTGGTGGATGAGGATATCGAGAAGGAGATTTGTATAAGACCGCAGCTCTTGTCTGTCGGAGCAACGGAAGCTAAAGATGTCTTTCAGGTATTGAGGGCTATTGGGATCAAATAGGAGTACACCATCCTAGTGAGAGTACGCGGGCATTACGGCGGAAACGAATCGGTAACCACCTAAGTTTGTTGCGGAACTCTGAAACGTGGTCGAATTTGTGCAACCTAAAGATAAATCTTAAAGACAAATTCTGAAGACGCTTTAGTTTGTCGAGTTGGTATTCGGTCAAGTTGAAGAAGCTAACATCAGCGTTATCTTGGAGAGACAGGAACAGTGATTCAGCTAAGGATACCTTTGTGGGTATCGGCAGAACATAGCGAAGTCGTTTCAGGGAGTGCCACGTTGAGTATACCTTTCTGCCTTTTCTTTCAGTTGCTGAGATCAAGAAAGATACACCAAGATTCTTCACACTACTTTACTATATGGTATTGTTGAACCATTGATGAGCACCGGGGGTAAAGTATCTCAGTCAATTCTAGAGACCAGCCCCGGGCTGCCGATTATTATTAATTGAGACTTAGTGGGGTTAATAAGTAATCCATGATATTTGCTCCAGTCATAGTATATGGCCGATAAGTCTGTGTTCATAACACCCACCGCCGCAGGCAACGCATCCAGATAAGACTGGGTATAAATTTGCAGATGCGTCTGCATATAAATGGAACGAGGAAACTATATAAAAGGTGACGAAGTTTATAAAAAGGGCAAAGAGTAAAGGAGACATAACGCCACCCTGAGGAACACCGGCAGTTGCAACGGCCCAGTCTGAAAAATATTCTGAAATTTTGTCTTCCTGTTGACGACCTACAAGGTAATTTCGGAGGAACTGAATCACAGAAGATGAAAGGTGAAACGCCAGCAAACTGAGAAGGATGTTATGTTCGATAGAGTTGAATGCGTTACTAAAGTCGAGCAAAGTTAGGATGGTGAGCTTCTTGTTGTCCATGCCAGACCGAATATTATCTGCCACCTTAACTAAGGCCGTAGTAGTGCTATGACCCGTCCGGAAGCCAGATTGGTAAGTACTAAGGAGATTATTGCGCGTGATGTATATAGTAAGTTGATGAATAATAAGGTGTTCTAGAACTTTTGATAAGAAAGGAAGAATTGATATAGGACGAAAATCAGAAATCGCTTTAGGGCGAGAGGATTTAGGCAAAGGGATTATGTGAGCGGCTTTCCAGGTATCATTCCAAGGAACAGGTTGATATACAAAAATCGGATCGAAGGATCGGTAAACGTTTAGGACATAAATAAAAACAAGGTCAAGTAGTATATTAAACAAAATGTAACGGAGAATCTTTGATTAATCAAAGGCCTTAATTAATCAAATCAATCATCAAATCCTTGATTAATCAAAGATTTTCCGTTACATTTAAACTTTATGGACCTAAAATTTAAATTTTAGGTCCATAAAGAGTAGGATCATATTATTCTTCAGCAGTATAGATTGTGCCTTAGATTTCGACTAAAAGCATTCCGGTACATATCCATATTAATATTATGTCTTACACACAGAGCCCTCATAATGCCAGAGGACGAGCGCACGGTTCGAATGAACCACCTAAGACGGCGGGAGCAGCTAAACGACGTGGACAGCTGGATGAAGGCCTTCCTCAAGGCCATGGACTCTTTGGAAGAGGAGGCCGATGACATCGGAGCCACGTCCATGCAGCCCGTTACCATTGACGACTTCAACGACTACCTAACCAAGTAATATAACCCAACCTATACTTCTCCAAACCCAGCCAACTGTTGACATGTAAATATTTGAACAATTTCGCTTCTGTGACTAACTTCGCTCACAAGAGTAGGAACAGATTATTATTACCTTTACATACCTCTCCATTGAACTTCTTCCACGCGACTAACTCTAATAAATACTTTGTCTTTAAAAATTAGGATCTAAATATCTCTAAATACATCAAACAGATACCTACATAATATAACCAAAATATACTTAATCTAAATTGTTCCCTTCCCAAGTTTAACTTTATGTAACTTGCTCTTTCAGGTACATAGGCTTCACTCAGAAACTGGCCCTGCTGCTTGACTATGACGGTACTCTAGCACCCATAGCTCCTCACCCGGATCTGGCTACCCTTCCTCTAGAGACCAAACACACGCTGCAGCGGCTGTCAAATATGTCGGATGTGTACATCGCTATCATCTCCGGCAGAAACGTGAACAATGTCAAGGAAATGGTAAGTTGAATAATGTATCTCTCCATTTTATTGACTGATGTATCTTAACACAGATCGAACTGCTTAACGAATTGTGACGAAATTTCAGCCCACGATTCCCGTATAGTAGTCTAGACACGCCGACAGCGTGTCAAACAGTGCAAATTGCAATTTATTTTATTTAATTATATATATTACCAAATCTACTAAAAACAAACCGTGGGTAACGAAAGACATGAGAGACCTTATTAACTACAAATTAGCGCTATGGAACAAATACAAATTGACAGGACCTGATAAGCAGTATAAAGATTACAGAAGAATAAACAACCGTTTAACAAGTCAAAGCAAAAATGCCGACAAAATATTCTTCATGCCGGACCTAAAAAAATTTATTCCTATTTAAGGCAACAAGTGACATCAAAGGTTAGCATACCTACTATACTAATCAATAGACAAGGCCTAAATGTAACTCAGCCTTACGAAATTGCCAAAGCGTTCGCGGAACAGTTTGCCGGTGTTTTCCAAAGTGAGCCAGGATACCAGTTACCTACCTTAGACCCTACACTTAGGATTGAAGACTCTATTGGGGAAATACACTTCACTCAAGACAAGATTAGCCAAACAATAAAAGAATTCAAATCAGATTCTTCAACGGGACCAGATGACGTTCCCGTAACAATATTAAAAAATTGCGACATTTCCGAACACCTGGCAACAATAATGCAGATGTCCTATGACACTGGAACGCTACCAGATTTTTGGAAAACTGCAACAGTAAGGCCTATTTTTAAAAAAGGAAACAAACTAGAACCGGCAAATTACAGGCCTATAAGCTTGACCAGTGTCGTATGTAAGATTATGGAGAAAATAATAGTAAGGCACATCCGACATTTCTTTAGTAAATACAAATATATTCCTGAGCAACAACGTTTTTGTCCCCACCGCTCCACAATATCAAACTTGTTGTCATGTCTCGGTGTATGGATTTTTGGAAAACTGCAACAGTAACGCCTATTTTTAAAAAAGGAAACAAACTAGAACCGGCAAATTACAGGCCTATAAGCTTGACCAGTGTCGTATGTAAGATTATGGAGAAAATAATAGTAAGGCACATCCGACATTTCTTTAGTAAATACAAAATTATTCCTGAGCAACAACGTTTTTGTCCCCACCGCTCCACAATATCAAACTTGTTGTCATGTCTCGGTGTATGGATTTTTGGAAAACTGCAACAGTAACGCCTATTTTTAAAAAAGGAAACAAACTAGAACCGGCAAATTACAGGCCTATAAGCTTGACCAGTGTCGTATGTAAGATTATGGAGAAAATAATAGTAAGGCACATCCGACATTTCTTTAGTAAATACAAACTTATTCCTGAGCAACAACGTTTTTGTCCCCACCGCTCCACAATATCAAACTTGTTGTCATGTCTCGGTGTATGGATTTTTGGAAAACTGCAACAGTAACGCCTATTTTTAAAAAAGGAAACAAACTAGAACCGGCAAATTACAGGCCTATAAGCTTGACCAGTGTCGTATGTAAGATTATGGAGAAAATAATAGTAAGGCACATCCGACATTTCTTTAGTAAATACAAAATTATTCCTGAGCAACAACGTTTTTGTCCCCACCGCTCCACAATATCAAACTTGTTGTCATGTCTCGGTGTATGGATTTTTGGAAAACTGCAACAGTAACACCTATTTTTAAAAAAGGAAACAAACTAGAACCAGCAAATTACAGGCCTATAAGCTTGACCAGTGTCGTATGTAAGATTATGGAGAAAATAATAGTAAGGCACATCCGACATTTCTTTTGTAAATACAAAATTATTCCTGAGCAACAACGTTTTTGTCCCCACCGCTCCACAATATCAAACTTGTTGTCATGTCTCGGTGTATGGACAGAGCACTTTAATAAGAGAGAACCTATTGACGTTATATATCTGGATTACGAAAAAGCCTTTGATAAGGTAACTACAAGAAGGCTCATGCAAAAATTGGAATTCCTAGGAATACGTGGGAAACTACTTGCGTGGATTGAGGCATTTTTGCGACAAAGAACCATGCAAGTGTGAGTGGGAGAGGTAAAGTCAGATCACATAGAAATAACCAGTGGTGTGCCTCAGGGTTCAGTACTAGGTCCAGTGATTTACATCATATACACTTTTGATCTTCCTCGCTGTCTCCATTGTAATGTAAGCGTCTTCGCCGATGAGACTAAAATATTTGCAAACCCACTCACCAGCTTCGACCGCCTCTAAGATGACTTTAACAAAATAGCTAACTGGTCCAAGCAATGGCTCATAAATCTAAATTCTTCGAAATGCAATATACAGCATATTGGCAAATATAATCCACACCTGAAGTATAAGTTAAATGATACTCAACTTTTGGAAGTCAATGTGCAAAATGACTTGGGAGTGAACATTACATGTGATCTAAAGTGGAAAGAACAAATTACATGCATAACTAAGAAAGCTAGGAGCCTGATATACTTGGTGAGGAAAGCGTTTCGAGAGCTGACACCAGAAATGATGCTCCAAATTCATAAAAATTTTATAAGGCCAATATTAGAATATGCATTTCAGATCTGGAACCCCTATTTTTTTAGTGACATTGAACTCCTGGAGAAGGTGCAGCGTTCCTTTACTAAAGTATCAAGAAAAATGAAAAGACTGTCATATGAAGAACGGCTGGAAGCCTTGAGAATTACCACTTTAAAGGAACGCAGGGACAGAGGAGATCTAATAGAAACATACAAGATTCTAAACAGTCATTATGATATACACGACTTTCATAAAATATTTATGCTAAATGATAACACACATTTAAGAGGTCATAACATGAAGCTCTCTGCCAGTTTTTCAAATAACAACCCACATAAACATTTCCTGAGCAACCGTGTCGTAAAAGCTTGGAATAGCCTGCTAGAGGATGTTATTGCAGCCCAAAATGTGAACCAGTTTAAGAACAGACTTAACAGATATTTAAAACAAAAATCACTGATAGAAGACAGAAAATAATTTGATACAGGCAATATCAGTTGTCTCAACTGCCTGCCCGATTAAATGAAATAATAATAATAATTCTGTCATTAGGACAATCTCTCACCTCTCGCCAGTAGTGTCGGTTATCCGTCCCACTAGATTTCGAGAGTAAAGAAAGAGAGAGTGCTTTGTGTACTGCGCACACACTTTGGCACTATAAAATAACTCCTGCTTAGCTGGCCTGGTTTCAATGTAATCGGCCACCGACATAGAAGTGAGGATCTATTATTCTTACGTTTGCTTTTATATGCGCTCAGAATATCATAAAACAGTTGGACTATCGTAAAGATATACTCGTACACTACACTTAGCAACCGGCAAGTCTGATGAAATGGCCAGCCGCGCGCCTGGCCTTGTGCGGGCATATCACGGCGCGTGGCATCAATAACTCGTGATCTTATCGCCGCCATTACAGTTTTCCTTGAGGCAAACAAATAATTCACCTTATCAATCTGTAAACACATTGTTATTGACCCCTGGGAAATGGTATCGATTACACCTATTCCTATAAAGATCAAAGTCATAAACACAAATTGCAGTACTCTTCAATACTGTCAGTTGGTATTGTTATCTTTCACTGGTACGTTGAGAAAACAGAGAAGGATAATAATTATAATCCAAAAGTATCCAACCGTCTATACGATAACGATCTCAAAGGATCGGAGTCATTCGTTGGCCGCGCTGTAATATTTTTAACCCCCAACGAAAACCCTCTGTTTTCGTCGGTTCGTTCGTGTTGTAAGTTTGACGTGTCCGGACGGATGTTGATGAACCGATTTTGATCGTTTTTTTTGTTTGAAAGCTGACATTATTTAGTGTTTTAGATATAATTCGTCATCATCAGCTTGCTCACTTGACGATTCGGGGGTTTGTTTGAAATGTCAATTAAGTAGGTTTGTTCGGCATATTTTAATCACATACAGATATTATGTACTATGTAGTCATTATTCATTACCTATTTTAGGTGTATATAAACTTCAATAGTTCTACCTTAATATAATTATCATAAAGCAAATAGTTCTATCCCACTTCTGATACGATCTGACCCCGTTACAAACGTTTATCAAATCGAACTTTGTATATAAATTATCTACGAATTAATTAAGCTTGACCCTGGCGCGATACACTTATTAATATAATATAAATTATATTGTAAAATCTCATTTCCTTAGCGAGAGGTTAAATTCCGTGCAATCTTTATCCTCAATAAAGTAAACTTCTTGCAGGGTCAGTTTAAAAATCCTTATCTAGCAGATTCCTAATTTATTATCCATAAATAAGGTTTGCGTACTACATAGTTTCAGTAGTTTTGTAGCTGTGTGCAGTATAATCTCTAACATAGTTGCATTATTTTATTTTATTTTATCGCATTAGTTTATCTTTTGAAATAACATACTGACATTATATTATTATGGAAATTGTCGAAATCACATCTATAGTGATGTGCCTATTTATTTTAGGTGGGGATCGAAGGCATCACGTACGCGGGTAACCACGGTCTGGAGATCCTGCACCCGGACGGCAGCAAGTTCGTGCACCCCATGCCGCTGGAGCTGCAGGATAAGGTGGTGGAGCTGCTTAAGTCGCTGCAGGAACAGGTAAGATCAAAACTTGAAACCAACCCAATTCCATGCTGTTTACCTTACTAACTTATGGGACTTGAAAATGCCAATAATTAATTTACGACTCTTTTGTCGTTGCTCTGCACGACTGGAGTAATAGCTTCGACGGGCTCACAAAAATGCTAATGAACACTCATTGGTTGGACGAAACGAAAACCAAACCTCTTCAAAGTCCTCCATTCGTGGCTTCTCTGGTTTTTCAGCTGTTATCGGTTACAATCAGGCGTTTAGACTTCAGTCTACATGCTGGCCTTTTATACCATACACACAAGCTTAACCGATATATATTCTCCAGGTGTGTAAGGATGGAGCGTGGGTGGAGAACAAGGGCGCGCTCCTAACGTTCCATTACCGCGAGACACCGGTACATAAGCGCGCCGCGCTGGCCGAGCAGGCGCGCAAGCTCATCGCCGCCTCAGGGTTCACGCCCGCGCCTGCGCACTGCGCGTTAGAGGCGCGCCCGCCCGTGCAATGGAACAAAGGTACAAACGCCATACTTTGTGAAAATCGTGTGAGTCTGTGAGTGTGGGCTTTGGCCCTACGCGTGCAATCATTGGCTTAACGCCGCCGCTTTGGTTTTCACTCACTTGGTTTTTTATCTGTTTCTTCTTTTAGCAAATAAGGATTTAGTATAAATGTCTAATAATAATATTTACAAAGGATTTTAATTTTTTAGGTCGAGCATCCATCTACATTCTGCGCACAGCGTTCGGTCTGGACTGGAGTGAGAGAATCAGGATCATATACGCCGGTGATGACGTCACAGACGAAGACGCTATGATGGTAAATACAATGATTTTATTTAACAAGTTGGAATAACAAAAGAAACTTTATACTACTAAATACTTAGTAAAGATACAAAATCTTTTTATGCTTTGTACGAAATATCATACTTACTTATGAATAGACACTAGAAAATGAATAGTATGAATAAATTTATACTAAATATATGCATTTATACTAAATATCGTTATAAAAAGTAAATAGAAAATGAATAAATTTATACTAAATATCTTTATGCTTTTCACAAAATATTTACTGTCTATTCGTCAAGTATAAAGCGGGCAAAGTATTTATATTTCTATTGATAGAAATCAATTATAGTAACTCAATTTCTACTTTAAAAACAATAATAATATCTACACAGGCGCTCAAAGGCATGGCGGCGACGTTCCGCGTAGCGTCATCCAACATAATCAAGACTTCCGCCGAGCGACGTCTACCCTCCACAGACTCAGTTCTCGCCATGCTAAAGTGGATCGAGCGTCACTTCTCTCGCCGCAAGCCCCGCAACTCTCTCACGTACAAGACGGCGCGGAAAGCGCGCGACACGATCCAGACCCACATGTCGTACCAGCCGTCGGAGAAGTCGCCGCTGCACACGCCGCCCCGCTCGCCGCCGCGGTCGCTTGATAAATCCTCGGGATCGGATTCAAATTAGAACGATCCGACTATAAATGGAGACTAGACAACGATGAAATAGAATACGGGGTCGACATAAACTAACGCTGGATCGACAAGACTCGAATTTGCCACGAAATCTAACGCGCGTGAATGTAAATCTCTATTAGGGATGTTGCGGATGCATTTTTTTTCACATCCGCGGATGCGGATTTTAAGAGGCTCACATACGCGGATGCGGATGCGGATCTGTACAAAAAACTTATGTATTGGTTTGGTAGGGTAAAAAACAGTAATATTGATCCTTTCTTTATTTAATAATCAAGTAGTGGGTTATTTTAATAATTAAATTTGAATATTGGAGCATTATATTTAATGAAATAACTGTTCACGTAATTTTTTTTACGTTCACGAAACAAAAATTTGCATGCTATTTTAGATAACAGTTTGAACTCGCTTTGATTAACACTCCACCTTTTCAAGGACTCTCATTTAAATTTTTCAAACAAAGTAAACTCTTTTTTTTACTCTTTGACTTTAGATGATTTTTGAGCGACGATGTAGTTCGACCCATTCGAGAATATGTTTTACCACATATTTTACACTGAGATTTATTCCGGTCATTTTTAACAGGTTTGAAGTAGGTCCAAATTTCACAATGCTTAGGTGGTGGCATAGTTCACTTGTCCAATAGGTTAACAAAAGTCTATTTGAATTAAAAAGCAGCACTCGCTTTACTTATACGTATACGTAGTACATTACATACGTACCTACGTAAACAATACAGTTACTTAGTATGCGATGATATTTCTTAATAAAAAGCACAATAAAAACAAACGTGCGCGTCAGATCTTGACGACAAAACAATAGCGAGGCGCGTCACCGTCACCGATTCACCGAAGTCCAAAACAAAATATTGCTTTCCTATTGGTCAATCAGCACGTGCAGTCCTTGACATTCGACACGCGCCACTCGCCGGGCCCGCCTCTTTCTTTCTCGTCGTGACCTGCTACACATCCGCATCCGCATCAGTTCCGCATCGATTTACACGGATGCGGATGCAGATGCGGATGTCTAAATCGTTGCGGATGTTCCGCATATACGGATGCGGATGCGAATATTCGCAACATCCCTGATCTCAATACGTCGCATCGCGCGAATTCGCGGCGTATCTTCAGTGGTTTTGGATTCGAAGTATGTAGGTTCCAGTCCTGTCACGTTCGAAAGGTTATGCGTTAACTCCACGACAATCAATCCCACTACTTTTTTATTCTATTCTCTCGTGTTTCAGTACTACTTGTCTAGGCTCCTACATCAGATAGTCGCGTGCGCATATAATTGTCGTATTTCCTTGTCACACCCACTATCGTGGGCTGATCCATCGTCAAATGTAAACTACCCGCATTAAACTCCTAGCCCTGTGCATCCCGTCCCTCCCTCGAATTTATCGATCTGAAAGTTTTAATGAGTGAAGTTCCTAACACCACTTCTGATAATAATCTAATGTATTATGTGATTTGGACCACGTAAGGTGGTCTGTCTGGTGGTGTATCTAGTGTAACTCACAAACTGTCAGAAAAGGCTCTTACAAGTCTGTATTTTTATACTGTAAAAGAAATTTCCATAAAGAACTCTTCGTGAAGTGTTATCTTAATATTTATATTGTTGTTTTTTTCTACGTGAATTTTCAAGTCTTATGATGTTCACTTATTCGATTTACATGAAAATAAAAATTTGAAGTCTGAACATTCCCAATCTGCATTTTTTCACCAAAAACTATTTTAAAATATATTAAATCATAATTTTACGCTCGTCTACTACCAAAGATTTACTCTTCTCGTAAGAGTTATTTTTTAAATATCTTTTTGGGAAACATTAATTTTGAACTCTGTACAAAATATTTCTAAAACGAAAATTACACTTTATAATAAATACGAAAAACAAAATAAAAATTTGAGGAGTCGTTGTTTTCTGTCACTACAGAGCACATTAAAATCCTTCGGCATAAAATTACAGCAGTCGAAATGTGCAACACGCCAAAACATGCCATAAAACTTTCGTGCTTCGAAGGTTTTATTCTATAGAAAAAAAATACATAGTGAAAAAACAGGTAAAAATCGTTGGTTTCTTTAAACTTTTTGCCTGATGTGCACATTTTGCTGGAAGCATATATTGCGCCGAACTTTTTACTTGACGCACATGAATGTGTATGCCAATGTGATCAATTAGTTGTTAGTTTTAATTTTATTTGCAGCTTTTATTGTTAAATGTTAAAATCTTAGCCAACAGACTTTCTAGTTATGTAAATAATAGTACTAAGCAATATTTTCATTTTTGCAAAATATATCATTTAAATTTTAAACATTAGTTGTTAAGTAACAGGAATATCAATGAAATATATCATATTATAAAATATAAATGTATGTTTGTATAAAATATTTATTATGTGAAATTAGAAATATCCAGTACATACTCAAAAAATATTTAATATAAAATTATAATCTGCAGATAATTTACACGTCATGTTTATGGTGTCGATAGTTTTAAAAAAACAATATATTTACTAAATACAAACATTGAAATGTCATGGGAATCATTACAAAAATTCCTTGAAACCACTCTTCAATCGTAGGTATTTTTTTTTAAAGTTCATCACGTAATTCAAAATATGTGATTAAAAAATCCAAAGACTAATATACTCTCTAATCGTTTAGGCTTCTAATAACAGAAGCTATTGCGAAGCAGATGTGCTAAATTTCATATTTTTGTAGGTTTAGATGTGTACTAAAATAAAAATGTATTTATTTCTCGATCGTATAGAATTAAAGCTTGTACCAATTGTTGCATAATCCGCTGTCATAAAAAATGTTTTACAGTAAGGATTAAGATAAGGGCCCTACGCACTGTGCGATCTTCCAGCGTTTCCCACTTTTGTAAAACTAAAAAAAAAAGTTGTCGCGAAGTACGCCTATGAAATAATGGGGCCTATGAAATGTCTGCATAGAATTAGTATTCACATTCAGTTCTTGTATTTTTGTGATAAATGTTTTGTATAACGTATTCAAATAAAATTTACAATGGATGGAAAATAGTATTTTATTTAGAAAAACATAATCTGTACAAACGTGATGAAATTCAGTACATTTTTAATTGGAATGTAAGTGGCACATTGTGCCAACAGTAAACTCAGACATTTTGTTCTGACAATTGACTGGCTACGGTTGATAGCCAATAATAGCTCATTGGCCCCTGCTTGGAGTCAGAATACACAGTCAGCGTTACATTTCGAAGAGTTTAGAATCTAGACATATACATCTTAGTCACTGTTTTCACATACAAATCATGCACTATTATGCAAAATTACATAAAATATCATGGCATGCTATCTTTTAAATATAGTTATATTTTGTGCCTTGCCTTGTTTATATATTTTATGTGATATGCTACTTTCATGATGATTAATACAAACAAAATTATTAGACGTAAAATTACATGGCAATGGTAAATTTTAAATTAAATAATTTCTATTAAAATATAATAAATGTGCTTCAGTTTTGGTAGTATTTTTGTTCAATTTAAATGTAAGAAAGGTTTATAGAAGCAATGTATTGACTAGGAAAAGCCTGTTTTTTTAATATTATGTTGATGAGGTCAACATATGGTCAATATACTGCACATAATAACATATAATGCTGGGCAACTTAAGATTTTTTATTAAAACAATAGCCAAATTGATATTTAAAAAATTATAATATCTGGAAATATCCTGGTAAATTAATAAGTACATTTAAATTAATAATTTAATGTATTAAATAATTCAGTTTCCCATTTTTTTTTTACGAACTTTTACCACTTTGGTAAGTGGTTACTTAAGACCTGTGATCTCCATCAAGTAATGTTTAAAAAGAAACATGGTGAATTAAATCTGATTCTTATGAATTGATTTTCGATGGTCTAAGTGCCTGATGGCATTATAATGATTTTGTTTTTTTTTACACACATCACATGAAAGACATATTATGAAAGTTATTAGAAAACTAGGTAGAACATATTTCTATGTGTAATTCTGTACAAGATAAAACATACGACAATATAATATATTTTTACATTTGAAAAACTTCTTAATATACACTAATTATCCTAAAATATTTATATCACAATAATAAATACAAATAATATACGAGTATACTATGTTACCTAAACATTACTGTGCGACACGACTAGCCACGATAGTATGAAGTAGAACAAGCAAATTGGATACATAGCAAGACATTTTTTGCCTTCGGGTTGGCTGTCTCCAAGAAATTTTGTTGCAGCTGAAAAATAAATGAAAAATGTATTCCAAATAAATCTTTACAAGACATTTTATAAACTGTAAATGCCCGATTTTTAAGGTCTTTTTTTAGGTAGTTTGTCTATTCAACAGCGCTTTTGATTGGATGACGCAAACACGTTTTCCAATCAAAAGCTCTATTGAATAGATAAACTACTGACAAAAAACCTCTGAAACTGGGCATAAGGGGTTCTTAAAGTAAAAATGAGTTTCAAAATGTGTTCTCTTCTTTGGGTAACAGTTTGTAAAAAAAACGTACTTATAAAAAAGTTTGAATAGTTAATAGAATCAGGCGTTATTTGCGGAAAACCATAGTATTATGTCTAGCAATATCCCGCGAAAAAATACCCACAACGTGCAAGCAAATGTTTGAGTTTGAGTTTTGCAACCTGCATGGGGCCTTGCACGATCTTGCTGACATTGTTGCTTGTGTGGTGGTGGTGTTCGCACGATCTTGTTTCTGAGTGTACGCATAAGCAGTGTGGAAGGAGGGAGGTGCTTTACGCTCACACATTTTCTTGCAGGTTGTGGGTATTTTTTCGCGGGATATTGCTAGATATAATATTAATTAAAAAGTTTAAATTCAGTAAACACTTACCAAATGTAGCCCAAGCAAATCCAAGCATGGAGATAGTGAATCGTAAAAAGAAGAGGAATGTATTTTGTGCAGTGAACAGTATCACTCTGCATATCACTAGCGATATTGCGATCGGCAGCAAACAGTAGCCAAGCACGCACACCGATTGAAAGAATGAACTGAAAAAAAATAAAATTAGACTATTTTATGCCTTTTAGAAAAGAAGACTAAAGATAGCCTACCGATGCACGCGACGCGCGTGCCAGACCGAGAGTCGTGGAGGCCACTGCTTAGTATGAATTTAAATGGATCACTAAACAAACCGCGGGACGCGCGTCGCGCGACCGGTGTTCGTGACCAGAGAACTCGATTCGCTGGTTTGCTGGTCGCGCATAGAGGTCTCGCGTTGCGGTCACATAAATCGGGAGGCTACTTTATTTACAGTACTACAGAACATTAGAAAAAATAAGAAGTAACCCTGGACAGTTGTTTCTTTTATATAATCTGTAATGAAATATGGTATTATTGTATAAAGTAACTAAATAAACACACTAACATGTAACTTTTTTATTTTACAACCTTTATGAAAAATTATATTATTGTGTCATGTTAGATTACTTACATGTTACCACCTAAAAGTTTTGAGTTTAATGTGACCACAGCAGCACCAATCCACACTAGCACAAACACTTCAGCAAACTCGGGGCCACCGTCGTTCGAGTTGTCAGCACGTTCCGCACTGCCCTGTAGTATTGTGGCCATAAATGTACACAGCAATAGAGGGCCCCACAAATCCCCTGAAATTATTTTAACATTTATTCAATCTATGACTAATATTGTAAAGAGAAAGTTTGTTTGTTTGCATTGAATAGACTCTTGAAAGTATGTGATTGTATTTCATGAAAGTTGGCAGAAATATAGACCACGAGGAAGGACTAGGACTAAGGAAGGCTACTTTTGTAGCAGAAAAATGTATGTTTTCCGCAAGATTAACTTTTGCGCGCATGAAGTCGCGGGTGTTAGAATATTGGTGATTTCATAAAAATATTAAGAACACAAACAATTACGTCATTCCAAACAAAATTAGTCTTTGTCACTTTTAGACTTTGACAGTTATGTCAAGTATCAATTTGATTTATTTCCTGTTCTACAATCTAGTTTAAAATTTATTGATTATCAAATAATTGATCTAAATTGACAAATAATTTAATAACTATTTTAGGCATTTTTGTATGATAGTTTTAATAATTATTTACATGAAACTTATAAAAGGTGGTGCCACTATTTTGATGTTAGTCTTGGACTGACCATGAGAGGAATCCCACAAGTTAAAGAATATAATGATTAGTATTTCCTTATTTTTATCTTTATTTACGTATTACCTACATTTTGAACTATTTTGGTCATTCTGAGTTATCATATAGCTTCTCTTGTATATATAAGCTTAAGCTTAACACGGGCAACATCTAGTGGGCTATATAGCTAGAAGAGAGTTGATTATAAACAATACTTACATTCTTTTAGTAAACTGGTTTTTTCTCTTGGTAAGAGAACATGAAAGAATTTGTTACCAACTGCTCTAAGATCACGAAGCTGGAATAAAAATAATACATGTTTAGCACAAAACTGTTGAATAAATGATGATCAAAACTGTAGCAGTCTTCTTAGGTATTATTTACAGAGATTGAATGATCAAGAGTCTCAAAAGAAGTATAGCACTATTATTCAAATATTTATCAGCAGTTAAAAAAGTATTTTAGGCTTCAATTATTTACAGAGTAGGTTACATGATGAATTGTATACTTTTCAGTAAGCATTTAATATTTAAGCAAGAGATGTACAGTATGCCACAGCCAAGACCATAATGTCTTTTTACAATAATTGTTTTTCATTCATCATGTCATTTCTGTAAAAATACTTTTCAGTAAGTACTTAATATTTAAGCAAGAGATGTACAGTATGCCACAGCCAAGATCATAATGTATTTTTAGAATAATTATTTTCATTCATCTGTCATTTCTGTAAAAAAACAATGATTGTCGAGGGCCATTAGCAATTTGGTTTTACTGTTATTATTGTTCATGACTTACAAAAGTCTCCTTGATAGGTTCATCCAGTGTATTGAATTCCATGCTATCGCCAGTGGGGGGCCCTCTCCCCGGGATATTCATTTCTCCTTCCACAATCCCCACATCACCCGCTGGGTACATCTGTAAGTAATAGATGTTAAAAGTAAGTAAGGATACAAATATGTAATTTCGATTTGCTGTTACTATTTGTTTACGTCTTGTTCTAGAAGTATAATAAATTAATATTTAAGCTACAAAACATGTGATATCAAAATTAACATAAGTCATTTAATTAGTTATTTAATACAAAATAAAAAACTAGGGGCATGAGCTGATTCACTCCAATTGACGAATATACTTACATCGTATTTGGAATCAAAAGTTGCCATTATTAATGAATAGTTTCACTTATTATCAGAAATAGCTTCACTTCTGTAACTTTTGTTACTTTTACTATATATTTCAGCACATAATTCTGAAAAACTTATTATTTTATTCCAACACATCAACCACAAAATAAGATCTCAAATGTCAATTGTCAACATCGGAGAAGAAAATTGACAGTTGATACTAGAATTTTTTTTTAATATATGGTATCTATCGGCTGATAATCATTTGCCAGTGAAAAGTTAAAAAGGCGAGAAATAGAACTTTCGTTTCAATTTTCAACACCGTATTCCTCAATCGTCAAGTCTAAAGTCTAGTCAAAGTCCAAATAAATAGTCAGTGCAGTCAATGAGTCCTGTCAGTCAATTCAGTAAAGTGGTAGAAGCTTTACTGAAAGTTCCTAAGGAGTTTTGGAACACAAAATAGCACGTTTTTAGATTTTTGTTTTTGTTGTACCACTTGCCCGTACTTGTACATGTTAACGAATATTTAATGGTCAATATCCTACCAATATTCCACTTAAGAACCGAAATAACATAAATTTATCAAAATATACAAATTCCACAACGTCACCCATTGAACTCGCCGGCAAAACTCATCATTGACTTCTCCGTGGATTGAAAGTTATTTTACCTCTGATATAATAGGCTACTTGACCTTCATTCTTATTTATTGTTTTATTACAAAAAAAAATATTACATTATTTTGAAACCTACAAACCTACAAAAAAATTATTTTAAAATACATACACAACACTTTTTAAAATCAGCCGAAAACACATTTAAATGTTGGTTGATAGATTATCTGTGCTGTGACGTCATACTAGTAGTATTTGTAATCTGTGCTATAGTCCGTAGTAGTAAAATGGCGGTGTGACGTTCAGTTTGATGTTTTGATATAATTATCTTTTTAAAGTGATACGGTACGTACCTACATAATATTATCATTATACTGCTAGGTAATGATTGATAGATTTTAGCCGGCTTCCAAAAAATATAGAGGTAGTATCAATAACGCTAGGTAAAGTGCTGTACTATACGACATTGAATTTTTATATTTATGACTGTCCAAAGTACACGTAAGTTTTGTCGGAGTTTTGTCGGGGAATTTAATGTGTGATGTTGTTGGTTTTGTATTTCCTTCATAAATTTGTGTTATTTCGGTTCATAATGTGTAATATTGGTAGAAAATTAACCGTTGCATATTCGTTAATTAAAATTTATATTTTATATTATAAAATTAAATTTATTTTAAATTTTATTTATTTAAATTTTTTTATAACAAATTTAATTTTTTAACAATATAAATTTTAAAACGTGCACAGGTGTAGGCTAGTGGTGCAACTTCAAAAACGTGCTATTTTATGTTCCCTCCAAAACTCCCTAGGAACTTTCAGTAAAGCTTCTACCACTTTACTGAATCGACTGACTTGACTCCTTGATTGCACTGACTATTATTTTGGACTTTGACAAGACTTTAGACTTGACGATTTAGGAATACAGTCTTGAAAATTGAAACGATTTTTTTAATTTCCCGCCTTTTTAACTTGACACTGGCAAATGATTTTAAGCCGATGCCATATATGAAAAAAAAACTGACAGTTAACACTTGACAGTGTCAATTAAAATTGTATTTTTTGGTTTCGTTTTTTTATTTGTTTTGCGATTTTTGAAAAATTTAAATTAAATCACTGTGTTGTTATGCTGTAGAACTGAAATGAAAGTGACCATTAAAAGTAAGTATTTGATGCATAATTTACTCAAGGTATTGAAGATAATGGTAGGTATCCTATTTATTATCATTTCGTTCGTAATTTCTTTTGTATTTTTATTGTCTAGGTTGGACGGGTGTAGCTACTTGGCGCTGGATCGCAAACGACGATAACTGTGGAATTTGTCGTATGCCATTCGATAGTTGTTGTCCTGATTGTAAGTTACCTGGTGACGACTGCCCTCTGGTTTGGGGTGCTTGTTCCCACTGCTTCCACATACATTGTATCGACAAGTGGCTCCGGTCCCAACCACAGCAGCAGTGCCCTATGTGCAGACAGGATTGGAAGTTTGACAATAAGTAAATAGTAAGTATTGCTAACAATTATTTATTATAACTTGGTAGTTCATCGACTACCAGTTTATTTTATTGCAATAACCGAATAGAAATTAACAGTGAAATAATTTTTCACCGTATGCCCACGGGAATGTTAATTCTACACATATACAAACAACCACACTTGGTATCCATGTAGTGGTGCATAAATTGAAAAATAAATGACCATTACATTTTATAGACATTTAAGAAAGTATTTTTTTGAGAGAAATTTATAATTATTATGTAGTAAACTACTTTAGCCATTCAGGTGTGCCTTACAGTTTGAAGGGTATATTAAATTACTATCATGTTTAATGCCCATGTTGTACCCTAGTGACCGTTGGAAATTCGATGCTCGAAGTTGTTGATGACGACATGTATACCAGGCATGAAGTCCAGTTAGGAAGGTCCAACTCGAGGAACATGTCAATTATCTTATCCAGCTCGGCTGGGAACATTCAGGAAACTCAGAAAGACAAGTCTTTGTGCAGTGTGTGTTACCAGTGATGACATAATATGGAGGCGAAGCGTGGTCATTCACCATTGTGAATGGCCCATTGGCCTTGTCCATAAGCTCAGTGTTTAAGTTTTAAGTTGCAATCTGTAGTATGAATATTCATTATCTACTTAGTCTGGCCATAAATACTGTTACAATTAAAAATAAACAAAATATTACATTTGAATTTGGAATATGTCATTTTTATATGATTGTTCATTGAGTTTTCTCATTTTGGCGCCAATACATTGTACAATATTTTGCTCATATTAAAATGGAGTGGGGTGATAAAGAGAACCGAAATGCTGTGATTGCATTACACAAAGTAGGTATGGAGCCAAATGCAATTTTTTAAACTCTCCATATGCTTGGTATTAGTAAAATGTTTGTGTCTCGGGCTATTAATAGGTACAATGAGACCTCCTCTGTTTGTGACAGAAAAAGATCTAGCCGTCCACATAGTGTTCGTACGAAAAACGTGGTCAAAGCAGTAGGGGAAAGAATTCGAAGAAATCCTGTCCGAAAGCAAAAGATTTTATCTCGGGAGATAAAGATAGCAACTAGAACCATGTCGTGTATTTTAAAAGATGACTTAGGACTTGCAGCCTAGAAGAGATGTACTGGTCATTTCTTAACTGATAATTGAAAAAGGAATAAGGTGGTAAAATTGAAACAACTACTGAAGCGGTACACAAAGGGAGGTCACAGAAAAAAAATTGTTTATGGATGAGAATTTTTTTACAATTGAGCAACATTTTCACAAACAAAATGACCGTATTTATGCTCAAAGCTCTAAGAAAGCTTCCCAATTAGTCGACAGAGTGCAACGTGGGCACTATCCAACTTCAGTGATGGTTTGGTGGGGTATTAGCTATGAAGGAGTGACTGAGCCATACTTTTGTGAAAAAGGTATCAAAACATCGGCACAAGTGTATCAAGATACCATTCTTGAGAAGGTAGTGAAGCCCCTTAACACCATGTTCAATAACCAAGAATGGTCCTTCCAGCAAGACTCGGCGCCGGGTCATAAAGCTCGGGCGACGCAGTCTTGGTTGGAAACAAACGTTTCGGACTTCATCAAAACTGAAGACTGGCCGTCGTCTAGTCCCAATCTTAATCCGCTGGATTATGATTTATGGTCAGTTTTAGAGAGTACGGCTTACTCTAAACGCCATGATAATTTGGAGTCCCTAAAACAATCCGTACGATTGGCAGTGAAGAATTTTCCCATGGAAAGAGTGCGTGCTTCTATTGATAACTGGTCTCAACGTTTAAAGGACTGTATTACAGCCAATGGAGACCACTTCGAATAAGCTTTTTATATTTTAAATTGTTTTATATTTATGTATTAAACTAACACTGTAAAAGTAATAAATGTTATTTGCAATAGAACATTTTTTTTTTCTTTGTTTCAGTATTTATGGCAAGACTAGGTATTTATGGAAAAGTAAAGCACAGTAGAAATTAAACACATTTTTAAAATATAATTATAGAAATTTTGAATATATTTTTGTTTATTCTATCTTCCATGAATAGCTGCAATAACAGCATACAACATTCGCAAATCACGATAACTCATTTTGGCGATCGACGTTCTCGACACAATGGCTTACAAAGCGTTTTCTAAAGTGGTCTACAGTTCTACACAATAAGTCGTAGCCGCATGCAACGTAGCGTGCCGCCTGCCTCGCCCGCAATAATGGCGCTTTATACCCATATAAATACCATACTTTGCGAAATAAGTATGGTGCGAGTAAGTTAAGTCTGTAAACTATTAGATCACTAATAAAAAAACGTATTTGGGCCATATCGTTTAATTATTATTGAAAGCGAATCGGTTCAGTAATCGCGTCGCGGTGGTCGCACTATTCATGAATCACGACTGCAGTCAGGCGGCAGGCCAGTCAGTGTGGCGCGCGGCCGCGGACAGTCGTGTGGCGAGCGCTCAGCCCGCGTGTGTCGACTCTATTGCCGCGCTCATTATACTATAGTCCTCCACTTATAGTATTGTCCGAGTGTCGTTCCGGCATGCTGATGGTACAGACCAACTCTCAACCGATGAAGACGACCAAAATCAAAGGACCACCGCCGGTCCCCCCGCGGCCCAGTCAGAGCATGGTCGCTGAGGCGCTCGCCAAAACTAGAAAAGCGGTTGCCGATTCAAAAGTGAACTTAACAAAAAGCAAAACGTACACCAAAAATGAAGTGCCTAAAGTTTCCTCGAAAGCGAAAACCTTGGATAGGAGTGCCACACCGAGTAAACCTTCGGTATCTCCTAGACAGAACGGCCTAGCGCGAGTTAAATCTTTCATAAAGGATGTAATAAGTGATAGAAGTTCCTCGTCTGACGAGAGAAGATCGAGCGGTCCGAGCTCTCGACGCAGCTCGAGTGACAGTAGTACGGTTCAATCGCCGGCATCTAATAAGAAGTCCAACGAATCGCTCAATTCAAAAGCTGTTAAAACTTGTAAACAGATACTAGTACGATCTCTATCTACTTCGAACAAACTAGATCAAGATTACAAATGCAAAGTCTCTAAATCGTCTAGTTTTGCCGAAAAGACACTTCCTTTGCGCAAGGCTCCACCGCCGCCTTTATCTCCGAAACCAAAACTAAAACCAATGAAACAATTACCTGTACAAAAAAGTGTTGATGAGTCATATAAACGAATAGAGGATCCAGAAATATCTTCATATTCGCTGCCTATCGATGCTAAACCTAAAATTTTGCCTCAGGAGGCCGCATATGCTTCGATAGATGAGGTTCAGGATATCGAAGACAGGCTTCGTAATATTACGTCAAGGCAAAACAATGACACCTGTAATATTATTCAAAATAAACGTAATTCATTGTCTTGTGACGCAATAAATAAAAATAATAATTCTCTCGAGAGAAAAACCTCCCAAGTGACCGAAATGTTGATATCTGAAATTCTAGCCAGCAGGAACAACAATAAAGAAGAGCCAAATACAGTTATAGATAAGGGGAAAGATCTACCGCTATCTAATGGAAATCTATCTTCAGAAATTGAAAATATAAAGGACTTGAATAATCATGAAATGCTAATATACGAATTGCAGACGATGCATTCGCAGTCGAATGTACCTGAGATTATTGATATGAACTCCTCGATGCAGTGCGATTCTAATTCGGAAGTGAACTATGCTGTATCTTCAGTGACAAGTGAATACATGGATGACTGTGATCAACCGTACGCGAGCATACGCGATGATGATCTTAAATCAAGGTAACTGTGTTTGTAGTAAAAGAGTATTACGAGTTACGACCATGTCTCATTATGCAAATGAATTGGAGTTAATTCAACGCTTTTTTTTACTTTTATAACCAACTGTGGTGTATTGAGTATTCAATAGTGACACATTTAATGAAACCGAGTCAATTTGTGTTGAATTATAATGATGAAAAGTAATTTAATTAAATTATATTTAAGGATTTTATTTTTAATTAAAATGTAATTTTACTTTTGCCTAATTAAATTTAATTGATTTACTTACGCAGTTTCTCATCAGCAAATTTATAAAAGGAAGTGTTTTAATACATTTTTTTGGTATAATAAGAGATTTGTAGTATTACTATAAAATATTCAAAATATTTAAAAACTATCATTTATAAGAATTTCGGATACGTTAAACATTTTCATTGTTGCTTAAGTACTGCTTAATACTTAAGATCAGCTGACCTTCTCAGCTAATAATGTGGCAGTTTTACTGAAAGGTCAAGTAGTTATCAGTAACAAAGCTTTACTGATTTTATTCATCACTTTAGAAGTTATTGGAATATAAAATTCTAGTTTGCCCATGGAAACTATATTTTTCTGTAGTGAAAAGAAGTCTTTACTTATAAGGTTATCCACATTTAGGTGGGTAATTTTATTTGAATCTGTTTATTGTTTTTTTTTTTCAGAAACGAGTATAATATCTTACAAATACATCCCTCCGTCTATAGACTATACTCACACACCTGTTAATTTTTTAAATAAGTAGGGTGCAGAATGGATCAATATTATCAACTCATTAATGGTATTAATTATAATAAAACAGCTCATTAGCTACATAAAAAGTAAAAACAAATAATTCTGAAAAAAGGGAAGATATAAAAAATTTACAATTTTTTATATAACTTAAAAGTCCAAAATCTCGTAATATATTAATGTTGGAAAATGAATTTAATTGAAGAAAATATTGGAAATGATGCAAAAAACAATCCCTTAATTTTTTTAAGGTTTAAAGGATCAATATAACTTCACCTATTACCCTGTATTGTAAGGACTATATTCTATAAGAACGAAGATTATGAGGGCAAACATCAATATGATTCAGGGGGATAAGCAAGGGTCTAGTAATTACGCAGCCTCTAATACTAATCGTGTTAATGTAAATGCACTATCAACAATTAAACAATGATAAATATTCCCTACAGTCACTCTGTCTACGAACATGTGGCCTCGCAGATTATACGCAGTTTAACAATGCACGAGACCTTCAATTCGCCATTATCCGTATAAATGAATGATTGGTTCTATTATATCAGCAGCTTGCTGTCAAAACCAAAACTTCAGAGCCGTTCTCAAACGTATTGAAATATTTTGCCAAATTTTGGTACCGCAATGCCGACGAATTTGACGCATCGATTGTGCGTAGTCAGTCTGTGTTTTTGAATGTTCAAAAAGTCGCTTCAAGGGATATTTGAATTAATATCAAGCAGTTTTAGCTATTCACTTTTAATTTTTTTTTAATACAAGCGTATTTTGTGAGTTTTATTACATTGTTTACCTACTATTAAATGGAATTAAAGGTTTTTTTTTAGATTCAATGCTCAAATTGAATGAATAACTGTTGTATTATAACTAGTGGTTTCGTCAAATGATAATGTTACCCATTCATTGGTTTAGCTTAGCAACGGGTAACAACTAACAATCATTCAATATTTTTGAATTCATTCAATACCTTTTTGCTCAAAAAAATTAATAACATTAAGTAAAAGGAAATGTATTATCGTTAAGTAGCACTTGAAAGGAATCCCTCTTGCCGTGAACAACCGATGCACATTTTCTAGTAGGTACTTGAAACTAGGCTAAATTGTAAATGATGTCAATTGTATAAAAAGTTTAGATCACCTATAAATTTTGTATGCTTTCTTCTTATTCAATTATATTCTTCTTATTCAATTATATTCTTCTTATTCAATTATAGTATTAGGTCGTATTGGACTTTTGAAGTTAAACAGTCAGTTGAATATTGAGTTAAGTGCTCTTAACTCGAACTATCGAGCATTTTTCTATAATTTCACGTTGTGCAATAGTGCATCGGCTTTTATTGTTTATTATGTTATCAATTTCAGAGACATGTACTAACGCGAGTCAAAAACATACTTTAAACGTGACATTAATTATTCTGGTATACGTGTTTTAACAGCTTCCGTGGTCCAGTGGTTTAGAGTTTCGACTCGGTTGTCGTTGGTTCGATTCCCGCGTACTAGACGTAGACTACAAAGAATGATGTTATCGTTGCAGGGTTACGACCTAGAAGTGGTTTATGTACCTGGTAAATATATGTATATAGCAGATACTTTGTCAAGAGCCTCACTCAGTGATACATACATACCTCAGTATGAACAAGACTTACAATATCATGTAAATTCAATATTTTCTAATCTCTCAGTGAGTAAGCCATATTTAGAATTAATATTATTAGAAAGTAAAAATGATGAATCTTTAAATCTGCTCAAGTCTTATATTCAGAATGGTTGGCCAAGAAGCAAAGACAAAGTAAGCTGTCTTGTGAAACCATATTGGAACATTCAAAATGAAATACATATAATGAACGGCTTAATATTTAAAGGCAATAGGCTTATTGTTCCAAAATCCTTGCAAAGACAGATTTTAGATAAAATACACTGTGGGCATTTAGGTATTAATAAAACACTCAACATAGCTAGAGAAACAGTTTATTGGCCAAATATTAACGCGGATATTAAAAACCTAATTGATCAATGTTCAGCGTGTGCAAAATTCATGGCAAACATACCCAAGGAACCGTTAAAATGCCATGAGATATCTTATCTTCCGTGGGAGAAGGTAGGTATAGATTTATTATATTTTGATGGAGAAAATTTCCTTGTCTGCATGGATTATTATTCCAAGTACATAGAGCTAGCTTCTTTGCATAAGAATTACACTGTCGATAACGTTGTTAAAAACCTCAAATCCTTCTTTGCTCGACATGGTATCCCGAAAATATTGATATCTGACAATGGTCCACCTTTTAACTCTTGCAAATTCAAGTCTTTTCTTGTTGATTGGGATGTAGAACACATTACTACCAGTCCTTATTGGTCCAGGTCTAATGGCCAGGCTGAAAGTGGAGTTAAAATTGTCAAAAACATATTAAGGAAATGCAAGGAAGATGGCTCGGATATACATTTGGCGTTACTACACTACCGCAACGCTGCTAAGGGAGATTTTCCCAGTCCGGCCGCATTATTAATGTCTAGAAACTTGCGAGTAAATTTACCAATTCTAAACAGAAAACTCATTCCAGAAGTGGTCAAATTTTCGACGTTTGAAAGATGTCACAACAAAAGCAGAGACAGAATGTCTTTTTATTTTGACAGGAATGCGAAGTATACATCCTATTTGTTTCAGCCTGGAGATGACATTTATTTCAAAAAGAATCCTAAATCTTTTTGGTCTCCGGGAATAATTAAAGAGAAATTAGGTTGTGGTAGATCATATTATGTAGTGGATCCAAATGGTGTTGTGTATAGGAGGAATAGGGGACACATTAGACCTAGAAAAAAGAATTTAAAAAATACAAATCCTCCACCTTCTTTTTATGGCAACGGCAGCACTGACGATATGTCTCCCATAAACAGTATAGAGGTATGTATGTATCACTCAGTGATACATACATACCCATGAGGTATGTATGTATCACTGAGTGAGGCTCTTGACAAAGTATCTGCTATATACATATATTTACCAGGTACATAAACCACTTCTAGGTCGTAACCCTGCAACGATAACATCATTCTTTGTAGTCTAGCAGGTACTTCATGAAGAGGTTTTTTAAAAAGGTAAATTAAAGGTTTGTGATCAGTATGAACAGTTGTTTTACTGCCATAAATATATTGGTGAAATTTATTACATCCAAATTGTATGGCAAACAATTCCTTTTCAATCTGAGCGTAGTTTTGTTGAGAGGAGGTAAGTGTTCTTGAACTATATGCAATGGGTCGTTTGTTTTGCATCAATACCGCTCCCAGTGCATTCTTTGATGAATCTACCGACAAAATCACAGGTAAGTTGCAATTATAATTAGTTAACACAGGTGCTTTGGATACGACTTCTTTTAACAAATCAAAGCACTTTTGACAATTTTCATCCCACTTCTGACACCATGTAGCGGGCTTCGACCTCTTGGTTGTAAGTCCTGATGTGTGTCTGAGTGGTGATGATAATAATACAGCAACAATTCTTATATTCTCCTTTATTAGTGCTTAACACTGAATACGTATTACCTATGAGGTATATGCCTAACACAATAATATATGTCTACACTATTTATAGCCTTTTGGCCAACTGAAATAAACTAACTAAATAGGCTTTACTTCATGACATCTGGCAATGTCAAAAATGACATTGACACTTACTTTTATCAATATGCAACATCTCCCTTTTCGAGAAAAAAGCAAACTAATATAAGTACATAACTAATAACAATACATTACTTATCTACTCAAATTTCTCATGTATGTACAATTTAGGACGTCTCACACTTCTACCAGACCTGGTTACGTAACCGGTATTTTCTAGACTCTCCATAGGAACACAGTTATCATCGATAATGCAATTTTGAACAGGACCGTCTCCGAGCTGTGCCGAACTCATGGGATCTAAACTATCCTGCATGGGAGGCATATTGTCAGTGCTGCCGTTGCCATAAAAAGAAGGTGGAGGATTTGTATTTTTTAAATTTTTTTCTAAGTCTAATGTGTCCCCTATTCCTCCTATACACAACACCATTTGGATCCACAACATAATATGATCTACCACAACCAATTTCTTTTTAATTATTCCCGGAGACCAAAAAGATTTAGGATTTTTTTTGAAATAAATGTCATCTCCAGGCTGAAACTCATAAGATGTATACTTCGCATTCCTGTCAAAATAAAAAAAAATTCTGTCTCTGCTTTGATTATGACATCTTTCAAACGTCGAAAATTTTACAACTTTTGGTCTGAGTTTTCTGTTTAGTATTGGTAAATTTACTCGCAAGTTTCTAGACATTAATAATGCGGCCGGACTGGGAAAATCTCCCTTAGCAGCGTTGCGGTAGTGTAGTAACGCCAAATGTATATCCGAGCCATCTTCCTTGCATTTTCTTAATATGTTTTTGACAATTTTAACTCCACTTTCAGCCTGGCCATTAGACCTGGACCAATAAGGACTGGTAGTAATGTGTTCTACATCCCAATCAACAAGAAAATACTTGAATTTGCAAGAGTTAAATGGTGGACCATTGTCAGACACTAGTACTTTCGGGCACTAGTTCCAAGTTTGGTTAGGTCGTTAGGACCAGGCTGATCACCTGATTGTCTGACAAGAAAGGTGATCCATGCGTCGGATGGGCATGTAAAAATGTCGGTCCTGCGCCTGATCTCTCGCCAGTCGTGTCGGTCAGCCGTCCCACGGGGTTACGAGACTAAAGGAAAAAAGAGTGCTCTTGTGTACTGCGCACACACTTGGGCACTATAAAAATAACTCCTGCTTAGCTGGTCTGGTTTCAATAAAACTGGCCACCGTCCGCGTCACCGAAATCGGTGTGGGGAGCTATTATTATACGTGTTACAAAACACACTTTGTCAAACTCGATATCCGGTCTCTTCCCGGAATTACTACTTTATCCTAGGTTTGACCAAAGCCTTTGGGCGAACCCATAAATTCCAATTTCGGCCTTTGATTAAAGTATTATTAGTCAAAGCTAGAAGTTCCTAATTTTTCAGCGAAACGTCGAAGGTAAAATATATCTGTTTCGGGCTTTGCCTAGTCGATCTTAGAAGCCACTGGTGGACTCGAGTCAAAGGCCGTCAATTATTTTGGCTTTGATTAAGACGTGAAGTTAGACCTGAGCATTGACTAGTCAAACCTAGAAGCGCAGGAGATTCAAGATTTGTCTATATCTATAACATGTGCAGTTTTTAGCTATTTCAAGCCAAAGTTTTGGTATGATGTATATTGTATAAGTTGTCCGATAGAATTTGACCAACTTTGTGCCCGAGCACCAAATTCGTTTTTTTAATATTGTCACATTATTTTTTAATCGTCTCAATATCATGCGTTCTCTTTCATTAATACGAAGAGCGAGAGAAATAAAATGATATTTAATCAATGATTAACTTCATAAGTCTTTTTTACAGGTTACGGAAACAGTTCAAGGCCATAAGCACTATGTCGCTTCAAGGCCTACCCCCGCTGCCCAAGAGTCTCAGTGGTTTCGCCGACGCTGAGCCTGAGCTGGCACCGGAACCGGAACCAACTGTTGAGGAGCATCCACCGACTGACCTCGATTCGCAACTCGCCTATTTGAAAAAAGAAATGGTGAGTACTAAAAAAGATTTTTACCCCCTAAGGCCCACTTGCGCAGACCGGGGTTAAAGTGACCCTGGGTTAAATATAATGTTATCTCTCTCGTTCTTCGTATTTATGAAAGACAAGATATGATATTTTAATCCAAGGTTAACTTTAACCCAGATTTGCGCAAGTGGGCGCAAGACTAATGTTTTTACTAATGACCGGTTTCAAAAACCTATCTACCAATAACTATTTGTTAATAACGTCGTCATTCAATAATTTTCGGGTTTTTTGCTATACAAATTTGACGTTTCTAACAAATAGTTATTGGTAGATAGGATAATGAAACGGGCCGTTAGTGACTTACGTACGCCAACAACAAGTTCGATCACATAATACTGTCTCAACCTAGTTTAGTTTAGTTAGTAATGCTAGTCCTTCCGAAAGAGAACACCTATTAGGATTTTGTTTGGACAGCCTTATTCAAGGCAGCGAAACTTTTCTGGGGTACCTCAAGATGGAATTTAATTAAATAAATATTTTAATCCTGCAATATTTTATAGCCTTTATTATCTTTGGGCTACTTTAACAATTTTTTTTGTTGCATATTCATATTATTATAGCTTGGATTTAAGTAACGTTTAAATTATTATTTATGTATACATGCATTTGATCCAATTGCATAAATACAAGGCTGCTGGTAAAGTGGTTTCAAATAATAAACTCGAGTAAATTATAATATTGCCAATTGATAGGTCATTTTAAATGCTAAAATATAGGTAATTTTGTGAACATTAACGTTAATAGCAACCATGATTTCGCAAGCTAATGATATTTTTAAATATTTGAATATGTATTGACTTCAGAAAGTAAAATAAGTGAAAACATTGGTAAATAAAAACAAGAAAACTTATAAACTTTATATCATTCACTATTCACATCAGGATAGAGAGTGCGACCTATTGAGGAGACTTAAGATACTAGAACCTCATTACCTACTGCTGTGTAATATTTTAAATGCGTACAACCTCTTTGTGCGAGGGAAAAGCCCCCCCTTTGAAAATGTGGAGTGTTAACTGTTTAGTTTCTAAAGACCCAACGCTTTTATTCCGTTCCCTTTTATCGTAGCGAAAGTGATGTTTACATATTCAAATCACTTTTCCTCCGGATTGCTGCCAGTGAAACCTGGACCACAGAGGCTTTCAAATCTAGGCTTATTATTCATATTCGATCGACCTGTATATAGAATCAGTGTCGACTGACGAAGGAGCCTTTGAGAGAATGATATGAGCGGATAATTTTATCGTAACGTTAGCAGTGTCTGATACCTTAAGATACTGTAATATTTTATAGTTATCTTAAGATAAAATATTATAGTATGTTTGCCGTCTGTGACGCTCTTAAATGTATGTTTATTATAATATATATGCAGACCTTTGATCGTTTGAATCAATATGCAGTAACTTCCTAGTTGCTTGCTGTTATTTCCCAACATTCGGTTCTAAGCTTAATCTTATTATTGATTAATTATTACATAATAACTAGTATCATTTACCTTTAAAATATATGCTGAAAAAAAAACTGGAACTCCCAAGATTAAATAGTTATTATGTAAACATTCGTACAGAACTGGTTTTGTCTATTTTTGTATTCTTCCATCTGGGTTTCTCGGAAATGTAAAATCTTAATTAGTTGAACGTTTTCGTAGGGTATAAAATGAATTATAACTGACAGTAAGATAAAGAAACCATCATAGATATTTAAATTCTTTCAGGTGCTGTTAATGGATATCTTTAAGCACTATAAGCAGTCTAAATATTATTTTAATGTTTTCTTAATAATTTACAAATATTACAGTAGCACTATTTAATCCTAAATGGTTAATGAAAGTATCATTTGTAGGCAATATTTTTTTGTTCTATATTATTATTGTTATCGTGACCGTTCCTACTATCTTCCATACACTGTAACACCTAAAAATTCATATACAACTATGTATTTTGGACCTTGCATAATAAACATTTCAACAATATGCTTCAATAACAACAAAATTTGCTGATAATCTTATACTTTAAACGAGACTATCCTGTGTATATATATATTTCTCGTAAACGGCTGCAAGTATTACCATGAAATTTACTATGCAGGGAGTTTTGGGAGAGAAATATCAATCTAGCTAGGTCTTATCCCTGGGAAGCTGCGCATTTATAAGCTATATAATATGTTTTTTCTTTATCAACATATCAATAATTTCGACTCGATTATGTCCGATTGGCAGTATGTATAATTTTTGCTTTGTTTGAAAATTCGGGGGTAGGATATATTTTTTTTTAATTTATCAGAACTCCGATCAAAGATTAGATACTTTAGTTTAAATCTGCTTCAATTCAGATAAGTCAACATATTTCTTGCAACAGCTACGCAGCTTGCAGTTTCAAAAACAGATGTTGTCTGTACATTAGTTTATCGCTATATTTTATCGTTGCCCAAATAAAACTGATTGCGCATTGGATCGCATGCCCTTTTTAGTTTATCTGCAGCTATTTCGAATTTAGACGTAGCCATGTTCCACATTAACCAATCTGGTTTCACTTTTTAGTACCATTTAAAGATGAATGGAATTGAAAGTCTTAATTATATAGCAAAATTAAAGTGTTTCTACAAATGAAAAAATATTATCTCTTAATTCTAGGCACAATATTTCTCAACTCTCGATTCGACATGTTCATTAAATGAAGTGCCTACATAATTGTTTCTTTAGTTTGTGTCCTATTTTAATAATACAGTGATTACACTTTTTGCCTTTCGTTTTTACGGTATTTCAAACTGATTAAATTATGTATAGGTTGCTTATATTGTTTTCGTATTGCTTGGGAACGAGTAGTATGTACTAATTGAATTGCACACTCAATTTATTTTGCACTTCTGTAACAAATTCATGTAACTAGTATTTCAACACGTCGAGATCGTATTCTGGATAGGCGTTAATAATATTAACTCAATATTAATTGCACGACCAAGTACGGAAAATGGAAGAAATATGTTGTGAACTTAGTGGGCCTCTTACATTAGTTGGTTCGTGTGTGTAAAAGTTTTACAAAGATTTTTTTTATAATACTGAACATAAATGTACTGTATTAATGTGTTGAGTGCTTTTTGATATGATAATAATAGCTAATGGCACTGCTGAGCGTAATTTAATTTGTACGGAAATTCAGTTCCAACTTACGTAGATTTCCATTGTTTTACAGAAAAAGTACGAAGCATAATGCAGCATTTAAATAAATCTCACACTTTTAAATAAAAAGCGGACCTAGGTCTAAAAATCCGTAGAACTTTTTTACAACGATTACAGTAATGCAGGAATTTTCACGCGGTTTTACTTACTTACAAATGGGGCATTTCACGTCAAGCGGACAACCAAAAAAATGAGGTAGTGAATTTTGTTTATACTCTGGTCAGTTATACTTCTAGTAGACGTGGGTGTGGTCACACAATATTTTTCTCGTATCATAATTTATTGCTGAGTTGTGAGCTTTTAAAAAAATATTTAGTGTTAAGTCGTTACTTTTGGATGCTTAATATTTTCATCAATTAATTTGTAACAAAAGATATTTCTTATAGATAAAAAGATTTTTTTTAAATTTTATTATCGAATTCTAAATTTGTTTTTTTTCCGTATAGCAGGGGCGTGCGCTCCATATAGGCAGAAATGCAGTGCTTTACTTGTCATTCACAGATATTTTAATAAAACATTCGTACGTTTTAGATGACTTTAATAATTAATTAATAGTAAATAAATTAATTTAAAAAATATAATAACTTAAAAACGCCTAATATTTTATAAATAGCAACGCATCTCATGCTGGTGCGTGCTGCAGGACAAATCATCGCATGTATGTGTAATTTTCATACTTCGCAAACGCACACACCCATGAATATCGACATGATTATATAGCGACAAGTCCCGCGGCAGGCTATGGCTCTCGGGCCTCGGCTATCCGATCGCTTCCGAAAACCGCCGAACTGGCTTGTCGGAAATTATTCGTTGCCTATAATCCGAGTAAAAAGAATAGTCGGAAATTAATAAATCACGTATACACATTATGCATTTTTGTTTAGTAAGGTTTTATTTGTTTAAATAGAAGAAACGTTTTGTGTTTCGCGGGGGCCATATTGCATATTTCATGTGATAAGCATTGTTTACAATTTAATCGCTCCAGTTTATTTATAGTTTTCTTAAAAGATTTTTCATTTTAACATTTGAAAGTGTGTACATTTAACAGTTTATTACTGAGTTTCTATAATAATTGTAGTGATTTGCTTTTATTAGTGCGTTTGTTGTTTTTTTTTAATGTTATTTGATTGTGAGGTTTGTGTTGAAAATGTGTTTATTAAAAATTAAAAATAACAAGTTCTCACAATTGTCATTCAGTGAAAAGATTCAAATTCTGTCTCAAGGTAGGTGTGTACCCGAGTTACAACAATTAAACCAGCAAAAAAATAATGTAACTCGAAAATTTCATGTTAAAAGTTATGAAACGTATAACTGGCTGTGTGGTTGTGTACACAAGATTAAATTATATTGTTTTCCTTGCATATTATTTAGTAATTTACATCGGGATATAGTAATCTCAAGTAACCGGAACCTTGAATAGGTGAAAATTGAAGCTGACTGACTGGTGAGTAGTTATAATATTTTAAAATATTCTTATTATTTTACTTATTAGAATTTCTTCCGCCGCGACGATCGATCGCTGTTTTGTCTGCGTTGCCGTAGAAGATGTACATGAATAGTAGTACATCTAAGACTTGCTCTGTTGGCATGGTTTCGACTTAGAGATCCGTCGCTTGGCTGTAGCTATGCTAAAAATCTATAAACGAAAAAGTTTTTGTGACCGAGTACTTCGCCGCATACCCAGTGTCATAATCCTGTGCACGCCACTGGCGTATAGTACCTAAACCGGAAGTGAAAATTTCTAATCGATATTTGAGTAACTTTGACCTTTTCATTTTTAAATATTTTAACCTTGAATTAAAGCTTTAAATGTAATTCTTCGCAAAAGAAAAAAGTGTTCGCTAATAGTTTAAGACTTAAGGCCCCCACAGAAGAGAGGCCGACGTCAGTTCGGCCTGAACGGATTCGAGCACATACACGGAAGAAATCGCATCTGACCGAACTGACGTCAGTTCGGCGCTTAGATTAATAACGCCTAGATATTCTTCAAACAAACGCATCGTACAAAGTGAAGCAAGCAACACATATGTGTTGCTGTAGACGTAAGCATTACATACCGACACGCACACAAACAAAACTTTAATGTGTACAGTTTTAAGGGACAATTTCCCCGGAAAATGTTGCACTTAAAATTGGAATTATTATATTTGTTACTTTGCTAATATCGTGAAATGTAAAAATTATAACTTATATTTCATTTTAAACTATCTAAACATGATTTGTGAACATTATTTATATTAAACTGGTATTAAGGAATATATTAAAGATTATCTTAATACTGGCAATACTTTAAATTGTTGATGATGAGGATGCATTTGATTGATGATGATGATTACTTTAATTGACATAGTGGCTTATGCTTGCAGTTCTTTAAACAACGCCGAAATCCCCAAACATGTATCTATAAGGAGTCAGGAGATATGTTCAGTACTTTTGGATCCAGGGTATACCTTGGTGCAAAATCTTACTTTTTGATAGCATATTCTAGGGTTACTTCAGAAAAATTTTATTTTCACAAAAGTGGTGAACTGATCCTGATCATCAGTGTGAATCCCATCATCATCACTTTTGTGAAAACGGTACCAACTTCGGAGTACACATAGATAATAGCTGTATCTTTCTAGCAAGTAACGACGAGTAGTATTGTATTTCTTCGTGACACTTTTTAGAGTTCTGTAGTTCACGTCTCGGAACCCTAAAAACCATAATTTTCGTCATGTCGTCCGTCTTCGGACTACCGTCCAAACGGTTAGAGCTAGAAAGATGAAACTTTGCATGGATATGTTTATTTATCAAGTCGCTAAAGTGCTAAAATAAAGTCACGAAAAACATTTTTTTTTGGTACCTCCCCTACATGTAAAGTGGGGATGTTTTTTTTTTCTCGCGTCTGTCCCATATTGTGGGGTATCATTAGATAGGTATTTTATAAACATTGAGTGGTTTCTGAGACGATTTTTTGATTTATGTATACGTTTGCGAGATATTCAACTTTAAAGCGCTTTTTTTGTTAAAATAGTCCCTCTAAAAGCTTAACGGCTGGCTCGAAAAAACTGAAAAAATTAATGATGGTAGTCCATGTGCTGAACTTTGAAGGAAAAGTATAACGGCTTAATATGTAACTTTGTTAGTTCAAGAGTTATAGATACTTTACTTGTAAAATGCGCTTACTTGGAAAACTTCGTACAAAATTACAAAATAGTAAATAAAATAAATTTTTATTACTATTTTTTTTTTTTGAAATTACTCTTTTTGAAATTACGTTTTTGAAATTACTCTTTTGTATGAACTTGTTATTATTTATTATAACAAATGCGAATATTTATAATTTTAATTATAGGTAGGTATTTTATTAAAAAATCGTTTACTTTTGTATTTTTTTATGTTAGAATGAATGAATAAAATGTCAGTAGCGTAGTATTTTAGCATGTTAGCGCATAAACCCGATTGCTTAGAAAATGCTCAGCTATGTGTATGTACTCTACATGCTCTAAGTATTAGCGAAGTATAATCGACCAGAGTATTAACAAAATTCACGATCTCATTTTTTTTGGTTGTCCGCTTGACGTGAAATTCCTCAAATGGTATACAGAATAACTTCTTTAACTTTACCATTTAAATGTTTTTTTTTAACACTTAGATTATGCATTTGATTTAATTATTATTATATTTATTAAAACTTTTATAAAATATGAACAAATTGTTGTTAAAATGTTTAAAAAAAACTTTTATTTTTAAAAACCAAGTAAGTAACGAGATATTTCAAATATGCATCAATTAACTATCTTTCATACGATCTGACTCATCCACTCACAGCTTGATATGAACCACTTGCAATGTGTCATTTGAAGTTTTAAAATATTTTTATTTTATTTTCAACAATATACCTTTTTTTCTGCATTGCATAATAACATAAAATAATCGTTGAGCGTTTTCCATTTAGAAAAAAAAGTCGACACAGTTCAACACAGTGTCGACCATACTATAGCAAGAACCTAATGCCAACTAAAGCTTGGTGAGTTCAAACTATTTATTATTATTTTTATGAACTATTTTTATAATTTCAATACAAATATCTTTTTATAACCAACACGAATTATAGAAAATACAACAAGGATTCTCTATAATTCGTGTTGTCTATTTTTTCCTCCTAGTAACATTTATAAGCTTCCCTATATTTAACACAATGAAAGTAGCTGCTCCATTTATAAAATTAGTCGACATAATGTCAATCAAACACGGTGTCAAACACAGAGGGGTTTTCTCTAAATGGAAAACTCATTATTTAGTATGGGGTTAACATTTAATATTTATTCATCCTTTTGTTTTTTTTTCCGTTTAGTGATCAGACAATCTTGATGCATCTTGGCTTAGAGGAAGCCCATGTAATTATTGTTGACCACTCTTTATCTCGTCTTATTGCTCCTACATTGTTACCATGTTACGTAAAACATGTGCAAGAAACTGCTGATTATATTTACCGTGTTCTGTTATATAAAAGTATTAAGTTTATCGTGGCATCCGTTAGGAAACCTCAGCAATCATTAATCTCATTTGAGCGTCGGTTTGTTCCTATTCAGTGGGGTTTCAGCGATCGTGAATACATTTCTCTGTTGTGTTTAGGCTAGCATCGCTACCGCCTTAATCATAGACAAAAGGTTATAAAGAGTGAACACCGAAATGATACAACTTATTATTTTGTTTTGCAGCAATCACTGTACAATAAAACCACGTTGTGAATTTCTTTTGGGAATCGTCGTTTTTCAGTCCTCGTCTATTACTTCCACAGTAAAATAAATGTTGCCGACATCAGAACATTAGTTGCACAGTTCTCTAAACGATGAAGGGTGGAAGATTTTTGTTAAGGGGATTAAAATATTTTCATTGAACTTTTTTTCGACATCTTTTCGTCATTTACGTTCCTGAGTAGATATCGACGTGTATCTTCATTTTCTTAGCGCTTATATACTAGTTTCCCTTGTAGGCCTGGATACTTATTAAAACAATGAAGGTAATAATGATTAGTTTTTTTATGACGAATATTAACATACAGTTTTAGTGTGTACAAATGTCTCACGTTAGCTAACGTGTCATCGTTCTCCGGAGCACGAGATAATTTTTGTATTGTTATGTTGACGACTGACGATTGAAAAACGTCACTGGTGAGATATTCTGTTGGAATACAAATATATTTATTACCTACTTTGCTTCGTAAACATAGCTGAGAATATAAATTATTGCAACATAATAACACCTTAGTGTTTTACGGCCTTTCTTAAGAAAAGATTGTCTGTATTTAAAATGTTGTCCTTTGCTGCTGCAACCTTGCCTTTTTGTAATTTTCCTTTTTAATTTGTAATTACATACACTTCCATATATTTTTTTCGGTTATTTTATCATGTAACAAGAAAATAAATACTGCACCTGTTATATGATATTGTACAGTTTTAGTAAGATACTGTTGAACTAAACACTTATGTCATTATACAGGTATTTAAATGGAACCTGTTATGCGCTAAATGATTCAGAACACGCTCTAGACATAAATAATGTTCTCCTCATATTTACCTCTACACCTTATGATTTTAAGGTTGTTTTTAGGCTTTGGTAACTGTGTGTTTGTTGTGTGGTGTTTTTGACATCTTCACCTATATTAAATTGAATGAACGCTCTATTATGCACAGGTGACTAAAGTCGTACGACTATTTTCGCACGGTCGTCCGCCCGTGTAAATGGCAGTTCAACCGTCAAAATTTCCATTTAGTCGCTCGATTTTCACCATGCGGCCTTAGTTACCCGTGTAAATCCCGCATTACTCTCTACGTTAGTTTTAATATATTTAATATGATTTCATTTAACTATGCTGATAGGATTTTTAAAAATAATCGCGCTGTTCATCTCTTAATTTATCACGTATCCGTGAAGATAATTTAATTTATCACTTACCTTTCTATTTAATGCCTAAGCAATATTGTTTAATTGCTCTGCAAAGTTCTTATGCTTTACAAAATATGTATATGTGGAGATGTCTTTAATGATATATATAATAACTTTAGCAAACACAAGTTGTCGTTAGTGTGTGCTAGTGCTACAAGCTATCGTACAGTCACAACCTTGAAGTCCTTGTAATAATTCGCATCCCACACTCACGTTCCTTTTATTAATTAAGTTTGTTTGAAATTAATATTAGAATCAACTCTGGCCTCATTTGTTATGTAGGAATTTATTATTTTGTTATGGTAGGCACCTCGTCAGTAAAATTTTTGTTGATAGCAACTAAACTAATTAATACCTTTCAATTTCCAAAAAATAGTTATTTTTTTCAATTTTTGAATTTGGAAATATCATATAAACATGACCTCAAATGCGTTGTTAATAGAAACTGTCAACATTAAAACACGTGTCAAGACTTTTTACTCCTGCGACGTTTGGTGCATTTTAAGTAAAGTGACACCGCCAAGTTCTTTTCAACCGGAACATCTTGTGGCCGGATGTTACACTTATTTTTTAATGGTAATGGACTGTCGGGGTTCCTCTATAGTCTATTGTCTTAGACCTAAGTCTAATGTATTTTGCCATCAACTGGCTGTATTGCACAACGACCTTTGTCGTTTATTGTACATTTATCATTGTTGTTAAAATGTGTATTGTTTTTTTTTTAAGTAACATCCAGTGAACAGTGAATTGCCTGTTGTGTAAAAGTGCTTGCTGATAAACTATAGTCCATCCGAGCTAATTTTGTTGTGAAATTTAATAAAATTGAAAAATTTGAATCATGAGTGCAAATGTCAAAACTGGTCATTTATATGTAAGCCATTTTGACATGTGCACTGATGGCTCACTGCAAACATGACACGAATAGACTATTAAGGGTAACCTTTTTTAAATAAACACGCAGCCTGATTGAGTTGATTTGACTAATCGGAACATGAATTTTATCAAGTCCAATGATTTGAAAACAACGGAAATTACAAAAAAAAGAATAAATTGGGTGTATTTAAATTTAACATAATGCATAGGATCACGGAAGTCAGGTTTTTTTTTAATTGGTGAAAAATGGCACATGAACATAAAAGTTGTCTTCAAAAACGGTTTAGTCTCGGAAACTTTAATAGCGGATGTCACTTTTTATGGTTTTACCATAACGTATAAGATTTCCTGATACTATCTACGTACATTATTCATAGAAAAATGTTTATGTGATACATAATTTTGTAGGTTATTAATTATTATTAGGGCTCCGTAGGTTCCGTACCTCAACAGGAAAAGACGGAACAAAGTCATTAAATCACAAAAAATAGGGCGACAAAAGTCTTAAGAGGAGCTCGAAATTTCGAAGTTAAAGATTATAATATTTCAAATTAGGTTAGGTTAGGTTATAGGAATAAATTGGGTGTATTTAAATTTAACATAATGCATAGGATCACGGAAGTCAGGTTTTTTTTTAATTGGTGAAAAATGGCACATGAACATAAAAGTTGTCTTCAAAAACGGTTTAGTCTCGGAAACTTTAATAGCGGATGTCACTTTTTATGGTTTTACCATAACGTATAAGATTTCCTGATACTATCTACGTACATTATTCATAGAAAAATGTTTATGTGATACATAATTTTGTAGGTTATTAATTATTATTAGGGCTCCGTAGGTTCCGTACCTCAACAGGAAAAGACGGAACAAAGTCATTAAATCACAAAAAATAGGGCGACAAAAGTCTTAAGAGGAGCTCGAAATTTCGAAGTTAAAGATTATAATATTTCAAATTAGGTATCGTTTTGGGATGGCTTGATGCGAACGTTCCAAAATTATAAATTACTTTTTTACGAAGCAATTTTGGAACGAAGAGGGAGGGGTACCCTAGCCGGGAAAAAACGTCCGTAACATAAGATTTTTATGTATAGTCTTTATTATTTTCTTTATACCTCGAACAGAACTTAAAATAATATTTTTATAATAAGGAACTTCGTTCCTATCCGGTGTTCACGACACCACACGGCTTTTTTTATTTAAGAGGCCTTTTACAAATCTGCACTCTGCGAGATTAGGTATTTGAAGCGTTCCCGACATTTCGCATTTTGTAGTAATATTGCAGTTGTATTTATCGTTTTTATTGAAATAGGTTAATAAATTCATGCTTTAAAATTATAAAAGCTTTATTCCTCATGAAGTAACAATTCTTCTGGTATAAATTTTGGTTAGTAATATTATCGTAGATAGGAGTAATTCACAGTTAACTTAAAGCTATTTTCGAAATTTAAAAAAAAAAAATTTTTTTCTATATTAAATCAAAGATATTTCAAAATTCTAAGGCCGCTACGAACTATACGACTATATAGGAGATAACAATCTCATTTTATTATTTCATTTGCTTAGAACAGTAGTTCAATCCAGGAGCTCAAAAAAGTGCCTTCGCGCATTTTATGAAAATCTTTCTCTGCAATTTTTGGTTTAATTAAAAAGTTAAACAAAATTTACAAAAAGCGAGGCCGCTACGAACTAGGCCAATGGCTATTCTACACTATTCAATATGTCCAAATTGTTAATGTATCTTTGTTTCTGAGATCAAGAACGCCATAATTGGCCATTTTACGCAAAAATCAAAGTCGAGATGTAATATGCCTCTTAAAATGAGGTACGACAAAAATAATAGTAGCTTATCCATACAAACTTTCATCATCCATTTTCAGGTTCGACAAAAAGTGCGAGATTCCTGAATTATTTATGATGTTCCTACTTTGTACAGATCTCTCGGTGGGCGAGTCCGATTCGTTCTTGTACGGTTTTTTTTATATGCTATTAATATCTATAATTATACTTGTAGTTTTATACTTGTAGCCGTTTAAATACGTAATTAGTTCATCGAAATAAAAATTAATACCTTCATCCATAGCTAACATCTACTGAAGTATTCGTAAGAGTGTAGTTCTCAATACTGCCTCTTTCGAATATTGGATTATATTTTACCCAAGGCAGAATTCATACTACACCAATTCATTCTTATGAACATTCTCAAATTTCAAAATTCTCAAATTAATTACAAACTCTTTGACTTTGATTGATTTCGACGCGTCATTGTTCACGTTTGGCGAGCAGTGTGCCGTAGATTGGATATTGTTGTGATAAGTTTATAGTGACGGACGACCAAAACAAGCAACTTTCTATGTGTTTGGCCAGAGGCTCCCACGCCAGTGTTTGTCTGTACTGTTATTGGAAGCCTCGTGAAATTGGCAAGTGCTTTCTTTACACACCTTATTTAGTTACACAATTGTTTGTAACTTTCATTATTTGGGTGGTAGTTAATGTATTATGTAACATAACTTGCTTCTTTAGACTTCTTATAAATGATAATTAATTTTTATCTTGTATTCATTCAAAATGTTATGTGTGTTTAAGGGAAATCTATAAATTATATTTTATGATTCCGGTTCTAACGAAATGCCCTAAGAAGATTCGTTTCCCGGATACCCTAACCTATGTAACGTCTTCTCGCAACATCGCGTTAGTAATTTCTTTGATTCTTTTATAGGTAGTATTTCGATAGGATATACCAGTGTATATCCTACTTACTGATTTGTATTTATATGCCTATGCCAGTGGCATAGGCATATAAATACAAATCAGTAAGTCTATGCTGCATAGCAATAAAACTGCCCTTTATGTTTGTACTTCTTGTATAATGTATTATTGTATAATGTATAATGTATTGTATAATGTCTTGTATAATGTATTATTGTATAATGTATAATGTCTTGTATAATGTATTATTTGTTATAATAAGGGATGTAATTAATCTTGCGAACAAAAAATAAGTTGGCGACTGCACATGAGTATACTGTATTACTGAATTTGACAGCGAATTAATATGTTGGCGACTAAATTACTAAACTGGCGAAAGCACTCAGGTGACAAAAATACAAAAATCGGCAGATAAAAAGTCAAATTGGCACCGCAATTTATAAGTTGGCGACATAATTTCCGAGTTGGTGACTATTACACGATATATGCAGCTATAAAACCAGATTAGGTTGATAAATTAATGGCTGCTCAAAATTCAATTTGCAGGCTACGGCAAATCGCATTTTTGGATACTGTTGAGTTTGTTTTCCTTTGGTATGGGTGTCGTTTTCAAGATTTTTGGGGGCGCAGAATAATATAAAAATTAAATCCATTTTGAAATTCAACAATGGCGTACATTTTTTTCATTAAAATTAATATGGGTGTCCTTTTCCAGGTTTCTGGGGGTGCTGATTATAAAATTGTCTTCCAATTTCAATTTCCAAAATGGAGAATTTTTATTTTTCGTAAAAATGACATGAATACTAATTTAAAAGTTGTTGCGGATGCTGATTAGGATTGATGATTATTAATACCAGCATAAGTAGTACCAGCTATGTAAGCTATAGAAATTTTTGGAAATTTAGGATTTAAAAAAAAACTTATAATAAAGAAAATACGTGGTTACGGGATTACTTGGGATTCTTTTTTCAGTAGGATTACCTGTTTCCGAAATAGAAGCGATAATATAAAAAGAAAATTGGCAATGGCTACTATGAGATACGAGCGATGTATAAAGCTATATAAATTATGGAAAATTTAGGATTTTCAAATAACATGCCCTAAACCTAGAAAATGACACCTAGATTAATTTTATTAAAAATAAATGTCCGTTATCTTTGATATTCAAAAAACCTCGAAGATGACACCCGTCAATTTTACAGAAAAATAAATATTCGCCATATTGAAATTTCAAAATGAATCCATTTTTATAATCAGTGACTCCAGAAACCTATAAATGGACACCTATATCCTTTTTTTTTAATGTCTACCTTGGAACTTCGAACTGGGTGACTTTTTCCAAAATATGATTGTTTTGTCGCAAGTTTAAATACATTCCATATAATAATATGTATGGACGCTTCACACCACGTCAATCTGTCCCCGTGCTAAGTATCCAAAGAACTTGTGTTATAGGTACCAGAAAACGGGAAGTATATTTAATACTTTTATACTGTACATACGAGTATGTTTAAGATTTTATTATATTATACACATTTTTAATACACATCCATGACCCAGAAAGAATACGCTCATTCATTTGTTCATTCATTCTATTTTGTAATTTGCATGAATGTTAGAGACCAGAATACTACCAGCCTTCCTTATTTTACTGTACACTTTGCAACATGACATTTCTCATCTTCAGTCTTCGTTTTGGACCTAAAATAACCTGTCTTCTATTTATTTAATTCTGAATCTAGGTCTCAAAACTAATTTGTCTAGTACACTTTCACATTTCTAACAGTCGTAAAGATCATTAATAGAGAGTTTTAACTAACAATAAAACTTACCTATTATTTTTCCAACGATATCCGGAATCCATCTTGAGTCAAGCACCTGTCTTTTTCACGTTTTTCGTCCTAGCAACTTCCTCTCTTCGACTTCCGGCGCCACTGTCGCCTCGTTTTATCGGTTAAGATGGCGGCGACCCGCATGGCGCTCGGCTTTTACCTCATTATACTTACTCACGATGTACCAGGTAGGTATTACCTGGATTCCGGATATCGTTGGAAAAATAATAGGTAAGTTTTATTGTTAGTTAAAACTCTATTATTTGTTCCGTGACGATATCCGGAATCCATCTTGAGTGATATGTTTGTTATCTCCTGGTATGCCCATAATTATTACAATAATTATGTAGATGCTATAATGTGTTATGTAAAATAAAAAATTAAATTATAATAAGTTATTGAAAAGTAAACAATAATTATTCAAGGTTATATATGAATCATACAGTTTTAATCATCAAATTAACCAAATCATTGTTATCGCACAGGTTCAAAGAAATTTGACAAGGAAACTGACGTCGTAAAATCATTATTTCTGGATTGATTCGCTAGCTCTCTTTGATAGTATGTTCTAAAAGTATGTTCTTGCCGCCAATTTCCAGTCTGAAGAATCTGATCAATAGGAAACTTTTCTAGCCAATTGAGAGAGGCTACGGCAGAGCGTACTGAGCCTGGCGTGGCATCGACACCCGCGTCCTTTAGAACAGATTTGATCCAATCACTGATTACAGTTCTAGAAGCTGGTTTTGGATCACCTCTAGCAGTTATAAAAAGTTCTGACAGCATACCTGATTTCCGACGATCTTGTGAAGTACCGATTAATTGACGAGTCCAAAATACACAGTCGAGATTTTTGTTCGGATGTGCTTTTAGTTTCCATCCAGATTGCCTGTTGTTAGCGTCATCCGTCTTCGATCCAAAACAAGGCCACATGACAATAGAATTGCCCTCATCTATATATTGGTCGGCATTGACCCTCAGCAGTGTCAGGTCGTGTACTCGTCGTCCCGCCGCTAGCAAAAGTAATATAGCGGCACGTCTGGATACTTGGTACAAATTATTTTCATCTGGTGTATTATTTTCTAAGTATTGTAATACATTCTTTACATTCAAAATAGGTGGTTTCATTTTCTTGTCCTTTGCAACTGAAATAGCTTTTAAAATATGTTTAATAAGAAAGTTATATGCCAATGTAGTATTACCTGATAATTTGGTAAAAGTAGAAATAACAGATTTATGGACTAGTATAGTTCGATAAGCCAGACCTTCGCTGTTGTGTAAATACGCCAGGTAACGAGCAACTTGTTCTGGACTCGGATCTCTGTAAGAAGAATTGTTAGAGGAGCACCATACCTTCCATTTGTTCCATGCTGGTATGTAGGTGTTTATTGTAGATCGCCGCCAACTTGACAATAACTGTGATCTTTCTTCTACTGACCATTCTTTGATTTCGTCTGTCCACCCAAAATGAGCCAGGCTTCCAAATGAATGTCTTGAATCTCTGGCGGGTGCATTCCGGTTTTCGTGTCGATCAGAACTTGTGGAAGGAGCGGGATGTGATAAGGTTCTTGAATGGCCCGGGCTTGTAGGTCTGCTTGCCAAAATACCATCTTCCACTTCGGAGCGATCAAGATGTACTGACCGTTCGCTGTGTTCAGGTGAGACAATACTTGGGGTATTAGGTTCGGTGGAGGAAATAGCCACGCAAGTTCGTAGTCCCACTGGTGAAGGAATGCGTTGTGAATCAGAGCCTGCTGGTCTTGCGTGTCCAGCGATACATACCTGATTACTACGTGAGCTGTTTCCGACGCAAATAAGTCTACTTGCGATGTGCCCCACATCTTGAATATGTTGTCCGTTGCTGTAGAGAGTAGGTGCCACTCGGGGCAGACCTTGCCGCGTGATAGGGCATCCACTTCGCAATTGAATCGGCCCGGAAAGTACTGAGCCGTCAGTTGTAGATTTAAGTGGTCCATCACCTTCAATAGTTGCCGTGTGAGGTTCAGAAGCTTCTTCGATTTCGTTCCGCCTTCCTTGTTTATGTAAGCTACGACTGTTCGGTTGTCTGTTTGCAGTAAAATGTGAGCATTGTGAAGCAGGCTGTTCTCTTGTTGTATTGCCGCGTAGACAGCAAACAGCTCTTTGAGATTGACATGCCATGACTGTTGCCGTTTTGTCCACTGTCCTGACATTTTCGTGTCGCCCAGCTGAGCTCCCCAGCCGAAATCCGATGCATCCGTCGTGAGCAGATGAGAGATCGAGTTTGTATGTATAGGAAGTGAGCCCTGTGCTGCCTTTAACCACCATCGCATTTCGGAGAGTACCGGTTGTGGCAATTTCACTTGTTTGTAGGGGTGTTCCGTGGGAAGGTATCGATTGTGAAATTGCAGGGTTCGACAATGTAACCTCCCTCTGCGTATTACAAAAGAGGCGAAGTTGAGTCTCCCCAGAAGGGACTGGGCCTGTCTTAAGGCTCAACTGCCTCTGGACATCTGACTGAGAAGTGCTTTGCGTAGCGTTTCGCACTTCGGTTCCGACAGGGACTTCGTGTTGAGTTTGGTGTCCCATGTAACACCCAGAAACTCCAGGCGTTGTGTCGGAACCAGTACAGACTTGTCCATATTGATAGTCCAGCCGAGGTGTCTCATTAGGTTCACCATAAATGTAATGTGTTCGCGTAAAACTTGACAGGACTGATTCACTACTAAAAAATCGTCTAGGTATACCACGCACCTCATATTTCGCCTTCTCAGGAACTCGGCTACCCAGTTCGTCAAGGATGTGAACGTTCGTGGCGCTGATGAAAGGCCGAAGGGAAGGCACGTCATTTGTAGAAGTTGGCCTTTGTAGCTGAGTCTCAGAAATCGCCTGTGTTCTTCGGCTATGGGAAGGTGAAAATATGCCTGGCTCAGATCTACCTTCACCATCCAATCGTTGCTCTGTAAAAAGCTTGGAATTCGGAAATGACTGAAAAGCTGAAAACCTTTTAGTTTGACAAAACGGTTTAGTCTCTTCAAATTGAAGATTGGGCGAAACGATCCGTCCGTTTTCGGAACTAGAAAAAATGTTGATAGGTAGCTGGGATTGATCTCGGCTTTTTCTAGCACATGCGTGTCTATCATATTTTTTATTAGCTGTGTCATATGATAACTCTGCTTTGTCTCGTATTTTATTATGACAGATTGATTTGGATATATAAGGGGCGGCTTCATCACGAAAGGAATACGTATTCCCTTGAGAAGTTTGCATATGTGGTTGGGCGCACCTAAGTTCTCCCATGCATGTATATATTGCTTTAGACAGCCGTCCCAAAATGATTGCGAGTCATGATCGATTGTTTCTATTTGATGAGTTGTAATTTGATTTCTTACCTCTTGACGAATTGTGGTGTTTGTTCTTGCCATTGGAAGTCTTGTTGCCGGATGCCCTCGAGTGACCTTTGAACTTATCTTTCGACGCTGAAGTATTTTTACGAAAAAAGTTTTCACTCTCTTGCTTGCTTGTCGATGGTTTCGATTGGTTATCATACTCACGCCTCTGGCCGGTAGCTGTAGCTGCAGTTTGCTGTGTTGGCTGGAAGCAAGTGGTTAGTTTTTCATTTTTCGCAATTCGTCTTTTTGAGTCAGTATAGCATTGGATAAAGCTGCAAAAGTTCTCTCTATCAAGTACAAACTATCATCGTTAGACCTAGACGCATTGAAACGTCTCAGTTCATCGTTTACATTGAGTTCTATAAAACCCGGAGTAGTGACGTACTTTTTCTGAGCTTCAGAAAAACGAATTGCATGCCAGTCATTACACTTAAAACGCTGTAATTGGGTTATCTTTTCTAAATGCTTATCATCAGACTTAAGGAATGGCGGATCTTTTAACGTAGTTGATAGCTCTGACAATTGGAGCTGTTGATTATCCGCATCACTCGTGCTCGGCGGTGGGCGTAAGCCCAACTCGTTTGTTGTATCATTGTTGGGTCCATTTATTACCTCGGCAACCCACGAAGTATTCGTTTGAGGCTCACCGTGTTTTTTCGAAATCAAATTCGTTAGAAAAGCCACTTGTTGAGACAGGAATTCAAACTGTGCGTCACTTGCATGGTTAGACCGCCTTTTTCTCCTTCTATCCGGACTAGACTCCTCCGATGATGTACTGCTCGAACTTGAAGAACGACTTCTCTTCCGTGACACGTGTTCACCATCACTTTGTTCTTTATCAAAATATATTTCGTCCTCCATTACGAGAGGATTTTTTCACTACGTATTCAATTTACGTTAAATTATTAGATTTAATTAAATGAAAATTAAAATAATGATTGCTAAGACGTGCTAACGCTACGAAAACCGACGCTATAATGAGGTAAAAGCCGAGCGCCATGCGGGTCGCCGCCATCTTAACCAATAAAACGAGGCGACAGTGGCGCCGGAAGTCGAAGAGAGGAAGTTGCTAGGACGAAAAACGTGAAAAAGACAGGTGCTTGACTCAAGATGGATTGCGGATATCGTCACGGAACAAATAATTAACATTTATCATAGCTGTTTAACCCGTATTCTTTTATAATGTCACTCGGACACATCCGCGTTGGCAGCGCCTAGGAGATCTGGATCTAGGTCTCAGCTCTCAGCCGCGTCGTGCTCGCTAGATCGGATTAATTGAATTGGTGCATTTGAGACGTATATGTTTTCATGTCAAAGATTTTCTTGACGCCAAGTGTCTATGGGAAAGGGTCTTAAATTCCTAGTGCCTATTCAATTAATGGATGCTACTTAAATTATCCTTCCCCGAAGGCCAAAGCGTGTTCTAAAGTTTTCTTCCTGTCTCTTGCCCTCTTCGTAATTTTCATATTCATTTTGGTATTCGCTTTATAGCAAATTAACGCGGTGAACCCTAAACTTGTTCGGTATAATTTAAAAGGCTTTCCTGAAACTTTGAGGCACATTGATTAAGGAGGGGCTACCTGTCAAAATTAAAGCTCTTCCTGTAGCGAGGCGAGGGCGTAAATTATAAGTAAATGTAGTCTTAACATACGCATTTGTGAATATAAAGCGGTATTTAAATTTAAGAAAAGTACAATACTACTTTTTGTATTAAAAAAAAAATGTTTCAATAACAGGTAAAATTTTTCAAATAATCTATATAATAAATCCTAATATTTTATGCTTATTAGACTAGTTAAGTTTTCTTTAACACTTAATGCATATGCATTTTAAGTGACAAAGATATAATATAATTAGTTTCGAGCAGCTTTAATAAATCAGTTCCTATATCAGGTGTTTAGGGCTGTCCAAAAATCTTGTCTTGGAACGATATTTATTTCAAAAAAATATTAAAAATGTATCTATAGAAGGTTAACCTTGTGAACTTATTTCCAAAGACAATGAAACTATACTAATCAGTAATCATTGAGAAAAAACTTGTCTATTTTGAATGTGTACGTAATACGCGCTGAAACTATCCCATGTTATATATAACTATGTTGAGTGTTGGCCTTTTTATAGGATAAACTCGTAACCACTCGTTTGCTATAGGATTTTTGGGTGATCAGCAACCCTAGGTTACGCAGTCCTGTACACGCACCGGTATTAATAGCAGACGACACCCAGCGCTGTTACGTCAGCCCTGTAACTGGATCAAACGAAATGTTACCATCAATGATGAAAGCGACGCTCCTTCACGGTCAAACAAATGTACCATGAAATATATTTTTTTCATTACGGTCGAGTAAACATACAACAATACGATCCCTATTTAAAATAGTTTCTTTTCAAATGCTTTCTTTAGATTAAATACCGTCGTTATTCCTCTATAACATTAAATTAGTCATTGATTTGAAGGGAAATTAAAAATGGATTGAGACAAGAAATTTCCTACTAAAAGCAACACATTATAACTGCGTTTTGATCTAACTAACCGCATCGACTATAAATAAAGTCGGTCATCGGCGCCGCGCCGTTAACTCAACGACAATCTGTTGATGTAACAGAGATGCGAAACTCATTAGGTGACTCTTTTTTTTTTCGAAACAATAGGGATGGCAACCAACCTAACGGGATATGATAAGATTATAAGATGAAGAAATAAAACATCCGTTTATAACTCAGAAATTATTTGTTACTCCAGATCCAAAACCTATAACACAATCACACCAAAACCACAGAACACAATCTGAACCTATTTTTGACGATATTAAGCTTGTACTGTACTAAAATTAATTACGTAAATGCAAAGTATGTTTTGTTATGGTGATGTTATGTGGTGGTATGGTCAATCGTTTAAAAGGTTCCAAGGGGAGCTCTACAAGGAACTAAACGGGCAATCAATGAAAGGGCATCAACCTCTTAGCCGTCATTGTGACATAACGCTACTCATTCCTCGCCAGTGACGAAGACCCATCACACCGCAGTCCGCACAAGACGCGGGCGCGATGCGTCAATTTACAAATGATTGGATTTAGTTTACATCACTCAATTGTCTTTCATGTCAGATGTAAACGATTACCACAAGGCTTCTTTTGTTTCTTAATAATAGGTGCTAGCCATCTTCGGTTTTGCCTGATCTAAATTATTATTTCTAATTTGCATTAAATTATTATTTTATTACATTAGTGTGGTAGCGCTTTTTGTTAATTATTATTGACTCCATGCTGTTTTTTTGGAATACCATTTTCATGTTGTTACAGAGAACCTACTGTTAGAATTAATATTAGCACAAGAAAAAGAGCATCTATATAGAGGTATGGTCCTTATGACACCATAACATTATGCACAGACCATGTTGTGTAAAACTTATTAAAATAAACTGTGTTCATAGATGCTGCGTGATAGAGTTGTGATTGAAATGAAACATATGAACAGGTATTTCCACAAAAATACTTAAAATATGAGCTGAAAATACTGCCTTCTCTTGTCAAAACATCTAAAGTATCCATTACGCTCATTTCTTTGTGATATGATCCTGATAACGTTACATAATTATCCATATTTACCTTCCACTCAGGACAATATTCATGTTGCTACCATGTACTATTATGACCTTTTTGTATTCGAAAGCTGTTTAATTTGGGCTTGTCATGGAAACCCTATATCTGTAATGGCGTTAGACGTGACGCATCGTGTTTCAGCCATATTGATTTCTAAAGATAAGTATTTTTATCGATAACGCTACCAGTAATAAATTATTATGAAATGATTATATAAATGTTGTGTCAGCTGTGTTATGTGTATTAATGTATCTAGAATAAATAAGCATCATTACATTTAAGACATCTAGCAATATTTTATCTAAAATAATAATATAAATAAATATTTCTAAATAACTTCTTATTTAATGCTGTCTTTTTTTAAAAGACACACGAATGGTCTAATGCACATTGCAAAAGTGTTGTACGCGATAATTGTATCTGTAATTAGTCTGTTGTCGGTATTAGTTTCCTAATCTATGTTAGGTTTAGAATTTTGCAAGATGCAACCAAAATTATACTTATTGTGTCATTAATCAACTTCTTGCTTCAAACATTAGCGCGGAGATGTTGCACATGTTGTGTTTTGCAAATGCCAATATTTAATAGTAGGAGTATACCACTTTAACCTGAATTTGCTCATTTGCATCATACATATGGTGTCCAATATTTACGTCTGAAAAGAATTTCTCATCTGATTAAACTTTTGGTAAAAATGGTTATGGATGATTTTTCAGAAAGCCTTTTTTCCTGAAAGCCTCGGATTCATATTTGATTCTTATGTCAACTGTTAATGTTAATTGAACCTCAGAATTACAATTTACCTTCCCAGTCAGTTTGAAACTGTTTAATTATTATTAATTGAATGGATCGACCCTTAATGATTGTGCCAATCCATATTATACCTCGGTTTGACGATAACACTGTTCCATTTTGTAGGCTTGTACCTACAATAGTCTTTACATGTTGGAAACTTTAGACATTGTTGTAAAATAATTGAGGCGAGATTATGTATGACCTTTATTGTGCGGTTAATGTGCTAATATACAAATGGAACTATATTACAACAAAAACGAAAGGTAATGTACTTATATACCTTCGAGTAATGTTTGTATTGTCCAATCGCATGAGATCTTTGGAGCCAGTAACGCAAGAAATAATAGCGTGATCACGACGAAACGGTTTTCTGTGGGTACTATTTTACTACCATTAGGTTTATATTTATTTACGTTGGCTGTTTCTACTCCATAATAAGCCTTAAATATTTGATATTGCATCAATTTATTTTCATTTTTTTGTTTTATTTTCTGTAATGAAAATTTGTTTGATAAGTTTTTTTGTGGTTCCTTTTACTAAAATTGAAACCAGTGATTAAATTATCATAGGCAAATTACAAAAGTTCCTACATGTACACAGTGTCACAGAATCTTATGTGCCTATAATCCGATACAAATACCAGAAGTGTTTAAGTACCTTCTGGTATTTGTATCTACGCAGCTCTTCAAAAATATATTTTGAGTTTCGGAATTTACCCGACATGTAGATTTAATTTGATTCCAAACTAGCATAAGACAAGAGTCTTGTTCCCAAGATATTCTTGGTTTTAAAGTTTCAATCTTGCCAAATACCAGCCTACAAACAGGGCAGCGGAAATATTGAGACTCCACTTTTAATTTCTTCTCTTTTTTTAGAATTCTACCTATAGTTAACTTCTAATAACTTGGTATTCTAGCACTGGTATCAATTACCTATGTTAACCGAAATTCTGCCCGTTTTAATTTGGACTACTAACTAAGCCCATGTATAACTAAATAGTTGTTGCTGCGGCTCCGCCCGCGGAAATATAGTATCCCTCGAGAACACTGTACGTTTTCGGGATAAAAAGTAGCCAATGTTTTAATCCAGAGCCTAAACTACTATAATACCAAATTTCATCGAAATCCGTTCAGTAGTTATTGCGTGAAAGAGTAACAAACATCTATCCAGTATCCATCCATCCGTCCTCACAAACTTTCACATTTATAATATTAGTAGGAGTAGGATAAAACAAGTATGAGGGTAATTTGAAGCGTTTAGTCACGTAATAACCACAAAGTAATGTCGAAAGAGCAGATGTTGAACCGAGAAAATGTGGTGGAATTCCGCAATCATCTTAGGCTAGGATTATAATATGCTCCGGATTCTGTAAGGCCGGGCCAAATTCAGAGCATTGAAAATAGAACTCTGCGCTAATACAATATAGCTGAAAATCGAAGTGTTGAGCTGTCATATATGACATTGACATTTGACTCGACACATGTGTTCGATTTTCAGCTCTATAGTATTAGTGCAGAGTTCTATTTTCAGTGCTCTGAATTTTTCCGGGCCCGCCAGATTCCGGATCATATACTCCCAGCCTTACGAGTTTTCAGCTCTACCTAGTAGTGAGAATTTTGTTACTTATATTTTTCCTGTTTTAAAAGATAAAACAGTATTCTTTTGAATCAGGCATTTATAGGTTTAAACTTATAAAATTTATAGGTTTATGCATGCTAATGACAGATACGAGTATTGAGATTTCTCAAATCGCCTATTGCGTACTACGCGCTATATGTAGCAAAAGATCTGATTCGGTAAGCGCAACTTTGAATACATTTTAATATGCTAATTATAAAAACATTAGTTCTAGTGTAATTTACTTTCATTGTTGCAATATATTTTGAAATATGATTTATTTTATCGACATTTTATTGATATACTTTATTAGTCCATAAATATAAATGGTCATTATGACCTCAAACGCACGTTTTCTTAGTTTCCAATAGTATTGTAAATCGATCATGTCAGTTGGGTTCTGTTTTTAAATAACTTTTTCTGTTACATTTAATCAAAAACATTATTAGTAATTTGATTAATCGTGTTATTTCCGCGTATGATAGGTTCTCTTTATTTATTAAGTTTAGTTACAGTGTTTCTGCCTAAATTTTCCCAGTTCTTCGGGTCTAACGTTCGGGTTTCGTAGTTAACAGCATATAGTGTAGTATTTATACATAGGGCTTTTTCCATTACAAAATCATTGGCTTCCGTGACACGTTGAATGTTTTCCCGTAATCCGAAGATGATTCTGATATCATTGACCGATTAGACTTGTTTCTATTGATGGTTTGTTTACATTGAGTAGGGTCTTCAATTCTGGTCTTAGTGGGGGTCAAACCTATAATTACAACACCAGCGATGATGCTACAATTACGCCATTATGTTATATCATTAGTTTCATCAGTATGTTACTTTTCATAATATGGTAACATGAATATTAACAGGTTATAACTTCATAAAAGGTAAAATCAATTATTTCAGGGATGCCGTGTTACAATATACAATTGTAGTTGTTGCCGTGTTTTACAATATACAATTGTAGATTTGTGAAATGTTTTCAAGTAATAAAAAAAGTTAATAAAATTATGTCTAATATTACATATTATGTCATTTGTCACGGGTGAACTATATTCACACCCATATATTTTATGTTACCAAGCATGAATATATTATGTTAGTAAATATTATTCTCAGTTTGCACTGATCGTTATTCTTTGAGCGTATCCTTTTCTTCCTCAATATCAACTATGATAGCTATAACATAGTACATGTTCATTTTGATTACAAATTCTTAAGCTTCTTATTTAGCATAGCCTTGATTTTATAAATGTGTTATTGGCATATTTTTGGCCATACTAGATACTAATCAAATCGTTACCACTTCATCAACCAAAATTTGCCTTATACTATCAATCTTCTGAAGGCACTCTTAACATAATGCAAATCGCCCTATGCGTATGCGGGCTAAGGCACAGAATATCTTGCGTGATCGCTATCATCGGTCTCGCATCACTGCCACCGGACACGGGTACTTTCACACGTTATCCATAAACAATAAAATCAATTTCACCTACATTTTTTGTATTCAAATCGCCTACGTAACGATGAACGCGCAACGCAAATACGGCTGAAAGTTATGATTTATTAGATGCTGTTATATCTTAATCAGACTATTGTTGGGCGAGAGATGAAAGCTCTTGAACCTTTGAGAAGAAAGCACGCCTTAAGGTTCATAGGACTTTAAAAGCGTGGCTGTAATATGGATTTAAATAAAGTAATGAATATTACACAGTAGTTAATAATATCAAGAATACAACTGAAATGTTCACGCCGAAAAGCATTTCTTGATCTATTAAAACAATAAGACTACTTACCTCGTAACTTCCGTTTTCGATGATACAATGTTATACAGCTATCTTCATGCTTTAATTTAGACGATACGAATATAATTGCTTATAATAATTATTATGTCATCGATATTACTATCGAATACTGTTAATTTCCGCTAATTGCAATCATTGAAGAACATTTAGTAACACTTTTACTGCGTCTCGGTCACGCTTTCAATATTGTTTACGAGATAAGTCTTTCAATTGTATCTTTTTCGCTCTTTCGATTTGCATGTACTGCATCAAGGTGATTTCACCTACATTTTGACAAGAAAAGAAAGCTTTAGGTTTCGAGGTTCAACGACTTGTTTTAGTGTGCACTGATAATAACAGTTTCTTTACAATACTAGTAACAATGTTACTAGTATTGTAAAGAAACTGTTTTATACATTTGATGCTTTCAGGTGTTGTCAAAAAATGTTGTCACAAGTAAATCTTGCGTTTAGGGATAGGGCAACTTTCGTACCGGGTATCCAGTCCATTGGGTTTGATCGGACAACTCACAAGTATCACAATTACATTTTGCTGTTGTGATAAACATGATGGAAACATTCAAGGAGTTTAGTCGAAATGCCCACTAGCAGGAACCGTTACAACTCACAGCAAGCTTGAATTTCAAATATGGTACTAAAAAAATATATGTGAAGGAATGTTTGTGTTTCCTAATAATCTCCACTGTAACGATAAAATTAAGTAGGATTTGTCATTGTGTAAAAATACATTAGTTGTGTTTGTGTGTTTTATATAATAATAAAGAACTTTGAAATTTTCACATGAGTTGCAACGGTCATCTAGTTTGAATATTGCGCAAGGGAGTACGGCTTAGTACTGAAATAAATATCGTAAGAGCATTGTTTCTTTTATAATATGTATTAAACAGAGCGAGACTGGGCCTCTTCCGTCTATGAATCAGCAAAGGCCTTCGATATTTTTTTTTGCTTTCGTGTCGTGTCGTGGGAATTGATAATAAAGAAAAGTTTAAAATCAAAGACCTTTCATTTGTAACTTTCAAAACTAATTTTCACATTTTAAATGCACCCTTGCTACCATTATTTTAGCTATAAAAAGTTTCTAAATATCACCAATAAACAATACTTGTAGTACTTTCTACTTCAAAGATTGCCTTTTAATATGGACAAACAAGAAGTTGAAAGACAAAAGGAATATGAGATTTATGGATACTGCAGAAAGCTTTTTTTAACCACCCTTGCGTTCAGGGAAATGCAAAAAACGTGCAGTTCCTTTACACTATGTGTAAAATTTGAAGATGCGAAGCAATGATATATCGCTTATTATTGCTTCCAATCAACGATTTGATATGTATCGCGAAATAAGTATGATATCCGTCAGTATAATAAGTGGTTATTACAGTGAGTCATCGGTAGCCTTTCTGTGGCTAAATTTGCGCTGCCAACGACCTGGCTGTGGGATCAAAAATTAAATTAGTCATAGTTTAACCATAGTATAAAAGTATATAACTTAAGTAGAGCTAGGATCTAACAAAATCATTATAATGATAAATTATTGTGATTTGTGTCCATTTGTGTTGGTTTAAAAATATAAGCGACAAATCGAACAGCGATTTGTCGCTTATATTTTTAATCCAACAGCTGTTTCGAGACACTTTTTTTTAAATATTATAACAAGGCCATCGTGTCAAGGTAGGTATAATGAGAATGTTACAAAATCCACATCCATTGTTTATTCTGTTGCTCGTTTACGAGCCTTCATATAAATTTTTAGTTCTAATGTTCTGGGACATTAAGCCTTTGGTTATGGTTTGTTAAACCGATGATTATGCAATTTAGGTAATACAGGAAAAGGTGTTTAGGATGTGTCAGATATTATAGCCAAACAAACCAAAAAACATCCACTGCACAATATAAGCTGAGAGCACCTTCCCTTATTAGATGCAAGGTGTATATTTTCAGTATGTATATTGTATACATAATACATATTACTTTTTAATCTTAGGTTGGTAAAAGTTTGTGTCTCATTGTTTTAACGATTAGCTAGTCATAACACGATTGAAACAACTTGTTAAGGTCAAGTACCGGATGACCTACCAGCGACGAAGGCGTGCTTCGATTCGGCAATAGCATTTCAAAATACCACTTTCAAGTTCAATATCCTAAAGATCGCATATCGTATCGTCCACCTGAAATTATATATCGTCTGTTTCCCTATACCCATATAATAAGTATTTACCTATGAAATTGCCGTTATGTATGAAAAAATTTAAACGAATTTTTTTCATGTATTTTTTATTTGTATTAATCGAAGTAACCCATGCAATCAATGCATCTTTGCCAACGCAGTGGCAGTTTATTGATGCACTTCTTAAAGAAATCAGCTGGACGGGAGGCAACAAATTCTTCAAAGGCATTTTGTACTGCCACTCGGGTATTGAATTTTTTTCCCGCCAAGAAGTTATCCAAATTCTGGAAAAAGTAGTAGTTGTAGGCGCAAGGTCTGGTGAGTAGGAGGGCGGATGACGGAGAGCTTCCAACCCCAGTTCTTGCAACTTGGAGACCGTCTACTGTACAGTATGAGGTTGCCCAAGCACATACGGCATTCTCACAACATAGTCCGCCTAGTCCAGAAGAATTACTGGTCAATACGTCTGGGGCCAACCATGTGCTGGTTTCCTCACGATGTTTTCCTTCACCGTTAGAGCGTCTGTATAATGTACTTGAGATCTTGAAGTCTCATTGAAGCCTCAACCTGGGAATCGAACCTGCTCTCTCCCGAGTGCGAATCAAACGGTCTACCCACTAGGCCACGCAGCTCTAAAAAGGTGTATAATCATGAAAATAGCTCTGCGGTTTCACCAATATTTAACGTCGTTATTCAACTTATGTGCTATAATTGGGTTCTATTAGTTTAGCCGTAACGTATTGGATTTTTTTTAACTGAAATAAATGATGATTTCACAACAGTTGCTAGCACTTACCATTTAATAATTATATTAGGTCCTTACATATAAAAATGGCGTTTTGTCGTACTGTTAGGAATTCCAACTTCAAATTTATACCGCTATTTACTCATGCATTTGTGTTTCGAAAACCGTAATTCATTTGTTTTACTCTTTTGGTTTTTTCGTTGTGTCACTGTTTACAAAATGGAAAACTTGAAATATCGTATTATTTTCGAGTACGAGTTCAACCGTGGCACCAGTGCTGCAGTAACGGCTCGAATGTATAATGTGTATGGCGGCGGTGTCGCAAAAGAAAACACAGTGGGTTTTTGGTTCCAACGTTTTTGTTCTGGGAATTTCGACCTGCAGAACAAGCCCCGTGGACGGCCGGAGACCAAAGTGGATAATGAAGAATTGGAGGCTATTGTGGAAGCGGATCCATCGCAAACTACGTCCGAGGTAGCTGCAGGCTACGGCGTTAGTGATAAAACTATTTGAATCCACTTGAAGCAAATTGGGAAGGTGAAAAAGCTTGAAAGGTGGGTACCTCATGAATTGAGTGCAGCAAACCGACAAACGCGCGTCGACTGCTGCGTTACATTACTCAAACAAATCAATAATTAAGGGATTTTAAATCGAATCATTACATGTGATGAAAAGTGGATCCTGTACGATAATCGGAAACGCTTATCGTAATGGCTGAACCCTGGTGAACCAGCCAAAGCCTGCCCCAAGCGAAAATTTACTAAAAAAAGTTACTTGTGAGCGTTTGGTGGACTAGTGCCGGTGTCGTTCACTACAGCTTTCTTAACACCATTTCTTCCGCGTAACTGATGCTGTTCATGCAAACACCATCAATCGAGCAGCCGACATTAGTACTGCCCAGCCCCTTAATCAGCTCGTTGACGTAATAATTAAACAGAGCTGGAGACGTCAGTCTCTAACCTATATACTTCGGATAGCTCTTTACCCCATCTAACCTGATTAGTCTGTTGGCTGTACCAGTAGCCGAAGGTACTGATAAGTACCCCAGCTTGTCGCAATTTGCTCCATAAGATGTTATACGGATGTTAAGGGCGATAACGGTGTTCCTAATCATCTAATCTAATCGTCCTAATATAACTATCGTCTTCATGAGATCGTCAGGTAAGTAAGCGTGCCTAATACAGAAGGTATATATAAAAGCTAAGAGTCCTGACAAGTGTGGACCCGCGTTTTGAAAGTGTTCAATGCTGAGACTGTCGTGGCCAGGTGATCGTCCTCGTGTCATACTTTTGATAATATTGAAAATATCCTTCGCTATGACACGAGCCGGTATCTGGACGGGGACCTCAGCCCCAACAGCCTCATCATTATCACATACATCAGATACAAGATACTGCACCCTAAAATGTTTCATGAACATATTGGCTATCTCTTTCGGTTCACTCACACCATCAACGCTTACCGGGACACCAGCCTTAGTGCCTAGCTGCTTAGTTGTCTTCCAAAAACGACGAAAATCCTTTTGTTTATGTTTTACTGCCAATATTTCCATCCTAATTTGTTCATGGTTATTTTGGAAAAAACTCAGCTTAGCCTTAAATATTTTTCTACAGTCAACCATTTCTTTGTAGATTGGCCCACCTCTCGGTCTACCAAATCCAGCAAAGAAATTTTTGACGCATCTCCATGAGCTTTACGCACATGAAGATTCCATCCCGGCACCACTCGACCCCGTCTCCTTGCTTTACCTACACGACATTGCCCCGTCCTTTATAACTACAAACAGAGGCCTCACACAACACATTAATTATAGACTTATATAAGTTGTCAATAACGTACCTATGAGCTACGTTACTACGTAATGAATCACAGCATTTACTTAATTCAGGTTGAAAATGAATATTCCTTATTTTTTTGTTACAAATACTGTTAAAAATGTCAATATGACTCTAATCTCGCTCACCCCATTTAATTTTATTAATTATAATACTATCATACATTGGTATCTTCCTGCGCCTGACAATACCAAGATCACACTGGATCTGCAGAGGGAAATTACCTAGGCAATACATGTCATTATGGATTTTCACTGACATTACAGTTTTCCACGCAGCTTCAGTAGTCAAACAATGATCGAGCCAAGCACAAGTACCATGAACATCACTTATGTACGTATATGAGCCAGAATAAATACCCAATTTTTTAACATCTGCACATAGCCAATTATTTTCTAAACAAAAACTTAACAATTTCTTACCAAATAGTCTCCCGGGGTGAACTTTGAAATCTCCTAACACATATACAGTATTAATATATTATTAATTTTCCACTATTGCTATAATTTCACTTAAGCACTCAACAAATTCAGATAAATTGTCATACTCATCAGTAGGCATGTATACATTGAAGATCAACATACATCTGTCCAAGACAGATACTTTATTTGAAGTAATACGACTACCTTTACACTAAAAAGTTACTACTTATCTACTTTTTGTCCTGATGTGGACAAATTGGGGGACATCGGGAATTGGCCAGATATCCGAATATTTCTTGGGTTCATGTAACCAAGCTACTGTTTTGAACGATAAAAGAGTAAATACTATCAATAATTAAAAGATCCTTAGTGTATTTGATAGGCACTGCGCACTTCCGCTATCATTAAAAAACATAATTGACATTAATTATGATTTCAAAAATAAACTAAGTATGTAACAAATAAATCATAACTAATATCCTTGAACGTAAAGGAATATTTTAAAACGCATATATTCATAATAATTTTGGAAAGATCTTACGATAATTTCTCTTTTAGTCTATGTAATGTGAAAGTTTATATTGAAAAGACCGAATCCAAATTTGTCTTGCAATGCAATTAATTTTATCCGAAATCTTCATCAACGTATTATAAAACTCTGCCAAAGTTTTGCCAAGGAATGGAATGGAATATACTCTTTTACCACTTACTTTTTTTAAATGAAATGAACCGGGAAACTAGCAGACGGATCGCCTGATGGTAAGCGATTACCGCCGCCCATGGACACTTGCGTTCCCACTCCTTAAAATCCTCAACCCCCCTTGGGCCTCCGGTAACCTCATTCACTCAGCAAAACACAACGCAAGCCTTGTTTCACGCCGGTTTTCTGTGAGGCCGTGGTATTTACCCGGTTGAGCCGGCCCATTCATGCCGAAGCGTGGCTCTCCCACAATATCTTAAGCTCTTCTGAAAGGATTTACAATATAGGCATATATAAAGAGATGATAATAAATATCTTATGTCAATTATAGGCATAGGTACAATACACACTTCATTCGAAGCGAGAACATATAAGCACCTTTAAGTGCCTTCAAATGACGCCAACTTCTTTGAAACCTTCAAGGCTTTATTAGAGACTTTAGACTGATAAAATGTATATTTTTTCGACAGTAACATTATAAACGCATTAGATCATAACGGAAGTCCTAAGTAGCAAATCTATCATGAAATCTTGTAAATTCTGACCATTAAAATTCTTTAATTCGTTCGTTCTTTTAAATATGGTTGAACTACAACTACAATGAAAGGCATTTTAATGGTTTAGCTGAAGCCTAAAAATTATTGGACCAGAAACAAAAGTAAACTATGTAATTTTAGACTGAAATATTTATTTTGATGATTTTGAATTTTGATTTGATATTTATATTTAAAATATTTGCATGCACCACAAATTAAGAATCTCAAGACAAACAAAGTTTCTTCTGATCTTACAGTTATGAATTAACAAAGAATCAGCGTTGCCCTTTCGCTGTTCATTTAAGACAAAGACGTCTTGTTTGTGAAAGTATATTTGAAACCTTGAAAACTCTATTATCTATTGTAAGAATGTTATAAAATGCGGAATGAATGGTATAAAATACATAAATTTATAAAAAAAATTCTTCATTCATTTCATTCACTTCATTCTATATCGTTCAACTACCTGAGCCACAAGCAGATGTTTTTAAAGAGTTTGCCACATCTGCTGGTGATAATTATTGTTATGGCACGTGTGTGTTTTTTATATATTGTCACTGGGCTCAATATTCCGATTACTAGTTCCCAACTGAATCATCTGAATTAAACTATGGCATAATAAATGTGTTTGAAATTCTTTAGGAAAGGGGTTGCGTTGACATTTTTCTATTGCATCCTTCGATCATTAATACATAATTATCGAAGATTGCATCCTTTAATAATATAAGAAAAATTAAAAAATTAGAACAATATTAAGGGATGAGAAGTAAAAAAATATTAAAGGATAACCTTTCCTTTAGCTATCTAAAGGAAAGGTTATCCTTTAATAAGTAATAATAACGATAAATGCTGAATGCTCTTTCAATTATCTCTGTAACGAGGACATTTCTTATGTCACCTACTTATTGCCTACTTTCAGAACTCAGCTCGCTTGAAACATATATTTTTTTATATTTGCTTCATCCAATGCTGTTCTTTCTTAATCATAGTTTAATCAATAGACCATCAAACTTTAATCAGATGTAATTGAGCGTAGTGAATGCTGGTCTCGTAATATTTTTTACGCGTGATATGGAACCGGATCCGTGGCTGCGGCGCGCGTGTTCACGAATGCGAATGCCTCGCGATCTGGAGCAGGTATATCCTCAAAGGTTTCGCCGAATGTTTTTTACTCCACATTTCCAGCCGTGTTTATGTAGGCTTCCATTTAATTAGATTTTTCAAACAAGTGGCCTGAATAGATTGGAGGTAAATCGATTTAAAATTAGCCGCACAAAGTACAATTTCATGATAAAATAAATTTTCAAAGTAAGCATGTAATATAGGTAGCTTCTAAAATACAAGACTAAAGAAATGGAACGGAACTTGAGCTACTTATGGTGTATGTTCAAGTATCAATTATAGGACAGGTTTACATATTTGGCTAAAATTGTTGGGGCTAGTGGGTGGACCGGTACACGGTTTTTCTAACGCCTCCGTACCTAACTGTTCTCTGGTATGTCAATACTATCACGTATACCGTTGTAGCAACGTATACTTGGCAATTTAGACTTGTATGCGCTCATTCATTCAATCTACTACCTACGCAAGTAGCAACCAGCAATATAAGCACATTGGTTGTGAGTTGTGACAACACAGAAACAGTTCACTTTTGTGTTTTTAATTCTTGTGGGGAGCATTTTATTTTATTTGGTCAGCTATTGTCACTGGTATATAATATAGTCTTAAGTTTTTTTAAGTCTAACAGAAGCTATTAATTTTTATGGTAGTCGTAGGAAATCTATTTCTTTTTCCAATTTCAAAAAATTACTACTTAATATGTATTAAGTATACAATGTTTTGTTGGGCTTGACGCTATGCTAAAAATCTAATAGATATTACATAATAGTTATAGCCAAACTTAAATTTAATTAATTAATTTTTAACAATATTAAGGTTTACGTGCTTTCTTGTTTCTGGTAGCGATAGTAATACGATGCCGGAAACGCATTGAATTCAAATTAGTACGAATTGTGTATTGGACTGTAGGCGTAAGACCTACCGGTAGGCGCCGGCGCCGTCGTTGTTACAAAATACTAACAAGTAACAGGTTTGTAGCTCTCTATAGGCCTGATAGTAAACCTAATAAAAGTAAACCTCATTCGTTTAAAGAAGCTGTACTTCTACGCACTTAAAATAGCCACATTAAGTGAATCGTGCAATGAAACATCAACTTTTGAAGAAATTGCTCTTACAGTAACTTCTAACTAATATTTTTTGACAGTGTTTAATAGAAATACGTAAAATTATATACATATAATAAGAATTGCTCAATTGTCAATTAAGAGAAATTATAAGAAGTTACTAAAGAGTAAGAGCAACTTCTTCAAAAGTTGATGTTTCATAGTAAGATTCACTGATTGTAGTCATTTTAAAACTGCTGATTGAGGATACAATATGTGAAGCACATGTCTTTCACAATCGATGATGTGTTAAAGTTGGAAAGTTTTGAAATTAAAACTTTCCATCTTAATTCCTTCTATAAAGTCTGAATCCTAAATAATTCCTAAGCTGAGGGTGAAAGATACTATATTGAAGACAGATCTAATAAGAAATGTACAATTGATCCTATTGTTGCAAGGTACATCAGATTGACGTAATCTGCATTCGAAAATTTCACCGTTAATGATTGGGTGGCGTGGTGTAACCGCTTCGTTCTAACTGCCGACTATAGACTGGTATTTGTACACAATAGCTCGGTCGTACTGAACTCTAATAGGGGTTTCCTTTGAACTAGTTGCAACAATAACACTCAAAACAGTTGTGCTCGTTTATTTGCATTCCTTAAGTTTCCAATAGCGGATGTTACTAATACAACATCGACAAGACTATTTTCGTTTTTATAGGCCTTAGCGTTCAATTTGTTTGCGTTAAAAAAAAAATGTGTATTTAAACACCTTCAACAAAATAAAAGTGAATTACCTAATAATTTTGTGGGACTCAATATCTCTAATTTTACATGTATATGTCAATTATTAAATAAGGGTTTAAAATCTAAATAATTATTGTTTGATAGTTTTAATTAAACACTTGCGTATTGGGTTTAGTGTCGCCGCCGTATCGATTTGCTTGATTTATCGTCAAAAATTGATTGTGTCCTTATTAGGTATGGATGTAGGCCACTTAAATTGCAGGTAATAGTCGTTAATAACATCCGAAAGTTTACCTAATCCAAATATGTATTATTCATTAATGAATCAAGAAGTCTCAGGATTTAACTAATAAAGTTGATAGCTGCCTGAAGTACCTACAGTAGTCTTTAGACCTGCCTAAGGTCTTTTTACTCATTTTACATAATCTAAAACAAAAATTCCTATAGCATTTTCGTATTGAAATTGCATATATTTTTGAATATTCTCGCTTCACACACTTTTGCATGTAAAAATATTTAATAGCCCTCGCAACATTTTTATTTCCTTGACATCATTCATTCACACAGTGTTTATTGCACGCTCAAACAAACGATTTGGCGCAACTGTGAACTGTTCCGCTATATTGGTTTGTGATTTCAAATTTATCTAAATTATTTATAGCGGCTTCTCCCGTGTCCGTATAATATTGTGACTCACAATTTGCAGGCCCTATTCTCCATTAATAGATGACATCAACTGCCAGAAGTCGAGCAGCTGTGTACAGTCAAATTAGATGGCTCTTGTTCACTAGATCTTCACAATGGATATATGGAGGGCCCAATCGTTATAGTTGGCGATCGTAATCAGCTATGATCGCCATCAGCTATGATGTGGAGCTTGACAGACATCTAGCTTTTAAGCATCATATTAAAGGCAAACATTTCTAATCACCACGCAACGTAACAATTTTCCACGCACTATTCCTTTCTAATAGTACTCTCGTTGTTCACAAAAGATCACGAATAAGCGTTTTTATCTCGTGACGCATGAAACAATACCATTTCTTTTTTTCTGTTTCACTAATTGATAGAAATAGAAAACATGTTCATCTTTCGTTACTTCATTCATCTTGTTTTCGTTTGCTATTTATTAAATCTTCACAGCGTGCTAATCGCACTGCAATTGCTAATAGGTCCTATTAGGAATGTTATGGATTTCGTAAATGTCTTCTAGAAAATTCTTCAAGATTAAAATCTTGTGTTCCACATAATGTCAAACGTGAGCAGTCGAGCACGCTGCATTCCTAGCTAACGCAATCTAATAGAACGCAGCAGGAAGGTCGCACGACCGAATTGTGATTCGCGTTCGTCACTTGTCTTTATTTTAACCTTCTACAAGGAAATCCATGTAACAAAATAATTTTTGAATAAAATACCATGTATTTCATGGTGTTATTTTGCGATGATATGATGATGCATGAGATCAAATCCATTTACCTGTGCTTAAAATACATGGTTGGTAATTAGGAAAGAAAGGAAGCACCTCTTATAGTGGAGTGCGGCAACATGCTCCTTATATTAACTAGTGACGATGTTAAAAGTCTGACTCACCCTTCCCTTAAGACCATTTTTTTGTTGTATTGACGACATATAAGTCTTCGCCAAACAATTTATATTTATGAAGTGTCCTTAGAACGTTACCTCCTTAGGTTGGCCATCGTTAATAAATGGTCATGCTAAGTATAACGGCTGTAGTGACGCCCGTAAATGAAACAAAGAGAGGCCAAATATTATAGATAAACCTTAAAGTAAAAAGTCGTGGAATAAAGAGGATAAACCCAAAAAAATTATTGAAAAAGTAATCTTTACTCAAAATTGTTGACAAGAATCAACAAATTACCGTATATTTTTCCCAAGACTGATGATTTTATTTTCTTCGTTTCAGGCCAGCCTGCGTCAGTTAGATCTGTCCCTGCTGTCGGAGCTGTGGACGCTCAGCGAGACCATGGCGTCTTGGCGACGACAGCTCGAGCGAGGCCCGAGACTTCGCCCCGCGCCGCCGCCGCCGCCGCCACCGCATTATCTAAGAACATAATAAATAATATACTCAATAGTGGTTTTTGTTTCCGACTTGTCTATTTCAAGATGCGAAGAATAATTAAGTTTGGTTGAATATCTTTAAATGATCATGTAGGTCTTCTGACTTTGGATCTCCAGGATTATTCATATTGAAATAGACAATTTTTGTTAGAAAGTGCGTGACGTACCTAATTTAATAATAAGTTCAAAACCTATATCCATGTTGTGTGAATGTAACAGACTTTTATATTGAGTTAGCTATTCAAAATCGATATCCATGTTGTGTGAATGTTTTCTAGACAATCGGTAGTTTTAGTATCTACTTGCCACTATATATATTTGGCTCTTTCATTAGTAGCCTCTGCCCTTTCGTGTTTGATGTTATTCCTTGATATACCACCTATAATACTAACGTAGACTTGACGTCATACCACTTAGTCAGAAAGTAATAATGCATGCGTTCAGCTGCTGAACTTTATTATTTTACTTTATTATTACTTTCTAACTCAGTGGCTGAATTTCAGCATCAATAATCGTAAAACGGCAGGAAATCTATCAGCCTTCCATCAGGAGAAATATATTGGTTGTATTGGTCTGCAATAAATGATATTACATTGAAATTGTTATGTATACAGGCTGAGTAAATTGCAAAAGTACCTTTTACAAGAACTTTGAAGAAAATATTAGCTTTTGGCTGAAAATTGTGTACATTCTAATTAGTTGTGTGAATTGTGAAACAACATTCAAAGTCAGATTCGTCATCAAGACTATCTTTGGCGCCATCGTAATGAAGACACAGATTGCTACGTCATTAAACCGCTGAGAAATAGGTTTACGATAAAGCTACATACAATACATTCTGTTACTCTGATGTGTAGATTAAACCTGCTTAAACTAACTTCGTGGATGGTGTTTACTTTAATTACCTACTTACTAACTTGTATATTACTTTCTTTAAAATAAGTTATAGGTACTTAGGGCATGTTTCACAATCGCCTAATAAGTGACGAATAGCTTATCCGGAAGATTTGTCTCTGTCGCTCAGTATAAAGTAAGCAGTGATATAACTTCCGGTTAAGCTATTCGTCTCTTATAAGCTATAACTTTATAAGCGATTGTGAAACAGGCCACTAGAATCACAAACCATATGTATCGTTAGAAACACTTAAATTATGGATGTATTTTTGCACTCTGATACAAAAGTTTTATAAAATCTGTATAGTATCTGCTTATTAGGTAACTTGTTTAAAGAATTAAATAAACTACTTGCGTTTGAAAACTCTGACCCAATGTTACTTTTTTATCTTTACCGCCTTAAAAATTTAATATTTTCTGTATGCGCAAACCTAAAAATAGTTCTTAAAACTCTTATCATAAGTAATTTTGCGTGTTGCGTGCAAATTAATTTGTTTGTATATATAATTATAGTATTAAGTTATTAGCAATAGAAAGTAATAAAGAATATGACATAATCTCTTTTGTTTTTTTAAAGCGGGGATAAATAATTTTTCTTAACTCTACCTCATCGTGTGAGGTGTCGTCAAAATAGGTCTTAGGTTTGATACATTATTTTTAACCGACTTACAAAATAGGAGGCGGTGATTTCGGCTGTATATTTTTTTTTTGTATGTTCAACGACTACTCCGCCGTCTGCGGACCGATTTTCTCTTTTTTGCTGTATAAGGTATAATCCCATATATACCCTGTATAGGTTATGGTCCTCTTGATATCAAAGTGGTGACCTGATGATGGGATCCATGAGGAACTCCTCGAAATTTATATGGACACATATAGTGATTTAGACTTTTCCGAAGATGCCCAAGCATATGCTACCAAAAAGTAAGATTTTGCACCCTGGATCAAAAAGTACTGAACAGAACTCTTGAGTCCTTATATATACATGTTTGGGGATTTCGGCTTTGTTTAAAGAACTTCAAGCATATGCCACTAAGTCAATTACAGTCCTCAGTCTTTAAAGATACACGTTTGGAAAATTCTGCGTTGGTTTAAGAACTGCAAGCATATGCCATTATGTAACTTAATAATCATCATCATCATCTTATATACAATACCGAATGGAAGCATGGCGCGTATTTTTAACTTTTAGTTTTTACAATGGGTATAATAATTTTAGCATTGCGTAGGTAAAGGGTAGAGCCCTTTAGTACCTACCTACGCAATGCTAAAATTTTGTTTATTCCTTTAGACTCCAAGGTTGACTCCTATATCTGACTAAAATTACTGCGCTATAAAGGAATAATAATATTCGCGTAAACTTAAGAATTAAAAAAATTGTTACAGTTGTTCAAGAGTCAAACATAAAAACACAACATTTATTGCTTATTAGCTTTTAATATAAATAAGGGGGAAAACTGTATTTACGGGATAAAAAGTAGCTGTGTTCCAGAGCTTAAACTACTACCATACCAAATTTCATCAAAATTCGTTCTCTAGTTTATAAACTAGATAGTTAAAATAAGGCGAGAAATAGAACTTTCGTTTCAATTTTCAACACCGTATTCCTAAATCGTCAAGTCTAAAGTCTAGTCAAAGTCCAAATAAATAGTCAGTGCAGTATTATGTCAGTCGATTCAGTAACGTGGTAGCAGCTTTATTGAAAGTTCCTAGGGAGTTTTGGAGGGAAACTCAAAATAGCACTTTTTTAGAAGTTGTACCACTTGCCCACACTAGTGCACGTTAACGAATATATAATGGTTAATATTCTACCAATATTTCACATTATGAACCGAAATAACACAAATTTATGAAACAAATGCAAAATCCATAACGTCACCCATTGAATTCCCCGGCAAAACTCCAACAAGGTTCTTTGTCAGTGCTGTTTTAAAATAAACTAAAATCTTTTTTTTTTAAACTTATTCCTCTACATGACTCATGGACTGTACTGACTATATATTTGGACTTTGACTAGACTTTAGACTTGACGATATAGGAATACGGTGTTGAAAATTGAAACAAAAGTTCTATTTCCCGCCTTTTAAACTTGACACTGGCAAATAGTTATACGGCTTATAACCATTTGCCAGTGTCAATATAAATTAAAAAAAACTTGTTTTGTGCCATAGAAAAAAACTTTTGACATTTCGTGTAATATGTCAAAATCGAAACGAAACTGACAAATGCCATTTTTATTTTACAAATATTTACTAATTACATATAGAGAATAGAGATAGCATAATTTTGATTGCTGTGTTTACCAATAATTAATTTTTATTGAACATTTTATATACAAATAGTAACTTGTATTTCGAAAACCTTATTACTACAACCGATGTCAGAGACTTCTTTACAAGGTAATCAAACCTCAAAAGAACAGCCCTCGTCCAAAATACCGGAATCCGTTAAGGTTAGTATTCGCTTCCAGACATTCTAGCTTTTTGAAGTTCTCTTACTGCAATTTAAGCATACGTTTATGTTTGCGTACTTTGTAACCAGTATTTAATCCTTACAGAAAATTTTAACGATGGAGAAAGAGAATGAAAACAATACAAACCGAAAATCTCGAATTGATCTGAATGCACTGCCAACCCGCCAATATTTGGACCAGACTGTTGTTCCTATATTATTACAAGGACTCTCCGCATTAGCCAAAGAAAGGCCTCCTGATCCAATCAATTATCTCGCCGCTTATCTTTTAAAAAATAAAACTACATTTGATAATAACAGTAACATTCCATCCAATAACAACGCTCAACCAAATCCTCAAACTTAGAATCTTATTCCTTATTCAATACTAGAAAAGTGACAAGTAATGACGGTTTATACTTGGCGCTACTATTTTTAACTTAGATATGTATAATGTATATTGAAAAAATAAGTAATGAAGTTCTGTACAGACTATATTTAATGGGCTAATCATATGAAAAAAAAATGTTCAAAATTAAAACTTGCAGCATTAGAAATTTGAAAAATATTTTTCCAAAAATAACTGTGAAGTTAAGTTACTATAATTGTAGAATGGTAAGTTTTAGTAATTTAATATAGTATAACGAAAATGTGCCCCTGGAACTTTTTTATTTAAAATTGCAAGCTTTTTAATAACATGAATAAAGGAACACACCTGATCAATAGAAAAAGTTCAAATCAATTTTTTTTTTCAATTTTGTCATATTTCAATTCATAAAACTGAAAAAAAGAGAATTTAGTTTCAAGACAAAACTTTTGTGTATATATTAAAAGATTGAAGTATAAACATAATATTATGGTTTTTGACAATACTATGCATCCAGTAAGAATATCAATAGTATTTCTTTCCTTGTTATATTTACATACCTACCTTGTAGGGTTGTAATTTTGCTGTTTATGAGTGCTAAAATATACTATTAATACCATTTTGTGAAAGTTTTAGATAGCTGACTACCTTAAAAAATAAAGAATTATTCCTCTATAAGGAATAAAGGTGAACTTTTTTCAAAAGTGTATCTACGAGGAAAGTGTACCTACGAGGAATAATTCAAAATAAATTGTATGAAGGTAATGCAAAGTTTTAAATTGTAATAATTGTATGGTTGACTAATAAAGTACAATAAAAATAAGCATATATCTTTACATTTCATCCATAAAGAAGTAAAATAAAACAAGACAAACATTTAAAAAAATAACCTAAAGGTGTTAACAGTTTGCTAATAAATTTTATACATTATTTGTAACATTTTAATTGCCCTGAGCGGCCTCTTCGATAAACTTTTGTCGGTGCAGAAGCCATGTATCATTGTTGAATGCACCTTCATCATCCTGGGATAGTGAGGGCTGGTCGAACTGGATACTGGTACAGGCCCCAACTGTCTCGGCAACCAGTGATGCCAAGGAGTCACGCACTGGTAGTGGAACTGGCTCTGGTGGCAGGAGCTCCGACAAATATGCAGTTATTGACCGTGCCCTCCATACTGGTATTTTATCTGCAATTATTGGACTATGATTGAGGTGTTTTGATAGGAAATTATCCAAACTAGCCTGACATTTATCAGAATATAATTTAAGGATTGCTGGAAGAATGAAATGTCGAAAGATAAACATTAACCCCCATACTAATAAAAATACTTACATAATAGATAAGCTATGTTATGTTATGTCCTTGTCTGATACATTGGAAAAGGAGCTTGACAGTGTTTATAGCATTTGTCTATAATATACCTGCATTCTTATCAACTTCCTCCTGTTCCACATTCTCTCTTGGACTTGCTTTTTCACTTTCCTCTTCTCCACCTTCCTCTAGATCTGGGTCTTTTATCCATGTATAGAAACCGTGTTGCATACAGTTCGTGTCGAAAACGAAGCACCCTGGCCCCTTCGGTTTTCCCTTCATCCATGAGCCGTGGAAACGAACTCGTGGGTAAATGATCTGACCTGGACCTTCTATGACTCCATCAATCCAGGTTCCCATGAATTTCGCCTAAATAATAACACAGCCAAAGTCACTATTTTTTATCCATCACTCATCATTATAATTCACATTCATTCCACCACCCAAACTTCCGCACTTATTATTAAAATTATATTTCGGATTTACTTGGCTTTCAGCATAGAAGTACGTTCCCATTCCGTGTCTGTTACCCTTGTACCAGGCCCCTTCGTAAATGTCACCATTTGGATAGTAATAGGCTCCAAATCCATGCTTCATGTCGTGTCTCCAGTCCCCCTCGTATCGCGATCCATCTGGGTATATCATTGTACCAACACCGTACTTCACGGATTGTCGCCATTCACCTGTGAAGTTTTTAAAGTCATAAGTTATAAGAAAAATAAGGATTTAGCAGATGTAAAACATCTAAATTACTTACTTATAGGTACTTATGTAATGTTTAAACTTTAAAGTATCATAGATAGGTACATTGTCATGGCGTACGCTAATGGCCGGTTTCAATATTCCATCTACCAATAACTATTTGTTAAAAACGTCGTCATTCAATAATTAGCCTGTTTTGTACGATACAAATTTGACGTTTCTAACAAATAGTTATTGGTAAATAGGATAATTAAAAGGGCCGTTAAACTGCAGAACATACCATATTAAGTATTATGTTTATTTTGTTGCCAGAGCGTTAGGAAAATATGAATATTTACCATCGTATCTCGCTCCATTTTTAAAAATATATAAGCCTTTGTCATTTCTCATGCCCTGGCAGTAGCAGCCTTCGTAGAAGTCCCCGTTTGGCAGCAACGCCCAGCCGCGGCCGTGCCTCTCCCCTTTGTCATTACGAGCGCCTACATAAGTCTGTTGAGCCAAAGTTAAAATACAGGAATTGCTTTTTCTACGTAACAGGCCAAACACTGGGTGGGACTATCTATAATAGTTCTACAGTTGGCTTGTAAGTAGTAGATGTGTATGAACAAAAATCTTCATTTTGATTTATGATAGTCGTTTTGTGACAAGCGTTCACTTAAGATTCGAGACGTTCACAAATTTTCAAAGAAACGTAAACGATAAGTAAGTACCTACAAATTAATAATGAAGGGCTAACGTGAATCGTACTTATTAAGCACTTGAATGAAAGTAAAACAATTATTTTCTAACTAGGTAGGTACCTGACTTTACCTGAGTAGTCGGTATTGAGAATTGAAATAATATATAATAAGTATATAAATTAAAAACTAAAGTTGTAAAATCTTTGTAAACGATGGATCAATGTCAGCCCCGGATCTACGATTTTTTCGAACCGGGGAAAAACTTGATGGTGGCGCTCTTCCCTTCAGTCACCAGTGTTTGATAAAAAATAAACTGTTAAAACTGATAAATGAGTAGCTTTTTTTGTGACCATTTGTGAAAATATTATTTCCTTTAATTTTATGCTTTTTATTATCTATTAGCTAATAAATTTATTTGTGACATAAAACAAAAACACAGAAAAAATATATGACCAGAGAAGACTACTACGGCGTGCTATTTTTTCTGCGAAAGAACCTATTAGCTCCTCAAAGTCCGTCGCATAGGCAGTTTTGTTTTCAAACACTACGCACGCATACAAAAAAGTTTACTTGATCTGTTTAAGTGCGTTCAAAAATCACAAGTAGCGTGTGTAGCACGGACTATTATATTTCGAATTCGATATTTCGAATTCTTGTCTCAAGGATTTGGCGCCCCGGGCTAAGTGCCCCGGTTTGCCCCAATTAGATCCGTAGCTGATAAATGTATACTTATGTAGGTAGATGCTTACGCCGATGGTGTCTCTATCCTCGCCACCTTCTCCTTGGTCCTCTATATACGACATATTTTTCGTAACTACTAAGTTATTTTGTAAAGGAAAATAAAATTATAGCGAAGAATTCAAATACCTACTTTTATATTTGTCACTACTAAGTATATTGTTAGTAAAAAATGTCAATATTAATGATTAGTGTAAAACGTCATATGATAAATTATGGTAATATTAAATGAGATGGTTGTCTATGAAAATTCATGGGGTATGGGGATGAGGTGACGGAATTGGAATACGTCATTTTGGGTTATTCCCATATAAATATTTCCACAAAAAATCCACCCTGATGCGAATTCCAGGAAATAGAATTTATTTTAACATTTTCCACCTAGCATAGGAAGAAGTCTTGTACATAAGTAGGTAAGTAGGTTCCCAGAATTCACATTAGGAATCTTTGAGGTTACAGATAGGAATAAGACATTTTAAATAATAAACACTAAAGCGCGTAATATCCACCTCACTAAATTCAGACGTCCTAAATGATTCAGTTACTTTTAGTCAAGTGAAATAGCATTTAGGAAGTTAGGATCCTAATTAGTTAGCATCCTAAATCAGATGAACTGTGGCTTCTGAGTTCTGACTGACTAAATTCGAACTATGTAGCCTTCTTTTTAGCATGAAGAATAGAGGTAAGGAGTACCTTCTCCATACATGAAAAGTGTCCGTAAAATAGCGTTAAATAGGGGACGCTACAGACGCAAGGGTGTAAAGCGGCAAACTTTTAACGGATAATTAAATCTTAGGATATTCTTCGGTTTTTTATATAAAAATATTAACTGACTGAATTAACTACTAAAAACTACTCATAGTCATCAAAAAAATAAATGACTAAACTCAACTAACTTTACTCCATCTCTTATGAAAACTTCATATCACACACCCTTGCTACTCTAGCGCCATTATGGCCAGTTTTGGAACTATTATGTAATTACTTTTGTCGGACACTTTTTAGCTTTTCTGCCTTAGAGAGATGGTCCTCCTTACCTCTATTCTCCATGCTTTTTAGGATCCTCGCGCGCGCATTATAAATTTTACAGATATCAGATCTGATAGCGCGGCAGCGCTATCGCCAAGTATTAAGCGGCCGTAACTATCTTTTCTCGAAGCATTACGTGGCTTTTTCGTGCCCCCATATTTTCGTTTGTAACAATTCTAACGGTCTAAATTTTTGTCGCAGAGAAGTATTTAGCGGCACATGCTTTTGTTTTAAATTTCATAAAAATCGAGTGCATAGTTTAGGAGATATTAAGCGGCACAAAACGCGATTCTAAAAGATATGGATAGATGGAGGTAGGGAGAATAAGCATAATTCAAAGCATACTTCTGGTAGACTTATAAATTAAAGAAAAAGTAAAATTTCCGAAAAAAATCAATGATTTTAGAATTTTTCATTTTACGAATTCACAGGAACAAAATGTATTAATACAAGTTCACTGAAAACTTTGTAATCGTTATTTATATAAAAAATCTCATAAATTGAGAAGTGGTAGGTTATTTTAGGTTACAGTAGATGCTTCAGGACGAATGAGCCCACTCGACCGGATTAATAAGACGGCCTCACAGAAAACCGATGGGAAATAGCACTTGGGTTGTGTCTCATTGCATGAGGAAGATACCGGTGTCCCAAAGTGGGACCTACCTTCCTCATACAAAGCTCGCAACACACACTTGTAACTCTTTTGGTGTTGCGGATGTCCATGAGCGCAGTAAAGGTTTTAACTATGGAATAGATCTGGTCACGAGCAATTGGATCGCTCGTTAGTATGAAATTATAATAAGTTCTTACTAATTAATTTAAAAACGAGCAAACCTGGTGGTAAGGAATTGTTATAATTTCTTACCATCAGAAGTTGGTGGTTTTAAAGATCGGGAACACATTTGTAACTCTTCTGGTGTTTCAAATGTCTGTGATGGGCGGTAATCGCTTTAATTATGGGATAGATCTGGAAACGAGCAAACGGATCGCCTGATGGTATGAAGTTGTAGTAATTTCTTACCATAAGGTGATCTGTTTGCACACATCTGCAACACCAGAGGCGTTACAAGTGCGTTCAGATTTTTTTTTTTAATTTACAAACCCTACCATGGTTAAATTGTAATCGATTCGAGAACGCACTTGTGGTTTCTCTGTTGCTGCGGGTGTCCACGGTCAGTAATCACTTAATTTATGGAATATATCTAGAAACAAGCAAATGGACCGCCTGATAGTGAGCAATTACTCCCGCATTAAAACATTAGCAACACCGGAGAAATTATAAGTGCGTTCACGGTCTTTAAAATCCAAAAGACATGAGAGACTACAAAAATAAATGAAATCCCACAAAAACATTAAGTACCAAAATGAAAAAAAACCGAGTATTTCCTTTGCAAAAAGTTATGAGATGTCGTAGAGAGCCAGTGAAATTCAATATAGTCCATTTAATTAGTTTAGAAGATTGTTGATCATTTTTAAAACTTTTCATATGTATGGTTAAGTTTTCTTAATTAAAATACGTCAACAATCTAGATCACAAATAATAGAATTACTGCAGGTAATAAGATATTAGCACTGTAGCTTTAAGCTACTAGTAACCATAATATTTATATATTGATTTATTAAAGTGCTCATTGCCATGTCACTATTTAATAATACTTATAATGAATTATAAAAATAAAATTTTCCACATACGCCATATTTAAGAGTAACTTATTAAATGGACTATCTTGAATTTCACTTGGTCTCTGCGACATCTAATAACTTTTTGCAAAGGACATAGGTAGGTACTTGGCTTTTTTCATTTAGGTAATGTTTTAGTGGGATAAACTTTTCGAAATTGACTTAAAATAAAATATTGAAATTTGAATTTAATAACATAACATAATATAGGTAAGGACTTCATTTGAAGAGTTACAACTTTTAAAACAACAATAATTTATTAATTCGGAATCATTACAAATAAATTAAAAACACTAGCAAGAACGGCCTTATTTATGACATAAACTTAGAATACAGAAAGGTAGATAATTAGTAAAAACTTAACTAAAAGTAAATTAAAACCTTAAAATAAATTAATAATGATTATAATTTACGACAATTAAACGTTTGTAGTAGGTGACTAGAAAACAGAATGTTTTATAGAAAAGGAAATAATTTTCTGGAACAACAATTATGTACATATGTAACCTATAATTATTGTACTTAAAAACATTCATGGATTAAGTACATAGTAAGTATTACATGAGCATAGTAAACAATTGCATAGCCTCATTTTCCAGATTGTATAACATTATATTTTAAACAAATAAAAATATTTTTGCAGCGTTTAACATTTTGATCAAGGTATAAGAAGTAGGTAATTAATGTTACTTAGCCGAATCTGATTTAATAAGATATAAACTGCTTAATCTACCTTAATGCTATGTTTGTACTTTTCGGGCATAACATGGTTTACTACGACGGCAAGCTAGCACATAGACGGCATGTCAATATATCCGATAGACACGTTTAAACAAGGTCATTACTATGGCACTGTAGGCCCGACATCGTTCACTTTGACCTCGATTAAGAATTCCACATATACACATATTTTTATTCCATTATACAATACTCAACGTGGGGGAGCCTTAGGTGGTGCGTCTTCTAGTTTTCCCCACACCACATTACACATCTCCCTGACCAAAGCCTGTTCGCCAGAGTCAAGGTCAGGCGCCGGCCTTCGACGCTCCCTTTCTACGCGCTCCCGTACTTCTAATACTTGTAGGGCACGGACGACCGCTTCTGGCCTTTCACCCAATCCACTTCCTATCCCTTTCTCGGCCTCAAGCCTTCGCACTTTTTGTTCCAAATCTCTGACGTATTGAACTGTTCTCTCGGCCAGTTGGGGATGAGTTATGGAGACCGCTGGAGGTGCTGTTCGGGGGGCTTCGTCAGCGTTTGTACCACTGCTGCTGCCGTCGCCGTCGTCTCTCTCCCTTCCGGCTGTTCTCCCACAGTTTACACACGCACTTCGTTCCCGTTCCTCGTCTAAATATAAACACAGTTCTTTTAGCTCCAAATTATCACGTATTAACTCCTGTTGCTTGTCATCCAGCTCCCTTAATTTGCTCTGATATGCGGACACTTCTTGCCGCATCACCGAAGCTGTGTACCTACCGAATCGTTGCCATTCACGAGCCAATTTTCTTCCTTTCTGGCGATCATCATCTAGAAAACAGCACAGATCCCGGAGCTCCTGGTTATCTTCGCTCAATCGACGGTTAGCCTCTTTTAGCTGCTTTATTTCATCCAAAAGCGTTTGAATCTGTCGCCTCTGATCCGTGGGTTGCCTATTGTTGTCCGGTTCGATTCGCTTCGTGAATTTGAGCATGTCAGCGGAGCGTCTGTGAATTTGTTCCTCTTCTAAGTTACGTTGAACCCGCTGAGTGTCGTCGGCGCTACGCGATCGTGTCGCCTCCACGGGCTCGTGCACGATCGCCTTAGTTATAATTTCGCCCGACGATCTTAGAACTCGACCTCCTCCGGGAGGTATGGGATATCCGGCCGGGTATCCTGGAGGATATTTAACTGGTGGATATGGACCACTTTGGTACGGTAGAGGCACAGGATTCTGTGCCGTGTGCTGTAACTTACTGGGATTGATGTGTTTGGTAGTGTACGGAGGTTTGAATTCCTTAGACGTCGCGTCTATAGTGACGACGTTAGAACCCGCCGCGGCAGGTGGCGGCGGATGATAGCGAGGTGGAAAGTTGACCGGTTCCGAGCCCTGTTTACCCAGTTGTTGTTGCTTGTGCTTGTTGAACTGAGCCGCGTTTGACATTGTTTCATTCGATTCCGAAACAGTCATCGGGCGATGATCTATTTGGCGCGATTTTTCATAAACATTTCCAAATCGAACGAAACACGCGCAATCTGTAGCTGTGGCGACATAGGTTCATCGGCTGGTCCTTGAATGAACGTAGGTGGGGAACGCCGCCGGCTGCGTAGGCCGTAGACCGTGGCATTCACGCAACAATATAACACGTCTGTTTTGCACTTATTTATATTAGTTTACTAAATATTTCGACATTTCACAAGCTCGTGTTTGTATTTGGAGTTTGAGGTTCGAATTATGTTGTTTTTATGAAACGAGTTATGCTCTATGGAACGCGGGCGCGCGCGGGGCGCGTTGCTCTGACTGGCTGTAGAGTAAGGCTCTACCTGCGCGTGCGGCGCGCGCGGAGGCTCTCTCGGCGTTATACCGCGCTCTCTCTTACCTGAGGCGCACTGGCACACAAACACAGACATTCACGTTTTCATACATACTTGGATGTGATACAATAGATAACATCCGAGATTTACTAAACGAAAGTTTACATTCTTTTCTAATTCTAAATTAGATCACTCTACTAACTTATTTTAACTAAATACTTACAAAAGATTTAACTTTATGAAATAGAGATTACTTCAAGTGTAAATAATTTAAATGAAGATAGCTGAGTCTATAACTTCAGAAAAAATAGGTACTTACCACAAATATTACTTTACTGCCGAAATGGCAGTAAAGTAATATTTATGGCATTTCTATTAAATGGACTACGTCTGGCCTACCCTAAGTTTAAGGTTCGCACAATACTAAGCCCCGATTACACCATACTTCGCTCGCACTTAACGCTAAATCCGGATCGATCTCACTCTCTCTCTCATTCATTGTTAGAACGGGACAGACAGATCTTAAACCAAAGCTAAACGTTGAACGTAATTTTTATATGGTGGTGAAATTAGGGCTTTTATACGGTGGTGAAATTCGGGCTTACTGTACGAGAGAAAACACAATGCCTTCAATACTTATTTTTATATCCACCAAAACAAATCGAGAAATCAAGCTTTACCGACGCGACGTGACGTTCCGCATTTAACTGAGTGTAACATAATTGCTGCAATTGTTTTTGATAAGTAGTTTCTTGTGTACACTATAGTCTAGGTATACTTAATCAATATTGATTTATGTCCGAAATCAGAAGGTTAGATAATATTGTTACTATGGTTCTTAATCATTCAAATATTTTGGATTCATATCTAGATGAAAGTGTGATTAAATTGTCTAAATTCTAACATGTAACGATGTTACTTCAATCCTATATCATACGTGTAACTACTTTTTAATGATTTGCAAAGTCTGCATGAATCCGGAATCCTTAAAAGAATGCTTAATTATAATTGAAAGCATGTTGAAAACTCCTTCCGAATCGTCAATATCGTCTTTTGTTTTCGTCGCCATATTTCCGCATAATTTTTGCTGTCACTGGGGGAATTTTGCTTTCGTGCCATGCATTTCACTAATATTTCGCGGCTATTGCATACAAAGTGTTCCCACTCCTGCGCCGGCCACACACTTGTGCGGCTTCAAGGATGGCGCGCGCACCTCTGCTGCTCCTTGCGATCTTTCTAAACGGTGAGCGTTCACTTATTATTTTTTCGACAACTTAGCTACTTATTATGAATAATTTTGGGTAAATAAAAAAAAAACATGCTATGTAAACAATGTTTATATTTTTATGTTCTTATGACGTGTTAGATTTTGATTAAAATCATTACCTATGTACCTATAATACGTATTAGAAGTGTAGGATGTTTATCATTGCTTAATATGAAAAATTAAAACTATAACTAGAAGATCTTTCGTTAAATCTCGGTTTCAGTAATTGTAATGTAGAGTTGGCATAAAAAGAGCTCATTGAGTAAGTAAGTTAATAATACAATTTTTATTAGGCCAAGGGCCTGTTTAACAATGTTCTAATAAGTGATATCTAAATTGCATGTTTTGTCTTTGTCGCTCAGTATAAAGTAGGCAGCGACAAAACATCCGAATAAGCTATACGACACTTAGACGATTCTGGAACAGGCCCTTAAGTTAATAAATTATATGAGACCCACCGCAAAGCCAACATAATTATAATAGTAATAATAATAACAACAACTACACATACTTACCGTATGATTACATTCGACAAAAATATGAAAACGGTTACCTCCAGGTAATATAGTGCTCTAGCAGTCAGCAGCTCTACTTACTAACAAGCTTATTCTATTATTATCACATTGATCATAGTCAGTTAGAGCTACTAACAAAATAATGTAAAATATAATAAAATTATTATTAATTTGTAGGTTAGATTATAGTTAGGTATATCTATGAATATCTTTAACCGACGCTAATATAGAAATATATAATCGGTTTCTCGAAAGCGACTGCAAGTATTACCATGAAATTTTGTATGTAGCCATTTTTGGAGGAGAAAAATCGATCTACCTAGGTCTTATCCCTGGGAAACTGCGCATTTTTAAGCTATATATGTATTTTCTTTCGCCGTGTAACTATATATCGATAATTTATGTCAGTCCGATTGGCAATTTGGTATGCGTATGTAAATTTTTGTTTTGTCCGAAACTTCGGTATGTGATTCGGTTTGATTCCCGGTCAGATATAGGTATATTTTTTGTAATTCTTTTTATTATTAAAATTTATCAGAACTCCGAGCAAAGCTCGGTTACCCAGGTACTTACTATAGTAATATACGAATTTGTGACTCTTGTTATGTTTGTGAAATATGAACCAATGTGACCGTAACTGGAGCTAAATAACCCCAATGAGAAGGACCAATCATTATATTTACCAGCCAAACGGTTGGGTACTTAAACGTTTCTTACGTTAAAAGGCTCTCAAGTAACATTCTGTCCAGTGTCCATGTCATTCTGTCAAGCCACTGCTTGACGAAGCATACGATGTCTCTAATGTCTCTACATTAGAGACATCGTATGACTTGGGAGCCACTTAATTTTAAGAAGCGTTTGAACATTCGTGTAGTCTTATTCTGTACTTCCAGGCTGCAACACCCAGCGGCAGCCGATCAAGGAGGCTCTGTTTCTGAACACGGACATCTTCAACACCACGATAGAGGACTGCGTGTGGAGGCGCGATCTGGAACCCTGCCCGGACGCGAATGTCACCATCAACCTGTATACTGAGGCTGAGCCCTTCAAACATACCGTAACTATCTTTATGAGTTCCGTACCCAAAAGGTAAAAAGGTGTCTGTCTGTCACCAGTCTGTATCGCAAGAAACGTGATAGCTAGACAGTTGAAATTTTCACAATGTATTTCTGTTGCCGCTATAACAGCAAATACTACAACAGAATGAAATAAATATTTAAGTGTGTCTCCTATACAATAACCGTGATTATTTTGCCGTTTGATGCGAAACCCCTCGTGCGTGAGTCCGATTCGCACTTGGCAATTTTTTATTAATACCACAGCCTCACAGAAACTGGCCTATAATAATGCGGTGTGTTTTGCTAAATGCGAGGGTACTGGAGACCCAAGCTTTCTGTCTGAATCTAAGGATGTTCATGGGTAGGTAGCGGTAGTCACTTTCCATCAGGGATCCGTATAATAAGTATTACAGCCATAGACCCATTGGGCAGGCTTGACATGCCTCGTCTATTGAGACGAGGCATGTCGAGCCTGCCCTACTTTTAGGATTGTTTGGGGCAGTCGAGCTTTTTACATTTGTCATCTTGACATTTTGATATTTGCTTTCCGCAATACCGTCCGCATTTAATTGTCAATATTTTCTGAAATCAAAATGGCGTAACTTTTTTAATCAGTCCGCATTTAATTTACAAAATTTTCTGAAATCAAGGTAGCGTAACTTTTTCTTGTATAGTTCTAGTATTAGTTTTGAAATCATTGATTAGGTACAGTTTACAGCTCATTATTAACAACTTACCTACAGCTTTTACTGGTAAATAGACAATGAGGGTTTTTGATATTTTTTCTGCCGCAGACCGAACTCATACAAAGCGTCTGTGTGGCGTACCTAAGTGGTATCAAAAACGGTCAATAAGGATTTTCGATTCTTTTTCTGTCAATAGGCGGCGCTTGGTAGCCCGACGGTCCTTGTCGTGTCAAAAAGCTGTCAAATATCACGAATTTAAAAACCCTCATTACATGTAAACACTAAATCATAATAAATATATTTTTACTTAATAACAAAAATGTACGAATTAGGTAGGATATTCTACGCACCAAGGTAGCAATTAGAATATCCTCTTCTTTAAATAAGTATTTATATACAAAGCATGCGTTAATATCTAGCCACTTGTCAGATATTGCACATGGGATATGGATTGTTTGGAAAACTCTCACGCACACGTATTGTTACTTCTCGGTAAGAGAATAGGCAATAATTAATAAATAAATTAGTATTAGAGAATATTTATTAACTGAGTCTGCAAATTAAGTATATCTAACTACTTAGTTTGGTGCTTTGTTATTAAACAGTTTATTGTAACACGCTTAATACGGATTTACGGATTACTTACTGGTGGAATAGTTCCAAGATCCTGGATCCTCCAAATGCACTTAATTTTCTTAAAAAATTTGTTTATTTTCTGGTCGCTAAAGACGCAGAATTTCAAAGTGATAATTTCAAATGGCCAGTTCATTAGCATTTGGAGGCTCTACCTAAGTAACATTTTCTTTGGCTTATAGAATTTAGAAGCTTTGAGCTCTACCATGCTAGTTTCTTTATTAAATTAAAAGTAATAGATGTTGGTATTAAATAGGCGTCAAAGGGCAAATTTATAATGTCTTAAATGAAATTGTAATTATTTGTTACAGTTGTAAACAATTTGTGATGTATAAATGTCAAGGTACATGTGGGTCACGGCCGACTTACCGCTGCGCGGGCGTAGGTCGCCCGTTACCTCTGCCGCGGCCCGTCCAGAATGCCTAATGGGCTCCATAATTAAATAGCCCCTTTTCGACATTCCTCAGTCATTTAGAACACATTGGTAAACTTCACCAAATATAATTCATTGGAAGCATAAAAATTGGGTGTTGGCAAACTGCGAGGTTATAAATAGTTAGGTACCTACTTTAATATAATATAATATACTTGTGAGTATTTGATGATCGTACGATATACCTACACCATAAACATGCCAATATTTTAAAGAAGTGTAGAACAAATTCGACAAAGTGCTTTTTTTATTCAAACAAGCGGCAAAACATACTTTAGAAGATGGCACGTACGTGTAGTTTGAACTTTTAACTTCACGATATGTGCTTATTTCTTTAAACTATCTAAATAGGAACGTATCTGACTCAAATCCTACCTGCGAGTCGAGTCAACAGATACACAAGACAAATATGTATGTCTTTATCGAGCTGAGTCAAAAGGTGCACAATTGTCACACTGACCATCCTTACAATTACCGGTCGCCGTGTGCGGTGTGAGTGTGACCCATTTGTCATGCTCATGTATAAACGGAAACCCAGGCATCGGTCTGTACTTTGTAGGTACATGTAAGAAGACATATATTTTTTAATTTATTTATTTAGAACGCATACAGTCTTTTCTTAAATATTACATATACAAACATTTTCTTAAGAATATAAGAGTTACTAAGATACATAGGATACCGGAGCGCGGATCCCAGATTGGTGTGTGGTGTATAGTAATGTGTGCGGTGTATAGTGTATGTGTGCGGTGTATAGTATATCTGTGCGATGTATGTGTGCGGTGTATAGTGTATGTGTGTGGCGTATAGTAATGTGTGCGGTGTGTAGTGTATGTGTGCGGTGTATAGTATATCTGTGCGATGTATAGTGTATGTGTGCGATGTATAGTGCATGTGTGCTGTGAATGATGTATATCTGTTTCGATCCCTATCTTACTTCACAAATAGCTTTAGAAACAACTTACAAGTGGAAAGCTAGGTTTAGAGTTACCAAGTAATAGGTAAGACAATCTGCTTAGGAAATGACAGTGAAAATAATTTTCAACTGGTTTTTCCGGAGGCTTCGTTCGCGTTCAAGTCTTTTTCTCCCTACAAATTTAACACTCCCGATTCATCATGTAATTTTGTATTTTAATGTAATTTTTGAAAATCAATTTAAAGCTGATGCCTACGCTACGTTACAATAACAATCTAAGTGCCTAATTTAGCGTAATGCCTTCAGTGATTTGAGTTACGTGCGATCGTATAATACCTTCAGGCTTCATCTGGCGAAAGCTGGTTCTCCTTCATAGGGAAGCCCTAGCCTTTATAATAGGTAGGGATTTGGATGAGGGTCTTCAAAAGTTAAGTGGGAAGTGAAGCCGATAGGAATGGAGTTATAGGAACCCCACGCCACTGCTATGTTATAATATACTTACCAAGTAGGACACTGAAGGGTGTTTTTTCGAATCGATTCGTTTATATGTGTAGTTCTTTTATTTACAACAACAAGAGCGTATACATTTTGTAAGGTACCTGCGTCCGGTTGCTGAGAAATTGGTACCATTCATCGGTATTTGTTACCTGCGTATTGACTAGCAAGCGATTGATATTCACCTTGTTTCTTGTGTGTCTATTGTACTCGATGCGGTGCTCTATATTTCTATATTCAAACACTTTTTCTCCCCTCATATTTTGTACATTACAGGAAGGTTATAATATACCTACAGGGTAAAAGGTAGATAGGTAATATCTATTATTCTATACTAGATGTTGCCCGCGCGCACCAAATCAAATCCTGTGGGAGACGTACATTTTGCCGTGACAAAAAGTAGCTGATGTCCTTCCCCGTAGTACTCTATTTCTGTGCCAAATTTCTTCAAAATAGGACCAGTAGTTTCGGAGTCTATTCAAAGTAAACAAACGAACAAACAAATATTTTCTCTTTATAATATTAGTATAGAAAAGCTGAACCTTTCAATACCGACAAGTTAATGAAGAAGGACATTAATTGGTCGGTATTGAAAGGTTAAGCTATTGCAGTTTGGCTTGTCTTCTTTTCTACAAAGATTTCTACCTTCTTTCTATATTTTGATTTACATTATTTTAACGTTTATTATTACAGGTAGACGTATTCAGCGAGGACTGGTTGCGGCAGAGCAGCTTCGAGCCGTCTCATGAGACCATCCTGCTCATACACGGCTACGCCGGCGGAGACGACACGCTGCCCATCATAGTGCTACGGGATGGTAAGATTATGATGTGATTTCGTCATCACTCATCAAATATGGCGTTAGCACAGCAACATTTTTCGGTGCATCCACACAGATGTTACTTTTTTTTTTTTTGTTGAAAGGACTAAATTGCAAGCCCTGTGAGCCTTAGCTTTAGTATTACAATATTATGGTTGTAATATTACAATTTACATCGGACTCGCAGTTGGTAAACCTAGTTGGTTGATGAGATGTTTGGAGCTCCTGAAGATAACTCCGCCGATAAAAACTTATTACGATTATTATAAACGATAAAAAAATATTTTTTATAAAGGGTATAATTAGAAGTTGGTCCCGTTTTCATAAAAGCGGTGACTTCGAATTTTCCGAAGTAGTCCAAGCATATGCAAGCATAAAGTAAGATTTTACTGGAAAACCCTGCACTGAACAGAACTTCTCAGTCTTTAAAGATACGCGTTTCGGCATTGTTTATAGAACTGTAAGCATATGCCACTACGTAACTTTCAGTGATCATCATCACCATTATATTATTTACAATATCTAATGGAAGCTTGGCGCGTATTCAATTATAAATACGATCGTTTATTCTAAACGTATTAATAATAATTTAACAAGTATCACTAAAAATGGATTTTTTTTTAATTTTCAAAAGTAAAAATAAACAAAAAATATTATATTTCATCCTTTAGTGCATTTTTACTTTGGAAGTCGGTTTAATTTTTTGTTTAAAAATAATCATTATTTTAGTGGTGCGACGAGCGGGGACAGTCTTATTAAACTTAGAAAAAATGATGTATAAAAGTAGCTTTTGTAGGTACTTAATTATCATCAGACTTTAGACAAGACGAACAGCTAGAGTCTAGACTCTAGACGCCTTTAAGCTGACTCCATTCTCCAATATAAAATATCTTAGAAGCTCAATAATTAAAATATAATAATATCACACAAACTTTTTATACACTTTTCCACTTTGTTTAGGTTTTAACAATAATTTATATAAGGTCCCAAAAATCAACTAGCAGTAGATCACCCCACCCAAACCAACCCAAAATATCCGTAATTGATTTTACCAAACCTTATATATAAACACGAATTATTGTATAAACCTAAATAAAGTATATAATAAAAAAGTTATGTGGTATTATTGTGAACATGAATTTCTACCAAGAACCAACAGTACACTCAATCAGTTAAATTTAAATATACTTAATTCTTTTATTTTAAATAGATCCCTACGAGCTTATTCTACATACAAATCGTCAGTTCTTTAAGTTGGATATTCTTTAAGGCCTACTTAACATCCCCTATCCTAATCTGACGGGTCCGATTAAATTTTAATACTTTTTACGCTAAACTAATTTTCATACCTTGACATGTGGGAGTCCAACAAGAATCTCCTACTACATTTCTCATTTTGATCATTTGGGTGGCGAGGTGGCATAGTGATAATCAAGAAAACGTAACGCGGCAGTCGCACCATTAGGTAGTCCATCGACATAAGATCTCTCCTTCAGCTTAGGATCGACTGACTCGCGAGCAACTACTGTAAACGCGAAATCTTCTCCACGTCAGTCCTCCAGGGCCTCGCTGGAGTATTTGCTACTACCACCAAGATCTGCACCGACGGAGGCTCCAGGCGGGCTCCCGCCCAGACCCTTCTGCGCTCTCCGCTGCGCAGATCCTACTCCATCCAGTCATCCATAGTGTTGCTAAGTAGACAGAATTATGTGTTTTATCCGTCTTGAGAGGCTATCTTAATATGTTCACGACTGTCATTGACGACTTCTCTTGTGTAGGTAAGCTTCTTTTAGGTACAAAATATATTACAATTTTATTTTTTAGGTACGATTTTCTACAGCTGCAGCTATTAAGCTTGTTAATTAAGCTAAATTATCATATTCAAAAAGCTTTCTTACGAAACGATAAATAACTTTTATAGATTTAGAGATCGTTGTGTTGCAACTTGCATACAAATTAGCATTTAAAACTAAGTTGGTAGGTTGATGTATTTTGCGAATATTTCCATATTGAAACGAGCTTTCTTTTGGGTAACATTACGTAAGTGAAAGTGGTCCTACGTTTATGGGATCTACATAATTCTGCCAACCCCCACTTGCATGATTGCTTCCTAAAACTTTCTCCTTAATAAGTACAGGTCGTTGCGCGGTATGCATCAAGTTCATATTACATATTATGTAGGTAGATATAACAGGCACCTACATTCGATAAGTGCACCTTCGAATACTTTGTGTTTGCATTTTTATACGAGTAGGATATCATATCAACCCAATGATCGTAATATACTATAGGATTTGATCATTGGGTGGTTTATGCCTAAAGGATAAACGGGCTTAAACTGTCTACTAACCAGAAGTAAATGGGAATAAGTTCTACATTCTAGTTTCTACGCATATCGAAATTAGTACCAAAGTAAATAATAATCAAAGATTTGTTTTCGACAATCTTAATAACAATGCAGCCACCGTGGTCCAGTGATTTAGAGCTTGGCTCTCGACTCGGAGGTCGTGGGTTCGATTCCCGCATTGGAACAACAAATAATGTTTCTTCCAAGTTTGGTTAGGACAATGCAGGCCGATCACCTGATTGTCTGACAAGAAAGATGATCCATACGTCGGATGGGCATGTAAAAAGTCAGTCCTGTGTCTGATCTCTCGTCAGTCGTTGTCGGTCATCCGTCACACTGAGCTACGAGAGTTAAGGAAGAGAGAGTGCTCTTTTTTACTGAGCACACATTTGGGCACTATAAAAAATAACTCCTGCGTAGCTGACTGCGTTTCACAGAATCGGGGGTAGGGGGTACTATTTTATTAATTAAAATATACAAACATTTTCCTCAGCATACCTGCGTCGCGGCAGCTACAATGTGTTCATGGTGGACTGGGGCAAACTCAGCCAGCCGCCGTGCTACGTCGCCGCCGTCCACAACCTCAGGCCAGTGGCCCGCTGCGTATCCGAGGCGCTGGCCTCACTCCGCCGCGCCGGCCTCAGGCCTGACAAGCTCACCTGTGTCGGCCACTCCCTCGGTGCCCACATGTGCGGGATCATGGCTAACTTCCTCAACTTCAGATTGAATAGGATTATTGGTGAGCACTTGACAGCTGAAAGTAGACCGTAATATTAGCTGTCCCCCAATTTGGGTAGATATAGGTAGTTGTTGATGTGCTCGTTGGTTATATACTTGTTAGTTGACCTCTTTGGATCTCTAACAGTGCTCTTTTTATCATCATATGTATCCTTTAGTGACACATTATTATTTCGAGTATTTCACGTACCTACCTAGTGTAATTATGCCTCTAGCCTCAAGCCTCAAATAATAACTAATTAATATATCCACATAGCTATCATGTTTGAAAAATGATTTCATAATTTTTACATTTTTGTGGATAATTATAGACAAATTATCTAACTTAATAATATTATTTCCGCAAAATTTTAGGTCTGGACCCTGCCAGGCCGCTCATCAGATCTGCCCCGGCGCTGCGTTTAGACCCGGGGGATGCGCGCGCGGTCCACGTGCTGCACACCAACGCCGGGAGGTACGGGGAGGCGGCGCGGCTGGGGCACGCCGACTTCTGCCTCAACGGCGGCCGGAGCCAGCCCTTCTGCGAGGATACGCCGAGTAAGTGAAGATAAGTGTATCGTACTATGTTGAATTTCGATAGTTGTTGTTTCACAGTACGATTCACTTAATGTGGCAATTTTAGACCTGCTGCTTGTTGTAGAATTCGGATCGCCTAACAGAAGGTGATTACGACCCATGACCACATGTAAAATTAGAGGAATCAATTCAAATCCATTGCTGACTTTTTTCAAGTCCTTTTCAGGACTATTTCAGGATTATTTCTTTAGCCTCACATTTCTCGGGCAGAAACCCTGATGAAGACGTTACTTCTGGTCCGATATTCCGTTATGTAATTCCATGACGCTTGCATTCCAGATGAGGCGCTCTGCAGTCACGTGTGGGCGATCTGCTACCAGGCGGAGAGTCTGTTCCGTCAGCGCACGGCCGTGCCGTGCGGTCGGCGGTGTTCAGTGCGCGTGCCGCCAGCGCGGGCGTCGGCACTGCCCGTGCCGCTGGGCCAACCCGCGCCCATGACGTGAGTATAGGGCCTGACTCTCTCGGCAATACATAATATGTCGAACAAATCTGCGCAGACCAATCAGCAGAGCCTGGACCGCCTATTGGCACGACTTAATAATATGTTGACTTTTTTCAACACGTAATTGTGCTAGGAGACAGTTAAGCCTTGTCATGGTCATCCTTGCGAGCAGGGAGAATAGAGTAAAGTAGTAACCATCTCTCTAAGGCAGAAAGGTTCAAGTGTCCGACAAAAGTAATTAAATAATAGTTTCAAAACTGACCATAATGGCGCTAGAGTCAGAAGGTTGTGTGACATGAAGTTAGCTTTAGTTTAGAGATGGAGCGAAATTAGGAGAGCAGTGAGTTGAGTTAGGTTTTGTTAAATTTTTATTTATTTATTATAAGCACATCAAACAGTACATACCTACATTAAAAATCTTATATATAAATAAATGATCGTAATATCATCAAAAAAAGAGGCCGATGTATGTACCTTAGCAGGTGACACAGCATTCACAATAGCAAGCTAAGGTAAAATAAGATAACATCACAATTATGTAAAGATACAGTAAATTTACTCAGTTACAAATATACTTAATACTAATAATTATTATAATGTCATAACAAATGAATAAAATAATGTCGTAAAATGAAACCCTGATCAATCAAGTAATTAAATAAAATTGAAGCAAGTAAGTACCAAAGTCATATAAATAGTGATAGATATTATTATTATGTCAGAATGAATAAAAATAGAATAATAAAATAACAATCATATATAAAAACTTCAATCAATTAAAATAATATTAAATAATAATCTTAGACAACAAATTCAAGTACTTAAATCAAATTTCATAATGCAATGACATCGTACAATCCCATTTTACACATTAAGTTCATTATTATAAAACATTAAAAATGGCTGCAGTTATTTATTTATTTTTAACACATTGTAGTGAATGCGAATTTTCTTTTTGAACTGGTTAAATTAGTCATAAAAAATGTCGATGTCGGCCAAAACGTCGTTAACAATACTGTATTCGTTATACAATCGGGAAATCGGTGCGTTAAGCCCTAGATTCGTTTTCGAAGGGGGGTCACGCAGGAGCTTTGTAGTAGGTCGACATGGCAGGTTGTAGGGTACAGATAGTGAAAAATATTCCAGAAGTTCACAGCAAGATGTATGGCCATTAACTGGTTTGTGAAAAAGTAGGACACCGTTGCACAGTTCTCCGGATATTGTGGCAAACCATACCAAAGAAAGCAAGGCGTTGAGAATAAGGAACCCTATGAGATACACTGCTGCATATGAAGGCAAGATGTCTCGTAAAAGACCTCTGTATTCCTTCTACTCGCTGCGACAGAACAGTAGTTGTAGGATTCCAAACGGAACTAGCATATTCAAGGTGGCTTCTTACTAGAGAGTTATAAAGGTAAACTGTTGTACCATAAACCCTTGCTGTTGCGTTTTACAAATCCCAGTATTTGCGATGCCTTGTTGACAACTTTACGAACGTGAGAGTTGTAACTGAGCTCGGTATCCAACGTTACACCAAGGTCACGTATTTCTTTAACTTCTTCATGTCGATACCCGCCTAATACGTAATTGGAGCAATGTGAGGACTTCTTTTTAGTAAACTTAATATAAAAGCACTTTTTAGGATTCATTGTCATTTTGTTGTGAAAGCACCATCTGCTTAAGCTGTCTAAATCATTTTGTAATAGTGACGAATCTCTAAGTGAGCGAACGGTCCTATATAGTTTTAAGTCGTCGGCAAACATTGATAATTTGCAATGTCTTATTACAAGAGCAATATCATTGATAAATATAGAGAAAAGCACAGGTCCTAGGTGGGAGTCTTGGGGCACGCCAGATAGAGCATAAAAGACTAATGATTCGAATCCGTTGACATTCACAAATCGTACTCTTCCTTCAAGATATGAGGCAAACCAAGCCAGCAATGCGCCAAATATACCACATGCCTCTAACTTAGATAGCAAAATTTTTGACGACTTTCATTCAGAAAGTCATGAAAATTCTAATTACTCGCGTAGTCGAAAATGTTTCTATAAATATAACCGAAGGAGATGCAAGAATTTAATTCTGCGTTTAAACATAATATATTTATTTAATCAAAGTATATACCATTGCTATTTATGCACTTTTGCCATCTCATAGGTAGTTCATTGATTCCTTTAATAAAATTACCATTTGGACAGGAATCAATAAAATCGAAGGCGCTTTGGACTGCCCTGGAGTTGAATTTTTCCCTTGCAAGTTATCCATTTTTCGAAAAAAATGGTAATCTGTTGGAGCAAGGTCCGGGGAGTACGGCGGATGTCTTAGACATTCCAATTGAAGCTCCTATAATTTGGTAGTCGTCTGTTGTGCAGTGTGTGGTCTAGCGTTGTCCTGAAGCAGCAGTGGCCTAGAGCGAAAGACCAACCTCGGGTGTTTAGCATCTAGCTTTTCCATCATGATTTGCAGTTGCTGGCAATAGACATCTGCCGTAATCGTCTGGCCAGATTTAAGAAAGCTGTAGTGAACGACACCGGCACTAGTCCACGAAAAGCTCATAAGTAACTTTTTTTGAGTCAATTTTCGCTTGGGGCAGACTTTGGCTTGTTCGCCAGGGTTCGGCCATTGCGATGAGCGTTTCCGATTATCGTACAGGATCCACTTTTTATCACAGGTAATTATTTGATTTAAAATCCCTTCATTATTGTGCCGGTTGAGTAATGTAACGCAGCAGTCAACGCGCGTTTGTCGGTTTGCTGCGCTTAATTCATGAGGTACCCACCTTTCAAGCTTTTTGATTTTTCACCTTCCAAATTTGCTTCAAGTGGATTAAAACAGTTTTATCACTAACACCGCAACCTGCAGCTAACTCGGACGTGGTTTTCGATGTATCCGCTTCCACAATAGCCTTCAATTCTTCATTATCAACTTTGGTCTCCGGCCGTCCACGGGGCTTATTCTGCAGGTCGAAATTTCCAGAACGAAAACGTTGGAACCAAAAACGCACTGTGTTTTCTTTTGCGACACCGCCGCCATGCACATCATTAATCCTTCGAACCGTTTCTGCAGCACTGGTGCCACGGTGGAACTCGTTCTCAAAAATAAAACGATATTTCTAGTTTTCCATTATGTAAACAGAGTGACGCAAAGAAAAAACCAAAAGAGGAAAAAACAATTGAATTACTGTTTTCGAAACACAACTACATGAGTAAATAGCGGTATAAATTCGAAATTCCTAACCAAAGAAGATATATTTAAGATCAAAGTGGCCAGTACGACAAAACGCCAATTTCATATGTAAAGACCTAATATTTAACTCTTTTTACGAACACTTCTTCATGTATGGAGAAGGTACTCCTTTACCCTAGTTTCCATACTGCACATATTTTTAAACATTGTTGTTTGGTGAACTGTGAACATTATGGACAGTATAGTTTTGAGACTACTTTTGTGAACTTATTTCTCATTATTCTATAGGTACCTAAATAACGATTACTTACAGGGCATCCGGAGCATACTGCGTCGAGAACTTCTCACCGCCTTTCTGTCCGAAGACGAGTGGTCTTAAGGAAGGCGACGAACGCTGCTGTTTAGACGAGCAATACGCTGCAGCAGCGACCACGACTACCAACCGACCAAGAAGACCTGGACACAGGCTAAGGAATAACCGACCTAAGCTTAGCTACGACCAGAATACCACGTTTGACGCCTTCGATATCTATAACAGGCTATTTGACTAAGAGCGAAAGAGAAGACGAGAAGAAAAGAGATAGATGAAAAGGAAAAGGATAAAAGGATCCAGATTAGTTAGATAATATGGTAGTTTTCAGCAATAATCTTGCTTAATTAGGAATCACTAACTGTAACTGAATTCAAATTAGTAGGTATAATCTTTTAAAGCCCGATGTACAATATCACAGAAAATATACTTATTTAAAAGTCAATAATAAATACGCGTAACTATTTGTTAAAAAATTCTGGATATTGTTCACCAGATTTTAATTTTGCATTTAATTTAATAGGTTTAATATTACTTTGTTACGTCAGTATCGTTTGGTTTCTAATTCAGGCCCTGAATTTAGGATATTTTGGTATGATGTATGAAAGTTATTTTTGTAAGCAAAAGATAACAGTTCTTTAAATTCAGACTGATTAAAGAAGTTACAAGGTGTGTTTTTCAACAGTACAATAATCAATTTTGCTATTGTGTTGAACCAAAGAATAAATGAAATAATGTTTTACTTTTGTTGTTATCAATTGACCTTACCTACTTTAGAATAAACTTAATGGAATTTTCTTACCTGTGGTTACTTATGAATAAAACAAATATTTAATTTTACGAATTTATTTTGCGTCCTATGTTTAAAAGTATCTAGGCTCTATGTAATAAGATACTTAATGTTTTCGGCACTCCTTATTATTGCAAATAGGGCTAAGTAGGGAGTTAAAAACGATCATGACAGCTCTGTGTACAATACTGTCATAAATGACAGACAATGTAATAAATTGTAGATAAATTGTGCAAAATTAATTATGTATGTGTTTGTCTACAACATTCTCATAAATGGATATAAAAATTTGCTCAATACATGAGAGTTATTGGTTAAATCGACGTTGATCCTTTATAATGGAATACTAAAATAACTCATTAGCTACATAAAAGTAACAAATTAAAAGCACACATTTTGAAAACAAAAATAAAGAAGAGAGAAAAAAAAGCCAATTTTATAAAAAGCTTAAAAATCCAAGAATATCGTAAAATAAAAAAATTCAAATATAGGTTTTTTTGTAGAAAATATTGGAAATGATGAAAACTACACCTAAAAGGATTAACATCGACTTAAACTATAACCCTGTATATTACAAAAAGACTACTGTTAAAAACCTATGCAAAAAAAAGTTGCAGCAAAATAACAATAAGTCTAAATTAGTAGGCTAGGCCCCAAAGCCTTCATTAGGCTGGGACTGTATTGTCCGGAGTCCGAAAGGCCGGGGAAGATTCAGAGCACTGACAAAAGAACTCTGCGCTTTTATATTAGAGTTGAAACTCGAAGTGTCGAGGATCGAGCTCATATATGACATTGACATTTATGACTCCATACTTGTGTGTTCGATTTTCGGCTCTATTGTATTAGCGCAAGTTCTATTTTCAGTGCTCTGAAATTTCCCGGGCCCGCCGGATTCAGGATCACATAGTAGCCTTAGAAGAATTTACTAGTTCTAAAGTTCCATTTTGTATTTTTATTATTTATTTTAGTCAATGATCGGATCGAACATTCTTATTCCAAAGCATTTAACAGTTCTTAGGGTCAGCTTTCACCGAAACAAGACATTAGGCGACGCGGCACTGCATTTTTAAGATAGAGATTCAAAATTGAACTTTATTTAGTACTAGATGTTGCCCGCGACATCGTGCGCGCAAAAGTTAATTTCGTGGAAACCGTACATATTTTTCCGCGATAAAAAGTAGCCTATATCCTTTTCCGTGATCTACCCTATTTGTGCCAAATTTCATCAAAATTGGTCCAGTAGTTTCGGAGCCTATTCAATGCAAACAAACCTTTCCTCTTTATAATATTAGTATAGACACAATAAGATATACCCTTAATTGCCAGAGGCCGTTCTTGCAATGAAGGGTGTATCTTATTGTGCCGAGTGGTGCATTTTGACATTCGAACTATTGCAATTAAACGTGTAACTTCTGTTTCTTGTTTCTATGTGAACTGACGCTTATTCTTTTGAATGTGACACCCTCAGTGAGTCGCCAATGTCAGTGCGCTTTTTTAAGATTATTTAGTTAATGCTTTGTCAGCTCTTATTACCCGACATAAGCAGAGACAGAAGCGCCGCTTTTTCCTTCTCTTTCTTCCGTACCACGTCCAACGCTCTGTTCTTCCATGTACTCTTTCTTAGTTTAATCGGCCGACTTCCAACGTACCGCCCTGAAATATATATAGATAGATGGAAGTTTAATAAAAAAAATATCATTAAAATTGCTCACATACTCTTTAAGTATGTAAAAATAAAAATAATGTTCATACAATTTGTCTTTTAACAAACGAATTATACATGTGCTGGGCATCTTCTAGCATTAGCTAGAATAGTTTATCTACCTTTGAAAATAATACAATAAGCGTCAGCTCACACTGCGATGCGAAGAGCCGTACCGATTCAAATTTGAACTTTATTTACTACACAAGAAGATACACTAACGTGTATCTTGGTATGGCCAGAGTTCGCATTTCGAGCTGCACCGTGCTGCGTAACGCTGCGCCGCTCTTGCCAATGAAACGTGTATCTTCTTGTGTAGTAAATAAAGTTCAAATTTCAATCGCTTTCTTAAAAATAGATGTAAACTGACCCTAACAAAAAAAAGTTTCACACTAGGCCCCGGCGAGATTACAACTCGCGATCTCCTTTTTACTAGACAGCCGCTTTTACCTGATAAGATTTAATTAAAAGTAAAAAAGTTTAAGAAAATAGAAAACACATGTCATTTGTCTACTAATTCAAAATGGTAATTTCTTAAAATGTAACGTATATATCACCGTAAACTTGTAAATACCGTTAGATTGTAATATAACTAGCGAGATTATAAAATGTCGACAGATTGCGAAATAAACTAATATTTTTATGTGATTTAACCTACGTGATTTCGATGTTATAATGGTAACAGCATTATATGGCGGCGCGGGGCTTATGCCGTTCAACCATTCGTTCTGTTATGCCCGTCCCTGTTAGGGTTGTTGCTGACGTAACGTCGAATCAGCACATCCCGTGTTTAGTCTGGTCTAGACTCTAGCTGTGAGTCTCAGTTGGTCTTCAGTCCTCGGTCGTGACGGTTCTGCCCAAGGGTCCTTTCATATATTATTGTATTTTCCTTTAATAAAAGTGGTTGTGGAAAGAAACCTTTTTTTAAAAAGCCTAATCCGAAGGGACCCCTAACAGTTCGTTCAACCGTTGCGTTTCGTTTTATAATTTAACGAGCTTCAGTTCGTAACATTATAATATAACGAAAAATAATGTGTAAAATTTTAAGCGGAATGTATAATCTCGCTTGTTATATAGTTGTTATATCTAAAGGTATTTACAATTTTACGGTGACATAATATACATCGTTCAGATCCAACTTACTCTAAATGAGACGGTACAACACTATAATCTACCAATTTAAATGTCACTTATTTACCATGTAATAAAGAAACGACACAGCCTTATGTCCAATATATATAAAGTGTTGTCGAGAATTATTTTAATCCGCATTACAAAACTACCAATAACATAAAAAATTTATTAAATTATAATAAATCTTTTATGATTAATCTGGTCCATCAAAATTTACAAGGAATGGTAGGTAAAGAACTTGAAATTAACTCAATTTAATTTTGGCATTATTTGTATATCTGAACATTAGTTCGGACACCATCAACTCATTTTCAATTTCATTCAGTAGAGCTTTCATTCAATTCGTTCAGTAGAGAAAATGCCATTAGAGGTGCATCTTTAATATTTATTAGAAAAATTTAAAATTCAAAGAACGTAAAGATGCCGTTGAGCCTTTCAACTGAACGAATTATTGAAGTAGCCTACATAGAGTTAAGTCAACTTATTATTGTAAGCGTATACATACAGGCCTCCATCAGGGTTATATGATTTCTTTGAACAAACTATGGGACAAGTATTGTCAAAAATATGAGCTTGTAACAAAAAGGTGTGCGATTTTAATATAAATTTATTAGATTCAAACTCCACAACTGTTAGATTCACATCTTTGTTTAAATCGTATAACCTCTTTAATTTGTTTCTTGGACCGACAAGAGTGTGTGACACAACTGCTACTTGTATCGATAACATATTTACTAATCTTACTCCATGTAAAAAAGAAATAATTAATAAGCTCAGTTCTGATCACTGTGGACAGTTAGCTTCTTTTAATATTAATTGTGACCGTAACCAAAAGGAAGAGCTTGTGTTTGTTCCTGTGAATACAAAACGTATTGAGAAATTTAGAAGTAATATAAGTTCAAATATTCAATTATTGGATGGTCAAATAGCACAGATGAAGCTTGTAATAAATTTTTAAGGTAATAAGAACCCAATTTAATTCAGTATTTTCTTCTAAAACGGTTAGAAATAGTAATAAAAAAGTAACTTTATTGAATGGGCAACTGCAGGAATTAATTTTTTTTTTAGTTTAGTTTAGTTTAGTAGTTTACTTTGCCAAATATTAGGCAAGTACAAACCAATATACTATTAAATGATGAGAAAATAAACTTAGTGGACACCACTGTGTTTCTAGGTATAATATAACTAGATAGTAAATTACAGTGGGGGTCCTCATATTGCTAATCTTGCAGATAGGCTCAGTTCTGCAGCATACGCAGTCAGAAAAATCAGATAAATTTCCGACGACACGACGCGACTAGTATACTTTAGTTACTTTCATAGTAGAATGTCTTACGGCATCCTTTTATGGGGAAATGCCGCCGACATTAATACAATATTTGTGATGCAGAAGCGAGCAATACTTTCAATTTACAAAATGTCCCCTTTTGAATCTCTGAGAGAAAAGTTTAAAGAAATAGGTATTCTGTCCGTCGCTTCTCAATACATTTTGGATAATGTATTATATGTTAGAAAGAATATTAGTAATTTTAAAACTAAAAGCGACAATCACTGTAAAAACACTAGAAATAAGCACAAGCTAGATGTATCGGTGATCAGACTAAGTAACGTAAGCAAATCCTATATATATAATATACGCCTATTCAATAGAATCCCAGAACACATTCAAAATCTTTCCATTAATAAATTTAAAAAAGTAGTTAAAGAATGTTTGTGTGCTAAAGCTTATTATAGGGTCAATGATTTTATTGACGCTCGCACACTATTGGAATAGGATGGCCACCTGCACGGCTTTTTCTATAATAATATATGTATCTGACTTTTGTTAATATTATATGGACTAACTTTACATATTGTATTTTTTTTAAGAACAATTTTCCATCTTTTTGTTCAAAGATGGCCCCGTGAAAGTTTCTTACGCCGGTTCTTCTCGCCGGGTTAGTACCTGAACCGGTGGTAGCCATCAGGTAGGGACAATTCCATAAGCGTTGCTTTCTAACCTATATGGAAATAAAACTTTTTTGATTTTGATTTTTTTGATTTACAAACACCTTGGACGGAAATCAACCCAGAGGGCTGGCAGGTTTCAGAAATAACTACTCCACAGTGGATCACATGCACGTAGTTAGGCAGATAACAGAAAAATGCAAAGAATATGACATCCAATACTAGTTTTGCTTCGTTGACTGCAGACGTGGATAAACTTCGTATTTAGACGTGAGTATGTGTGCGTGCGCACGATTCAACGGCGCTATTAAGCGATTCTCATCTTATGGCTGGTGAGCGCCAACTTGTTTGATAGTACATTAAGACTAATTTGGATCTGAACATAATATATACATATAAATAATAATAAATGTAACATACCATCCATTTCCTTCATAGCCTTGATAAAATCTCCAGGATCCTTGAAGCTGACAAAGCCAAATCCTTTGCTCTTGTTAGTCCGTTTGTCCCTGATCACCTTAGCCCTTTGGAACGAGGCATATTTACCGAACGTTCGAGTCTGAAAATAATTTTCAACATTTTTAATTCAATAATTGAAGTGAAAGTTTTATTAAGGTTCATATTAAGATAGATCTTTAATGGCCCGTTTCAATAACCTATCTACCAATAACTATTTGTTAAAAACGTCACGTAAAGACTTCAGGATAATATGTCTGTGCTCACCAGCAGCTCATCAGTGACGTCATTGCCTAGGTCTCCACAGAACATGCGGAAGTCATCATCAGACCAGTCCAGTAGAGTGACATCCTCCCACACTTGTCCACCTGCAGTCCGCACCACCTAGCAAGGCAATTAATAAAATTATTCCACATTGTTAGAGCCTTAAATGCCAAAAAAACCTTTTCTACACTATTGATAAAGACAGTTTCTTACACATTATGGGATGGCTGAGCATGGAAATGTTTGAGATAATCAGGGGAGAGTTTAAAGTTAACACACAGTATCAGTGGCGAAGGCCGGCTCTCCTTCATAGGGAAGTCCTAGCCTGTATAATATGGTAGTAGAGATTTGGATGAGGGTTTTCAAAAGGTAAGTGGTAAGTGAAGCCGGTAGGAATGGATGAGAACCCCATACATAGTCAACAAAGTCAGTGACAAGTATATATTAAACTCTCAAATTTCTTTTTGAATCAGCAATTCCAAAAAGGGCTTATGACATCTGTTCTTGCAGGAAATAACTCAAACATATTCATCGGCCCCATATAAAATAGACATACCTTTCTATGCTTCTTCTCCTTCTTGGGTTTGGTGACGACGACCTCTGTCATGACGGGTGGCGGCGGCGGCGCGGCAGCGGGCGCGGGGGCGGGGGCGGGGGCAGGCTCCACTCGCACAGGGGACGGCGTACGCTCGCGCTCGCGTTTCTAGGAACAAATTGATTATACATCGCTTCATGTACAGTCGCAGATAAGCTTGGGCAGTGTATCATAGTGATCCGTGCAAATGTCCTCTATATGTGTTTAATTTTTATGATTTGCCGTTAATATATTAGTAGCTGTTACTTCAGGTGGGCTGGAATGTATATGTGCCTCTCCAATAATATAATTTTAACAACAAAGTTAAAACTATAGGTGGTTAATTACATTGAATAATTTAAAATCTTATTTTACCAAGGAGCAACACTTCATCATTTGTTTCTCTCTATCAGTCATATATCCATAATTTTTTAGAGTGATCAGTTGTTTGCAGCATACATTTACATACAGTGTATGGCATGCAATAGGGATGATGACTACATCTAAACTATTAGTTTCATTAATGTACTAAGATATATTGAGGGATTAATACTTGGTAAATGTAAAAAAAAAAAATGTGTAGTTAATTTTTTTTTGCTAAATTAGTAAACAAAACCTACATCATTAGTAATTTACTTATATCATATACAAAAACATTCATTATGGTAAGTATGAACTTTACGTCGCACAAATATCTGATATATTTATATTTTAATATGTTCCTGTGGTCGTATACTTCATATACTTTAACTTAGGTGTGATGTGACAGCTAGATACGACTTTAGTATGAAGTGTTTTCACGAGCCTTGTGAAATTTTGTATACGAATCGCTGGACCTATTAAATTATGATGAGAAGTTACTCATATTTAAGAGTACTATTCATTTATGCAATAAAAAAATGTAGTCATCTAGCCTATTACTGACACATTGCAACTTTTTCAGGTTGTATAATTTTCACTAAATAAATGAGCAAAAATTGCTTGTAAACAATATAGCCACATCCTAATTTTCTTACCCGTTTCTTCTCCTTTTTCTCTTTCTTTTCCTCATCTTCTAGTGGTTGTTTGTACAGCTTGGGTGCAGCAGACAACACGGCTGGCTGGGGTTTTGGAGGTGGTGGTGGTATCAACTGTGGTCCTGGCATTCCTGGACGAAGGAATGGCATTGGGCCAGGAAAAACATCTGGTCCGATTGGTGGTCGTAATCTTTGCACCTGAAAATTTTGTTATAATATGAATTTACATTTTGTATGATTTGGCGTTTTACACAATTAATACTAATGTCTTTACCTTATGCTTTGATTTCATATCAATTTGGTTCCTTGCTAAATATTCAAAGAAGTTTTTGGTACCAGACAACTGAGAATAGATTTGATGATTAACTTTAATTACAGTCAGTTTGATTATTAAATGGTACTCACAGATGCAGGCACCATCATGTTAGGTGGGGGTGGGGGTGGTGGCACCGTGGGGAACATGAGTCTGGGCCCCATAGGATCAAACGGCTGCAGCATGGACGGAGGAGGAGGTGGAGGTGGCAACGCTCGGTCCAACTGCTGTTGTACTGCACCAAATGTACCAGGGCCGATCACTGGCCGCACTATCAGGTCGGATCCAGAAATTTCTGCCTCAAATCTGGTACAAAAACAAAAGAAGATATCAAAAGTAGTCTTTCAAATATAATATTTATCAAGATTATTAAAAAACAACGGGCATACCTGGACATTTCATCTTGCATTTGTTGAAATTTACTACTGTCGTCCATGGTGCTTCTAATGCTTTAAACTAAAAGAAATCCAAAACCTTTACGTAGTTTTAATGATAATTTTGCAAAACTATGGTTATCTTATATGGATAGTACATACATTGTAAACGGTCATCGTCCAAACGAATTTCGGTGTTTTAAAACCAGAGTTTAGTAGAGTAGTTGTAAATTAAATTTTATTTGAGGGTTATAACTTGATTAATTATCATTTATTTTTCGCCAAATAATAAGATGAGCATTGAGCATGACATAGAAGTATTATGATTTAAGACAAAACGAAACTAAGGCTTCCCGAGAATCCCTTCCAATCTTTGCCCAATCACAATCACAGAACCATAGATGATAAGTAATACTACTGAAGCACAGAACACTTATATCTAGCGGATCACAATTCCCGATTCGATCCCCGATCTCGACTTCTTTCTCAAATTGACGTTCGGCTGCTCACTTTGACATCGTCAACTGTCAAGTAATTTTTTTTTAAATTTTTTTATTTAAATATGGCATCAGCTTATAATCATTTGCCAGTGTCAAGTTAAAAAGTCGGGAAATAGAACTTTCGTTTCAATTTTCAACACCGTATTCCTAAATCGTCAAGTCCATGAGTCATGACAGTCGATTCAGTAAAGTGGTAGAAGCTTTACTGAAAGTTCCTAGGGAGTTTTGGAGGGAAACTCAAAATAGCACGTTTTTAGAAGTTGTACCGCTTGCCCTCACTTGTGCACGTTAACGAATATATTATAATGGTTAATATTCTACCAATATTACACATTATGAACCGAAATAACACAAATTTATGAAGGAAATGCAAAATCCACAACGTCACCCATTGAATTCCCGGCAAAACTCCAACTGTCAAGTAAAAACTGACAGCAAACAGCAAACAGCGTCTTTATTTTTAATTATTGGCGTCGGCGTGATAATCATTGTTTATACACTAGAAATAAGCATAAGCTAGATGTGATATACTGATAAGACTTAGCAAAGTAAGTAAATCTTTTAAAGGCCAATGTATACGCCTATACAAAAGGATCCCAGAAAACGCTCAAAACCTATCTATTAATATATTTAAAAAAGTAGTCAAAGAACGTTTGTGTACTAAAGCTAAGTGTGTATACATTAACAAGCTTTTTTCGGAAAGTCAACAGAGAAACTAACAACCGGTTCAACCCTAACCCGCCGAGAAGAACCGTCGTAAGAAACTCGCATGGGGCCATATTTTAGTCAAAAGATGGAAAATTGTTTTTCCATCTTTAAATAAAATCTTTCTTTTGAAAGAAATATATATTTTACAATATAAACTTAAATCTATGTAATTTTTTTTAAATTCAAATGTACACAAACATAGAGACAGCCTTGCAGGGGAGCATCTTATTCCCAAGGTGTGCAATCGTTACCAAAATCATTTGAGTTTCATTTGGAAATATAAGTAATTTTTTTTTTCGTATCATTTTCATATTTTCATTTCATTAAATAGGTATTAAGACTTATGCGTTGTACTCACGGTCCAACCTGCAAAATTTTTATATGATTGACACTATTGACACTAATGACGGTTATTAGAACCGGTGCGTGTTGGATTGGACCGTGAGTATGGATATAGTGGCGAGCAAATTTCCCTAGTGGCAGATTTCGAAACTATCCTATGACTGATATTTCCACCTGGCTATACATATAGTAAAATAGCAATAAAATAGTAAAAAAAGCCGATTTTATTTTTATTTTGAATTAATTCTTTAAAAGTGTGTCATGATTTCATTGTTGGACATCTACGAAGTGGTAAAAAATAATAAAAAACATTTTTTTTTTTTAATTTATTCATGACCATGGTAATAAAAAAAAAACAACTTCGTGAGAGTGAACAGTAGTTTTAAAAGTGGAATGTTATTGTGTGTTAGTGTAAATGAACGAAAATCTAAAGAAGTTAGGTGTTTAGGCTTTATTTATTGAATTTTATGAAGGCTTACAGCCAAATAACAAATACAAATATGGTAAACATATACCTAATTACAAGCCTCCAGGCTGAGCTGTACAAGCTTCTGGTCGAAAGTAATCTAATTCTGTGAAATGTAAGTATACTCGCATCTATTTTGAAGCAGGTTTTCCTAATTTTAGGACGTTTTCCCAACATTTTCGTAACCTTTCGTCAGTAGAAAAATATGAAAACTTATAACTTACTGTTGTGTTTCTCAATGTTTTAATTATTATAATAATTTAGAAATTAAAATAATAATTTTAAAATTGAGGAATACAACAGTCAGTTCCTTTTTTTATTATCCTTTGTAGTTATTATAAAAATAATTTATAGCACAGTTTATTTTATATTCTTGAAAAATTACAAATAATTTTTAAAATCTTTTAAAATCCTACATTTATCCATACTTTTATCTGTCATACGTTAGTTTCCGCTAAAGTGGAGTCATTTTAATAGGTAACATATTTTGACAATTCATCAAAATTCAATAACGTAACCTTGCAACGGCAGGCATAAAATAATATATTTTTTCGTTTTGTTAGAACTGCACAATAGCATAACTTTTTTCAATTACGATTACATATTTATTGTAATATAGACCGATACGAGTAATTTTACGATTTGCTTTCATAATAAACCATTCTAAACATAATAAACAATTTCTGATCTAAAGAACTGAACGTCGATACAATGTTGCGTTAGTAATTAGTTAACCCTTTTTCTTTTTAAACACTAGGGACGTGACTCTAAAAATCGAAAGCTGATAAGAAGAATCGAATGCAATGATTACTTGTGAAGAAATATCACCATAAATTAATAACCACGTTGTGATTATAATAAAACATATTTATATCTATTATTCTTTTAACTAACTATAAAAATACAAAAAATAAAAAAGTTAAATTATGTACTTGTCTTATTTTGTTCCTTAAATTCACGAAAAAAAAAATATAATAATGGGACAGGGATTCGCCTCATGATTTTTAAAATTCACATGTTTCAATTCCGTATCGATTCATTCACTTTAATCGATGTTTTTACGCAGGTCACCTCACTATGAAGATAAAACTGACAGACATCAAAATATGTTACTTATTAAAAATGACCACTTGTATCAAACTTTCCGCTAGGGAATCTGCTCATTGCCAATAGACGGCCTTCAATAAAAAATATTTTTTACCTATGGTTATAGAATTTCAGTAGTAGTACTTATCATCTGGAGTTTTGCCGGGGAGTTCAATGGGTGACGTTGTGAAATTTGTATGGTTTCATAAATTTGTGTTATCTCGGTTCTTAATGTGTAATATTGGTAGAATATTAACCATTAAATATTCATTAACGTGCACAAGTTTGGGCAAGTGGTACAACTTCTAAAAACGTGCTATTTTGAGTTTCCCGCCAAAACTCCCTAGGAACTTTCAGTAGTTTCAGTAGTTCAGAAAGTTCCTTTCAGTAAAGCTTCTACCACTTTACTGAATCGACTGACATGACTCATGGACTCATGGACTGACTATATATTTGGACTTTGACTAGACTTTAGACTTGACGATATAGGAATACGGTGTTGAAAATTGAAATGAAAGTTCTATTTGCCGCCTTTTTACTTGACACTGGCAAATGGTTATAAGCCGATACCATATATAAATTAAAAAAAAAAAAACAATTATGGTAGTACTTATCATCTATGGTTAGAGAAGTTGAACATGAAAAAATATTTTGTAGCGTTTTCGTTTTCATAGTTCATTCGGTCGGTTCTCAATAATCATTTTTATATTTTGTTTAATATCAAAACTATAGATTTGTAATGTGCAATTCTTATTCTGAATGCAAAACGAGTTTATAAAGTACTAGGGATAAATTGCTATCAACGCCAACGTAAACACTAAACCAAGTCTTGAAAATATGATAGACGAAGACACCAAAACACTGTGGTGTGGTAATTTGGCGGATCAAGTAACTGAAGAAATACTATATGAACTGTTTCTACAAGTAATATTGTTTATTTGAGACTGAATTCCTGTCGTATTTATTTCAACAACCTATGAGCAATTGTATTATTTGTTTCACAGGCGGGCCCACTCGAAAAAGTTAAGATTCCAAGGGACAGGGATGGGCGACAGAAGAACTTTGCATTTATAACGTACTGCCATGAAGTGTCGGTACCATATGCACTTAACTTATTTCGCGGGACAGCTCTTTTCAATAGAACTTTGAATTTACAAAACAAAGGTCGAATGGTGATGTTGCCACCTCCGGTGAGATGTTACGGCCTCGAAATGCCAATGGACTTTCAAAATCAGGACAATGTGGCACAACATTTCTTAGAAATGACGGAGAGACTAAAGCAGGGAATCCCACTGATGTACAATGCCAATCATCCTAAAGACACATACGATGATAATCAACACGCAGCAGATAACCTTGTTATGGCCAGTTTACAGGGTAATTGGACTCACAGGCATCATCCATACAGACCGAAAGACAAGATGCATAGCAGAGATAACAGAAATAATGACAACTCTAACACCTATAGACGCGGAGAGAATAGGGATAATCATAGTGATTATAGATACAGTGAACACAAAGACAGAGATGATTACAATTCTCGTAGCAGCAAACATTCCAGTAGCTGGAGAGATAGAAGAAATCACAGGAGTCGTAGATGATTTTATGCAAAAAATATGTAGAGTTAATTTATACATAACTTTTTTAAACAAGCATTTTAATTATTATTATAAATTATAACTGTTATGACTGCAGAGATTAGTAATTACACTTTGTACTTACTATTAAACTTAAGAACTGTAAGGAGTATGTTAATTTTCTTTTATCAACATCATGACATGTTTTCAATTTTTTTTAATAAATTCTATCTAAAATTTTATTGTATTCAAAAGGCCAATTGTAAGTTACAGTAAAACTTTGTTGCTAATAGCTATGGCAATTTTCATTTGTCTATGGAAATGACAGACGAATGTATGAAAAACCACAATTGCCGAAAGACTGTAGTTGTACTGTACATAAATTATCACATAAGAGCGTGTTTCATAATATTCTAATTTATGTGTTGGATAGCTTAATTGGAAGTTTTGACATTGCTTACTTTGTATCAAGCAATGGCAGGCCTGTTCTGCTCCCTGTATAGGTAGTGAAAATGTCAAATCATTTGTTGACAAAAGTACCCAGAGTAAAAGTAAGGCGTGATTAAACATCTTTGAGTAATATCAGGCCTGTCTCACTCCCCGTGAAGGTATTGAAAATGTAAGTAGGTATGCACGAATTTATTAGAATTAAAGTACTGTTAACACCTACCTTTGGTTTATTTGAAAAGTAATTTGTTCACTAAAGTACAGTAGGTAGGTATTAGAAAAAAAGTTGTAATTAAATATTAAGATTATTTTCTAAAAAGAGACAACCCCGATTTCTTCAGAAAAGATAAGAGTTACGCGATAGAAAGAGTAACTTCTAGGTAAATATAACCATAGGCAAACAAGTGCTGCGCGATCTAAATTGAACTTAATCATATCGTACCAAGAGTCCCTATTTATTAAATGACTCTCCGGAGTGAGTCTTCTGTACTTATACTATTATATTATATTATGTGGCAATGGAGACACATCAAGCAAACCGACACCAGCAATTTATACTAAGCTAACTCATAAGAGTGAACTTTACAGGAGATGCTTGTAAAGGGAAAAAGTGATAAGTTTTTTATTAATTAAGGTACTTATTTGAAATTTGGTACCCATAATAGTTAATTTATTCATTGAAATGTACCATGTTTATTTTTCCATAATTATTTATATATTTTTATTTAGAGCAAGTTAGCCATATACAGAGTGTCCCAAAAGTCGACGTTAAGCTGACATTGGTGATAGGCAAAGTCATAATATGTAGTTTAAAAAAAAAAAAATAAAGTCATGTATTTTTCAAATTATTTACAATTTTTTTTGTCTTCACTCTTGCTCCTATAAATGTTTACTTTTATCCAAAATTTTTTTTCTTATGTTATCCTAAATAGTGCTTCTGTAACCTGAATTCTTAAATTATTAACATAATTATCTACTCTAGCTTGAAAGTGCATGTCATTTTTTGCCGAACCATATATTCAAAAATTATTATTCGCGCTACTTTATCCCGCTGTACTGAAAATAAATTATAGTTTAAAAAAACAAAAAAAAACACGCTTTTACAGAAAATCTAACTAAAAAATGAAAAATAAAATTTAATAAATTTGGATTAAGAATAGTGTAAATGAAAAATAAATGTTTATTATTGTAAAAAAGCGTGGGGTGCAGTGTCTTCACCTGTACGTTTGTTTGTATGTACCCGACTCCAGTGGATTTGATTTTGATCCACTTCAAACGGTCAGATTTCGTTTAAAGTGATTTTTAAGATATTATCAAAGTGAAGATCCTTCTCATATCTGCCAATAAAATGTTTATAACTATTGTCACTATGCACCCCACGCTTTTTTTCAATAATAAACATTTATTTTTCATTTACACTATTCTTAATCTAAATTTATGAAATTTTATTTTTTATTTTTTAGTTAGACTTTCTATAAAAGCGTGTTTTTTTAGTTTTTTTTAAACTATAATTTATTTTTTGCTTTTTAGTACGATTTGCCAAAGAGTTAGCCTGGAACTGCACGAATACGTAGTTCGCGCACTAGTTCTATCCCTCCTAATCTCATGCAAAGGATGCGGAAAGAAATTGATGAATCCTGGCGAATTTAATCAGGATAATCGGATATTTTAATCGAATTATTGCATTGTCATCGGTCTTTGACAGGTGTGCAAAGTTTGAACTAAATCTGATCGTTCAAAGTAGGACAAAATCGAGCCCAACGGAGTCGGTTACAAACAAGCAAGCAAGCAAACATACAGGTGAAACTAATAAAAGCGTTATAAAAAAAGTACGACGCCGGTTTGGCAACTTTAAAAGTTAGTTAATTTAATAAAGATTCTAAGGTAATATTACACTTACCATAATGTGTTACATTTGACCCACAAAAAATATTTTTTCAAAAAAACTTAGTTTTGATTGAGTTCTTTTAACTTACTAAAAATGATTAAAGTGTACCCAAAGTGTGCTTAAGGACCGATTCTGGTTTGAATAAGACGGAATGAGTAATTTTACGCTACAATAACAAGCGCAGACTCCGCTAATAATAGCGTAATATAAATCGAGTGATTTCAATAAGTACCTTTACTTAGCACTGTATAAATTTGTAACTTCGTTATTTTTTAATGTTTCTTGACGATCTTTTTACTACAAATAAAATAATTATTCCTCGTAGGTACACTTTCCTCGTAGATACACTTTTGAAAAATGTTCGCCTTTGTTCCATAAAGATCCACTTTTTAAAAACCAATGTAGCGTTTCTTAATAGATACACTTTCGGCACAGTTGTGTGAACAAGTGTAATTAAAAAATTCACTGCCGGTAGTGCCGGCAACGCACATAATATTATGCGTTGAAATAAGAAATGCGTTAAAACAATGCAGAAATAAGATTATTTACTTTAATTATATAAGGATATAATTTTATTTTCTTTTTTTTTTAATAAACAGTAACATTTTTTTTTTGTCTTGTCTGAATCCAATTTGTTATAATGTTACATTATTTAAAAAACAATTGGTATTTTATTTTATTTTATTTTCAAATTCGAGTGACAAAACTTAACATATAATTCCTATCGCTTTTCTGCTTTGCGGTACAATATGAAAGTGGATTTTTAAGGAATAAAGGCGAACTTTTTTCAAAAGTGTATCTACGAGGAAAGTATACCTACGAGGAATAATTCAAATAAAATACCATATTTTAATCAACTTGGCATAAAAAAACTGATTTGCCTAAAATTTGGGTTAGCGTAGTATAAATTGCTTGTGTCGAAACTATACCACAAGAAATTGTATTTTTTTTATTTCCTTTTGCATTTTGTATCTTTACATTGGCAATCACACATAGACTAATAAGTAAATATTAATTGGCTTGTTTTATCTATATTTAATGCATAATTATTTTGAAGCCACACTTTTCCAACGACTTCTTAACTTACCTACAATATTATTTTTAGTTGCAATGAGGCATAATTAGTCTTCAGCAAAGCCGAAGTACAAAATATAATATATAAGAATGCAGCTATTTATTGGTTGCCTCTTATAAATCTTACAACAATGTTTCTATACTTGTACATTATGTAGCCAAATATTTCGTACACAAGAGACGAGGACACGACGTAAAGAGCCAACGATATGAGTTTCTGGTCCATTCCAAAGGTGTCAGATAAGAGTATTTTGTACATAAAGTATGTACACAGCACCCCGCGTAGTATTAAGAACATCAGCAAATACAGGATCTCAACTGTGTAATAAACAGCAGTCTTGTTATATCCATTTTCACGGAGAAACCTAGTAAACAATATTTATATTAATATTTATAGTAAATGAGCAACAATATTTACATGGCTACAATTAGTTGCCTACTTGAGATGGTATTTACTTAAATCGTTATTATCTTTTATGTTGATTGTTCTACTCAAGTGTCCTTATGGTTCAGTAGTTACGAAATCTCTTCGGTTAAGGTTTAATTTGAATTAAACGGGCATAGTTTTAGTTTTTGAACTGCTGAGAAGAGGTAGACAATGAAAATACTTATGCTGTAAAACAGACACGTAACAATGGTTTAATTAGCTTTTTGGGGAAGGGAACGTGCAATGTTACTTGTACTGGTATAATATTTTTGGACCTTATTTCCAAGGAAAATAGTTCGAATCCTTCGTTCGTTCTGTCGGCTTCCGTACAATATACGTACCAAATTTTCTTTAAAATCTAAATGTAACAACTCACAAGGTGCTAGCAATGTAACTACTCGAAATATTGGCGTTTTGTATACCTACTTAAAGGTGTCACAGACGGCTAAGATACTATAATATTTTTATCTTAAGATGCCTGGATATATTTTATATTACAAGTAGGTACGTAATATGAAAATAAATAGCAACTTAGCCATCTGTGATAGTTGATACAAATAGCAATTAGCGAAATTTGATCTTAGCATAAGGGTCCGGTTTTCCTTCAGTTCGGCCTGAACGGATGCTAAATAGTGTTGTCTGTGTGCAATTTCGAGATCGCGTCGGTCGGCCGGACGGACTGAAGCGATTCGCACCAGTGTTGTCAACTCTGTTTTTGCGAAAATACTAAACTCGCGTCGTTTTCTACTAAAAACTACTAAAAGAGTACCGATAACTATAAACAAGCTACTAAACTTAGAAATCCCTAAATTTAATAAATAAATAATTTTACCGTACAATAAAAAAAAATATAGTAGGAAATATTACGTAATATAGAAATTAAATCGGTAGTTTTGGTAGGACGCGTGCTACTATGTGCTATTATGATAAGGTGACATAATAGCACATAGTAGCACGCCATTTTGCATATTATGATTACAGTCTGGCTATTTTCTATAAAACCACTACTAACAACTAAATTCCTACTAAAGTTGGAATATTATACCCTATGAAATACTAAATTTAGTAGTAAAACTTTTTAAAACAACTAAGTTGGCAACATTAATTCTGACCCGTGTATGGATGGACTGAACGGTAATAAAATTCGAGTGTAAAATCAAACCGGTCAAGTGCGAGTCGGCCAGAGGGGTTCCGTACAAAACGGAAAAATCTCGTTTGTTGTATTCCCATACAATTTCATACCTCAAATTTTTATTTTATTCTGTTTTTAGTATTTGTTGTTATAACGGCAATAGAAATAACTACATCAGTTGTGAAAATTTCAAATGTCGAGCTATCACGGTATATGTAGGTACAGCCTGGTGACAGACGGACGGACAGCATAGTCTCAGTAATAGGGAAGGTAGTAATGGCAACGCGGTCTAAAGAATATATGTATAATTAGAGTTCATTGAAGTATTTGAAACTTTAAAGATACTATGAAGATAGGTTGATAAAATGTAAAGACTATTACTATAAAATAAAGTGAAATGTTTTCTATAACAATAATTAATACTTTAAAAATGTATGGCGCAATAATTATTGCGGTTTCGTCGATAGCGTGACTACAGTTGCAGCAAAATACAAATAATAAATAAAATAATAATCTAAACAAGAGCATGTGACGACATTTCTAAGGAGGGTTCCGTAACTGTCAACACGTCAATAGGTTTTCTTTGAATTACTTCAAAAGTTATTGTCATAAAGTTATTACAGAAGCTAGGAGAGCGAACAGACAGACAGAAAGACGGACGGACAGAGCGAAACTATAAGGGTTCCTTAAGTATTACGGAACCCTAAAAACACGACCGAAGCTCGCGGCAAACCAGATGCGATTTTCTTTCATTAATACCTGTTTAAGATAAATAATATTTACAAATAGTGTTTATTTGGTTTCAATGTAATATAAGTTATATTTTTACATCTCACGATATTAAGAAAAACAAATACAATAATTCCAATTTTAAGAGCAACATTTTCCGTAGAAATTGTCAGAAAAAACTGTACACACTCCACAACATTAAAGTTTTGTGTGCGTGTCGCTATATAATGCTTACGCCTACATCTATCTGTTGGTTGCTTCACTTTATATGATGCGTTTGTTTGAAGACTATCTAGGCGTTATTAATCTAAGGGGCGAACTGACGTCAGTTCGGTCTGATGCGATTTTTTCCGTGAATGTGCTCGAATCCGTTCAGGCCGAACTGACGTCAGTTCTAACTGAAACGATCGGCCTCTCGTCTGTGGCGGCCTTAAGGAGCATCATAGACGACGAAGATACTATAGTATTTTATGCTAAGATAAAATATCGCTAGCTATGCATTTTGTATGAATTATCACAGATGGCTAAAATATTATACACTGAAATGTACTGGAATGGGCATCTTAAGATAAATAAAATATTAAAGTATCTTCGTCGTCTGTCATGCCCCTTACACGTCAATGCCACCTTGTGTTTTTACGAGTCAATAGAAAATTTGAAACCTACCACGTATACCTACCGTACCTATGTTTAACTTTCCGGATGTATGTAAATCTTACCATCGTGTTTGCAGAAGAGGATTGGTAATTTCTAACAATGCTAAAGTACAGGCGAAGCTGCATCCAGTGTTCTCTTTGCCCATGTAGATATTCACGCCAACTAGCGCACTGGCGTGATGGAAGAGTATGATGTACTCTCGTGGTGTGTAGATTAGACACCACATGAGGTCGAATGCGAAGTAGCCCCACGACCAAACCATTAGAGCATATTGAGTAGTGGTAATGTTCTCTAAAAATTATATTGTTATGCTATTAATGACAACCTATAATAGTTGTATATTAAAAGTAGTAAATCAAATAAGTATCGATAGTGATCAATAATATCTCACTGGCTCTACCTACTTATTAGCGGCGTATTTTTCACGTAGATACGATTAATAATATAATATATATTAGACTCTTTCACAACACGTCAAACTGGTGAATGGTCCCGTGGTAAGTTCTCGAAGAATTTGGGTTACGGGTACCAGTTAACAGAAATATATTTAATGCTTTTATACTATGCATAAATTTAACACTTTTATTATATATTATAGACATATTTAATGCACATCCATGACCCAGAAGTCCAGGAATACAGAAGACTTCCTGTTCCTTTGGCGGGATTCAAACCCGCGACCTCCGGTTTGAGCGCCGACGCGCTAACCACTGAGCTGCAAAGGTCGTCTCTTAAGATAAGCATAAGGGCCGCAGAGATCTTTTATAGGTCATTTGTAACCACGAACCCTTCCCTAAACGGACCAAGGTGAGAAGGTCCATCATTAATAATGGTCTAAGTATTTACTTGGATTAGGCTAGAAATGTTTCAGGTCAATGTTCTGCTTAACTTACGAGTCAATTTAAAGTAAGACAAACTCGTGAGACCGCATTGATAGAATCCGAGAAAAGCGGCTACAGTTCCATGCAATAGTGTCACCATCCGCGAATACCATTCTGGTTCATGTCTAGGAAACCATTGTGTGCACCACAAGTAAGACCAACTCCAGAACAAGAAAGAGGTAAATTTGAGTAGTGCTGCGTTAGATAATTCATAATTTATATAAAGAACCATTTAAATACAAATTTCTTAGATATGCACTTGAAACAAATTTTATTTGCTACATTCTCAGATTATAATATAATTATTTATATAATCTGAGGCACCGTTGAGAGTGAATACGATAATTTCAACATAAAAATAATGTGCCAGCAATAAAAATATGTCAATAAAGTAAAGAGTGAAGAGCAATGAAATGTCGCTCAATTTTTTATCACATAATTTAAGTAGATAGCTTTGACTTTCAAACACAGGTAGGTAAGTAAATAGCACTCAATTTTTTCGAAATAAAGTATATTTTATACACTTGTCAATTATAAGTAGGTGCCTACTTTCTTATACTATAAATTATGATAAGTATATAAATGTATTCATAATAAGTTAAACTTACCTAATAGATGATGTTATTATGTAATACTTAGCTAACAATAGGCTACTTGACCTTGTTTTTATTTATGTCCTAAACGCTTCATATTTGTATCATTTCACAAAAAAAATTACATCATTTTTGAAACCTAAAAACCTACAAAAAAAATATTTTTTTTATTATCATTTTTAAAAACCGTCGAAAACACTATTCGCCATGTTGGTTGGGAGTATCTGTGCTGTGACGTCATACTAGTACTAAGTATTTGTAATCTGTGCTATAGTCCGTAGTAGTAAAATGGCGGTGTTACATTCCGTTTGACGTTTTGACATAAATAACTTTTTAAGATGTCATTCAGAACTATTTATTTACAGAAACGTTCCGTTTCACTACTACATATTATGTGTTTAGTGTGTTTGTGTCGTCACATCCTTGCCGGAAGTTACTTCGAGGCAATGATATTTTATAATAAAGATATGTTACCTTCATAGTAATTTGCGTTTTAAATCTGTTCCGAGCAATCGAAAACTGCACATATTAACAAGTTTTACCGATAAGTAAAACAAAAGATGCGAAAAAGCACGGAACTGAAAAAGATGGCTATAAGTTCAATGTTTTCTCTCTCTCTTTATCTGAATATGGCGTCGTTGCGTCAGTTATTAGATTATTTGGAAAAATAATTGAAATATACTAAATAATCTAAGTTCTTTGCATACTCACATGTGGTACGAGATTCCTTGTATTTTGTTTACTTTAGAGTCATAATTGGTACACTTCCGAAACACACACGATGGCATTTTTGATTTATTTTGGTAAGTACACAGGAACCTATGGTACGTCACGCTCGTGATTGTGCTCGCTTGTGTGACGCAGACTAACTACAAGACGTCACAATTGGGACGTATTTGACACATAGAGCATCACAATGCGCGCGCTTATACTCGTAACGTAATATCTACCTCTTGTGTTATAAAATATCATTGCTTCGAGGTGTTTTCATCATTAGAAATTAAAAAACAAAAATACATATCTTTAAATCAACTTTATTCATCAATTTTTAGTTTTTAATTTAAGATATCACTAGAATACGTTTTCCTAGCCAAGTACTAAAGGAACTCCTTCAATGTATGAAATTAAATATGAGTCAAGTAGCCTATTTGTTATTTCTACACAACTAAATAAAATAATCTTAGACCTAAATACATTTCTCATTCATTATTCAATATCTAATAACAAAATATTATAATTTAAATAGGTTACCTATATACTTATTACTCCATCGGGTACTTCATGTAAGTTTTCGTCCATTGTGCATTACAAAAGTAAATAACTTTGTTTTGTCTGTAGTGTGAGTAATATTTACAACAGTTACCTGTTACTATCGACAACGTAACTTATCAACAAACTTTTCTATGGCTCGATATCGACTGGGCGCCATCGCTTCTTTTAACAAGGGCTTGAAGCGATAGTCTTCGGCGAGCGCAAGGCACAAGTGGCGAGCGTGTAAACGGGTGTCCGCGTTTGCGTCGGCCAGCAGCTCGCCAACCGCTCGGAGGATCAGGACGCGGGGCTCACTGGACAGGTCCAGCACTCGAGCTGCGCCTTGCTGTTTCACAAGGCGAGAGAGTGCCTGGGCAGCGGCAGCCCTGACCGGTCCAGCGCGATGGCTCGCCCCTCGTCTGGCCAGGGCCACACCCGCTCTCACGTATCCTCCTCCACAAGCGACCCGACCTAGAGCAGCTGTCGCGTCCGCTCGCAGGAACCTGTTGACGTCAGCGCAACGGTCTAATAGAGCTAGAGCAGCTTCCTCCAATTCTGGATCTAGAACTTTGCCTCGATGCTCGAATAGCGCGCCTAATGTGGAGCAAGCAGCTCGGGCTACCCTGGAGCGCAGCGATCGGACGTGTAGAGTAGCGGACCGAGCCGCGGCTCGCCAGCTTGCTGCCGGCGCGTGTGCTCCTACGTCGTTAACCAGTCGTTCTAATTCCAGTAATCCGCTTAGGATCATCTCCCAATCTTCATGTTTCGTCGGTACTATACATTCTGAAATTGCGGTGCGGACGTCTCTTTCGCATACGCGTTTCGGTGTATTAGGTTCCGATTCGAGTTGGACGGTTTCCTGTGAAGCTAATGATTTTGTTTCTTTACTTGATATTGAAACAGCAGGAGATGCTTTTTCACTTTTAGTTGGAGTTTCGATATCCACAGGAGCATCCGGCGTGTCAGACTTTTGATTGGATAAGTTTTCTAAAGATGAACTCCTCATAGATCCTGCTATCGTTTGTGAGCTATGTATCGACGGATTAAAATTTTCAGATATGTCTTCGATATGGATGGAGGGCGTACGCAGTGGTATCGTATCGTCCTTGAGCCTCGTTTCAGCTTCAACATTCCAATTAAAGTCTTCGTTTTCAATTTCATTTTTAGGCGCGGTTTCCTTTTCGCTCAAACTCGACTCTCTGCGAAGAAAAACGATTATTTGTATATAATTTGATACGAATTAAAATATGATAATGAGGTGGCGGGAAAGTTACCGCGTGTGTGCGGGCAGGTTGGCGACGAGGTCGGGCGCGGCGGGTGCGAGGGGCGCTGGAGGCGCGGGGGGAGCGGGCTGTACGGAGCCGCCCCCGCACAGGCAGCACAGCCGCCGCATGTGGCAAGTGCCGCCGCGCCACACAGACTGACTACCGCACGCTACCGACGCCTCCCTAGCCCACCCCATAATGACTGTGCCCCTAATCAACTACGCACGTATTATGTTATTGAACTCATGCGTCATATTATTTAAGGTGTGACGTCACGAGCTTTTGAATAGATCAAAGATATTAGGATAATTACTGCGCGACTCGAGTGACCCACATCTTTAGTCGTATATATTATGAACACAGGAAAGTAGAGCGATTTGACGATACAAAAGTTAGGGCGTCTAGATACCTAACTGAAATTAACTTGTTATTCATAGGTAAGTTGTTTTGTATTTGATCGTTATGCGTGACACGCATTCACAACAAATATAAAATAAATTATGATTGTAGGGTTGCGAAAACAGTGAATATTAAAATTATCCCCTACGTCACTTTAATCTAATCTTTGCAGTATGAAATCATCATTAATTTATATAGGGGGGCGGGGGGGGGGGGGGGATGTTACCTATGAGAAACCTTTTCACTATAATAATTATTTAGCGTCAAAAGCTCCTGCTATCGACCTGATATGACCCAATGACCCGGAGCAAAAACGGGGGTGCATGTTGGGTGATGAATGACTGTAATTGTGTTAATATCACAAATTAGCTCCCGTTCCTAACGTTATGAAAACACCAACGAATGCTTATGAGCTATTTGGTCTATTAAATGATTGTTTGGTATTTGATAGAATTACATGGAAACAGCTATCATATGGCTACTTTATTTAGGGTTCAGTATCTTCAGAACTAAAGAATTTTATGTTAAAGCCTCCAGGGTTGCACAGAAGAGGAATATCTGTGCGCTGACAGAATTTCAAAAATACCGGTCAAGTGCTGGTCGGACTCGCGCACTAAGGGTTCCGTATTAAACGGCAAAAAAATCACGTTTGTTGTATGGAATATTCAAATACTTATTTTATTGTGTTTTTATGCGGCAACAGAAATACATCATTTGTAATAATTTCAATGTCAGATTGGCAGACAGACAGCGAATTCGCAGTAATAGGGTCCCGTTTTTACCCTTTGGTTACGGAAATCCTAAAAGAAGATTGAAAAGAAGAAGAATTATTCATTAGGTACACCAGAAGAATGACAATGAATCATAGAATACACGTCTCATTATCAGAGTTCGAATGTCCAGTTCCACCGCGCTGCACAGCGCATGTGCAGTGTATGACTGATATCAAAGTTGCAGCAAAAATGCTGCGCCGCTTAGCGTATCGTTTCGTTTCGGTGTAAACTGACCCTAATGTGTAGACAATAGAGCCTCCATTGTTACTAGTTAGGTTATGAGGTTTAACTTTTTAGATTTTATTGATTGCCGAAGGTACCTACTTAGTACCTACTAATCGATTTATTTCCCGGCTCCAATGTTTCGAGAACTTGATGAGTAATCATACGGGTAAACGGCTATATAATTTCAAGGTAATGTTATTCTACTCGACACAACGTTTGGGGTGATTCTATCGGAAATTACTCAGCAAGGAACTTATTATGTCGCAATATTTACGACAATTGGTTGTGCTAACCAGTAGAGGCGTTAGGGGGGGCGAAGTTGGGCGACCGCCCAGCAGGCTGATTCTGTATCTTGCAACAGCAATGAGACAGGTGTAAATTGTACAATATAGCTGTCAAGCATAATTTTGGTATCGTAATACCAAAATTATGCTTGACAGCTATATTGTACATTATAATAATTTATATTTTACGTATTATAATTTATTAAATACGTATATTATTACGTATATTAGCAATAGCGACGCGACAGCAAACAATCGACGGGATCGCGCTCTAGCGAACAATTAGGGAACTAAAAATGCAATCGATTCTCCTTATAACAACAAAAGTAAGTATTACGTATGACATTTTACAGCATCGCGGCAGCAGACGGCGTGCAATTTCATTTGGCAAAGAGCGACAACCCATTTAGGTTGTTGTTGAAATATTGCTGATATTATAAATCGATGTAGGCAGTGGCACTTTAAATTAAAGTGAATTATATGTTTTAGTGTATCAATATGTTATATAATATATTATATCAAAATATCGTGCGCTTATGTTTTTTTTAGGTTAGGTATATTTCGATTTATGCAGTAGTGTTAGGAATGAGGTAATTAGTGCTCAGTGCCAATTATATAGACTTACAATAGAATATTACGCTTAAATGTCAGCATGGTGTATTATTCTACATCCACATAAAATACTTTATATCTTAACTTCGTCCCATTTTTGTTTATAAACGGAAAAGAATCCATTGTGTATACAAAACACTTGATACTTCATAACAGTATATAGTTCCACATATCACTACATGATTGCTAGCGGTGTAAACAGCGCCTGTTAACGCCGCTAAAAAAGCATTTAAAAGTTATCGAACAATAGCAGAGCAACAGTCGTACGTAATACGATTTTATTCAGCGATTAGCAACCGATCGCGCGACATCTGCGCACCGGATGCTGTCTGCAAACTATCTTCTAAAGATATATAATCAGCTAGCGGGGCGCCGGATAAAAGGGGTACCTTTCTATCCCTCGCTCACTGTGAGACCTACATACTCGTAAATTCTCTAAATTGAGTACTCAAACAATAATTTTATAACAATAAAAAAATAGTAATCGCCTAGGGCGCTGATGCTAACTATACTTTTCTAGCAAGTTACTTTGCACAACGTTTATTTACCTTAGGGGAAACACGGCAATAAAGTCTTACGGTAAACTCGTTAGTTTAAAGTTTACGGCCAATTCTTTGTAAGTTCTAGGTAGCTTCTGACAAAGTAAACCGTTACGTTACGTTACGGTTGTAGCTATCTTTTCTTTGATTTTGGCAGGCTATTTATGTATTTATGTTCCACCGTAGTAACACCGTTCCACAAACTACCGAGCCGATTTTAATAAATGAGGTGTCAAAAGATTCGTATTAATAGCCCGGGTAACAAAGGCTATATAATTTAAGTACTTAGTCGGGTTATAGTTTTTATGAAAAATATAGTTATTAACTTTTCTGCGAATAATTAAAAAAAAAATGTTATTATTAAATTTATAAATAAATATTTAAATAATTTCAATTAAAAATATTATTATTATCATAATTACTTTTTAACTTCTACTTACTTACGTGGTATAATTTCAAAATTCTACTTAGTCCTAACGATAGAAACTTTACCTACTTATTGTCTGGCCCCGCGGCCTTGCGGGAATCCAGTGACGGGTGGGGAAAGACGTCGCTGTCAATAACGAAGTTGTGAACTCTATTTTTGTTCTACGAGTAGACTGCCTGAACACACGTATTATTCTGGTAAGGCAAAATCAGCTAGGTAGTAAGTGGGCGGAAGTTCTCATCTGCCAACCACATTACAATTATATGGTGTAGGCTGTAGTAGATACGGCAAGCAATAGGCAACCGTAGCGAAGGCTGGTTCTCCTTCAAGGGGAATCCCTAGCCTGTAGATGTGAGATCAGATGCAGAACTTATTTTCATACCTATCTTAAGAAATTTTGTAAGTAATAAAAAAAAGTTGTCATGTCTGTAAATAAATATAAGTAGGTATTCATGAGTCAATGTTACGAAGTTTCAAACCGTATTTTCATTAGTTATTGTACTTTATTTAAACGTGAAGCCGGTGTGAATCGGGTTGTATGCACACGTCACTGATAGGCAAACAGCTTTGATGATAGGAGCTCTAAGATACACCTCTTTCTTCTGAGTTTTTATATTTACGCGATATAAGTCATAAGTAACAGTTGGTTTATTGTACTCGTAATGTCTCACTTACCTTCCATTTAGCGGTATTGGCGAAAGCGGCTTCGGGACAAAGTTCCTCCCAGGTGGTGTTGTACCTGATGAATTAAAACATTTTTCGATCATTTATCAATTATCTATGTATACAAATACATAAAATCGAAGTGTCTGTTTGTCATTTAAAACTAACAGCTTTGCACTATGATAGTATATAAGGTATACAAAAATCAATTACGGATACCTACTTGAGGCACATCATCCACTGCTTACGTAAAGACGTTTAGGCAGAAAAATAATTGCCATACTCAAACTAAACAAATCATCTCATGTATCTCTCTCCGCAAAACGCAAACTCGCCCATATAAAGAAAAAATTTTTTTTCGAGCAGGACAATTCTTTTTCTGCTTAAACGTATTTACATAAGCAGTAGATCATATGCCCGAAGAATCCGTACTTGATTTTACAAAACCTTATATATGGTAGGTACGTACACCAAAAAAATCATTTTTTAGCTTGTTCCAGCTAATATCTGGAACAGCCCGACCGATTTTCACTGGTTGATAGCTAATGTTATAAGGAGTAACTTATGTACATAACTGTTATTATGGAAATAAATTTATAAAATCACTTTAAAGTGTGCCGGAATTTCCGGCTAAGTAACGACGAAAACTAGTATTAGTGTCATATTTTAGTTCTTGCAACATTATTCTATTTCAAATAGCCAACATCTTCATGCATTTCTTTACTTTGTGTCGTGACTTGTGAGGGTGCTAAAAAAATTTTCCATTAAGAACGTCTTATTAACTGGTAAGTAATAAGTTTATTACTATGTACTTATTGTCAGTTCTTTTTAATTATTCCTAAATACTTTTAAAACACAAATCTAAACTATTTATGATATTTCAAATTAATTCATTGACTTAAATATTTTAAGGTGATGATTCCTCACATCACTAAGTAATGCTACGTACAAGCGGATAGAAAACGTTATTTAATGGAATCATAAGGCAGTGTGCACATATAAAATAATTTTCAAATTTATTATACCTATATAATAATTTTTGTTATAAAAAATAGTAAAAACCATTAAATTTTTTTTTATTATTAAATAAGGGGGCAAGCGAGCAAACGGGTTACCTAATGGTAAGCAACTACCGTCGCCCATGGACACTCGCAACATCAAAAGAGCTGCAGGTGCGTTGCCGGCCTTTTAAGAGGGAATACGCTCTCTTCTTGAAGGTTTGCAGGTCGTATAGGTACGGAAATACTGCTGGTGACAGTTCGTTCCAGAGTTTTACAGTGCGTGGCAGAAAGTTACGCGAAAAGCGCACGGTGGAAGACTGCCACTCATCAAGGTGATGAGGATGGTATGTTTTTCGCGTGGGACGATGGCGAAAAGTTGCAGGTGGTATGATTCCGAATAATTCCTCAGAGCACTTCCCGTGATACAACCGATAGAGGATGCAGAGTGAAGCTACATCTAGGCGTAATTCCAAGGGTCCAAGCTGTTTGAAACACTATGGCAGTCAACAATTCGAGCGGCCCTTCGTTGGATACGATCCAGAGCGAGCAGTTAGTATTTTGGCACCCCTGTCCAGAGATGAGAACAATATTCCATATGAGGCCGAACCTGCGCCTTGTAGAGTTGTAGGCGTTGGTCCGGACTGAAGTGCTGTCTCGCTCTGTTAAGAACACCAAGCTTCTTCGAGGCTAACTTGGCCTTACCCTCTAGATGATATCGGAACTGGACTTCGCTCGATATGCTGACGCCAAGTATCTCAATGCTAGGGGAGATGGTTAAAGATGTACCCTCGAAACGAGGATATACGACTATTGGTGACTTTTTAGTGGTGAACGCGCAGACTTGTGTCTTGGCGGGGTTGAATTGGACTATATTACGTCTACCCCATTCAGAGACTTTCTCCAATGAATTCTCTATTTTAGACACAAGTTCGTTTCGACTCTCAATGACATTTAGCCGAGAAATATTGGGGGAGCCGGTATATACAGCATCACCTGTACTATCATCCGCGTAGCCGTTGGTCTGTATAATGTCATTGATATGCAGTATGAATAAGGTAGGCGATAGCACACAGCCCTGAGGGACACCAGCATCAACAGACTGAGTTTCCGAGCATTCGCCGTCAACTACGACCTTTATGCTTCTATCTGCTAAGAAACTAGTAACCCACTTACATAATTTCTCGGGCAGCCCGTATGATGGAAGCTTTGATAGCAGCGCTTTATGCCAAACCCGATCAAAGGCCTTCGCAATGTCCAAACTAACAGCCAATGCCTCTCCCTTCGACTCAATTGCCTGAGGCCAACGATGAGTCAGGTACGCCAAGAGATCACCAGCCGAGCGACCCTTACGGAACCCGTATTATTTGTCGCTTAGTAATCCCTGGCCGTCCAAGTATCGAAGAAGCTGGCTATTGATAATGGATTCCATTATCTTCGAGAAGAGAGAGGTTATAGCGATTGGTCTGTAGTTGGAAGGATTTGAGCGATCACCTTTTTTGGGGATCAGGTGCACCAAGGCTGTCTTCCAAGAAGCCGGGACGATGCCAGAAGAGTAGGAGAACCGAAAAAGACGCGTCAAGACCGGAGCCAACTCTGGAGCACACTTTTTCAACACAATAGGAGGGATTCCGTCAGGCCCACTCGACTTTTGGATATCAAGGGAACGGAGGGCTTTTCGCCCTGAGCGCTGATGAAACCGAATATCCGATATGATGCTCGTGCATCGCGGTATGGTCGGCGGTTTCTGCCCCCCGTCATCCAGGGTCGAGTTTGACGCAAAGAGCTTGCCCAGAAGATCGGCTTTGTCCTTTGCGTCCTGGGCCAACGATCCATTTCCTACGCGTAGGGATGGTAGGGTTGGCTTGCAGAAATTTCCTTCAATAGCTTTGGCCAGAGACCAGAATGCACGGGTTCCCGAGGGGAGGCGCTCAAGTCTCTTACCAATTCTATTGACGTGCTGTTTCTTTGCCCGAGTGATCTCTTTCTTGAGGGACCTAGAGGCAAGGTTGTACTCCTTTTTATATGTGCTGGTATTTAAATCCCGAGCAGACACTGCATTGGCCCAGGATTGGTAAGCCTCCTGCTTCCGGCGAGAAGCTTTTTTGGGGGATGAACCAAACCAGGGACGAAATCTGCCGCCAGTTGGCACTACAGAGGACGGAATGAAAAGTTCCATCACTTGCATCACCACATCGGCAACAGAGTTGGCAGTGTTGTCGGGATCATCCGGCAAGAAGCACACGTTCCCCAAAGGATAGGATGCAAAAAACGACTGCATCCCATCCCAGTGTGCCGACTTGTAGTGCCACACACGACGGTATTTAACAGCAGGCTGTCGTAACACCGTCGTAAGTGGCACAGAACTCCTAACAAGGCAATGATCCGATGAACCAAGTGGTGCGATTTGAAGTTAGCAGAAGGTCCAACAAGGAAGGATTCTGACCATCCACATCTGAGATTCGCGTAGGCGTAGTAACCAGTTGTGTCAAGTCGTTCGCAAGGGCAAAGTTGCAGACAGATCTCCCCGCATGATCAGTTTTACTGGAATTGAGCCAGTCGGCGTGGTGGGCATTAAAGTCGCCAAGTATGGGGTGCGCTGCGGATGGGATCTGCCGCTGCACAAAATCTGAAGCAGCTTGCAGGTGTTCCAAGAGTCGGTCCGTCTCGGGGTCACCACTATGGGACCTATATAGGCACGCATAGACGCGAGGGTGGTCGTCGCAATCTATGCGGAGCCATAACGTTGACAGGTCCCTGTCCTCAAGATTGCTGAGGCGGCGAGAGCTGATATCATCTCTGATATACACACACACTCCAGCTTTGGGCAGAAAGGAGTGCTCGAGAGAATACCCTGGGTGGGAAAGGTATGATGTGTCACTCGGAGATGATATCTGCGTCTCGGTTAAAAAGAGCAAAGCCGGCTTTGCCGTCTCAAGGTGGTAATGGACGGAATTAAGGTTGGAGTGTAATTCCCTGATATTACAAAAGTCCATGTTTAATATCGAGGGGGGTGCCTTTGTGCGTTTGCTCTTGCCCCGAGCAGATTGGAGCGCAGTTTTGCCCTCCCCAGAATACGAGGGGCAGCCTGGACGTCCACGTTCAGTTCCAGGGGTTCTTGAGCATGGACGTCCAGAGAGGGATTCTCCAACGCAGTTGGTACCCTCCTGGGGTAACAAACTGCTTTTCAACTGCGGCATTTCTAGGGGGGTAGGGGATTGGGCCTCCGGTAAACTCACTCACTCGGCGAAACACAGCGCAAGCGCTGTTTCACGCCGGTTTTCTGTGAGCCCGTGGTATTTCTCCGGTCGAGCCGGCCCATTCGTGCCGAAGCATGGCTCTCCCACGGTAAATGGGTAATCATGGGTAATCAAGTAATGGGTAATCATGTAAGTTTCCCATCTCGAAAGGAAAAAAGAAACCCTTGCAGGATAACTTTTCTGTCCGTCCGTCTGCCTATCCGTTTGTCAAGACCTTTTTTCTTAGATATACGTGTAGTTAAATCAGAAAATAATTAGGTTTTTGTACGGAACCCTCGGTGTGCAAATCTGACCCACACTTGACTTGAGTTTTCGATACATTTTAGATAACAATATAATTTATTTAATGTACCTCTCAAGGGCGCTGAACGTGCACTAAGATACAGAAAGAAAATGAAGCAGCATTTAAAAAAAAAGCATACAAGAAAAAACTGGCCAAGTGCGTAGAATAGGGTTCCGTAGTCAACTTATTATTTCGGAATTTTTTTACGAAGTTTTTCAAGTAAGCGCATTATACAAGTTAGGCCTCTAGAACACGATAATATATTATATCGTTATATTTTCATTAATATACATTATTTATATGGGTGTTTAATAAAATAAAGCTCTAGTTTATAAGAAAATTAACGAATATTGAAACAAACTGCTTTTTTTTAATAATTTTCATATTAAGTAATACGTACAATGTAGACGTGACCTACTATTATCCTTTAAGTGACTTAATTTTTTTTCTAAATTTAAGATTTTTTAAAATTTCAAAGCTTCTTCAATTTCAGCTTAGAATTAAAATATTGTTTAACTTTTTTAATTTTTATTTTATGATACCTTATTTAATACTATACTGAGTTTGTAATGTTGTCAAATATAAGATATTTTACTACGTGTAACGGTCACGAACGGATGTTTTTTTTCAAGAAATACTTGCTATTTTAGATTTTTTTTTAAGTTTCTTGTTTTTTTAAATAATGTTATTCTATTAAAGTTTAATATGGAAAACAGTAATTATATACGCATTGTTTCATTTGTTTAAATTCCAAGTTAAGAAGTTACTTAACGGAACGAATTGCAACGAAATTTATAAAATATAGCAAATTTATTTAGTTATCTATTTCTTTATCGTCGTTTTTACGTACGTAGATTCAGTTCTTAAGAAAAAAGTTTCATGTGGAAACTTACTGCTGTAACTGTGTAACTGCCCATTTTTTGCACATACAAAAAAAAATAGCCGATCGTAGGTATGGAGGTTATACCTACGTTCGGCTATTTTTTGGAAGTCGGTTAAAAATTAAACTAACCCAACTTCGGCTACGACCGCGACAGCGACATGAATCGTCGTATCGTGGTGTAGACGGGATTTAAATTGCCGTTTGACGTTGTTCTGATAATTGGCAACTCTAGAGGCCAGATGTTTTGTTGCAAACGAAATTTTTCTGCCGATTGATGCGCTGCACTGGTGTCACACATTAAAGTGAGAGGAACAGGTAAACGGCTACACATAGTAAGCTTTCGATTATATTGCTCTACTACAAGCATACGGTGTGTCCACGATTGTGTGGAAATATTGTGGGCCGCAGAGGACGTTACAATTTTCAAATTTGGTTCGTTCTATGAAAGCTGTTTCTCTGTACGTAAGTATATAATATATTTTCTACTCTGTGCTGGTGTTTAATTTGTATATTGTTCGAGCGTTACGTAGGCGTTACCTGGTAGCGGCGCAGAGTCCGGCAAAGGTCTCAGCCGTCGAGGTAAAGGTATGGGAGCCGTGGGTGGCGTTGACCGCGCTCGACGACGGATTGACACTGGCAGCTGGGATGCCCTGATAAAAAAATAAAAATTGCTTTTAATTTCATGATTTTCATGTATATAGTTCTAAAGATATTTAATTTAATATTTATATTATCATGTATCAGCAACAGGTAGAGTCACGCTATATGGTGATTTTAACTAATCAGCACTTGCTAACTTTAGATGGCGGACATCACAAATCACAATCTATGAATATCCGATCTGCTGCACCATGCACTTCTTAATTTTTACTAGAGATAAGTAGTAATAGTGAACAAAGGACTGTGCTGAATGGTGTTTAATATACTACTTTTACACCCTTAGTATGCGTTCGTATGCGGTAGTGAGTCCCTGCGAAAATTCTGCGGTAGCAAAACATCTGCGAAACGTTAGTATACTGCAGTTTTTTCGCAAAGAAATGTCATTGTTCTTTCATAGACTACGGTGCAGACGTCATTTCAGAATGTCATCCCACTTCCCAGTCATCGCTTTTAGATTCTGAAGAGGACGAATCGCTGTTGCTAGCGTGGGTATTAAATAGAAAGCGTAGAATCTGGGATTTCGGTTTCCATGGTGCGAAAATCTCTCCACACTGACAGATCCCGTTCGGACGCCTTGCGATCGAATAATAGCCGAACGTGCTAATTGCCTATTTGCAGTTTCTTTCGAAACTATGCCGACAAGAACGCAACCATTTAATCTAGCTTAGTGCTAGAGAGAGACATAGCGTATGCGAAACAGCCATGATAGTACATAAGGTATTTTCGTAGTTTCGCTGACGCATACGAACGCGTAGGTGCGCTATGGGCGTTATAGTCTCTATGTACCTTAGAGAATTAAACCAACTATGTTCCGGTAAATTGTTAAACACTTTAATATTATGTTTCTTTAGATGTCTAATTTTACTACTTCCATTATGGTATAATGTTCTATAGGGCAGCTGAAGCTTCAGTGCCAATTTCACCGACACCTGTTAAATATCATGTTATATCTCTCGTTCTTCGTAATAATGAAGAGAAGGCGTGATATAAAGACTAAAGGTTAACACAGGCGTTCGTGAAATTGGGACTAAGGCACAAAGTTCCGATAAATTACCTGGCAACATGACTGGGCCTTATATTTTCAACTGGTCGATTCAGCCGTTCGCGTAACTACAACAAAGAGACAATAAAAGGTAGGATAAGGTATAAATATAATTAAAAAGGCACTTAGTTGATTATTGACCCCAACTATGTACATAATCTCTAAATAATATGTCCCTCCGTTAAATCAGTTTTCACATTTTATACGAATAAATGTTTGTTTGCCAAAGAAATTAACATGTGAGAACAAGAGTAATATAAACAAAAATATAATATTTTCAACAAACAAATAATTTACTAGGATTACGAGTTAAGCACAATAGTACGTAGCATTTCGAAGAAACGCCTTTGTCACGAGCAGTGATGTGATGTGACAGAAAATAAAGTAGTAGGTATACCGGTATACCTCAACTACCTATTGCATATCCCATGAACACTGGCCTGTGCATAATAATATTATTATACAGTGTAAGTTTCCAAGTAGGCATGGTAGGCGAAATCCGAAACTACTTACATAATAGGAATAAAAAAAATGTTAAAAGGAGTTTTGATGAAAACTAAAACTGCATCATTAGATTTGTGATAAATGAATTTCCTTAGCCAGGAATTGAACCGGCTGATTTTGGATACTATTAAGTTTCTGAATTTGTTCCTTATTAGCAACACTATCGATTTTTGAAATAATACAGAGTTTTCATTGTTTTTCAAAAATTTGTCCGCTCGATTCCCGGTTAGGGAAATTGATTTATCAAAAAACTATGCAGTTGCATTTTTTATAAATCGGGCTCGATTAGAGCATAGGTTACTCTAATATTTTCGGATTTTACCCACCACGCCCACTTGAAAAATCACCCTATATAAATTATACGTGAGATAATGATGTACCTTGTTACAGAACTCGTCAGCCTCCGGTGAACCGGATAATCTTCTGCGGACCGCAGCTAAAACTGCAGCCGGACCAGCCGCCCGCGCCAAGCACAATGCTGCCTGCAGTTGAGCGTTCCTCCTTTGCTCCTTGTCGCTTACCTAAACAGAAACAAGGTAATTTAAAATGTTAGAATAAAATTTTCAAAATGTTTGAAAATTTTATTCTAACAATGTTTTTCGCGCGTATCTTGTATGTATGTATGTTTGTAAATTCCTTTATTTCCACGTATCTTCCAAACGGCTGGATCTCAAAAAATAACTAAAACACAACTCCTTTAGATAGTTAGTTCAAGGAAAAAAATACAAAATGATGGATTTTGGCGCCAAATTGTAAGTAGTTCAAAAAGGAGATTTCAAAAATATACATTACATTATATGTCATGTGTTTAAATTTAATCAGGAATAATTACTAAATTTCTAAATGAAATGTGTAAGCAAGGTATTCAAATAGTCGTATGTATTTTTGCTTTAAATCGACCAAGGATAAACTAAAAAATCTAAAATAAAAAACCCGACTGCAAAAAAGACAGATAGCTAAACAACGCACTAACGGCCCGTTTCAATAACCTATCTATCTATAACTATTTGTTAAAAACTATCGCCATTCAATAATTTGACGGTTTTTTGCGATACAAGTTTGACGATTCTAACAAATAGTTATTGGTAGATAGGTTATAGAAACGGGCCATTAAAGACTGAAACAAGATTGAGAAAACAGACTAGGATTTCAGCTCATAGTGTAGTCTGTTTTCTCAATCTTGTTTCGGTATTTTTAGTGCGTTGCTTAGCTATCTGTCTTTTTTTGCAGTCGGGTTTCTTTTATTTTTTTGTTGTTTCAGCCAAACTTCTTTCAATTAAAAGAGCATTGAATTATCATAGAACACCAATTACGGTGTCATCCCAGCGAGCGCTATCACATTATGATTAGGTAATAATACGAGCATTATATCCAATTTGATTGCTGATTAGTGGGTAGATAGTGATTTCGACTGTCTAAAAACCAATATATATATAAGGAAGATAAGCCATTGTGTACGACAATCCTGATAAAGTTTTCACATAAGTGGAATCTCGGAGTTCCAAACTACATAATATTATACAGATTTTATGAAACGTATCTATTGTAAATACTCTACAAATAAAATAAAACAATAATGTTTATTCATGTCATAACACTTTGTTTAAATAAGTTCTAGATTTAAAAATTGTACGCGGAAAAGTTGTTCGAGTCATGTTCAAGAATTTCAATTTTCAAATTTTTTAATTTCAAATTTCATGATTTTCAAAAAATTCTAATTTTATGATCGATTTATGAAGGGCTGAGGGCATATTTTTGTTACTACATTGCAACCAAGTCAAATTTTATTAAGTATGTATTATGTCAAGTAACTTATATTTTAATTAAACGAGCAAATCTTGTATCTACAGGGTTATTTTTTCAAGTGGGGCATGGCAAATTCCGTAACTATAAGGAATACAAAAAAAAAAGTTAATAAACTATAACCCGACTACGTAAAAAAGGGGTCAAAAAAGGGGTCTAAAAAGGCCGGAACAAGAAAATAATTCAGATAGAAATGATGATAGAATGAAAAAAATTCCAGAAATGCATAGGTACAAAAATGGTCAAGTTAGAGCCGTGGTCGCACCCACTAATGGCATCTAAGCGTCTGCAGTTCACAACGAGATGTGTCTCGTCTAGATATGAGCTGACGCTAAGGCCTAGAGAAGTTTCTAGAACTATACCACAAGATATATACTGACGGCTGCGATTTGACATCGACTGTTCCGAACCTTATAAAGTAGGTGCCATACATACATACACATACATACATACATAAACTGCCAAAACTATTACCCTTCCTTTTGGGCTTCGCCGTAGTCGGATAAAAAATACTGAAACAAGTTGCGAGCCCGATTTTGATAAAAACTAAGACTGCATTATAATATTTTTGATAAATCAATTTCAATAGCCAGGAATCGAACCGACTGATTCTACGAATCTATACTTACTCCAAGTATATCTTCCTCAAAGATCAGCTCCACCACATGATGAAGGGCCATTCTCTGCAGCAACGCATGCGGTATGGCGGAGGGGGGAGGTTCTCGGGCGATCCTGGCTATCAATCGCGGTAGTATGTGCCGGACACAGTCCGCGCTCGTGTTCCTTACTAGCGCGCAGATGGCTCCCTCGGCGGGCGCGCGAGCTGCGGGTACCTTGAAAATAAACGTGTGTTTTTTAATGAGTAGTTTTTTAATCTTAACTATATTTACTACTTTATAAAAGTTCTTAAAAATATATATTTTGTTTATAAATTAATACACACATTTATACTCAATATATAATTTTTGAAATATCTCACGTTAGATTAGGGAGATGAGAGGGGGGAGTGGGTCGAGGCGAATCTCACGATATCTCGCCAAGGGCGGAGGGGAAGGAGGATCCTCAAAAACGTCTCACGCAATTTATGGATGTTCACGAATATTTCCAATAAAGTTAGGTAGAGAGTTATAGAAATCAATTTTATGTAAACCTCAGACATTTTCTTGGCTTCAATTATGTTTATTGTTCATAGTTCAAAGTTCTTATGAAAATTCAGAAAACTCTAGACCATAGGTTCTCAACGTGGGCGATAACGCCCCCTTGTGGGCGTTTGAGACTTTCGGGGGGGCAGTAGAAGACCCAGAGAAAATTACTTCTAAAAACCATTGAGATGGCGCAGAGGGGGCGTGGGTAGATTAAAAAATTAATATAGTCTAATAAGGCAAAAAAATACGAGTACACGCTAATCACGTACTAAAGTAAAATAAAAATTAATATCGTTTAATTTTTGTTATTGTAGGTATTGTAATCATTTTTATCACGTGTGCACGTATTTTGGTAGGACGGGCAATGGATTAAAATCATCATTACTAAAAACTATAAAATAAAAAGTACTACAATCGAGGTTAAAGTACACAGATTAAGATTATATAAATTTTAATTTCCAAAAGATACTTAATACACAAAACATTAATTAATAATTGAATCAGGTATTTTTGTAACCACACAATTCCATGAGATCAAATTTTTCAGGAGAGATAAATAACTGAATCCTGACAAAAAGCAAAGGATACATAATAGTTTTGTTCAGACAATATAAAATATGCACAAGTATACATATTCTCAAAAAATTTGGATACTAAAAAAAATCAGGTTTTTGAAAAAACAATAATTATATGTGATGGACTTATGTTGTTACTAGAATTTCTCTGAAAATAAAACATACAGTATAGGATATCTTGTCTTTTATTGGAAAAATAATGTACTTAGGCTACTTAATAATGTACTAATCAACTACTTCCTCCTCATCATCATTTTGTGATGTGGCTACATGTCTATTTCCTGATAAAATTCTTTTATATCTTCTTCAGGGGGTAAGTATTGTTCAATTTTCTTCAAATCATCAATTTTTTAAATATTTATTGGTATTTTTCCCAATGGATATGCTTTTTCCATAGGTATAACAGGCACAGAAGTATCTTTTGCCAGCCTAAATGCTCCTAAATGTGTGGAACATTGGACTGTCTATGAATGGATGAGCTTTAACTGCACCAATAAATTATGAAGTGTAATCAAATTGACGAAATTCAGAAACATTAAAAGGTTGTTTTTTGTCCCTACAAAAAACAACCATTTAATGTAAAAGTGATCTCTGAAGAATCAAAGAGGGGTAGGTACTTTACCCCTCTTTGATTATTCAGAGATCACTTTTTAGGGTTCCATAGTCAACAAGGAACCCTTATAGTTCCGGACTGTCCGTCCGTCTGTCTGTCTGTTTGTCTATCTGTCTGTCCGCGGGTTTGCTCAGAGACTAAGGTCTACAAAGCTGATTTGTATCAAACTTACACATTGCTTATGATATGACAGATAGGAGTAATGGGTTAAGAAATTATAGAAACAACATAAGTCCAGGACTTGTGTTGTTACAAAAATATTTCTAAAGCTTCGGCTTACTAAAACACGTGGAAGGAAAAGGACTTCTGTTGTTTCAATTTAGTCAAAGGTGTATGCCAGGATTGCCAGCATAAAAATACTATTAAGTCAATTTTACCAAAAAGTGCACTTGTGTGGTTTCAAAAATACCTGATTCAATTATTAATCAATGTTTTGTGTATGTTCATAATCTAAACTGGCAAGCGAACCGGTTTGGGGCTGCGGTCAACCCCTAAATTAAAATTTCAGATTTATTTCACTAAAATGACTTATTCCGAATGGTTTTTATTATTTCAAGATAAAAAAGATTAAATTATATTATTTTTTTGTTCGTCAGTGTCTTCGGGGCATTCGGGAGTTAGCAAGTGACGACATGCGTCGACAGGTCTGAGCCCGCACTCTGTTCCCGCGTCGCCCTTGCCCCCGCGCGGCGTCCGACCGTACCTTTCGCGCCGGGTGTTATAAACGAGTCACTGCATGTTTATCTTATTCCTGTCGTTACATGTTAAATATCTCCAACCTATATAAAGGCAATGATTGTTCATTTTATTTTGTCACTATTAAAGCCTATATCAAGGAACTCGTAGAGAGATTCTTTGATAAAGGCAAAAATCACCCAAACCCCCTTATCAAGAAGGCACTGGACTATAATCACGACGCACTGACTTTCCGACACCCGCACAAACGGCCTAAGCATATCTTAGCCGATCCCGTTGACCCGATCACAAAATACGTAACGTACTGTGTACAGTTACGTAAACACAAACCACACGCACCCGCGACGCTAGCATCGCACCGGGGTCGACGCCGGCGCCTACCCCGAGGTCCCACATCCGACACGACAACACGTACAGACGTACAAACCGACCCTAACACGGGACCGGACCCGAACCCGAGTTCGAGTTCGTATCCCAGTAGTCTAGGTACACACCTAAATAGTGTCCGCGACCGCGATATTGATATAGAGATCTCTACCAATACCGCGAACCTCATCGACATTAGGACTTACGCGCGCGAGTCATCCCGACCGTACGCGGAAGGGGAGAGGGACGGCCCTCTCAGTACCGATATCGACCAAATCGAGAGCTCCTCTATCGCGATAACTTGCACGCCGCTAGTCTCTGCTACCGCGCGCGAGCAACCTCACTCATCAGCGAGTGAGGAAGGGGTCGGACTCCTCAGCAGGAGAGACCCGCGTCTCCCCTGTCATAATAATAGCTCTTAATCCGTAGCTGTCCCCAATATCCGGTTTGAACATCACCCGGGTGATGTTAGGGAGGGTCAAACCACCAAACAAACTAGCCACCAGGCTAGTTATAGTCCGACTTAGCTACAGCGGTCTTAACCCGACCCTTAGCATAGACCCGTTCGAAAAAAAAAAAAAAAAAAAAATTATTTTCATTAGCATTATCGCGCGCAATTGAGAACAGGGTTTTAGAAGTTAATCTTTTACTCACGTATCTGTAAAGTGCAAACCATGTCGGAAGCAAAAAAGAAGAGGCGGCAGTATTGTGCGGATTATATTAAATACGGATTTATCGAAAATCCTACAAATCCATCATCGCCAATGTGCCATATTTGTAAAAAAAATTTTTCAAATGAAGCGATGAAGCCTTCTAGGCTTCAAGATCATTTTAATAAAATACACCCGAATAAGAAAGACAAAGATGTGACCTATTTTCAAGACATGAAAAAGAAGTACGAAATTCAGCCAACTATATCAAAACTTTTTTCATCAGCTTCTAAGCAAGACGATGACGGACTTCGAGCTTCGTACAATATCTCATTGTTGATTGCTAAAACAGGGAAACCACACACTATTGGGGAAGATTTAATTTTACCAGCAATCAAAGAAGTAATAACCACTGTACTCCATAAACCAGCTGCAGATATTATACGAAAAATTCCTTTGAGCAATAGTTCTGTGCAAAGACGAATTGATGAGGTGGCTAAAAACATTGAAGAATCATTGTGAAATTATCTGCAAACTTGTCAATTTTCAATTCAGATGGATGAGTTCACTTTACCCACCAATGAAGCATTGTTATTGTCATACGTGAGGTTCATTAAGGATGAGAAAATATGTCAAGAACTATTGTTTGCTACAAATTTGGAAACGGATACAAAAGGAGAAACTATATTTAATACTCTGGAAAAGTTTTGTGCCGAAAAGGAAATTCCTTTGAATAATATTTTGTCAGTTGCTACGGATGGCGCACCGGCTATGACAGGGCGTCACAAAGGCTTCATAGCGTGCTTAAAAAATAAAGTTCCTGACGTGCTTGTTGTGCATTGCCTAATTCATCGCCAGCATTTGGTTGCGAAAAATCTGAATGAACGCCTCCATATATCATTGCAATATGTCATCAGATCAGTTAATAAAATCAGAAGTAACTCGTTGAATGACAGATTATTTAGTCAGCTTTGCATTGCCAATGATGAAGATTTCAAACGACTGCTGCTTCACACAGAGGTGCGCTGGCTGTCAAAAGGTACTTGCTTGACTCGATTTTACAATCTGTTTGGATCTGTGATAGAGTTCCTAGAAAACAAAGACCCAGAATTGCGCGACAACCTCATCTCATCAAAGAACGATATTGCGTACTTGACAGACCTGTATAAATTGTTTAATGATGTCAACCTCCAACTTCAAGGTGATGACTTAAACTTGATTAAGTCAAAAAATTGCATTGCTGCTTTCGTATTCAAACTACTATTATACAAAAGAAATATCGGCAGACGGGAATTCAATAACTTCCCAAATTTATCAGGAGTATCATTCAATAACGACGACTTGCTTGTTTACTGTCAACACTTGGAAAACCTCTACAGAGATTTCAAGGAACGATTCCAGGACGTTTTAAACATGGACATACCAGACTGGGTTTTGGATCCTTTTTCAAATGTTAACACAGCAGGATCATCCCAGTTAGAAGAAGAACTAATAGAACTGACGACAAATGAGGAATTAAAAATTGAATTCAAGAATACCAAGAATTTTGGCTGCAGAAGCCGATTTCACAACTGTACCCAGGATTATGGTTGATTGTTCAACGATTTCTAATAGCATTCCCATCTTCCTATTTAGCTGAACGTGGATTTAGTGCTGTATCAACGTTGGTATCTAAAAAGAGAAATCGGCTTCAAGTTACTGAACGCGGCGACTTACGGTTGTTTTTAAGTAAAATGGAGCCTGATATTAACAAACTCTTTAAAATGCATCAAATTCAACCTTCTCATTAGTTATGTCATAAATTCATGTCTTTTGAATGTCAAAAAAAAAATTCCTCAATATAACTAAGCATGCGTTTTAATTGCTTCCATTGAAACATTATTCTTTCATTCTTCATTTTAAACTCAGAAATAGGATAGGGGTCATATTCCTATCTTACGACTATAATATAATATCTTACGTTAAAATATAATCATGGCAATAGCTGTTTTAAATTCGCGACAGATGGTAAATAAAATTAAGATGGGGGGCTATTGAAAAAAACATATTCTCAAAGTGGGCGGTGAGCAAAATAAGGTTGAGAAACTATGCTCTAGACAAATAGTTAACACGAACTATCTCTTAGAGTTTCAATGTTTCTTGATAGAGTTAATTTTGGCATAGCTCGGGTATTTTCTTGGCTTGAGTTAGGTAATAGTAGCTTAACTACCGTTAAGTTTTGCCAGCAACTTGATAATATCTACGGTAATTTACTATGCTCTTGGCTATAATTTCAGTATTGAGCCGGCCTACTTATTTAGCATAAGCTTAGCGTGTTCAAAAATAGGTTACTGGTGGGTACAGAAATTAGGTAGGGGTTAATTGTAGCGGTTAACCCAAATCGCCTACAAATGAAACGTTTCGAGTATTTTCCTCCATCGAGGGCAATTAATGTTTTACGGCTTCTCAGGATCTACGACTGACCCGTTGGGGTTAATAATTGTTTAGTTTTTTTATTTTTCTAAATTAAGCTTAAGGGCAGTAGGATAATGAGGTACATCGTTGGTATATTTTTATGGTTTTGGTGAGGCAGGTATGAAATAAAACCCACCAATGTAGGTCAGACAGTTAGTTATACCAAATAATATAAAATATATTATACAGAATGTGTTTTTATACGAATTAAATATTTAACCCAACATAAGGCTACAATATTACGTATGTCATATTTTTTATTTATTTATTCAGAACACATACAGTCTTTTTCTTTTAAGTATTATATATACAAACATTTAGTTAATAATATACCTAAAGGTTTTCATTATTCATACCTAAGTTATAAGATACATATTATTATGTATAATAATATAAAATAGGTATATTATATATATGTATATAATATATTTATATTTATTTTTTATATTTATATTGTATATTTTCATATATGTGTATAATAGTATCTTATAACTTAGGTATAATTGGATACCGGAGCGCGGATCCCAGTTTGGTGTGTGGTGTATAGTGTATGTGTGCGGTGTATACCTAATAAGTGGTGTGTAAAGTGTGTGTCTGTTTAGAACCCTACCCCTACGATAATTATTAGTCTTGGATTCAGAAACTAGTTCCACTAGGGTTCGTGTATATGAATATGAGGTGTGTAAGTGTTTGTAATTATATGTGTGCCCGTTAAGTAATATGCCAATAATAATAATAATGCCATTACACTACGCATATAACTAAAAAATGTAGGTATGCAAAACAGAAAAATCACATGAATTAGCATTTACTGACAACTATCCCTATCGCACTGCCGTACTCCGCGCCGGCTTTGAAGGTCACGCGCCTCCCGCGCAGTATGGACCACGCGGATGGGACCCGGCGTTACGTATTTTATTGGATAATCAAATCAAAATTTAAGGTCACATGTCATACATAATATTATGTTTCGAACTAGATTGAGTATCTATTTTTCTTTTGGGAACACTCTGTATAGTTTATACTGACATTAATTAACAAATAATCTATATCATCATAGACGTAGACATAATATCTTCTATACAAATAAATAAAATTGAAGTGTCTGTTTGTAATTTAAAATTAACAGATTTTCACTTAATGCATATTAAAGTACATATACACGGTACATATAATAAAAAATCAATTAAAAAAATTTTGTATGTCTGTCTTTCCGTTTCAAAAAATTGGGTTCCGTTTCCATTACTTCTATGCAAATGAAGTTGCGGGCACAAGCTAGTAAAAAATAGAGACTTATTTTGAAGGTAGTAACAGAATTAGTAATCAAGAGCAGGCGTTTCGCGAAACTCCTCTGATGTTGCAAGTGTCGATGGGCAGCAGTAATCACTTACCATCAGGCGATCCGTTTGCTCGTTTCCGTTTATAAAAAAAATTAAAGCAGGATCGCACTTGGCATAGGCACAGGCAGCTATTGGCAATCTCTTCCTATGAGAAACCGACGTGAGCATATTTTTATGTATGAATAATTTGATTTTGTAGGTAGGTAATGAAATATCTCACCGAATCACTAAGGGCAAACATGTGCTGGACGAAGGACTCGGCAACAGATTCGATCCTAGTCACGTTTTCGGGGCTCAGCAAAACGTTGTGGATCTGATCCGCCGCCTTCACCGCTGCTATCCAGTTCTCCTGCAAATTGACCACGTACCAAACTCAAAATTAAGAAGATTGAGATCAAAATTACCGACCTCAAAATTAAGAATTAAATTCGGCAAACATTTTAACTGTTTCTCTGATATATTGATTTCTTATGTTTACGCGAATATTGTTCATTGTAAACACTTACGGATTGTGTCGCGGTGCACTTTTCTTTTTCCCGACGTTTCGGCTACTTTCCAGCAGCCGTGGTCACGGGAGGACTGAGATGTCAATTGTCCTATTTGTTGAAACCCGGCGAAACACCGCGGCTTCAAGATACTGTTAGTATGGTTTGCGTGGATCGGAACACAAATAATAATTGAAGAATCTTCGGGTAGTTTGGACAACTTCAACAAATAGGACAATTGTCATCTCAGTCCTCCCGTGACCACGGCTACTGGAAAGTAGCCGAAACATCGGGAACAAGAAAAGTGCACCGCGACACAATCCTTCAGTGTTTAAAACAATATTTCTCTAATACTTAGTTCAAATTTTTGCCGAATTTAAAATGGGAATTATTTAGAAAATAAGTTTCATTTCATAATTTTTTGTGTCGAGTTCTACAACATACTTTGGAAGTTTTAATATTTTGTTTAAAAATAATATTTTTTTCACTTTTTAGTTACATTTACTATCTATATTATATTTCGTCGCTTCATTCTTCAGATACAGTAATTAACAATGTAGTCCTTTAACCTAACAGGCATTAATCCGCACGTTTAGAGAATCGATTTTGAGGGTAATCGAAAATTTTTATTTTGCTTACCACCATGTTGCGCCAGCCGGCTTGCCTCATTCTTTTTCCGAGCGTGGCAGCGATCGCACGTACTCAATAATAGTATTTAATTTATCGATATCGACATGCCGAAAAGGAGTAATGAAGATAAAATTCGCCGCTATAAGCGCAAGCTTCGAAAGTTAGAAGAAAATAGTAACAAAGGTTACAAAAGAATAATTATGTTGTAGGATTCAGAACAATCAGGTCGGTATTTTAAATTATAATTATACTGATATAATTTTATATTCTGTGATATAACATTATATCTAAACTTTTGCTTTAAGCCAATTCTAGCCTGAGAGGTTAACCGAGTGTTAGCACGTGGGTATTTTCCTATCATTATAATATGATAAAATAAAGCTCCACGCCAGGAGAAGGATCGTGTATCCTTACATAGGCTGTGTAACATTTATAATATAAAATAATATTATAATATTATCTGCGATTACAAAAAAAAAAATGTGGGTACCGACATACACATTTTCTTCTTGCAAAAGCAGAATGCTATTTTTTAACGGTTTTCTTTTGTCTGATGTTTTCAGACAAAAATGATAACGTCGAGCCCGAGGCCGTTTCATTATTGCCCGAACCTCTCGACCAGATTATTGAAGATGCGATTGAGGGTACCGACCAAAATTTAGTAACTGGTTTAGAACCGGCCACCTTACAGTTGGACTCAGAAATCCTCACTGCTCTTGGTGAAACCACCGAAGAGGCTCCTAAATTCAGACCTAAGATACATGAAAAGCTATCATGTCTTTGGTTACCGATATTGAAAAAAGGCTTAAACAAAGACTATAAAGAAAAACTTATCAAGGATTATTTAATACCCGAGTATTGTGCATTGTTGCAACCACCCAAACTGAACCCTGAAATTTTGGCCGCAGTTTCTGAAGGTACCCGCAACCGCGATAAAAAGTAGAAGCCGTACAAATACAATTAGGACAAGGTATTGTTGCTATTAATAAAGGATTAGAGCTGTTATTAGATGAAAAAAATGACAGGCTTTCAGCCATAAAGTTTCTGAGTGACAGTTGCCGTATATTGTGCGACTTGCACTTTGTCGAAACGGATTCTCGCAAAAAATTTATTACACCCGGATTAGACAAGAACTTTTTAAGCTTAATGCAAGATGTCGAACACGATGATTTACTATTTGGAAATCAACTTCCCGAAAAAATTAAGGCCTCCAAGACCATTGAAAAACAAGGGTTGCAGATTAAAAAGACGCCGCCAAACCCCAAGACGACGCCTTCGCAGTCTATATCGACGTCCTATCTTTACCAACCATCGACGAGCCGCTCACGCCAGCCGGGAAACTGGGCCGGCCCTCCTCGCTTCCCGTCGAATAGGGGGGAGAGGAGGGCAGAGGACGAGAGGAACTCCAGTGGGCCGCGGAAGTCACAAGTTTCAGTCCCAGCACACCAGAGACCTGCTCAGAGCAGACAGCCGCGTGCAACGGCTCAGCAATAGAGGTACACGCTGGAAGAATTCAGCATTTTATTAATTGTTGGCGAAAAATAACGGATAATTCCGAGATTCTAAATTGGGTCGCAGAGGGTTTTTCTATTCCATTTTGTAAAGAAGTAAAACAATTTTTAATTCCATTCAATAATAATTTGTCAATTAATGAGCGACCCTATATATTAGAATCTATACATAAACTTCTAGACCTAGGTGCAATTTCTCCTTGCCAAAAAATTAAAAATGATTTCTTTTCTAGTATATTTTTAGCGCCTAAACCAAATGGGAAAAAAAGGTTTATTTTAAATCTTAAAACTTTAAACAATTTTATTTCTAAAGTTCATTTTAAAATGGAGGATCATAGAACTGCAGCTAGGCTCATGCCCAAATCTGGTTTTATGGCAAATATCGATCTAAAAGAAGCATATTTTTTGGTTCCAATTATAAAATCACACCGAAAATACTTACGTTTTCATTTTGACGGTGTTTTATACGAATTCAATGTCATGCCGTACGGATTGTGTATTGCACCTAGAGTCTTCACTAAACCAATGAAGGAAGTTATGAATTATTTACGTAATCAGGGTTTTATGTCGGTTATATATCTCGACGACATATTGTGTATCGGACAAACATACACTGAATGTAAAGTCAATGTGCAAGAAACAATAACTTTGTTACAGTGTCTGGGTTTTGTTATTAATAAAAGTAAAAGTAACTTCGAACCCCGTCAAGTCTGTCGGTTCTTAGGTTTTAATTTTAATACAAAAGAAATGTCTTTAAGTTTACCAGTCGAGAAACGTAACAAAATCTTGCAGATAGTAAATAAGTTTATTTTATTACCCAGATGTTCTATAAGAGAACTTTCACAATTTATTGGTATCCTCGTAGCCGCTTGCCCAGCGGTCAAATACGGTTGGCTTTATACAAAGACCCTAGAATACCAAGAATTTTTAGCATTACAGAAATATAAAGATTTTGACGTAAAAATTAATTTAACGCATTGTATATTACCGGACCTATTTTGGTGGAAACAAAACGTTTTGTCTACTAAAAATATATTAAGATTTGAAAACTATTTTAAGTTAGAAATTTTTACTGATGCGTCACTCAACGGTTGGGGGGCTTTCTGTGGTGGAAGACGAGCTTGCGGGGGATGGAAGAAAAATGCATTATCTTTTCATATAAATTACTTAGAGCTGTTAGCAGTTTTCTTAGGACTCAAATATTTCGCTAGTTCATGTTTCGATTGTTCGATACTCTTAAGGATTGACAACACGACAGCTATATGTTATATTAACCGGATGGGTGGAACGCAGTTTCCCCATTTAAATAATCTAGCAAAAGAAATTTGGCAGTGGTGCGAGATGCGACAGATATTTTTATTTGCATCTTACATTAGTACATCTGAAAATGTGAAGGCAGATCAAGAATCACGAAGAATAAATTTGGACACAGAGTGGGAATTATCTGAGGAAGCATTCCAAAAAATAGTTCAGACTCTGGGTCAACCACAAATTGATCTATTCGCATCACGCGTCAATGCCAAGTGTCGTCAATACGTCTCCTGGAAACCGGATCCTGATGCGGTTTCAGTTGACGCTTTTACAATTAGTTGGCATACTACTTTCTTTTATGCTTTCCCTCCTTTTAGTCTCATTCTAAAATGCTTAAGAAAAATTATTTGTGATAAAGCCACCGGAATTTTGGTTTTTCCGTACTGGCCTGGGCAACCTTGGTTTCCACTCCTCAAACGAATGCTCGTATCAGACTTGATTATATTTGAACCTAAAGATGAGCTTTTGTGTTCAAATTACAGATCCCGTCACCCGCTCCGCCGCAACCTTTTCCTGGGGGCCGCGACGCTCTCAGGAAAGCATTCACTAGATTAAATACACCAGATGTAGCGCTAGATCTTATGCTAGCTTCGATTTCAATTAATACCATGAAACAATACTCGGTGACATATAAATTGTGGTGGTCTTTTTGTGCCGATAACTCTCTAAATACCTTTGAAGCTTCAACATCTTCAGTTATTAAGTTTATTGTGGATAATTTTAACAAAGGCGCCTCGTATGGCACTCTTAATAATCATCGGTCTGCCCTATCTTTACTCCTAGGGAGTAATGTCGGTTCAGACGAACGTATAAAACGGATCCTCAAAGGTATTTATAGACAAAAGCCTTCTCGTCCTAAATATATTTCTACGTGGGATCCAAAAATTGTTCTAGATTATGTATCTGCATGGTACCCACATAATAACTTAAACTTGATACAAATTACTAAAAAATTGACAATTTTATTAGCTATTTGTACTTCTCATAGAGTGCAAACGCTTGCATTGATTAAAATTTCTAATATAAGTAGGACAGATTCAGGTATAGCCCGGCTAAGGCTTTGGAAGACTATTTGCTGGCTACATCAAATTTAAGAAATGATGAAACAGCAGATAATCTTTTAGTGAGTTATAAAAAACCTCACAAGAAGGTGACGTCACAAACGATCAGCAGGTGGATAAAACAGACACTCGCGGAAAGCGGCGTGGACGTGTCCATGTTCAGTGCACACAGCACTCGACACGCCTCCACCTCGGCGGCAGCCTCCGCAGGTGTCTGCATCGACACCATCAGGAGGACGATCTGCTGGACCAGCTCGTCCGCCGTATTCGCGCGCTTCTACAACCGTCCTGTGGTCGATGACGGAGCATATGCTCGATCCGTTTGTGGGGTTACCGATAGCACTAATTGAGTGCCATATTTGTTGATTTTCACATAAGGCTGATTATTATTAATTGTACTTATAATGTTAAATTAAGTATAAGAGTAATAAAAAGTTTTTTCCTACTTTGTATCTTACTGACTCTAAACATCTACATTGTTAATTACTGTATCTGAAGAATGAAGCGACGAAATATAATATAAGATCAAACGAACTTCTTGAAGTGAAGTTTGATCATTATTATATGAGTCGCTTCATTCGAAGATACAAAGTTCCCACCCACCCACAACCAACAGGGAAGAAACACAATTCTCTAAAAGAATGAGGCAAGCCGGCTGGCGCAACATGGTGGTAAGCAAAATAAAAAATTTCGATTACCCTCAAAATTGATTCTCTAAACGTGCGGATTAATGCCTGTTAGGTTAAAGGACTACATTGTTAATTACTGTATCTTCGAATGAAGCGACTCATATAATAATGATCGAACTTCACTTCAAGAAGTTCGTTTGATCTTATATTATTATGAACACATTTTAAGAAGGTTATAAATACAAAAAATCCTCCGGCAAAACAAACTCAAGCGTTTTTTCATGCCAGTTTTCTGAGAGGCCGTGGTATTTCCCCAAATAAGCATTACCGATCTGCAGATCTACTAAACTATATATATAATAGATAATGATTATATACTAGGTATATATTAAATAATTATTATTATCTATTGTTTTAGTCGGCGGCAAAGCAGTAAGCAATGTAGCAGTAAGCATTATATTATATTATATTCGGTGCACGGACATATATCGGTTCACAAAAGTCTGATAAGTAGTTAGTATCTATGTCATTATAATAATATGTTGGTGTTTCGTGTGAAGATGGTGGTGATGATGATGATTATTACTGTAAGAGGTTTGATATGCTATATTGATATATCTTTGTCTATCTATGCTTGGACTACTTCAGACAAAGTCGAAATCACTACATGTATCCATATAAATTTTGAAGAGTTCCCTCGATTTATTATGGATCCCATCATCAGGTCACCACTTTAGTGACCAAGGGACAAATATCGGATTAAAGTCTTTACAACTTTACAAAAGAATTTTGTAAATAGGTTCACAAACGGCAAAGTAATATTCAAAGATATCCGTGTCGGTGTGAAATACTATGAAGAAGTACCTATTATATCATCATAATAGTGATGATGAATATTGTGATGATGGTGGTGATGATGATAATTACTGTAATTGTCATAGTGGCATATGCTTGCAGTTCTTTAAACAACGCCGAAATCTCCAAACATGTATCTATAAGGAGTCAGAAGATCTGTTCAATACTTTTGGATCCAGAGTATACATTGATGCAAAATCTTACTTTTTGGTAGCATATGCTTGGACTTCTTCAGAAAAAGTCAAAATCACTGTATATATCCACATAAACTTCGAGGAGTTCCCTCGATTCCTCACGAATCCCATCATCAGGTCACCACTTTGATGTCAAAAGGACTAATTTGGGACTATATATATTTTTCGGAGTAATCGTTGAACATACAAAAAAAATAATAAAATAAAAAAAAAGAAAAATATATATATATATATATATATATATAGCGTCGCGGCCCCCAGGAAAAGGTTGCGGCGGAGCGGGTGACGGGATCTGTAATTTGAACACAAAAGCTCATCTTTAGGTTCAAATATAATCAAGTCTGATACGAGCATTCGTTTGAGGAGTGGAAACCAAGGTTGCCCAGGCCAGTACGGAAAAACCAAAATTCCGGTGGCTTTATCACAAATAATTTTTCTTAAGCATTTTAGAATGAGACTAAAAGGAGGGAAAGCATAAAAGAAAGTAGTATGCCAACTAATTGTAAAAGCGTCAACTGAAACCGCATCAGGATCCGGTTTCCAGGAGACGTATTGACGACACTTGGCATTGACGCGTGATGCGAATAGATCAATTTGTGGTTGACCCAGAGTCTGAACTATTTTTTGGAATGCTTCCTCAGATAATTCCCACTCTGTGTCCAAATTTATTCTTCGTGATTCTTGATCTGCCTTCACATTTTCAGATGTACTAATGTAAGATGCAAATAAAAATATCTGTCGCATCTCGCACCACTGCCAAATTTCTTTTGCTAGATTATTTAAATGGGGAAACTGCGTTCCACCCATCCGGTTAATATAACATATAGCTGTCGTGTTGTCTTAAGAGTATCGAACAATCGAAACATGAACTAGCGAAATATTTGAGTCCTAAGAAAACTGCTAACAGCTCTAAGTAATTTATATGAAAAGATAATGCATTTTTCTTCCATCCCCCGCAAGCTCGTCTTCCACCACAGAAAGCCCCCCAACCGTTGAGTGACGCATCAGTAAAAATTTCTAACTTAAAATAGTTTTCAAATCTTAATATATTTTTAGTAGACAAAACGTTTTGTTTCCACCAAAATAGGTCCGGTAATATACAATGCGTTAAATTAATTTTTACGTCAAAATCTTTATATTTCTGTAATGCTAAAAATTCTTGGTATTCTAGGGTCTTTGTATAAAGCCAACCGTATTTGACCGCTGGGCAAGCGGCTACGAGGATACCAATAAATTGTGAAAGTTCAACATTTCCTAAGAGAGGAGATTACTGATTTAATGGAAGATGTGCCAATAGCAACTCGTCGTAATATGATTTTCCAGCATGATGGTTGCCCGGCCCACTTCCGCCTCGGCGTACGCCAATGGCTAGACCAAACTTACCCACATCGCTGGATAGGTCGAGGCGGGCCAATTCCTTGGCCAGCACGGTGTCCCGATTTGACCCCGTGTGATTTTTATCTTTGGGGTCATATGAAGGCTTTGGTGTATACTACACCCATAACTACTGTAGAGGAGCTCAGAAGCCGCATAAGAAATGCAGCAGAAGAAATCATACTAGTCTTACTACCAGAATAATCAAAACAGAGGTACGGAGAAGACTACGGGCCTGTATCAGAAACAGAGGTTCACATTTTGAACAAGACCTAAAGTAGAATATTTATTATTAAATTTAATTAAACATTGATGTTTTTTAAACACAATAAACGTAATTAAATTCAAGTTTTTCCTTTTATTTTAACCTTATCGCAAATAAATCGATTTAGACATTATTTCATTTTACTTCTAATATGTTTACTACAACGTCATATTTTTATGTAGACATTTGCACCTTTTTGGAAAGCTAATGAGATAAGGAAGTTATTTAGAATATTTGTACGCATTGTATCATACATTTTTTTAAGAAAATCACCTGTTTTTAAGAAAAATGTGCATTTTTCTAAAAGAAAATTCTGTTTCATGTCTCATAATGAAAAATTCTCGCTTAGTTTGTCCCTATTTATTCCTTAAAAATAATATTTGACTCATTGACGGTTAAAATACATAAAAAAATCACTAAAAAGACAAACATTTTTAAAATTACGTCATGTCAAAGTCAAAAAGTCGAAAATAAAGAAAAAAATTTTGAAATTGCAATAACTTTGTAAATATCAACTTTCGGATAGGGGATGCCATGAAAAATATTACTGTAAATGAGGTCTACTTTCTGTCTTTCAAAGGAATGTATCGAATTTCAGGTCACCCTGTATATATATATATATATATATCTACAGACGAACGTATAACCGCATCCTTTTTTTTAAGTCGGTTAAAACGTAGCTCGCGCTTTCGTAGAAACAATAACAATATAGGTATCCAGTGGAAGTGACGAATACAAAAATAGTTTTAGGATAAGCTGCAATCAGACAGCATATCTAGGGGCACGGTAGTGCCCCCGCCAAGACGAGTCAAACGAAGCGCAAGGGTAATCATTTACCCGGAGAAATATACCTATCTCTCCGGGTAAATGATTAGCTATTCCGGGTAAATGATAGAATATGATATGATACCTCATAAGATGTAAACACACCGGCATATTTAGCGGCATATTTATATATATATATATATCTACAGACGAACGTATAACCGCATCCTTTTTTTTAAGTCGGTTAAAACGTAGCTCGCGCTTTCGTAGAAACAATAACAATATAGGTATCCAGTGGAAGTGACGAATACAAAAATAGTTTTAGGATAAGCTGCAATCAGACAGCATATCTAGGGGCACGGTAGTGCCCCCGCCAAGACGAGTCAAACGAAGCGCAAGGGTAATCATTTACCCGGAGAAATATACCTATCTCTCCGGGTAAATGATTAGCTATTCCGGGTAAATGATAGAATATGATATGATACCTCATAAGATGTAAACACACCGGCATATTTAGCGGAACACAAAAAAAAGGTCCATAATTAAAAAAATATGGTTTTATTTTAAAATCTACTTACTACACTTCTTTTGTTATTTAAAGTTTCATTTGTTTTACTTAAAATGAGATCACATTAAGAACAGATTTTGCGAGTAAAGGCTATTTGTGAAAAATGGTACATTTTTGAACTTTTCATGGAACCGTGAAAAGTGAAAATTAATATTAAAATAACAATTAATTAAATTAGAAAATTGGTGAATAATATCGCGTATTTCCTCCACGTGCTCTTATTAAAGTTTCTACCCGTCTAGGTATACTGAGAATGATGTTATCGATGGTCTCCTGGGATAGTCTCCGCCATTCCTCAACTACGGCGATTCGCAGTTCACCCACGTTAGTAGGAGCTGGAATTCTGGACTTAACTTTTCTTTTCAGCAAGTCCCAAACGTGCTCTATTGGGTTCATATCCGGTGATCTCGCCGGCCACTCCATAACAGTGACATTCATATCATTAAGATAAGCTTGAGTTACCCGAGCGGTATGCGGCCGAGCATTATCCTGCATAAAAACAATATCGTCACCGATATATGGGGCAAACGGTACGACATTTTCTTCTAAAACTTCTCTGATATAGCGGTCTGCAGTGAGACTCCCTCTGTCAATCACTACCAAGTCTGTGCAAGCTCCCAAACAAATGTCCGCCCAAACCATTATTGATCCACCACCGTATGCAACTGTAGTTTCAAAATTTGTCTGAATGTATCGTTCTCCTTTGCGTCTGTATATTCTTTGCCTGCCGTCAATTTGATTTAAGAGAATTCTGCACTTATCACTAAACAATACCTTACTCCATTGGTTCGCGTTCCAAAGTAGATGTTCCTGAGCAAAAGTTAACCTGTTTCTACGATGATTTACCTCGAGCCTTGGAGCCTTGGCGGGCACAAATGAACCCAAACCAGCTTCTACGAACCTTCTTCGTACGTACGCTCACTTACGCTTACACCCCGCACTGCTTCTAACTCATGTCGGGCTTGGACGGCCGTCAAACGGGGGTTCCTACGTACACGAAGCCGAATGAAACGATCATCCCTACTCGAAGTGCGTCTTTCGTCGTCGTCTTCGTGTCGTCCTCGAAGTTTTCTGCCTTGTCCTGCTCTTCTCACATAAGTACCGGTCTCCCTGAACCGTTGGATACTACGATGGATCGTTGAAACTGGTCGACGAAGATCTCTGGATATCACTCTGTAGGTTTGACCATTTCTTCGCATTTCGAGTACCCTGGCAATCTCCGTTGGGGCTAAGTCAGGCATAATTCAGTCCTCAACTCCAAAAAGATACGCGATTAAAAAAAAAAAAATTACAAAAAACAGTATTTCAATGAAATTTTAAATCAAACTCAGAAGGAAGAAATATTCGAAGTTCGCTCCAGATAAGGTATATTTGAATAAAATTAAAACAATTGCATAAAATGTGATGTTCAGTTGTTTTCTTAATTTGAAAATATTTCTTTTTAAATTAAATGACGTATAAACCAGCCAGCAACCTTATATGATACTGATATCAAACCTTTATTTTATGTTCCGCTAAATATGCCGGTGTGTGTAGTATTGTCATCAGTGCAAAGTTATTCAAATCATCCTCTCATGAGATTTTATCTAATGCTATAAGGAGATAAACTGAATTCTACAAGTAGAAGATTAACTACAATAATATGATCCCTAGAAGTAAATTGAAAGTAACTCAACTATTAGGAAGAAATCTGTTATTAGTATTTACGAGTCACCAGTCGTGGCAACATATATATATATAAAATCTAGTGATTCCCGAAAGTGCAAATTTTTTAATAGGATAGCCCATGTTGCTGTCTTTGTCTGTCAAGTGGCTTTTCCACCCTATCAGACAAAGACAGCAACATGGGTTCGCGTAAAATACTAAATACCTCCTAACCTAACCTGACCAACCACCAGACCAGCACCTCCTATTCCGGACGGGTGTAATCTTATAAATATTGATCGCAAGAAGGATTTTTTATATAGGATTCCCTAGATTCAATAATTAGCAACACCGCAATCTAAATTGATTTAAACAATTTATTTACATAGTAAATTACCTCGCTAAAAAAAAATTAGCTTCTTAAGCAACATTTTTGTAATTTATATCGCGGTTAGCAGACGTATTATATTAGCTGGTATAAATGAACTTAGAAATTTCTATTAGGCCAAGGCCTTTCGAAGACGTGGATTATTGTGTTCGATGAACGTCCTTGACTTTTAATAGCTATAATTTGCTAGATTTATCGTTCAAATATTAAATTACTAGATGTTGCCTGCGACTTCGTACGCGCGTAAAGAAACCCGCGAGAACCGTTGATTTTGCTCCGATAAAAAGTAGCCTAGGTGTTCATCCAGTGTCTAAACTACTACCGTAACAAATTTCCTTAAAATCCGTTCAGTAGTTATTGCATGAAAGAGTAACAAACATCCATACATCTACACATCCATACATTCTTACAAACTTTCGCGTTTATTAGTAAGGAGGACAGTAAGGAAAATAAAAATTCCAAGTAAACAGTCCTAAGTGTTTTCCCCTCCCTCGGGGTAAGCACGGGCATATAAAAATAATTGTTTATTTTATAGTTGCCCGTGTTCCCCCCGAGGGGACATAATATAATTACATAATATGCCGGAGGACCATGAATGACCAAGGGCAATAAAGTGACGTGAAGATTTATTTTTACTGTATCTAATTAAGTAGGTATCATCAGTATAACCGTGAAATAATGTTTATTTAGATGTCATATCTTACGCAATAGATACATCAGTATTATACTGAAGTATGAATTAACATATTTCAGTTGCAATAAAAGCGTTTGATTATTATCAGATTAAAGTTAATTCTGTAACTTATATGATGTTGTCGGCACAGACAAAAATATGTACATAATTTTAAGAGAATGTTCTAATGGACAAATGAAAATAAGTGTGTTATCAAAAGTAATATAATTTACCGTGTTATGCAGTTGGTCTATAGTGTGTGCGGGGACTAGGCCCAGCATTTCCCAGTCGTATCGCTCTCTCAGCGGAGCGGATGGTCGCGGCGAAACCAAGTCGGTGGTGTGTGATGACACCAGGTTCACCAGGAATCTGTTGAATTTATTATATAAGCAAATGGGTTTAAATAATACCTAAAGTGGACGTAGTGACTTTCTCTACAAAACGTAGAGAAAGTGAAACTGAATATTTTGTACTACGGCAACAATTCTCTAGGACCACTGTTTCAAAAAATATACAGGTGAAAGTTTTTGAGTGGACTTGTTAGATGAAGTCTAAAACTACGAGTTCTAGCGAAAAGTGCTCAAGGTAGCCGTAAGTCGTACTCGATTTTGATAAGAAATAAAAATGCATATTTACTTTTTTTAAATGAATATCGCCACCCGGGAATCAAACCAGTTGGTGTTTAAAAAGCCATTTGATAGTGTTGCTGATAAGAAACAAATTTTGAAAAGTACGGCACATACAGAAAAACTTGAGGAAAGAGCTTATTTTTACCAAATTGTTTTTTTCTTACGTTACCTAAGATAGGTCAGAACTCAGAGCTCCAATTCTCGTAATTAACTTACACTTTCATTTTACTTTTATTGAATTATAAATGAATCGCCTTGATATTATAAACTTTGGTTACCCTACCCTAAACATGATTTTTGAAGTTTGGCCCGATCAAAACGGGTTTGACGTTGACTTGATGTTTATGAGAATACCATTATGCAGTTTTAACATATCGGGACTGGCTCGTTACTAAAATACTTATATATATATATATATATATATATATATATATATATATATATATATATATATATAATATACGTAGTTATAATAGTCATAGCTAAGTTTGTTTGTATAGTAGCATTTTTTATTTTTTTTACTGTCGATGGCAGGTCAAAATCGAGCCCTGACGTCACTGCGACCCAAGTGGATCTTTTGTGACTCCTCCGCGTTATAGTACCTGCCCCAGGCCTATGCTGCTCATGGTTGGGGTTCGTGCTACGAATTTCCTCTGTGGTGGAGTATTCGTGCTGTCCAAGGTACCTGTTTCTTTTCTGTTGAAGTTCTGGATGGTCGAGGAGAAGGTGAAGGGGTGTCCCGTCCTTCTCCCCGCAGAATCTGCAAGTCGTTGTATAGTAGCATACAAACAAACTTAGCTATTTTATTTAGCTAAAATATTTTATTTTAAACATCTATCATCTCTCCTTTTTGTTTACATGATAACGAAGGTCTTTGGAAGGTTAGATTGCATGATTACATGATAAATTTTATGTGACAAAAAATCTTTTATTATTCCCGCGATAGCAAAGTTTACTAGTACGTCATTGTTATAAATTAATCTTAGAATTAGTTCAATAGTAATAACGATTAGTTATTAAAATATAAACTAACCAAATGTTCTTAGGAGAGTTCCGTAACTAACAACGCACAATACTTTAAATTACTTCAGAAGTTATTGTCCGATTTCAAAATAATTTTCCTGTAGGCGTAGGGTATTTCACAGCTATCAGCCTCCTACCAGCATGGAAAGTTTCAAATTTCTACGTAGCTCTTGTAGTTAAGGAATGCCTGGAGGGAAAATGTTCATCCAGCCACCCCTAAAACACAAAATTAGAATTATTGAATATCTTTAACTACTTATACCAAATTTCATCTATTTATATTAATTATTAGCGTAGTTAGCAAGGGAGAACGGACGGACAGACGGACAGAGTTAAGGGTTCCTTGTAGTTACTACAGAACCGTAAAAACTAGATTAGAAATTTATGACACTTCTAGTATTGCGTCCGTGTGACGCATGATGGTGATCGCCCACCTATTGCTCAGATAGCCTTGGATTATGTTTATTTATTACGTTTTTATGCCATAAAAATCTGTTCAATATGCACTTACCCATCTCGCTCTACGCTGACTATAGTATGCTGTCTTCGAGGAGAAAGCGTTGGACTTCTCTGTAGATTGTGCAATACCTCAACCTCTCTATGAGGCTCTACGGGACTTGGTACTTTGTCAGGGGTCCTCACTTCAGCTAAAGTTAACGCAAAGTCAGATTTTAGGTGTTTATTATCAAAACTATTGTTTTTCTTGTTGAAAAAGTCATAAAGTTCACTTAAAGATTTTGATTTAAATTTTAATTGATTAAATTTTGACTCAGTATTTTCCTTAACTTTATTATTTATCACTGGTAAAGGTATACCACTTTTCTTAACCGTCCGTAACTCTTTCGTATTTTGTTTGCTAGGTTCTTGTTTTGGTTCAAATGCTTTGTTAATAAATGTTAAGTTATCATTAGAATTATCTACATATGCCGGTTTATCTAGCAGTGCTAGTGATTTATTTTGATTCGCATCGTCTTCACTAGTTAATAAATTTTCACTATCAGGAGTTCTAATTTTCACACTTTCACCACCAAACCGAACTTTCTTAACGACGACGTCTGAGTCTTCATCTGAATCTCCTTCGCTATATCTCAACATTTTCCTCTCTACATGATCGAAATCTTCTTCACTTCCTGTGTATTTATCTGATTCGGTATCGTTTTGTTCCAAAACTGTCATAGTTATAGCGGTATCCGAATCAAATTTTATTTCAGTTTCAATTATTACTTTTGCGTAATTATTATTGTTATTCTTGTAATAAGGCACGATAATGGACTCCTCTGACGACGATTCCGTAGAAATATTGATAGGTTGAGACAATGTATTATTATAAACACGATTTATATTAACAACAGGTTGATGTTGGGTTTTTCTTGGTGCGTAATAAACGTCAAGCGAATCTTCGTCGTACACTTCACACAAATATCGAAACTTATCCTGTGTTTTTAAATTTAACTTAGAAAAAAGTGACGTAAAGAAATGTGGGCCACATATCCTACGCAGTTTGAGTAACGAACGTAGCGCGACGTCTTTGTGCATGTTATCGAAAAGTTTCTCTCCTAAAATATGAAATATCGGAAACACGTCCAAACTTTGATTTCTCCGCTTCAATATACCTATCACAGAAGGAATCGATAAAATGAGTCCAGTAACAACGTTTATTTTGTTGTCCATATCTGACGAGAACGGTATTATGTTACAGTAGGAGAACTTATCTAAGATAGCTCGGGCGGCACACTCGGGATCCTCACAATACGAACAAAACACTTTCAGAGCGTCCAATGCAGCCTTTCTCACGTTAGGTGAGTTATGTCCAAGGTTATCGACAACTTGGTCGAAGGGAAACGAGAGTGCATTACCGGAGAGTGGTAATAGATCAGCTAAGACACGTAGGGCATGCAGACGCACTTCCCATTCGGGGTGCGTGAGGCGATCCTTGATAGCTACGTAGAGGAGTTGGACGTCGATGTCTGGCGGGAGAGCCCGGGCCCTGAGCACTCGATCCCATAGAGGAGCAAGCGGTGGTGGCGGCGTTTCGGGCAGTTGCATGGTGTAGCGACTAGGACAGGCCTGCCCGGCCGCGCCGTCTCGCGCCAACTGGGTTAATGATCGGACAAGTCCCGCCGTCCGCCGTCGTGCCGCCCATGACCAATCGATACTATACATATTGTATACACACAATCTAGGTTGGGTTCAAATAATAATGTGTTTTAAGTTTTGAACCCGGCCTACATTTCGCATGTACACGATGTGCTTGAATCGACATTGGATATTGTACAAAATGGCCAGGCAATTTGAATATTACCTAAAAATATTTAAATATTGCCTAGTCTTGCTTAACTTAAACAGTAAGTAGCTCTCAGGTCATCTCATTACAATGTGTCGTTAAAATTATAAAGGCTCGGTATTATGAGTAGGTATGGCTTACTAATTACCATAAATGTTAGTTGTGACTACAGCTCCTAATATACATATACGGTACACCTAGGATTACCTATTTATAATACATTTCTTCAAATGTACTTGATGTTTAAAAATTCCTAGTTATTACTGGTAAGTATGAGTAATAAGTATCAGTCTACTAAGAAAGTAAGAACCCGACATTGAATTACAACACATGAATAATGCTATCACCTACTTATTATAGTCAATCCAATGTACTTTGTTGAAGCTTGAACCCTAGATTATTGAAAATTGATAATAAACATAGAACGACTTGAATTAAAATTTTAAAGTTATTGTGATTTCTTATTATTGACTAGTTGTTGCCCGCTGCTCCGCCCGTATAAATACAGTATCCCAAAGAAACACTGTACTTTTTAGCCAATAGGATACTTTTAATTCCGAAAAATTATATACATACAGTTTAATACCGATACAGTTTAATTCAGAGCCTAAACTACTACCATACCAAATTTCATCGATATCCGTTTAGTAGTTTTTACGTGAAAGAGTAACAAACATCCATCCATCCATTCATCAATCCATCCTCACAACCTTTCACATTTATAATATTAGTAGGATCGTAATTTATTATTCACACAAAAAACAACACAAGTGTATAAGCCTAAAACTTATTGTTTTAAAAAATTGTTTAACTTAAAACAGAAGATAGCGGAAAAAGTCAAAGTATACAGTGGTCAGTGACAGACAATCTTATGATTATCCTGCTAAAACAGTATAAAACCAACTACTGAAATGTCATCGCAGGCACAGCAGTTTTACGTTTGCTTATTAAAAAGCTGATTATGCAGTAAGCAGCTTAAGATGTTTCTTATCTTTATTAATTTACAATTGGACCAATTCACAGTGCCATCAAATAGAACACAACATGTGACGCTGCGATGATTTTTGTTTCTGGTTAGCCATTACGTAGGCTACAAACATACATTGCATTAGAAATTAGATCGATTAAAATCCTACTACTATAATAAATGTAAAAGTTTATGATGGATGTGTGGATAGTGGATGTTTGGATGGATGTTTGTTACTCTTCCTTTTAAGAACGGATATTGATAAAATTTGGTAATAATGCAATGGTAGGTACTAGGAGGCTCTGGATAGAAAGGTATTAAGTATAGTGGTCTCGTAGGCGGTGATTGTATTTATGCGGGCAGAGACGCGGGCAGTCAAGTCAAGTAGTCAAACTACTTAACTTTCCACTTTTAATGTGTTAACTGTGTTGTGTAGATTTAAAATATTTTTCCTTTATAAAAATAGTATAGACTATAGACTAGATGTTGCGCGCAAATTCGTACGCGCAACAAGAACGGGAACCGTACATTTTGATGTGATAAAAAGTAGCCTATAATCCAAAGCCTAAAATACTACCGTACAAAATTTTATCGAATTCTGATCTGTAGTTTTTGTGTGAAAGAGTAACAAACATTTGCGCATCCAAACGTAGAATCATCTGCGTTCATAATAAGTATTAGTAAGAATTGCACGACAAATTGATATTAACCTTACCAGCTTCATAAAATTCTTACAATTTCGAGCAAAATTAATAAAAAAAAATCTACTATATCATATTATACAGTCTATTTTTGTCCACATTATATATTTAACCCTTATAATCTGAAATTTTACCCAACATTAGGCTACACATTGCATACTGTCATTACGTAAGTAATGACAGTATGCAATTATACATAAACTAAAAATTCGCGTAAGTTTCAGAAAAATAACAATATGATCTGCCAAGACGAGCTAAGCAAAGCGCAAGGGCACTACCAGACCACCTTTTCTCGAATCGTTTCGTCGATTTTTTGATCCCTCATAACATGGGTTTGGATTATACCAGATAAACGAAATTTTCAGGATATATTTGCAGTAGCGGACTCATTAAACATGTAAAGTTTTGATTGCATAGGTCTTATTAATATCTAAAAACTCCTGATTTCGTCACTGACTAATAATAATAATAATATTAAGTAATAATGTTGTGACTTTTTCTGAAGTAACACAAGCATATACTATCAAAAAATAAGATTTTGCACCAAGGTATCCCTGGATACAAAAGCACTGAACAAAACTCCTGTCTTTAAAGATACGCGTTAGGAAATTTCGGCATTGCTTAAAGAACTGCAAGCATATGCCATTATGCAACTTACAGTAATCATCATCTTATTTACAATAACTAATAGAAGCTTTTTTAGAAGCAATTATTTTTAAGCTATTGCATAGCTTTTATCGCGGGCTTTGAGCGCGGCGCCCGAACTAAGAAATTCCGTAACGAAAATAAACCTAACACCTCCCACTCCGACCGGCACAGCGCGGCGGTGCGGCGTTGAAAGCCGTGCATCGTCTAACGTCGTTTCAGTTCGGCAGACTTCGGCACGGTGTTTGTGTGCGTGCGACTAGACGTATGCGTGTAGACTAGCTGCTAACTGCTCATAACTGATTCTATCTCTTTTAGACACAATGCTAGGTGATACAGCGTGCTTTTTGGCCGCGTCCACGAGTGAGTTCGAGCCCGCGACTAATTGAGCCTTAACGTGTATGTATATGGTACGACTGTACGAAGCTCGCACTGATCAGGATCGTCCTGTCTCCTTCAGCGTGTCGTAGTGCCTCACTCCACGTTCGTGCCGACTCCCTCATTAGAGCAGTGCCAAGTGATTCCTAATAGCGATCGTAAATTCACACCTTATTCATTATAATAAGTTGTGGATTTGCGCCTTGCTGGGGAGTTGCCCTGCTCCTGGCCTCCCGTTGAGTTTCGGTTCAACATTGGGTCACGAGGAGACAGCCCCCCTAAGTGTGTGTACCGTTCTCGTGTGCGTACACTTAGTGTTTCGTTTCGTCCACGTCAAGTGTGAGTACCTTTTTGTTTGTGATAAGTACACTCGTTGCCGTACAGTGCTGACTGTTTTGTGTGACTTGTGTGTTTTTATGTTGTGTCGAACATGACAGACTACGATCCGTGGCTACCACGCCACGACCACCTGAATTCTCGTGCGGACTCTGAGACGACGTACAGCCCGGCCTCGTCGAGGTCCAGCTCACGCTCGTTCCCGGACCGCACGCACCACCGTACGCTCGCCGAGCCTAGCTTGTGCGGACAGGACACCGCCCGCCCCGGGTCACCTTCGGCATTCTCGCGGGGGTGTACTGGTACCCTCCCGCCCCAATGCCTCCCGACGGCGGTCTGCAGCGAGTCTGGGTCCCCGCCTCGCACAGCCGATCAGGGTTCGGCCAAACCTAGGCGCGCATCGCGCCGTACTGCGCACGCGAGCGATCCTTGCCAGCCTGCCGCACCCCCTGGACCTGACAACGTCCTTCAAGTGGATACACCCCGCACCACCGCGGGCCCAGCCCGCCCCTCGCCGGCTCCCCAGCCGCGACACCACCACGCCGCGCTGGCCGCTCAGCCGCGCGGCCCATACCAACCCACTGCGAGCTCTCCGCGCTCGCCCGATGCTTCGCCGGCCCCACAGCCGCGCGACAACCGCCGAGCCGCACGCACTGCGGCCACAGAAATCCGCTCTAGCCCGCCGCGTGAGTACCGTTTTCGCGCGCCCACCTTCACGCCACCACTAATCAACCTTCATGCACCACGACTGGCTAGGTACGCCGACCGCCAGCTGACCTACGTGCCACCAGCTCACTAATAGACATCCACAGACCTCCCCCCCCGGCGCCGCGCCGGTGACTACTAAAACGTCGCCACCCACTAATACGTCTCGCTACCCGCCCTTGGTCGTCGAGAGGATCGATGACTGGGTGCGTCACTTCCGCCGTCTTCGTGACATCCTGGGGCACACACCGAAAGCTAAACAAAGCGGTCCTGGTATCCGCTTTACGCCCCGGAGCGAACACGAATTCAGGACCGTCAAGTCGTACCTTACGGACTTAGAGAAGCAGGGACACGCCTCCTGGTTCCCGTTTTCGCTACCGCAAGACAGGGCAATCAAGGTAGGAATTAGGGACCTACCTTCTGCCACGAATACCGAAGAAATCAAGGCCGGACTCGCCGAAATAGGATACGTGGCGGAATACGTGTCCGATGTTCCGGCGAGGTCCGAACCCGGCGGGTGCATTTATTTCGCCCGCATTGTCAGGGCCCCTGACGTCGTCCCCGGCATATATAAGGTCACCGAACTTCTGTATATGCCGAGAATCTACATCGAAGCCTGGCGGGGCCGCGGCGGCCCGGCCCAGTGCCACCGATGTCTCCGTTTCGGGCACTCCAGCCACAACTGCCACCGTAAGGTAGTCTGTGTCCGGTGTGCCGGGGAACACTCGGTGCGGGATTGCCCCCGCCCCCCTACTGAGACGCCCTCCTGCGCAAACTGCAGTGGGGCTCACCCTGGAAACAGCAGAGACTGCCCAAAGTTCCGCAGGGAGGCAAGGAAACTGCGAGCGGACAATGCCCGCTCCTCCCCCCTCTGCGCAAACTCCGACCCGCCTCCCCCCGTGCAGGAGGCCCCACCTCCTCCGCCAACTTCAACATCCCTGATGGCGGAGGCCAACGACTGCATTCCCAGACGCGTCGTCCCCTCGGCCCCCGACTCCTCCGCGCGGAGGATAAAGAAGCCGAGAACCAGGAGGAAAGATGCCGCATCTCCTGTGGCCACCCCCCTGTGTTGCCGCCTCTCCCACAGCCAGCAGCCAACTGGAGCTGGAGCCACCTATGCTCGCTCCACCGCAGCCTGACCACACGCGGGACACCCAGCGCCCACAGCGCTCCCCGCGCTCCTCGCGCACCACCAGTGCCACCTCGGCTATCACAGCCGTGGAAATAATTGCGACCTCGAAGCCCGCAAATCACGCGGTTGCCCCGCACACCCAGCTTCTGGTGTTTCCCTCGCTGCCCCAAGAGTCGGAGTCCCCCCTGTGTTGCCGCCTCTCCCACAGCCAGCAGCCAACTGGAGCTGGAGCCACCTATGCTCGCTCCACCGCAGCCTGACCACACGCGGGACACCCAGCGCCCACAGCGCTCCCCGCGCTCCTCGCGCACCACCAGTGCCACCTCGGCTATCACAGCCGTGGAAATAATTGCGACCTCGAAGCCCGCAAATCACGCGGTTGCCCCGCACACCCAGCTTCTGGTGTTTCCCTCGCTGCCCCAAGAGTCGGAGTCCAGTGATGAGAAAAATGAGGGGTTCATTAAGCGTAAAGAAATAGCGAGTACTCTCAAGAAATAGCGAATACTCTCAAGTAAAGAAATATAAATTATTGGTCACTTACATGGTGATATATTTAATCAAGAAAAAATTCTTATCAATGGTGTTGAGATGTTCGTTAAATTAGCCCGTTCTAGAGAATCTTTTAATTTGATAGGTTCAAAGGATTTTAAATTTAAAGTATGCATTACAGACGCTACCTTAATTGTTCGTAGGGCGAAAATTAATCCTTCAGTGTTACTCGCACATCAAAAAGTGTTGGCTTCTACTACAGCCAAATATCCGATCACTAGAGCTGAGGTTAAAGTGTTAACAATACCATCGGGGGTACAGGGTAAAACGCTTGATAATATATTCTTGGGGCAAGTACCCAAAAGATGTATCATAGGATTTGTAAATAACGCAACATTTAATGGTAGCATTAGCAAGAATCCTTTCAATTTTGAAAATTATGGTATGAATTCATTTTGTTTATACATAGATGGACAACAAGTGCCTTCTAAAACCCTACAACCATCCTTCAATGGTAATATGTTCACTTCAACCTATCATATATTATTTTCCGGCACTGGTATACATTTCCTTAATGAAGGAAATGGGATATCAAGAGAAAAATATGCAAATGGTTATTGTCTATTAGCATTTGATTTAACCCCTGATTAATCATCAAACACGAACAGTCATTGGAATCTGATAAGACATGGTAGTGTGAGGTTAGAGGTTCGATTTGATTCTAGTCTCCCTCAAACGATTAACTGTATTGTATATGCAGAGTTTGATAATGTTATAGAAAAAGATAAAAACCGTAATGTAACTGTAGACTATAGTAGCTACGAAAAGTCACATGTATCATCTATTTAAGTTATAATGTGTTACGTGTGTGTACCTATTAGTGTGTGTATGTGTGTGTGTGTGTGTGTGTGTGTGTGTGTGTGTGTGTGTGTGTATTATGAAATAAAATTATTGTACCAAATTTATGTTTCTTTTATTTATTCATTCATTATTTTCATATGTAATACCCCTCTTAGTAAATACATAAACCATACATAATACGGATAATATGTGACATAAATACAAGATCCATAGACCAGATCGGTTGTGTGATAATACAGTATGGCGAAAACTGGGGCGCAGGGCGAAACTGCAAGAGATGGGGTTTTAACACGTCTGGATTACAAAATGATTTCACATCGGTTTGTGGAGAGTATAGTTTAATGTATTTGTATTATAAGTTCGATGGGAAAAGTCTATTAGAGTATCACAAGTTATTTAGTAGCAACACTTTATGTAATGATATAATATTATACAGCATGTTCAATACATGTTTAAATGAATGAAATAAAAGAAATGCAATGAAAAATTGTTTTGTTTTACTCATATCGTAAGGAACAATAGAGCCCGGAAATAGTAGATAATGAGGGGTAAATGCAAAACGTAACTTTGGAACCGTAAGAGATATTGAAAAACGGATAAGCGCAAACGATCGGGCATGGGCAAAAACCCCCAATTTGACACCGAAATACGAATGGTCATCGAAATACCCATTTTACCAGAGGCTGAGGCGATGAGGCAGAACCAGCGAATCCCTAACTACTGCGGCATGACGATAGCCGACTACGGCGAAGACAAAAGGAAGGGTAATGATTTTGGCAGTCTATCTATGTATGTATGTTTGTTCCACCATAGCGTCTAATCGATCCGATTTTAAAAATGAGGTGTTAATAGACTAGTTATAATGGCCCGGGTAGCATAGGCTATACCTGCAACTTACGTAGTCGGGTTATAGTTAACTCTTGATTGTTGGTGATAGAGTGAGTCATGAGTGGTATTTACTATTTACCCATTTATTCAAACTCCTTTCTTTTATCCTAGTTTTGTGTGCTTCAGTGGGTACATAAAATCAACTAACTTCTGGCACCTGCGTAAATAAACCAAAAAATATTTGATAAAGGATGATATTCTTATCAAATTCGTCATCATCATCGGCACATCAGTTCCCACTGCCCACAACCTTCTGACAACTGGAGCAGGGATCTCTGATTGTGAGGAGTTTTGTCGGCTAGTCCACATTTCAATTACAAAGAATATCCATTGACTTTTAGATTTTTGAACCACTGTGCTCATGGTTAAAAATTCACTTACCTAGCTAGTACCTAATAATTTTTGCATTCCAACCGTCGAGGTCACTTTAAGATAATATATGACATACCTAATAAACATAATATTATTAAATGTCGGCGTTTTTCCTGCAAAATTTCTTTAAACATAAAACATACCTACAATGAATTTTTGTTGACATCAACATTTTCATAAGACACGAGTTGTTGACTTAATTGTTTATTATATTTGCACAGCAAAACTATTTGTATGAGATTGCGAACGTTCAGTACTAGTTATCTACGTGGTACATACCTAGCTCTCTCTGTTGAGACAGTGTAGGACGTGAAGCCCTGAGTTCTGTGCCAATTTATTTTGAGATACATTCTTAACTATGTGCAAGCAAATGCTGGATGAAATCAAAGACGAGAAGTATGATATTATATCAACTATACTAGAAAAAGCTGGGAAGTTCCAGGCATGGACGTACTTCCTGGCCTGCTTGCCGGCAATTTTCGTATCCATGTTAAGTGTCAATTTTGTATTTGTTGCAGGGCACGTCAACCATAGGTAAGTTGCTAAAATTGTATTATTGTTTACTTTTTTTATATTTGAATACTATATTGATAACGTTAGCAAATACGATAGAATTACATTTAAATAATAAAATCCAAAATAATAATGTAGATTGTAGAGTGGGCGAAGTGAAGTCAATCGTAAAATTCCAGGAAATTAATTTTTCCTACTGAAAGTTGTCTGCGTCGGGAGTTAAAATTTTTGACGATCATCCAATAAGTACCAAGCTTATTCAACAATCATATAATTTTGTTTTATAATCATGAATTTGTGAAAGAAACAATAATTATTCAAAATTAATTAATATTGCCCCTACGTGATTATAATTACAAATACAGTACCGCGCATGTTTTTTACCCAAAAGAATACTTCAATCTTCATGAAACCCAATAGGGATGTTAGATATAATAATATATGGATACAATAGGGATGTTGGACTAGGGTGTTGCCTAGTGTGGAATATCACATATTTATAAATTAATTTTAAAATTGTTGATTAAAGATACTCTATGAAAATATACAATTAAATGTTTAATATAATATATATTTTATTAAAATTGCTGTTCATTTTAGATGTCGCGTATCAGAATGTGAGGCTACTGACTCAAGCTTCTTACCAGTCTGGTGGCCTAGCTCACAGATCGACAGCTGTTCTAGGCCAATCCTCAACGAATCTCTCATAGGCCTCGATCCTATATGCACTAACAATAGTTTTACCAATGATGTGGAAAAATGTACGGATTGGGTGTACGAAAACAATGATACTATTGTTGCCGATGTAAGTATAAAGCCGCGTATCCAGTAGGTATAAATTGACGCGCAACACTTGACGCTCAACATATTATTTGGACATGTTGCAAGTACCGCGTGAGTGGTGACCTAACGTAGATAGACGACGATGTTAAAAAAAGCTAATGCGCTAGTTTTCAACATTCTGCTGAACGTCACACGCCAAATGTCGCCGAGTGCATATGAGGCTTAATTTGCAATTGATTATTCGCACACGAAGTGTTCCCTACAAAAAGGCAAAAAACATGTTCGTTGTATGGGCACCAGGGCCTTTAGTCAAGATGCATTCGATAATTTCGACGGCGAAGTTCGAAAAAAAATGTATGGGATTTGACATAAGGCATCGCAAGCGACATGTCACTTAGCGATGACTTATGTCAAATCCCATACATTTTTTCTTTCGAAGTTCGCCGTCGAAATTATCGAATGCATCTCGACTAGAGGCCCTGGTAGAGTCTATTAAACAGCCTAGTTTAGCTCTAAAAATTTCTTCGCTGATAAGCTATGAGTCTAACGAGAGTGTTGAGAAGACACGTCTTCTCAACTCTCTCGCGCTAATAGCGTCATTAAGCTACTAGTAGCATTACTATTAAGGGTCAGTTCACACCAAAGCGAGACGATACGTGGCACATCGCTACATTATTAAGATAGCGATTCAGAATTGAACTTTATTCACTACATAAGAAGATACACGTTTAATTGCAAGAGTTCGAATGCCAAACTGCACCACTCTGCATAGCTCGGCGCCGCTCTTGAAATGAAAACTCATCTACCTAAGTAATTATTAAAGTCAAAGTCCAAGATACAATTTTTTTTCAGCTGAATCTCGGCTGTCAACCATGGAAGGTGAACTTCGTGGGGACGGCACACGGTATAGGCATGATCATAGCGATGCTGGGATCAGGTTGGATGTGCGACAGGTAAACATAATCAATACTGCCTAAACTACGAAACTGTATACAAGGTGTTTTTCAGTCCGCGCCCAAACTTTCGAGAGTGAATATACTCTTGAATATAAGCAACTATTACTATGGAACAATGGCGAAGGCTGGTTCTCCTTCATAGGGAAGCCTAGCTAGTAAGGACCAACTACACCATTTTTGGTGTAGTTGCTAGGTTAAGACTTGTGATTGTATTGTGTGCATAGGGAACCCCTTACACTACACATTATCTATTTAGTTAGAGTAGGTCAGTTACCCCCCTATTGGGGGAACTGTTAGGGTAGGAATTTTAAATTGACATTTATTATTAGATGTTAAGTAATTAGGGTAGGTCAGTTAACCCCCTATTGGGGTAACTGTCAGATTAGGTTATTATTGACATTTTATTACTGACATTTATTAATTGATATTTATTGAATTACTATTGAATTGATCTTATTTTATTCTATTTTTACTTCATCCCCATCCATAATTGGATTTCAATTGACATTTTAAATTTTACTTATTAAAACCTTGACTAGTCCCCCAACATGTATCGCACTCCCCAAAAGCGAGCCAGCGACACATTCACTATATCCTCACCACAAGAGAACGAGATTGACGAGGGTAGAGCCCAATCGCAACCAGCGAGACTACCCACTGTGCGAACAAGCATAGATAAATTTCAAGCAATGGCAATAAATGATGTAACGTCCCCACCCAAAAAAGAGAAACCCAAGCCCGAAATTACCCTAAAAGCAAAGGTCAAAAAAGTTACCACCGTAGAGAAGACAGCAAGTCCCGTACCCCCTAACAGACCTAAAACAGCAGAGGGTAGAGCCTGTCTAGAGCGAGCGAAAGGCAGCATCAACAGCTCAAAAAACTTTAAAACTGAATACAAGGAGCAAGCCTTCGCCGCTATAGAGAGGCTCTACCGTATAATAAAAGAGTTAGAGGACGAACTCACCAGTGTCAGAGCTGGGAGAAATGGTGGGCCGGGGAAGGACCCTATACACCCCCCCAGGTCAGCCAAAAACGCGACAGATGCTGCAGTTGATGTACAGAGGGACCTGAAACAGAGAAATATATTAGTAGAACAAGGTATGAATGAGGGAATGAAAGAAATGATAAAGAAGATGGATGAAATGAAGGGATGCATGGATGAGAATAGAGTTATGATGGAGAAACTGAGCTCGCTCCTGGAGAACACCAAAACTGTCGCCAAACCGGCGAGTTATGCGGGCGTTGCTTCGAGAGGCATCGTAGAGAAACCTCCTGAAGCAAGGGCCCTGCATTCAATCATGGTGTCCTCCAGGGACGGACAGGATAATGGGGAAGAGGTAATAGAGAAAATTAGGGAAACTGTTAACGCAAAAGACGGTTGGGTAAAGGTAGAGAGGGTAAGGAATGTCAAGAATAGGAAAGTCGTCATAGGTTGTATAAATGAGGAAGAAAGGAACAAGGTGAAGGAGAGACTGTGTAAGAATGAAGGATTGATAGTTGAGGAAGTGAAGAACAAAAATCCCCTCTTGGCATTCAGAGACGTGATGAAGGTCGACGCAGCTGACTTTGTCACTGCGTTCTGCAACCAAAATGCAGACATCTTTGGGGGCCTGGAGGGGAATGAGAGAAAGGTTGAGGTAGCATATATGATGCGTGCGAGGAACCCCCTACAAAACCATCTCGTGGCTAGAGTTAGCCCACAAATTTGGAAGAGATGTATGAATGTAGGCTACGCTCATATTGGGCTAGGCAGAGTGAAAGTGATAGACCACAGTCCGTTGGTGCAGTGCTCCCGTTGCCTGGGGTATGGGCACACCAGAAGGCACTGCCAGGAGAGCGAGGTGCGATGCAGTCACTGCGCCGGTCCTCATCTGAGGATCGAATGTGACAAGTGGCGGCGAGGAGACAAGCCCAAGTGCATTAATTGCACGAAGGCTAGGAGAGGCAACGAGGGGCACAGTGCCTTCGATAGAGAATGTATGGAAAGAAAGAGGTGGGATGCTTTAGCCAGATCGGCGGTGGCGTACTGCTAAGGTTGTCCCTAGTGAGTCCTTCCAGTACCGAATTCTGCAGGCCAACCTCCAGCGGAGCCAGATCGCCACAAGGGAGCTAATGCTCGAAGCCACCAAGCGTAAGGCCTGCGTGGCGCTGCTGCAGGAGCCCTACATAGGTGGGGCCCGGAGTGTGAGGACACACAATGGGATGAGGGTCTACCAGAGCGATGGAGAAGGGGGTGGTGTGGTCATGGCGTGTGTTGTAGTATTCGACGACACACTGGATGTCGAACTACACACACGCCTTAGCAATAACAACATTGTTGTGGCCACCCTCCGAACCAAAGCCTGGGAGATGATTGTTGTGTCCTTCTACTTCGAGCCCGATAAGCACGTGGGGCCCTACCTGGACCATCTTATACGGATAGGAAGAGAGCTGGGATCCGATAAGATGGTCTTGGGAGGCGACGCTAACGCAAAGAGTCCGTGGTGGGGTGGCGATGTGGAAGACCCGCGAGGAAGGGATGTGTCTGCTGTACTGGAAGAAATGAGCCTACACATACTCAACACTGGAGACATATCTACGCACGACACCGTCAGAGGGGGAAAAAGATACACCAGCTACGTGGATGTGACAGCGTGCTCCGACGACCTGCTGGACCGAGTGGGCGACTGGAGAATTGATGAGGGCCTGACGAGCTCTGACCACAACGGCATATCTTTCGGCATCAGACAACAGAAATCCACAGGCACGAACATTATACGTACCACACGCATATTCAACACACAGAAGGCAAACTGGACTCAGTTTCGTGAGAAACTGACCCAGCTGATGTCGGACAGACAATTAACTATACAGGACATGGACACAATACACAGCACACAACAAATAGAAGACGTAATAGACAGATACACGGAAGCTATAACACATACATGCAGAGACACTATGCCGACCAAAAAACACACGCAGAAATTCACCTTGTCGTGGTGGAATGATGAGCTCGCGCAGATGAAGAAGGAGGTCGCCACGAGGAAACGCAGGATCCGTAACGCTGCGCCTGATCGCAGAAACCGCGTAGTTGGATTGTACCTGGAAGCGAAAGAGAAGTATGAAAAGGCAATGAAAGAGGCTCAAGTAGCAAGCTGGAAGGAGTTTTGCCGGAAACAGGATAGGGAGGGGGTCTGGGAGGGTATCTACAGAGTGATGAACCGAGTCAGAGGGAGGGAGGAGGATCTGCCTCTGACAAGGGGTGGTGAGACCCTCGACGCCCGAAGCTCCGCGGAATTGTTGGCGGAGACTTTCTACCCCGCGGACCTGGAAAGTGGGGAAAGTGAGGAACATCGACGGACGCGCCGGCGAGCGGAGTCCTTGGACTCCGAACCGTCGACGGGTACGGACGACCCTCCTTTCGTCATGGAGGAGTTGAAGAGAGCTGTGAGCTCCTTCAACCCCAAAAAGGCCCCCGGGGCGGATGGTCTCACGTCCGACATCTGCCAGCACGCTGTGGAGTGTGACCCGGTGTGGTTCCTTGCCCTGCTAAATAAGTGTATCGCTCTTGCCTGCTTTCCCAAACAGTGGAAGCAGGCAACAGTGGTAGTACTGAGAAAGCCGGGGAAGGAATCATACAGGGTACCAAAAGCCTATCGCCCGATCGGCCTCTTGCCTGTTCTCGGCAAGATCTTCGAAAAGATGCTGGTCGCCAGACTTAGGTTCTACCTGCTGCCCAAAATAAGCCCCAACCAATATGGCTTCATGCCCCAAAGGAGCACCGAAGACGCCCTCTATAGGTTGGTGAACCACATCAGAAAGAAGAGAGAGGAGAAGAAAATTTCTGTTGTGGTATCACTGGACATAGAGGGGGCCTTCGACAGTGCTTGGTGGCCGGCCATAAAGGTTCGGTTGGCTGAAGTTGGGTGTCCGGGGAACCTAAGGCGGGTATTCAGTAGCTACTTGAGCGGCAGAAGTGTGAAAGTTAGGTACGCTGGTGTGGAAGTGAGCAGGGGAACCGACAAGGGGTGTGTGCAGGGATCCATAGGTGGACCAATCCTGTGGGGCCTCTTGTTGGACCCCCTGCTAAGTATGCTAGAGGAGATGAATGTTTTCAACCAAGCGTTCGCGGACGACATCGTTCTAGTAATCGAAGGGGATACGGCGCTCGAAATCGAGCTTAAAACAAATAAAATACTAGAGGAAATCAGGATATGGGGAGATCTAAATAAGTTGAAATTTGCCCCCCATAAAACTTGTGCGCTCCTGTCAACAAGGAGATTAAAATTTGATGTGCCGCGGCTCGCCATGGGAGGTGTCGATATAAAATACTACGACAACATAAAAATATTAGGTCTAACGATAGACAGAGGCCTGACATTTAATGCCCACGTCACTCAGATATGCAAAAAGGCTATAGCGCGCTATAAGCAACTTGCAAAAGCGGCTAGAGTAGGATGGGGGCTTAACCCCCATATAATTAGGACAATATATATAGCCGTAATAGAGCCGACTATTTTGTATGCATCGGCAGCGTGGGCACCCACCGTGGAAAAGATGGGGGTCCAGAAAAGGCTCAACTCCGTTCAACGGGGTTTTGCCCAGAAGATTTGCAGAGCATATCGGACCGTCTCCCTGAACTCTGCAATGCTGTTGGCTGGGATACTCCCTCTTGATCTCAGGATACTCGAAGCTTCGAGGCTCTATGAGATCAAGAAGGGGGTACCACACCCGGTGTTGAGGGACAGGGAGGTGGAGCGAATGGCTCCAGCGATCGAGGACCCACATCCGGCAGAGCAGGTAGAGCTGGGGTTCGGGTTGGTGGACGAGGACTCTTATGCGGGCGTGGTCGATAGCCACGTCCATAGGATCTATACAGACGGCAGCAAGATTGAGGGTCGAGTCGGAGCCGCACTTTCCGTATGGGAGGGTGAGGCCGAGACGAAGGCCGTCAAGCTTGCATTGTCGCCGTATTGCACCGTCTACCAGGCCGAGCTTCTAGCGCTCCAGAGAGCTGTAAGTATAGCCTGCAAGAGTGGAATGGCAAAGGTCGGTATCCTTAGCGATTCCAGAGCGGCTCTCCAGGCCGTCACCCTTAGTTCCCCTCATCCCCTGGCAGTGCAAACAAGGGGGGCCCTCCGAAAAGCTGCATCGCAGAGGCGGGAAGTCTCCCTGTTTTGGATTAAGGCGCACGCAGGGTTGAGAGGGAATGAGAGGGTCGACGAATTAGCCAAGGAGGCCGCGCTGGGATTGAAAAGGAAACCTGACTACGATCTGTGTCCTGTCTCATTCGTCAAGCGTATCTTAAGAGAGAATACGGTTGAGGAATGGGACAGGAGATACGAAGTGGGAGGGACGGCCGGAACCACGAAGCTCTTTTTCCCAAGCGCTGCTGCTGCATACAAAATTGTCAAGAATATAGACATAACACACCACACAACACAGATACTGACTGGACACGGCGGGTTCGCCTTCTACTTGAACAGATTCAAGTTGAAGGAGGACCCGTCGTGCTCATGTCAGCCAGGAGTTGAGGAGACGGTTTCTCACCTGTTACTCGAGTGCCCGATTTTTGCTAGCAGTAGATATGATACTGAGCAAAAATTGGGCATATCGATTGCGGGTGAGAACCTGTCTCTCATCCTGGGGGGAAAAAGGAGGGAAGTTTTTCTCTCCTACTGCAAAAAGATTGTAGAACATGTAAATAAGAGAAATTGCGACATATTGGTGTGATACTAATAGGCTTTAATGTGAAACTGTGATAATAGGGTTAGAATGAATGTCTGTGCCGTAGTTTTTATCGTTTTTGAATTTGCTTGAATATAAATCCTTTATTTTATTGAATTGTAATTTACCATTTTATTAATTAATCTTATTGAATTATTTAATTTTTATTTTATTTAACTATTTTATTGAATAATGTATTATTAGATTTTTGTAATTAATTTTGCTCCACTTTTTTGGGTATTTAAAATTGGACTTATACGGAACATCATTGATGTTCCCAAATGTAAATATAAAAATGTTTGACATCTAATTTATAATAACTATTAAAAATGACATGTACAAAGAGTACTCATACACCGATGACCAAATTACTATTGTAAGAAATATATAAAAAATGTAATAGATGTAAGGAAAATATTGTATAAACTAATTAAAGTAAAAAGAAAAAATTGTAATAAATAGTTATAAGAACAAATAAGGAAAAGAAAAAGATGAAAGGATAAAAAAAAAAAAAAAAAAAAAAAAAAAAACAATCCCTGATAATGTTAATGACTTGGAACAACGTAAAATGACTTGGAAAAAAAAAAAAAAAATGCTGTGGCATAGATAGCAATTTTGTAGGAAACAGCAGATTTTTTTTTCGAGACAGAAAGTTTATTCCGTAGTAAAAGTTGCTTATATTGATAAGTATATTCACTGTTGAAAGTTTGGGCACTGACTAAAAAACGCCTGTATACAATGCGTAATAAGGTCGATGAGGGGCATTAGAAGTCATAATCCTACTACTTTTATAAATGTAAAATTTTGTGAGGATGGATCGATGGATGGATGTTACTATTTCACGCAAAACTTACTGTACGGATTTTGATGAAATTTAGTATGGTAGTAGTCTAAGCTCTGGATCAACACACTGTCTACTTTTTATCCATAAAAGGACAGTGTTCCCGTGGGATACTGTATTGAGTATGAGAGGAGCGTATTTATTGTATTTACGATTGTATAATCCAGTGGGACGGATAGCCGACACGAGTGGCGAGAGATCAGGCGCAGGTCCGACTTTTTACATGCCCATCCGACGCATGAATCATCTTTCTTGTCAGACATTCAGGTGATCAGCCTGTATTGTCGTAACGAGACTTGAAAACAACATTTTTGTTGTTCCAAAGTCGAGCCCGTAACCTTCGGAGTCGAGCTCCAAACCACTGGACCATAGAGGCGTCATCCTACTACTGTAAAACAGCCTCCGTGGCCCAGTGGTTCAGAGCTTGGTCGTGGGTTCGAATCAATATAATAGGTCGTATGCAGATCCGACATAATTTTATAATAATATGTCAGATCTGCGCCTGATCTCTCGCCAGTCGTGTCGGTTATCCGTCCCACTACGTTTCGAGAGTAAAGGAGGAGAGTGTGCTCTTGTGTACTGCGCACGCACTTGGGCACTATAAAATGACTCCTGCGTAACTGGCCTGGTATCAATGAAACACCGTCACTGAAATCGGTGTGGGGAGTAATTATTATTAAAAATGTGAAAGTTTGTGAGGATGGATGGATAGATGTATGGATGGATGTTTGTTACTCTTTCAAGTAAAAGCCACGGAACGGATTTCGATGAAATTTGGCATGGTAGTTTAGGCTTTGGATTAAAACATAGGCCACTTTTTATCCCGAAAAAGTACAATGTTCCTGTGGGATACCCGATGGTATATTTACGCGGCCGTAGCCACGGGACAAAGCTAGTAATACGTAATATTATAACTGCTATCTATCTATCTTAATCTTTCGCAATTCATTATAATGATATATACACGCACACGAATATAAATGGAATATAAATAAAGTTTATTGTATTTGTTTATTATAATATTTTACTTTACAATTAACTATTAAAACTATTCTTCAGTAACAGCTTATCTCTACATAATTATTAGTAAGAGAACATGTCAATATTTGGTGAGCTGTATGCTATGTTCATTGTATATTAAAGTAAGTATAAAGTATTTAAAGACACGTTTAATCTACTTATTTTATATAATACTTACTGTATCTTATGCAAACAAAAGATTATTCAAATAAATTACCTAATAATTTACGTTATCATTAGTCTTTGTTTATATAGTTATAGACTTCGATGTTGTATCATATTCGTATTCATTATTGTTAAAAGGATTGTGAAAGAATACTAAATAGTGTACAAGATAAATATATTAGATATTTGTTTTATTTCATTTATGCGTTGCCTTAAGGGCTCACAAAAACCTCACGCAAACTCTAAATAAAACTCAACGAAATGATCACGCAATGGTTTTACATAAAAAATGATAAAGTGTCACATGTTATAATTAACTTGAATTTGGTGTGTAATGTTTCAGGTTTGGCCGTAAACCGACGCTCATAATATGCGCCGTTGGATGTATACTTGGCAACCTTAAAGTGATAGCTACATCATACAATGTCTACGTTTTCCTAGAGTTCCTAGAGGGAGCTGTCTCAATGGGAAGTTATACCTCTGGATCAGTTATAAGTAAGTCTATTAAACATTTGAAAGTTTTGCTAAGATGTCGCTCTCTCACAGATAAACCTTTTATAGAATAAAACTACATCTAATACTTTAAACGAGCTAATCTTGTATATATATATAATCGGATCTCGGCAACGGCTGCAAGTATTACCATGAAATTTCGTATACAGGAAGTTTTGGAGGCGAAAAATCGTTCTAGCTAGGTAAGACCTAGGGATAATACATAGTATAATACATATGTAGCTTAAGCTTAAGTTCCAAGGGTGCTGCATTTTTTAAGCTATATATGTATATAAACTTAACTTCTTCTTAACTTCTTTACGATATTGTGATCATTTATATACAGGAGGTTTTTTTTGTCAGTGTCCAATTATTCAGAAGTGAATATACTCTTGAATATAAGCAACTTTTACTATCGGATCAATTTTCCTACTTGAAAAAAAATCAGCTGTTTCCTACAAAAGGGCTACGGTATAGAATAGCATTTTGTAGGAAACAGAAGAAATTTTTTTCAAGTAGGGAAAGTTGATCCCATAGTAAAAGTTGCTTATATTCAAGAGTATATTCACTCCTGAAAGTTTCGACACTGACTAAAAAAACACCAAGTATAAGATTTTTAATGTAGGTATATACTATTGAGTGTCCTTATTATAATAAATAAACTTTGTTACATTTTTGTTTTCAGTGACAGAGAACAGTAATTCAAAAACGAGAATAATAGCGGGAGCTGTGTTTGCATATGCAATTTACATGGGAGAGGCACTTTTTGCGATTATAGCCATGCATGTTCCAAATTGGAAGAACTTGCTGTTAATCATATGTAGCCCTCCTGCAATATTCCTATCTTATACAGTACTGCTCAGAGAAAGTCCGCGATGGCAAATGATAAATGGTAAAATAAACGAAGTCAAAGACACCTTAAAAGCAATCGCTAAAGTGAACAAGCTTAAAATAGATTCTAGAGAAATCGACGAAGTTAGCGAAGACGAACTTAGAAAAGTCTTCAATTTGAACAAGAATGACGAAACCGAAGGATTTAAAGAGATATTCAAATCAAGAGAGATTGTGAAGAGGCTGGTAGCGGGCATCACTTGGCGATTAGCGGCCAGTTTTATTTACTACAGTCTGGTCATTAACTCTGTTTTGTTACCGGGAGACAAATACACAGTCTTCTTACTGACTGCATTAACTTCTTTCCCCGGAGAGCTAATATCTATGTACCTGATGAACAAAATCGGTAGAAGAAAGCCTTTAATGACTGGCTTCTTAATTTGTGGAGTGACATGCGTTGCAAGTGCTTATGTCCCTGAAGGTACGTAGCACTCACGACTGATAGTAATTAAATGATAATTTTTTAGCATTGTTAACTTATAATAATATTATAATTTTCCCAATAAAACCAGATACGATACGATCTACGGCAAATAATTCTAATAAATTCAATCAGAACCTTAATTCTCGTATTTAAAGTAGACTTTCGTTTTACTTTGATTGTGATATAAGTGAAGCTACTTGTTATCATAAACTGATTTTTTAACGTTCGGACCAATCAGGAGGCGTTAGATGCTGCTTTAACGTTTACGAGAATACCGGTGTAACAGTTGTCACTTGTCGGGACTTATTGTATTTGTATTATTGCAGGTTTTATTTAGCAGAATTGACACTCAGACCACTTTTCTGGCTTTACCTAGTACTAGCGAGGCGTGTAGGTATACAACTCGACATTATACTCGTATCGACTTTCCTTATGAATATTACATAATAGATGGCTCTAACTGCAATATAAATAAAGTATCGTAACTGTTCTGTATAACAATAGATATTATTAGCTTAGCTTATATATTATTCCGTAGATCTCACGCTTCGCCACTGTTACTTAGAGTAAGCGTGTCATTAATGTCAATTTTCCCCATGTGCCTTACTTCCGCGGCTTAGATACTATTCCGTAGATCTCACGCTTCGCCACTGTTGCCTCGAGTGAGCGTGTTATTAATGTCAATTTTCCCCATGTGCCTTACTTACGTGGCTTAGATACTATTATATAGATCTCACGCTTCGCCACTGTTACCTAGACTGAGCGTATTATAATGTCAATTTTCCCCATGTGCCTTACTTTCGCGGCTTAGATACTATTCCGTAAATCTCACGCTTCGCCACTGTTACCTAGAGTGAGCGTGTTATAATGTCAATTTTCCCCATGTGCCCCTTACTTCCGCGGCTTAGATACTATTCCGTAGGTAGATCTCACGCTTCGCCACTGTTGCCTAGAGTGAGCGTGTCATTAATGTCAATTTTCCCCATGTGCTTTACTTACGCGGCTTAGATACTATTCTGTAGATCTCATGCTTCGCCACTGTTGCCTAGAGTGAGCGTGTTATTAATGTCAATTTTCCCCATGTGCCTTACTTACGCGGCTTAGATACTATTCCGTAGATGTCACACTTCGCCACTGTTGTTACCTAGAATGAGCGTGTTATTAATATCAATTTTCCCCATGTGCCTTACTTACGCGGCTTAGATACTATGCCGTAAATCTCACGCTTCGCCACTGTTACCTAGAGTGAACGTGTTATAATGTCAATTTTCCCCATGTGCCTTACTTCCGCGGCTTAGATACTATTCCGTAGACCTCACGCTTCGCCACTGTTGCCTAGAGTGAGCGTGTTATTAATGTCAATTTTCCTCATGTGCCTTACTTACGTGGCTTAGATACTATTATGTAGATCTCACGCTTCGCCACTGTTACCTAGACTGAGCGGATTATAATGTCGATTTTCCCCATCTGCCTTACTTACTCGGCTTAGATACTATTCCGTAAATCTCACGCTTCGCCACTGTTACCTAGAGTGAGCGTGTTATAATGTCAATTTTGCCCATGTGCCTTACTTCCGCGGCTTAGATACTATTCCGTAGATCTCACGCTTCCCCACTGTTGCCTAGCGGGGGCGTGTTATTAATGTCAATTTTCCCCATGTGCCTTACTTACGTGGCTTAGATACTATTATGTAGATCTCACGCTTCGCCACTGTTACCTAGAGTGAGCGTGTTATAATGTAAATTTTCCCCATGTGCCTTACTTACGTGGCTTAGATACTATTCTGTAGATCTTACGCTTCGTCACTGTTACCTAGGCTGAGCGTATTATAATGTCAATTTTCCCCATGTGCCTTACTTACGCGGCTTAGATACTATTCCGTAAATCTCACGCTTCGCCATTGTTACCTAGAGTGAGCGTGTCATTAATGTCAATTTTCCCCATGTGCCTTACGCGGCTTAGATACTATTCCGTAGATCTCACGCTTCGCCACTGTTGCCTAGAGTGAGCGTGTTATTAATGTCAATTTTCTACATGTGCAAAAATGATTAATTACAATTTTCCACATGTGCCTAAAAATATGTTATATTAGCTCTTGCCCGCGGCTCCGCTCGCGTAAATAAAGTGTCCCACTAGAACACTGTACTTTTTCGGGATAAAAAGTAGCCTATGTTTTAATCCCCTACCCCACCAAATTTTAACAAAATCTGTTCAGTGATTTTTGCGTGAAAAGTGACAAACATCCATCCATCCATCCATTGATGTATATCCACAAACTTTCACATTTATAATAATAGTGGGACTAAAATAATATTACTAATAATTACGTTCTGCACTCGTTAAACTACGAATAACTCTCTAATAAATTTTCCATACGTTTTACAGTGTACAGATGGGCGAAGATAGCTCTATTTTTATTTAGCAAGCTATTAGTGTCGGCGTGCTACACGGGCACCGTTGTGTACACCATGGAGCTGTTCCCCACCAGCGTGAGGGGCTCGTGTGTCAGCTTCTGTACGTTGGCCTCGTGTGCCGGCAGTATGCTCGCACCCTTAACGCCGGCATTGGTACGTAATTTATAAATAACTAGCTGGTGCCCGCAACATCGTTTGCATAGAACTAACGAAAACGGAACCCAATTTTGTGAAACGGAACCCTAAGATAAAGTAGCCTATGTTAGACCTTATAACATCAGCTATCTGCCAGTTAAAGTCCCGGGAAAATCTGTCCAGCCGTTTCAGAGATCAGCTGGAACATACAGGCAGACAGACGGACAGACAAAAATTAAAAAGAAATATTTTTTTTTATTGTAAGTACCGTAATCCGTATATATACTTCACATGGATTAAGTGAAAAGTTCGTATTTTTATAATATTTTGATATCAAACTGACATATTGTCATATTGTCAATTTTATTGTGACTGCATTATAATACAAATAAGACACGAGAACACTCATCTGTTTATGAATTAGATTCCCTATTCCCCCATTCCCATTATTTAGATAGTACATTGAGTAAGTACAAGTATGAAGTAAGTAAATGGCAAATAAGCATAATTATTAAATTTTCTCTATCATACATTCCTGACAATGCCGTTGACATGAACCCAAAAAGAACAAAGTATTGGACTAATTTATTAATAATAATTCTTGTTTCAGACTGTCATATCGCCGAGATTTTCTTCATATTGTTTTGCGTTTATTGCTATGCTCGCGTCGGCATTATTGATTATAACACCTGAGACCAAGGACACTCCCCTACAGGACACCATCGATCAAATCAATTTAAGCGTACAAAAGGCAAAGGAATTAAAATCAAAGGCAACGGAGCCTAAAGGGACAGACACGCAAGTTGCGGAAAACAACGCAGTAAATCCAGTTTAAAAACAAACGGGCATGAATATTGTAGACATCCTGAATCGTGTGTGAAAATGGCATATACCATTATATAATATGAAATATATGAAACAACTTTAAATAAGCAGACTGCAATCCTATAAAGACAGAAAAAAGTAAGCAAGTAAGCAGAAAATATACAATTGTCTGAATATTTTTCAAATAGAGACTGAATAGAAGGAAAACCAACTAGCGACTTCGTTCAAATTATTATTCGAGAAGCACTTAGTCGTAAATTATATTTTAGTTAATTATATTTTAATTTAGAGGAATTATTGTTACTCACTCGCCATCTCAATAAATGTAATTTTTCTAAGAATAAAGATTTTAAATATTTGTATGTTTTATTTAATTTGTAAATATGTTTTATTTAAGAAATTCGGCATTTAAACCATATGACACCATATGGTTATTTTTTTTTCGAATTCGAATTTCTCATTCCAAATAGAGCTGGTTATATTTTTATTGCTCTCTGCGAAACTCTTGGGACACTTGCATCCATTAATTTGTTAAAAATGCCTCGTCATTGGCTTGCTACTGTCATACAGTCAATTAACCCTATTTATTTGTCCAACGATCGAATTGAACTGTATTACATATAGGTACCTACATTCTCGTATAGTCGAGCCGTATGTAAGAGGACATTGATAAATGAATACCCAGTCATTATTCAAAGCTATGTGTAGAGCACACATTCAAGTGAAAGATGATAATATTGACATATCGCAGATTTTGGAAAGACCCGGCAGGTACCAAGCATGGCAGTACTTTCTTGCGTGTGTGCCAGCGATTTTCGTCTCCATGATAAGTGTTAATTTTGTGTTTGTAGCAGGAGATGTGAACTATCGGTAAGTTTATGGTCTACAATACTTGCTTTTCCCTCTCACAAAACCACTTCTTCCTCTTTCGCTATTTCTGATATACGCCTATGGAATGCTCTACCTGAAACTTTTAAAAAATTACGAACAATTAATATTAAAAAAAACGTGTTATGGAGTAGGTACTATTTGTATCTATCTTAATAGTTAAGTATGTACTACTTAATACCTAATATCGAAATATAATATTATAACACATAATGTTATATGTAACGTGTATGTAGTCTTTCGTCATATAACGTTTATTTTGTCTGGAAGAAACTGCTGTAAGGAGGAAGATTGCCTATTTGTACGGTTCCTATAGTTTTGAAATTATTGTTATATTGCGTAATACGAGTTTGCAAATAAATATTTCAACTTATCACATTCTTTTAGTTATCAATCACTTACTAATAAAGGAAATTATTACTATAGTTACCTACTACTGATTAGTTAGGTATGATTGGTCTATGGTTATACTCAGAATTTAACTTACCTAATACCTACTACTGAACGTAGAGCTCCTGTTCTACCTAATATCATATTCTTGTTTTATTTCTCACTAGATGTTGCCCGCGACATCGTTAACGCAAAAGGAAATCCCGCGGGAACCATGCATTTATAAAAAGTAGCCTATAACCTTCCCCGTGGTCTGCTCTATATCTGTGCCAAATTTCATCTAAATCGATCCAGTAGTTTCAGAGCCTGTTCGATGCAAACAAATAAACACACAAACAAATCTCTTCTCTTTATAACATGGATTCTAAATATCAGTATATTTATTTTGTATAATTCAGATGTCGCATACCCGAATGCGATACCCAAGTTCCTGAGTTCTTGCCAACTTGGTGGCCTAATTCGGATATAGACAAATGCTTTAGGCCCGTGATCAACCACACTACGTTATCAAAGAGCCCTATTTGCAATAAGGATAGTTTTGTGGACACAACGGACAAATGTAGCGACTGGATTTATGAGAGCAATGATACTATTGTAGCTGAGGTAAGATGAAGGAAGTAGATACGACGATCACTTTATTTCTGTACCTATGTAATGTTTATCCATGAAGTGGAAATTTGGTTACGAGGTTTTGGATATAACGCCATCGATGTTATATCGAAAGCTGTCGGAAGCTACGTATACTTCTTACATAATAACTTAACTTTCTCAAGTACAGCTTAATACACAGATGATGCTAGGTGTACAAATTTTATTTTTTCTATTCTTTTTTGAAGTGATATGCTTTAGCCACAATGAGAGTATTTTAGGATTTTAAATGATGTTGTATAACTCTATTATTTTATAAGTACCTACTTGTATTTTTATGGGTTTTTAATGCCTAAAATATATGAGGTCTGATTTGATTTTGTTTTTATGATATTATATTCCAGTTGAATCTTGCATGTGAGCCGTGGAAAGTAAGCTTTGTGGGCACAATACATGGGATCGGTATGATCATATCCATGATAGCATCAGGCTGGATGTGTGACAGGTAAGATTAGGTAGGGCAAGCATCAATCCAGGTCTAAGGACAGACAGTAAACCATAAAATTGTAAATCGCTATTAAAATAAAGTATGATGCCCAAATAACAAAACTGCATTTGTATCTAATTTCAGATTTGGTCGTAAACCTACATTGATCGTGTGCACTTTGGGATGTCTAATAGGTAACTTTAAGGTACTTGCTACATCTTACAAAGTGTACATAGTTTTGGAATTCTTGGAGGGTGCCATAACCACGGGAGCGTTTACCGCGGCTACAGTGATAAGTAATAATCGATTTAAACATTTATTAAAGTAAATATGTAATGTACTAAACCGTTTAAAGAGTGTTAAATGGGTGCTTCTTTCAGTGTCAGAAAATAGCAGCACGAAGACTAGAATAGTAGCTGGAGTACTCTTTGGTTATGCCATCTACATGGGAGAAGCGGTACTGGCCTGCATTGCGATGTTCGTATCTAATTGGAAGAATATTTTGTACATAATATGCTTTCCCCCCATACTTTTATCGTGCAATATATATTTTCTAAACGAAAGCCCCCGATGGCAAATCCTGAATGGTAGAATTAACGAGGCCAAGGTATCTTTAAAGCAAATGGTCAAAATGAATAAACTAAAAATAGAACTCCAAGTGATTGACAGAATAAACGAAGAAAACCTTAAAAATGTATTCGGTTTGAACAACAATGTGAAAACGGAAGGGTTCAAAGAGGTTATACGATCTAAAGAGATTATGAAGAGGCTAATAGCAGGAGTGACATGGAGGTTGGCAGTGAGTTTCATATACTATAGTATGCTGGTGAATTCGGTGTTCCTACCAGGTGATAAATACACTACCTTCTTGATGACAGCACTTGCTTCCTTTCCTGGTGAATTGATCTCTATATACCTAATGAACAAAATCGGAAGAAGAAAGCCTCTTCAATATGGATTTTTACTTTGTGGAATAAACTGCATAGCGATAGCGTTTGTTCCCGCAAGTAAGTACAAACACTACGGAAAATGGGCGTATTAAGAAGTCGAATAAGTAGATATTATATATACATAAGATTTTATTAATATTTTCAAAATACCTACGCCATTATCTTACTCATTAGGTAGGTTAGGTCTCGTAACTAAGACGTCCCATACCTATAAGTCCTATTACCAAGGCTTGGGTCTCTAAACCTCAACGTGAAGTCGAGGAATCGTGAAGAATCACTATCACGAACATTAGATAATATTATAGTTTTAATTAATGTTACTTAATAAGTAATGTTATTGATATTTCTGTTTAAATGTGTTACAGGTTACAGATGGGTAAAAATAACATTGTTCTTAATAGGAAAGCTTATCGTATCAGCAATTTACACCGGATCTGTGGTGTACACAGTAGAACTGTTTCCGACGAGTGTGCGAGGTTCATGCATCGGGATTTGTACCCTGGCATCTTGTGGTGGTACCATGCTGGCACCGTTAACGCCGGCTTTGGTAATATATTTTTTCTAATCAGGCAAATATATGCAGGTAACTTGGTCACCAGATTGATCAAAGCTATGACCGGTCTCGGATACAATATTCCTAAAAAAATTATTTTCGTCTGTTCAATGTTATACGACATGATAATAAACAATCAAAACCCCATTTTATGTCTTAAAAATAACGAAGATACAATCAATTTAAATCCTACTAATATTATAAATATGACAGTTTATGAGGATGGATGGATGGATGTTTGTTACTCTTTCACGCAAAAACTACTGAACGGATTTCGATGAAATTTGGTATGGTAGTAGTTGACTCTGGATGAAAACCTAGGATAGTTTTTATCCCGAAAAAGTACAGTATTTCCGTGGGTTACTGTAAATACGCGGGCGGAGCCGCGGGCAACAGCTAGTTTACAATAAGAAAGAGAGCGCTAATCGGCCTGTGACGTCACGATGTCCTACCGCCATAATGTAAATAAATATATAAAGAGGTAATTTATTTGCAAGAAGGTTGTACATATTGTGATGTTATTAAGCTAGTAGGTATAGACCAAATCATTCAACTAATTTAATAGTATGCAAATATTACGCAAAGGGGAACCGTAGTCTTTGTAACATAATTTAGTAGGTACAATCCAATAATGGTGTCAACGATCTCTGAATTGCAAGTTTTCTTTATAATCATAAAAAGATTTCTCCATTAGCCACATATTAATATTGATTTTAGAAGTTATTTTTTAAATTCAGCAGGTAATTTATTAAAAAGTTTGACAGCTTTACAGTAAGGGCTCCACATATAGGTAGGTACTGCTATTACACTTAGGTACAACTAAATTGTTAGGATGGCGACGCGACCTATCGGTATGTAGGTATGTACTTTGTTTTTTGTCATAAAATAATGGGGATGCTTTTTCACAAAGGTACATGGTAGAGGTAGGGTCGCCAATTTTCTAAATAGTGGTCTGCAAATTTCAAATGGACCTACTTGACAGATCGATCTTATACACTTTTTCTTGATTCTGATCAATGCTCTGATAGCATCGACAGAATTACCCCACAGTATTAGGCCATATGACAGGACAGATGACACGTAGTCGTGATATGCACTCGGAGCAGCACTACTTGATATTGTTTTTGCTAGACGTCTGAGTGCACAGGTAAATCTATCCAATTTCGTACATATCAATTGTATGTGTGATTTCCAGTTACAATTTTTATCATAATTGATTCCTAAGAACTTAAAAGTTTCGACTTCTTCAATACTTAAATCATTATATTTTATTTCTTTAGGGAGCTTTTTTTGCGTTTTAATATCGAAACTGCATCAATTTAGTTTTACAATGGAGATTAGTTTTATTGGTCCATGGTTTTACTTAAATTTGCTTGTAGCTCATTATTTTTTAACCAATTCATAATGTCTGTTAAGGCCTCGTTTATTTCTTTTTCATAGAATTTATTCCTTTTACATTTGACTATAATTAATTATATGTAAAATAAATTATATCGATTGGCGCCTGGCGGTAGCCGATTGTGACGTCACAAATCGTTTTGAGAGAAGATGTGTAAATTTTTTTAATTGCTTATAAATTTAATCTCGTCAACCCAAATAACTCTCTCTTATAGATATATGTATCTCTATAATTCAACAATATTAAATTTTAATTTGTAAAAATTAAACCAAACTCTCGCTCACGTTTAAGTTGGCTGGTACCGACTTCAAAATTATGAAGATTGTGTAGAGAAATAGTTAAAATTTTTGCCGAACCGAATACAGCTCTTTTTAGGTTGTCCCACACGTGTTCTATCAGATTGGGGTCCGGGCTACGTGCTGGCCAATTCATGGAACGAATCTCAACCTGAGTAAAGTATTGCTCAACTTGTCTCGCTGCGTGCAGATGAGCATTATCCTGCATCAGAATGAAGTTTTCGTCTATATGTATATCTGATGTTAAACCACGGTTACCACGGCCATGTATGTGTGTCTGCGTCAATAAACACAAGTTCAGTCCGAGCATTCATCGATATGCCGCCCCAAACTATACAAGACCCGCCTCCAAATGGAACCCTCTTCTCAATGCAATTTTGAGCATATCGCTCTCCTCGTCTACGGTAGACTAGTCTGCGACCATCAGAACCGTACAAACAAGTCCTACATTCATCAGTGAATAATACGGAAGCCCATTTCTCTTCAGTCCAATTTAAGTGTTCACGAGCAAATCTTAGTCGAGCTTGCCTGTGAGCGGCAGACAATTTTGGTGCATTTGCGGGTCTGAAAGATGTGATATCACGCTCTTTTAGCCTTCTTCTTATGGTTCGTGCACTAACTGCTACGTCACGTACCTGGTGGAGCTCATTTTTAATGCTTATAGACGTTAAAAACCGATTTCGCAAGGAAGTTGTCACAATAAACCTGTCGTCACGAGACGTTGTCACCCGAGTTCTGCCGGTTCCACGTCTTCTTTTGAATGAACCTGTCTCCATAAGCCTTCTGTAAACTCGGGAAACCGTGGACTGGTTTACATTTAAATCTGCAGCGATTGTGCGTTGGTCTCGCTGCACTAGAGCAACAATTTGTGCGGCTTTTTCGGACGATACGTTCATATTCGTGAGAGAAAAACGTGTTTAAAATGAAAACAGACTAGCAATTAAACAATTAGTAACGAGAATTCAACATGTAACAAAACAAAAAAATAACCATCAATCACAACATTAACGTAACAACGAGTTAATTTTTAGTAAATTGACAAGATTTCTTCTATAGGACGTTTTCATGTCACCCTAAATAAATTGAACAAAATATTGAAAATAAATCGAGAAAACCAATTTACGTGACGCCGAAAGTAAATAAATATACATGTTTAAGTATTTGCCGTAGAACCAAATATTTATAGCGCCCCAAGTGGGCCAAACTGTGAGTAGATATCCCAAGCAATTCTCCCATACAACTGACAAGACCCGCGACGGAGGAAGGAACAAGGCCCGCAACAGAGGAAGGAACGAGGCAACTCCGAGAAGCCGTATGCTAATTTTTTGGCGAAAAGTGAGCCCAGGAACTGTCCCACGCTCAAGCCTACATTCCCCAGAAAATGAGCATAATATAGTTCAAGGTTTTTTTTTAATATTAGTTAAGCAGTTTTTTTTATTTTTTGTCTACAGTTTATTCTATTATATAAGTTATCTTTTATAGTTTACCTTTACCAACCTATGACAAGCAGCCAGGATGCAGGGACCTCCACTAATATTTCGACCAAGGACACCCTTTGGAAATCTGCTGCAATGCTCCCACTGTTCCCGATATTTTAAAAGCCAGCGGGGTTTGAATATCCATGTAGGCAAATGCCACAAACAGCTTCCAACCCTCATTCCCCCAATAACCAATTCACTTCCGAACCCAATCTATCAAATAAATTTCTGGCAAGAAATATCCAAATTTAAACGTTTTGTACCAGTTCTAAGACGGATCCCTAGGGGTGCCAGAGTGACTGTAGCCCAGAAGCTTGCCGAGACAATACGTCACACAGTGCTGGAGAACTCGAGGCAATCCTGGGAAAATCTGCTCACCTTTCCCTACCGATTTCTTCATATTACTAGAGATCCGCTCAACAATGCCTCCCTCGCTTCAAGAATCAAAAAGAATTGTGTTTCGGACATTAACCTCAACCCAAATTTTTCTTCACATTCCTCGGTCAAACATAACATCGTGAAAACTGTGGAAAATAAAATAAGTGAGGGAGACATTAAGGGTGCAGCGCGGCTCCTGTTTTCTAATGACACGGTCGCCTCCGACTGCCCAGAAGCCCTCATCGCCCTGGAAAACAAACATCCATCACAATCCAATCCTTTCAGTTGCCGATGACGAATTACCACCACACAAACGTCGACAGACAAAGTACGCGGAGCCATCATGTCCTTTCTTCCGGGTTCAGCTGGCGGCCTCGATGGTCTCACCCCTCAGCACCTGAAGGACCTCACCAGCGGTTGCTGCGGGGAGACCGGCGAGAAGCTCCTGCATGAACTTACGAATCTGTGTAGCCTGATGCTACGTGGAGGGGTCGCATCAGATATCATGGATATTCTGTATGGAGCTAATCTCTGCGCCTTGAGGAAGAGAGATGGTGGCATTTGTCCGATTGCTGTCGGCTCCACATACCGGTGCCTTACAGCCAAACTAGCTTGCAAATCAGTCACTTCCCTCGCCTCATACTGCCAGCCAAAACAGCTCGTTTTTGCCTGCAAAGGGGGTTGTGAGGCCGCCGTTCACTCTTTCAAGACAGCTATCCACAATCAAGGCGATGATGTGTTTCTGAAGGTCGATGTCAAAAACGCTTTCAACTCAGTTGACCGAGGCGCCATGTTGGCCCAAATTAAATCTAAAGCACCTGCCATTTTACCATTTTTGCTCCAGTGTTACAACGACCCCACCAAACTCATTTACAAAGACCACCTCATCTCATCCGAAGTGGGCTGCCAACAGGGCGACCCTCTAGGTCCAGCAATCTTCAGCCTTGCTATACACCCGGTCATCGAGCTTCTAAATTCAAAATTTAATGTTTGGTATTTGGATGAGGAGCCCTTGGAGGCGATGCCCCCACTATAATATCAGACTTTCGCACTCTCATCCGGGAGTTCCAAAAAATAGGTCTGCAGCTGAACTTTTTGTGCCAGACAGTTGTGGGGATAGAAACGCGATTATATCCATCTTTAAAGAAAAAGCTCCACAACTGTCTGTCATTGACAAGGATTCGCTCTTCCTTTTGGGCTCACCTATTTTAGACGAATCTCTCCCGGACTTCATAGATAACAAATTACAAAATTTTAATGAAACTTTAGACCGCCTCCTCCAAATTAACTGTCACATGGCCTTTACCCTAATCCGTTTTTACATTTTCGTACCTAAATTGACATATGTGTTACGGTGTTGTCAACTGTGGAAGTTCCCTCAACTTCTCAAACAGTTGGATGATACCATAAGACTAACGCTCTCCAATATTTTGAACACAAATTTCGATGACCGCGCATGGACTCAGGCAACGCTTCCAGTTAGGTTCGGTGGCCTGGGTATTCGAAAGCCCTCTGACATATCGCTTCCGGCTTTCTTGTCCTCAGTCCACGCGAACAATAGTCTTATCTCCAAAATACTACATCACCCATCCTACTCCAATACAGTTCCCTTTCTGAACGAGGCCAAGGACGCCTGGAGTGCAACTAGTGCTCGTAGCGGATTGCCTGACAATACTTTTTCACAAAGGCTCTGGGACGAGCCACTCTGCAGACTGGTACGGAATAATCTTCTTAATACGTCCTTCTCGCCTGTTAGCTGCGGAGAAGTGGGAGTCGGGCCGTTGGCTACAAGCATTACCGTCACCCAATACGGGCACATTGCTGGATCGAACAGCTTTCCGGTTAGCCACTTCCCTGCCTCTTGGCACCCTCCACGTCGTTCCCCATCGCTGTGTTTGTGGCGCAAACGTGGACAGCCTCGGACACCACGGGCTGTCCTGTCAACGAAGCGCCGGCCGCATCTCCCGATATCACTGCCTGAACGATCTCATCCGTCGGGCTCTTGTCACCGCCGGAGTGCCAGCTGTGCTAGAACCCACTGGTTTGGCGCGCGACGATGGCAAGAGACCAGACGGTATGACCCTGGTCCCTTGGAGAGTGGGACGGGCTCTTGTATGGTACGCTACTTGCGTCGATACACTTGCTCCGTCCCATGTCCAGGGCACCTCGAGTTCTACAGGTGCGGCCGCCAATCAGGCGGAAAACCTCAAGCGGCGCAAATATGAGAACCTTAGTGGGGATCTCATATTTGAACCGTTTGGGGTTGAAACCCTAGGTACATGAGGTCTGGGTGCGCACAAACTTTTCAGAGAAATTTCCAAAAAACCCATTGAGGCCACCCGAGACCCCAGAGCCGGCACCAACCTGGCCCAGAGAATAAGTATCGCAATCCAGCGAGGAAACTCTTTGAGCCTTCTAGGTACTCTGCCTGGAGGGGACGACCTGGGAGATTTCTTTGTTTTGTAGCATTTTAAGTTTTGGAGTAGTTATTATTTTTTTTAGTACTTACCTACTTATAGTTTGTAAATATTTTATTTCCTGTATTATAATTAAATTATTTATAAATTATCTATAGAATATTTTCTTTCTTTTGTGACAGTACCTACCATATTAAAATATTGTTTTTGTGTTTATAAGCCAGCCTTTATTTTCCAATACCAATAAATGTAAAAAGTTTGCATATTTCGTAATAAAATTTGATTGAATATGTTCCTGCACTATGATGCAGTTTATGTGTCCGCCAGTGTATATTATTATTTTTCAGCATCTTATATCACCAGTCCTCGGGGCATTTATTTATGCGTTCCTTGCTGTTACTGCTAGCGCGTTGTTCTTCATTACACCAGAAACAAAAGACTCAACGTTATACGACACTATTGACCAGATTGCAACTAGTAACAATATAAGAAAACAGAAGAACAAACATGAAAACAATTATCTTCAATCATAAAACTAGACATTGTTTATTAATTAATTGTTTCTACCTATGTTTTCAAATAGCAATAAACCTATTATTATCCAAAATATACTTACATTACATTTTTTTTCTTGGGAAAATCCTTTGTGGATCCCCGGCGGACTGGGGACATCGGCGGGGTATGTGGAACTCTCCCGAGCGCGAGGTGATGAGCGCACCCGGGGATACCGCACTAAAACTCTAAGGTGCTCCTCCGCTTGGAGCGGAGCCGCCGGACCCGCCTAAGCGATAACGGCAGCGGCCCAGTAAGCAGCATCTGCTTTCAGCAACAGCAGCAGGTTCAGCAGCTGAACCATCGCAGCAGCCTGTCGATGACAGCTGCTTTTCCTCCGAGAGAGCAGTCCGAGGCACCGGACGCTCTTCTACCGGATGGGACTCGTGCAATATCCGTATTTTTTAAATCGTCGGCTTATTGCAAGAACTCATTAACTACAAAAAATCACTAAATACGTTTTTAGAACCATTTATTACAAGAGCACAATAAGTAATGTTAATGAATTTTAGAAAAAATATATTTTTATACTGATCCTAATACTAAGCTTTCCCTAAATTCATTTATTGTTTTTAATTACTTTTTATTTTGTCTGTTGGCGTATTTTTATGAAATTAACATCGATTAATATTATATAGTAACTTCTTGCAGGCTACGTGGAGCCTCTATTATAGTTTAGTGAGTTATGCATGGTTAGATAAAATACGACGAAACAGTTTCGCCTAGGGATCGCGGGGCCGAGGTACTTGGCGTGAGCGCGGTGGACTGGCTCGCTCATTTCGAGGCGCGATATGACGACTGCTAAACGTCAAAATTCTGTCTAAATGCAACGAAATAAATGTTTCAAACCTGGAAGAGGAAGCAAGATGTTGGAGCAATTAAACCAGAATAAGGAGAATCTTAATAATATTATAGTAGACGAAATTTCTAAGGACAATGTGAGTAGTTATTTCCACTTTCTTTGGCTTGGGAATTATTTACCTATGTACATTTTACGACTTTTGTTTTACCAAACTGATTTAAAATTAAAACAACTTTTACGGTTTTTTTCGCGGTTTATTACATTTTAGTTTATATCCCGACGTTTCGGTAATTATTTAACATAATTCAAGAATCTTCGGGTAGTTTGAAAGTTTAATAATATTATACACTATGGACACCTGTCAACTCAGTCCTCCCGTGACCACGGCTGCTGCATAGTTGCCGAAATATCGGTATAAACTAAAATGTAATAAACCGCGAAAAAAATCCGTAAAAGTTGTTAATTTATTTGCTATGAATAATATTCGCTTAAACATAAGAAATCAATATAAAAATTAAAAGTTCAAATAAGTACAGTGTCTCATGTTTTTGGTGGTGGTTTTGTTATATCGAGTTATTTGTGTTAATAGGACTCACTACTCCAAGAACTCACCCCTGTCTTTTCGTTTAAGCACTCAAGTGATATTATAGAAAATACACCATCCCCACGGCCAATTACCCGCAACATAGGCCGACCAATACGTTAAACGATACTATCGTCAGACGAAAGCGAAAGCGAAGTATTAGAAGTCAATAATATTTTCAAAGTGTTGTCCAATATAGACAATGTTTCTGAAAATATCAGCGCACCATAAAATGACAACCATGTAGTAATGTCCCTTGAAGATGACTTGTTTTTAACAGATGATTCTATTGCTGATCCTGACTGGAAGAATCCTGAAGACTTACCTACCTGAAATATAGAAATCGATAGTGACCCTGAAACAGTACAACCAGAGGTCGTACCATCTAAAAAAATTAAGACAGCAAGGTGGCACAAAAGGAGAACAGATACTTATGACCGAAATGAGTAAAAAAGGAATCGTTCACAAAGTTTACCATATAAAAACTACAAAAAACAGACACAGCCTCCCAAAGCACCAAAATCCGGAGACTGTAAATGTAAATTGCTTATTAAATTTCCCTGAAGAAGATCGCATGGAAATATGTAAGTCTTACTGGGCACTATCGGATTACTGTCGACAAAAAGATTTTATATTGATGAATGTCGCACAGGCGCCACAAAGACGTCTCGTAAATGCAACTCTTCTCATCTCGTAACTATTACTTAAATATTAAGGACGACTGAAAGAGTTTGTGAATTATTTTTTAAAAACTCCTTTGTATATACAATCGTCCCATTAATAAGGCGTTTACAGAAGTAGGAACATCAGGCTCTTTTGAACAGACGGACGGTCAGGACAGACGTGGCAAGCATGAACCTGTCAATAAAACAAAAGAAATAGATATAGCATTTGTCAAAGAACACATCGAGACTTTCCCTAAGATGGAGTCACATTATTACAGAAAAACATCATCTAAAATGTATTTGGATAGCAATCTTTCCATCTCCAAAATGTATGAACTGTACCAAGAAAAATGTAAAAATGCAACTATAACGCCTGTTTCCATCAACGTATATCGCAATATTTTTTGTACTCAGTATAATTTAGATTTCCATAAACCCAAGAAGGACCAATGTTTAACTTGCCATGAATATAACCGCGCCAAAGCTGAAAACGCCTCCGATATTGCTGTTATGCAGCAAATGTATGATGAGCACATGTCTTTAAAAGAACAAAGTCGGAAAGCTAAAGAGTTAGATAAAGTTCGGGCGAATGAGGATAACAGCTTTAACTTTATTACGATCGACTTACAAAAAGTATTGCACTTGCCGACTAGTAATGTTTCTTTACTTTACTACCTGCGTAAATTAAACGTTTACAATGCTACGATGGTATTTGCTACTTGTGGTCTGAAATCGATGGGAAAAAAAGGAAGTAATGAAGTGGTAACCGCACTATATCTTTGGATCCAACGACTACCGCCAACAGTTTCCGAAATATCTTTATTTTCTGATACGTGTGGTGGTTAAAATCGTAACCAGTTCCTGTTATGCTTAATGTTATACGTAGTTCAAGTTACCCACCGTTAAGACGATCGATAAGTATTTAGAATCGGGTCACACTCATATGGAGGTTGATAATATCCATAGCGCTATTGAAAATAAGATGCGTCTTATGCCAATTTTTTCTATAATAGACCTATGTAATGTTATAAGGTTGGCCAGATCGAATAGAAAGCTAAACAAGAATAAAACAGTAAAGAAACCTTACGAACCTGTTGTAATGAGCAACTCTGATATCTTGGACCTAAAAGATCTAAGGAACAACTTAATGCTCAATAGATTAATTGACTCCGAAGGACAAAAGCTGCAGTGCCTGAAGGTTAAATGCTTTAAGTTTGAAAAAAAGCGGCCTAACATTGTTCAATACAGGTATGACTACGTTTCTGACTATAAAGAACTGGATGTATCAAAAAAAGAAACACCGACTGTGTCTTATACTAAAAACCTACGAAGGCGCAAGCACGAGGCAACTGGAAGTGTTTTTGACTACATTAACTATTCTCTTATAAAAGCATGTACCAGGAAGCTTCCAATAACAAAATTGAAGAAAAAAGATTTAATAAAAATGTGCAACTAAAGAATTATACCTGTAGAACTACACCATTGGTATAATAATTTACCTGACAAAGAAGGACCAGATTATCTTCCTGAAGAAGAAATCTCTCATACAGAAAACTTTTAGTTCTAATGTTTTTAAATTTTTGTACGGTTTATGTACGGTTTTTTATTAAAAAAATATACTGACTGATAGTAAAGGAGAAATTTTTTAATTTTAAATGTTATGGATAACTTTTATACGTAAGTTGTTGTTAGTTCCTATTAGTGCAATACTCAACTATTAAATTAAATAGAGATGTTTTTTTTTTATTTTTCAGAATCTATTTCATTTTCATTATAAAACCTAGATAAACTACTCAATCGAGCGCTCCATTACTTAAAAGTTTTTTTATGGTGTTAAAAAAGAAGTTATTTTGTTTGATTTGAAGAATTTAATTTGTTTTCCAAATTTCTAACACGAATTTGTTCGTTATAATAATGCCTATACCTTTTTTTTTTTAAATAAACGTTTAATTAATGTTTCGTTGTTTTATTACAAATAAAGAAATAAGTAATTTACATCACAAACAATTTTTCAGTAGTCAGAATTCATCAACTTTTATTTTTGGTTTTAAAAAAAATATAACTTTGTAGGACTTGTGAATCTCACTAATAACATTATTATACATATACACGCTGTGGGGTAATTAATGAATAATCCTTCACCTGCAGCTGGAGAATATCATAACGGATCAGAAAAATACAATTCATGTTTAGTAAAAGTATCATGGTTTTTTAGTTATCGGCCATTTTTTTTAAATTATGAAAATTTTATCCTTGCTCACTAATTTTGTTGTCACAGTCGCAAAAACATAAATTATTTCTATCAGGTTTTTATTTATTATACTTGAATTATCAAATGTATCATGTCATTTTTGTGCTGTTGCCTATTTTATTTTTACAAATGCTACCGAAAATAAGTTTTTTTCTTTCAAATCTTTTTTTATTTGTGTTTGATCGCACATATCATTAAAAAAATGTATGGGGACTTGACTGAACAGCTTACAAATAATTAGAATATTTAATTGAGATTGTAAAAAGGTATAACACATGGTATTTAACCCTTAGATTTCAAAGTGATTACCTAATGACTTTGATGAAGGCCTATTTTCCTAAAAACATACGTCTCAGAAAATATTTTAATTATTTCTTTTTTTTATATTTATAATATCTTTTTCACTATCACCTCAGACCAATAAAAAAAAGATTCTTTTTTTATTGGTCTGAGACTATCACATTATACATTTTATAATAAGGACAAAGCAAAGCTATTCAACTCGTAGAAAAATTCCCACCGAAAGACCCAGACCCAACTTTTTGTACCTGCTTTATTACCTGCTCTGACGACGAAAAACAAAAGACGGAAAAGTTGTCCCACTCTTTTATGCAATGGGTGAAAGAGACACACAGAAGACGTAGCATAATTGTTTGTCGTAGTGATACTAGTTTTAGAGGGTTGCCAGAGTCAGTGTGCTACCATACTACTTCCAAGAGATACGTTTTGTTAGTAAGAAAGAATTTATTATTATTGATAAAGTGCTGTGACCTCAACAAGCAACGATTCCAAAAGCGTGTTTTCCGCGTTTGCTGTATACCCTTTTCCACGACCTACAAGACAATGCTAAAGAGAACATTTTGGCGGGTTTTACAAAAACTGGAATAAATCCACTAGACCCAACGGAAGTATTAAAAAGATTACCTGGACATGACAATGTTAGCCACCAAACCGAAATCATCGATGAATCTGTTCTAACCATTCTAAAGGACATGCGATTTGGAACTATAAATGTCGTTAACCCTAAAAGAAAAAGGAAAATAGAAGTTGTGCTGAATCCGAAATCGAAAACAAAGACCTAAATAAAAAAAAAAATTAAGACAGTGCAGATTGCAAAAAACCAAAGAAGATGAAAATAAAAATGATAAAGAAATAATTACAAAAAAAGGGAAAGGGAATAGGAAAAAAATCAAAAACCAATCCAAATCCAAATGTACCAGACGAAACTAAATCGGCTGCCGTGAATTTATTAAAAGATGACACTAAAGAAGGATCATCTCAGATGTTTTTCAATACAAAAAATATTGAACCAAGCATAAGTGAAAATAAAGATTTAGAAAAAACACCCATATTATCACAATCAAAGAGTTCAGTTGAGACATTTTTTTTAAATAATAACTTAAATTTAGAGACTGTACCAATTATTTTTGATGAAGATATGTTGGTTGATCATTTTGAAACTATTGAAAATATGAATGTTTTTATTTTAAGTAATGAAATCAAAAATAACAGTAAAATTGAAATTCTTTCTGATATTTCAATTTCTAACCCTGAACTTGTAGAAAAATTCTTATATGATAGTAAAATGCAATTTATTAATCCAGAGAGCAAACTACAAATTGCAGAAAAAATTGGAACTGATAAACGAAGCTGTAATAAAAAAATAAAAAAAACAACCAAAGTATTACAGACATGGAGAGGAAATATTAGCTGAATTATTATTGGATAGTGAATGAAAGATATTTATGTTTTAAGAATGTTATGTTTTGTTAATTTATGCCAGAAATTCATCACGTTTTAGATTGAATAATGTTAATAATTTTCACTGAAGCTTAATTGTTTTTTAGAGTTTTTTAGTCTTCATTCTGAGGTTGAGATAATTTTCGAACTGATTATTTTATAAGTAGGTAATGTTATGGTAATTAATGTAAGAAATATTAATAATTTTTAAGAATTTTGTTTGTTTATTTCTGCGAGAAATTTATGTTTTGTTTTGTAACTCATGTTTTACATGGAGTGCTGTTAAATAAAATAAGCTAAAATAATAAAAATAATAAAAATAATAAAATAAGCTTAATTATTTTGTAGTTTAATCGATATCCAATATAGTTAATTTTATTTACATAGTCTAAAATAACAATATCCAATAAATTACCTATTTAATTATCGAACCACATGTGTACCTACTTAAATAACAAAAAATATAGATACCTACATATTAATATCTAAGACAAAATATTTTGACAACCCTATCACTTTTTTCTATTAACCCCATATGTCGTATCTAATCTAATAGAAATTGACCATTTAATTGGCTTTTTCTCGTAAGGAAATGAAAATGTAGAATTAAAATTATACCAATTATACCATTTGTTAGGTATTGATTATCTTAAAAATATAGGGTAAAATGTCTGCATCATGGAGAATAGAGGTAAGGAGTACCATCTCTCTAAGGCATAAAAGCTAAAAAGTGTCCGACAAAAGTAATTAAATAATAGTTCCAAAACTGGCCATAATGGCGCTAGAGTGGCAAGGGTGTGTGATATGAAGTTAGCAATAAGAGATGAAATAATTTTAATTTTTTTAAGAAAAAATTTTAAATAACTAAACTCAACTCACTTGAGTTGAGTTTAGTTATTTAAAATTTTTGACGACTTTAGTAGATTAAAAGTAGTTAAGTCAGTAAATCATGAAAATTCTAATTACTCGTATAGTCGAAAATATTTTTATATATAAAACCGAAGAAGATGCTAAAATTTAATTATACGTTTAAATTTTGCCGCTTTACTCCCGTCTGCGTCTGTAGCGCCCCCTATTTAACGCTATTTTACGGACACTTTTCATGTATGGAGATGGTACTCCTTAATAATTCTATTCTCCATGGTCTGCATTGCGAGGATGAGAGGCGGTTTGCATGGAGATTATATGATGGTCCATTGAGTTTTGGCGGGTATGTTTATATTGTTTTATTGAGTTTTAGCGTTGTTGTTTTTGAATATTTTTTTTCATAAATTTGTCTTATTTAGGTTCGGATTAATGTGTAATATAGGTTAAATAATAACCATTAGATTAGTACTCGTTAACTTGCAAAAGTGAGTAGTACAACATCAAGATGCGTGATATATTGTGTTTCAGTAAAACGTCTACGGTCTACCCTTTTACTGAATCGACTGACTTGAGTCTTGACTGACATTGACGATATTTGGACTTTGACTAGACTTTAGACTTGACGATTTAGAAAAACAGTGTTGAAAACAGAAATGAAAATATTTTTCCGCCTTTTTAACTTGATACTGGCAGTAGTTTAATACTGTGCTGCGATATTTTAAAAAATTTATATTTAAAAAAATTCTTCCGTTTTGATTTTTGAGAAAAGGAAAACGTTTCAGAGTTTGCCGGGAATTCAAAGGGAGACGTTGTGGATTTTGTATCATAAATTGTGTCATTTCGGTTCTAAATGTGTAATGTTAGTAGAATATTAACCATTAAATATTCGTTAACGTGCACAAGTGTGGGTAAGTGGTACAACTTCAAAAAACGTGCTATTTTGTGTTCCTCGAAAACTCCCTAGAAACTTTCAGTAAATCTTCTACCACTTTACTGAATCGACTGACTTGACTCATTGACTGCACTGACTATCTATTTGGACTTTGACTAGAGTTTAAACTTGATGATTTAGGAATACGGTGTTGAATATTGTAACAAAAATTCTATTTCCCGCCTTTTTAACTTGACACTGGCAAATGATTTATGCCGACGTATTTAAAAAAAAAAGTGAAACCTGAAAATGAAAATGCAGTGATCAATTTGCTAACAAACTTTTTTGTATTTTCGACATATTTTGTATCTATTTAAATTGAATATTATATTTTAGATAAATGTGCAAGTTCAGAAGAAATTATTGAGATGTATGAATGTAAAGATAATATATCTCCATTGTTCCATATTGGCTAAAACACACTAACATTTATCGCTTGTGTCAAAACTTTGTTTACAATATGAAGATATTATTTTTGTTTTTCATCAAAGCGAGTTTATTCTCGCCTTTACTCTCAAATGATCTCAACTGTGGAAAGAACAGCAGCCGATGCGATTTAAAAACACGCATAAGAATCCTTTCTGAAACTTTGGCGAGCAGATTTAATGAAATGGTGAATAAGGAACTTGGCAGTGAATACACATCCCATTTAGAAATACGGACCACTTACAAAATAAACCGCTCGTCTAACGCCGACCAAGATGTTTTATCGAATATCGTGGATAAGCTCAGTTACAAAGTATCATCAGCAATAAATATACTCTTGGAAATGAATGATACTTTCAAACACACCAACACTCCATCTTTCACACATCCATGTCCGTTTAATTCAATCCGTAAAACAGTGTTCATAAAGAATTCGAACATTTTGGACATTTCTTTGATAGAACCGTCGAGCTTATTTGGTAGATTTAAGGACTTGAAAGTTAAGAGACAATATTTTCTCTCACACTTAGATTATGCCACCGACAAAGACTGCACCATCATGCCACATACAAACCAAAGGTATTTGTACCATAAGATAGTGCATCCTGACCCAAAATATATTGTTTTCATCATTGACAACTTGGTTCATTCAGAAACATTACAGCATATTGCTAATGTTGTCAAGGAGACTGCTTTTGCTCTACAGAGCTCCGATCTGTTTACTGTAAAAGTGGCAAATGCTAGCAATTTTATGAAGTTTGAAGACTCGTGCAGTATTGATGGAATGTCAAAGTTTGCCAATGCAACAGACACTAATAAACACCTATTGAGAGAATATTTGACAACACTTGAAGTAGCAAATACATTATTGCCACCCATGACTATCAATAAAGAGATGAAAAGCCTATTGAATGAACAGCCATTGCCTTCAAACAAGTTATTTATTTTTCTTACTGATACAAAGATTTTAAAACATGAAAATTGGCTGAAATTGTTTCCGCGTACAGAAAATAATGTGACTGTAAAACTTGCGATTGGACTATTTTATGAAACTGATGACAATAAAAACAAGACACTCGGAATTTTATCCTTTGACAAATGGCACAACCATTCCAAAGAGCATTCAGTCATGAAGTTACATATAAACAACAGTCGAGTGATTGGTCAAGTAGCATCAGCGTTTTTGTCACTTATGCCGACAAACTATGATAGTAAGACACTAGTGGAGGGACCGATGTGGGAAGCAATGGAAAGAGACTATATTATATCCTTTGTATACCCTATATCCAGTGGTATATTTGGTCTGGATTTATACTGGTCTGATTTAGCAGAAGATATTATTTATTTTAAAGGTAGTAATAGAGATGAAAGAGCATTTGTAATGGACTTCTCCGGTAAAGTGCTTATGCATTCACATTTTCCCAGACCAGAATCAACATCGGACAAAATAAAATTTACATACTTACAGTCAATTGAATCCCATAAATATGTTGGAATATTAAAACAAAAAATGATACAGAAATCTACAGGTAACATTACTTTTAATATTGATAATATTACCAATATATTATATGAATGGAAGTGGGTTCACAAATATTATATTGTATGTCTTGTAAAAGAATATAAAGAAGACAGTACAATGTATATGTCTAATATATTGTTCTCAAGGACAAGCAAAGATATACTTTTTCATAGATTAGACATTTTTCCACCTAAGACGGGGAAATTATGCAGGCATTTTAAACAAATTTCAACTATTGACCAGGGAACAGTTTACTTAAGTCCTTCGAGTTTTCAGTCGCCTTTTACTTACCTTTATGACATGTCAGATGGGCAAGAAGCTTTGGCATACATGCAAAACTACTTGGCTTATATCAAGAGTTTTGCTCATGGATTACTCTCTAACCCTGGTTTAAAAAATGAAATACAACAGGATGTTGGGTTCCTTAATTCTATTTTATCCTTTTACAAAAGGCAACACCTTCATGGACCACTTTCTAACTATGTTGTGAGAAGATACGCAGCTACAGAAAGCGGTGTACTTGTTATGTTTCCAGGTACAGTTTTAGAGTATGATTATGAGCCTGTGAGAAGACCATGGTATACAAATGCCATGGAAAATCCAGACAAAATTATTCTCACTCCACCCACTCTTGATGTAGGTGGTGCAGGATATATAATATCAATTTCTTATGCTGTGAGGAGTCCAATTTACCCTCCAATGGTTGTATCAATGGATGTCACTATGGGTTTTCTGTACAAATTACTCATAGAAAATATGCCACAATGTTCTATGAATTATGTCAAGTGTTTCATAATGGACAACAGAGGATACTTGGTTTCACATCCAGGTTTGATGGACCCAAATAGCTCAGGGCCAATAGAACAGCAGCACATTACACATAAAGAGTCAATGATAGCCATTGATATGTTGAATCACAAAGGTTTCGTTACCAAAAAGATGTGCAGCAACTTTTTTGATAAAACCATACAAAGATATTACGAATTTAACATGTCCTTGCCAAATGTTTTATCTAATATAGTTTCCGGTGAGCACTGTGTCCACTATCATATAACTGCAATACCTGGAACTAACTCTTTTATAGGGCTTGTGAATTCAAGATGTAGCATGGGAAGTATTGGACCATTTTGTCCCTGCAGTATGTTTGATCGTCTCTGTCTCAACTGCAATCGCATGGAGCAAACAGAATGCGAGTGTCCCTGTGAATGTAGCTCCGAATGGTACGAGTGCCCTCACGCAAACAAATCGAACATGAGCCAGGATATACCATTGTGTGGCATGATGCCTGAAAAAAATAACCATAAATCCCACTATTTTCACAATTATGCTGAAAATCTGAAGCCTTGTTTCGATTTTCAATGTGAAAACTATTTGTCCCATTCAAGTTGCTTAGGTATGTTGGCGTGTGAGTGGTGTCAAGTCGACGCTGATGGACATACGCCGCTGGCTGCGCCGTTTTGTACTTCACAATCAACTTGTTTTAATGGTGTTCTTGGAGCTGTGACTCCGTACGGCGAAGGTACATTCGGGCAGGTGAACAGAGACGCTTTTGCAAGTTACTCAGCAATTGGACCTATAGCAGGGTGTATTGTTACTATTAGCTTAGTTATAGCTGTTGCGATATACTGTTATAGACAGAACACTACAACTGCTAGCTGTCACAACCTATATGTTGACGGTCCTGCCGAGACCTGGCAAGATATTGATGTGCAATTGAGTTATATGTCATCAGATGATTTGCCTGATCATAATGGTCAAGACAAATTACTGCCAGTGATGGAGATTGAGGGGCCGATATCTCCGTATCGAGTAGTGACTGGTTACAGAAGGTCTCACACTGCTGGGGGCTCCGACCACGGATATTCAACAATGACCCCACACGAGGACTCCGAAGCCACTGGATTTTCTGTGAATGACCCAACAATACTATCAGACGATACAAAGTCTGACGTCAGTTTTCCTGTTCCTGCTAAAGTTAAACTTACACACAATATTCCTACAGATTTATCAGTGACTGTGTTACCTTGTGGTAAAAATAGTGTTATAGCTCCTGTCACAGTGCATAGAAATATGGAAACATCATAGATGTAAGCAATAGAAGTAATCTACCTCTTGTGTACAGAATAATTATTTAATTACTTATAATAAACTACTATTAATTACTTAATGATGTGATAATATAGCAACTTATATTGTTTTAGAACCTACTAAACATTTTAATTATTTTATGAAATGAATATTATGGAGTAATGGTCAGTTCACACCGCGACGATACGCGACTCGATGCGGCGCTGCATTTTTAAGATAGCTATTCAAAATGGAACTTTATTCACTACACAAAAATATACACGTTTCATGACATCAGTCATACACTGCACAAGCGCTGTGCAGCATGGTGCAACTTGACATGAACTTTGACTCTTGACTCCAACTCTTACAATGAAATGTGTATCTTCTTGTGTCAGGAATAAAGTTAAATTTTCAATTCAATTTCTTAAAAATTCAGCGCCGCGTCTCGTATCGTGTCGTTTCAGTGTGGCCTTTATTGCATATGAATTAAACGCCGGTTTTACATGAGCTTTGCAATATTTAAGTGGATGCTTGACGAGTTTTAGTGCCACCTACATTACAAAAATTATTTTAATCATTATCCTTCCATAGCGTCTTCCCAACGAAATTAATTATAATAATTGCCATACAATTTGAGCTTATTTACTTTAGGAAATACTGCAGGTAATTTTATATACTACCTCTTTATAGGTACATGTACTAATCATAAGTATTACATAATATTACAATTTTTAAACTAATAAATGAATAGTTTAAGGCAGCTGTGTAAAAATTTGTGATGTATATTATAGGTGTACCTACTACTAAAATTTGGAATTGCTTCTAACAAATTTACTATGATGATTATTGTAATAATAATATGTACCACTAATCACTATTAAGAAATAATAATTACTACATACTTATTACAGTCAATATTGAATTATTAATATTATGTTAAATTGTAATCTAATAAACTAAATACTAAGGAAATAGGCATACAAATCATCTAATAGAAAGCATGTTTTAAATTTATATCTTAATTATTACTAATAAGTTATATGTTTATGCTGACTGTACTTAATACACAGTTTCCTAAGATTTAGGAAAAATTTTGGTTGTGCTAGATGATGTATTTTACAATAATATTTCCATGAATCGAATCTATTATTGTGTTGCCATTATATTTAATTAAATGATAATATGAAATTCATGTTTCAAAATTCAAATCATACAGCATAAAGCATCAAGATAATATTCCTACAGCTGTCTTGCTCCTTTCAGTGCCATAAGATAAGCTTTTTTTTTACACAAGAGCAGGTTGAGTTTTCGATGTAATATATTTTATAATATGATTCTTTGTATTTTAATCGTAACAAAATGTCACAAAATAATTTTGTAATGTATATAATAGGGAATTGTATAGACTATATATATACTTGTATTTGTATTTTTTTATAAGTTATGTGCCTGTGCCTAAGCTGTAAGTGTAGGTTTTTAAGACTGAATTTCGATGTTGCATTTATTGCTAATAAATTTTCTTTTTCAACTACCTACTTCTTTGTCATTGGATTCTTAATAAACTAATTTTATTTAAATATTTTTGCATTTCTTACAAATACTTTATATATTGAATATAAAGTATTTGTAAGAAATGCAAAAATATTTAAATAAAATATACTTTATATTCAATGTAGGCGTTAAGTATTTGTTTCTTAAAATCCTTACTAATATTATAAATGTGAAAGCGTGGATGTTTGTTACGCTTTCACGTAAAAACTACTGAACGGATTTCGATGAAATTCGGTATGGTAGTAGTTTAGACTCTGGATTAAAACATAGGCTACTTTTTATCCCGAAAAAGTAGTGTTCCCGAGGGATACTATACTTACGCGGGCGGAGCCGCGAGCAACAGCTAGTATTTTTATAAATAAGATAAAAAAGGAAACAAAAGATACATTAGATGTAAAGCTTTTATTCTTTTAAACATTAAAAGCTTTATACAGTACAAACTATTAATATTTATTATTTGTACACTATTATTGCTAGGGAAATATTTTACGACAAATTGTAAATATGTAAGTTAGATTTGCGTTACAAGTTACAGTTAATAATACAACAGACCACCACTGCTCATAGTCCTTCCACATAGTTTCTAACTAAAATATTTCAAAGTATGAAATATATTGACAGTATACGCATCACTCGTCGAAGCGTATATGCGTGTGCGTGGGTTGCGGCGATGCGGGGTGCGGGGGATACGCGTGCGCGCGGCGGCCGCGGCGTGCGCCACACTGCGCCTCGATGGCACGCTGCCACTGCTCTTGTTCCTCGGGGCCAGAGAGCACGCGCGCGCAGTTGTTAGAGTTAGCCGTGTACTGTAATGTAAGTGTAGGTGTAAGACTAGGTAGGACTAGGCAACTGCATAACTGTTTGTTTGCAGCTAACTGTTGTTTCTGGTTATTCTTTAAGGAGGCCTCCTTTTTAAAAAAAAAGAACAGTACATATCAGCTAGCGAATGTGCTGCCCTCTGTTATAAAATTCACCGTCAAAATATGGATTTAACTTACCTCTTCAGCAGCCTTTGCAGTATCAAAACGAATAAAGAGTTCACTCTGTCCTTCCTTTACCTCTACATGTAAGGCATGACTATTGCTTTTTATCTGGAAATAATAAAACAATTTGTTACATCATCAACATACTCTCCTTCTACTTTTTATGGTCATCAGTCATTTTATGATTTTAAAAACCTATAAACATACCATTCTTTTAGTGCTTCTGACATCTAAACATGGCTCAGGTAGAATTTCTTTAACAAATACACCAGGTATTTTTTGTAATTGATCTTTTTCTTTATCTACCTCCTGGGTAATATCTTCTGAAAAAAAAAGAATGATAAAAAAATATATTATTATTTTTTCTGCTATAGTTTTTTATTTTCGTAAGAAGAAATATAAAATAAATTATTTAGATGAATAAAACTACAATTAATTGTATTACAGTAAATAAGCCAATAACAAAGAGAAGAAAATAATTAAATCCATATTACCTGGCTCAGTTGGATCACTCGCCGATGCAGCAGTCGGAAGACCAGAGAATGTATGTCTCTTATTATTATAGAGATTTGCTTTCATTTCTTTCATGTATTTTCTTTGCAGATTTAAGTATTTATTCCTCAATGATTTCCATTCTGATTTTGGCAATACTTGCAAACCCCACAATGCTCCTTTAGGAGCTTCACCTTTTGCTAAATTACTTTTGCTCTTATCTTTTGACCTTTTCTTTTGTTTCTTTTTTCTTGGGGCATCATCTTCTTTCTTTCCCTCGTCGTGACTTGTTAGCTCATCTTTAGATTCTATGTCTGTTGTCTTATCTCCCTGAAATATTTTACTAAACAAATTTAGAAATTTACATATTTTACACATTAAACAATACAATCTTGTATATATATATAATCGATTTCTCGAAAAGGGTTACAAGTATTACCATGATATTTAGTATGCAGGGAGATTTGGGGGAGAAAAATCGATCTAGCTAGGTTTTATCCTTGGAAAACTGCGCATTTTTAAGCTACATAGGTTTTTCATTCGTCGTGCAACAATATATCAATAATTTCGAATCTTTTATGTCAGTTCGATTGGCAGATTGGTTTGCTTATGTATAATTTTTGCTTTGTTCGAAAATTCGGAATGTGGTGGTGGGTTCGAATCCCGGTCAGAAAAATATTTTTGTGATTATTTTTATTTATTTATATTTATTAGAACTCCGAGTATCACATATTATGTATTACTAATAATAAAAAGAGGAAAGATTTATTTGTTTGTTTTTTGTAGACCAATTTTGGTGAAATTTAGCACATATATAGAATAGACCACAGTTCACTGTGGACAAAGGAAAGGACAAAGGCTACTTTTTATCACAGGAAAATATACAGTTTCCGTAGGATCTCTTTTTGCGTGCACGAAGTTGCGGGCAACAACTAGTCTTTCATAATTTGAGATTTTATAAGAATTTACTGATAAGGTAAAAAGTTAATATATTGTAATTATAAAATATTTACCTCTACTGAGACTATTGATTTATTCTCCTCCTAAAAATATTATACTTTCTTAATAGAAATAAAATGTTTTATAAAATCAATTAAACAGAATTTGTGCACATGATTAGTAAATCATGTGCACAAATTCTGTTTAATTGATTGATGCGTATTATAGATGTTGAGGCAGAAAAAATTAGATTGAAGCTCAATAATAAAGAATATTAAATATCTAGTATTGAAACGAATTGACACCTCTGAGGTCATTGAGCTAACATTGTCAGCTGATCCGCCTCACAGCTGATTTAAAACATCTTTTTTGCTTAAAATTTAGGTGGAAAAGAAATTGAATCTCCCTGTTTTTGATACATAAATCAAGATTTGTGAATGATTTGTGAATCATGTGCCCAATTTTCTGTAATTCATTTTACAAAATATATCACAATTAAAAAATGTGTTGAACTATAAAATAAGTCAGTAAAGAAAATTGTAGAAATTTCACTTCCTTTTCTTTTTAGAGGCAGGCCTAATTAGAGGCAGAATGAATTCATACATTTTACTGAAAGAGTATAAATTAGTATAATTAATTTGAAATATTGAGTATAAATTTATATTCCTTACAGTTGGTGTATCTAATTTCTTTTCTGTTTCTCCCTCTTGATCTGGTTTCAAATCAAAATGTTTCTTTTTATCTTTAGCTTTCTTAGTCTTCTTTTTAGGTGGTTCATATTCTTCTTTGGTCTCATTATTCTCTTCCGGTTCTTCTACAGAGAATAGTTTAATAGATGACAGTTCTTCTGGGGGCATACAAGTGGGGAGTTTGCAACCCATTTCAGTGAATGCCGCTATACATTTATGTGCATCTTGCGGTTTTTCAAATTCTATAAATGCAAAGCCCTATAATGATACAAAACATACTTTTACTAAAAAAAAAAATTGTTTTACTAAAAGTAACTCTGTTTTAATAACTTTATATGCAAAAGGAATCTGAACAAAACAAAATTTTAAAATTTAAGTAAGTTTATTATAGCTAAGAACACACTCGAGTCTGAATCATATTAGCTTTCAAGCAAAATAAGCAGATCAAAACTGGTTCATTAATTTGAGTGGCATGGACCAGACCAAATTTCTATCACACTTATGTTGGGGGGGGGGGGGGGGGGATTATTTATCATAACAATATAAAATATAATAAAATACCTTGATTCTCTGGGAATTTTTAAACTTGGGCAGTGATATGTAAGCAACATGACCAAAGTCTGAAAAAACTCGTTCTAGCCATTCTCTGCTAGCTGTTACTGGTATGGATTCCACATAAACTGTCCTTAAATCCGCATCATATGGCATCATTGAGAGTTTTCTTTTCACCTAATAAAATTTTAATAACTTACTATTTGACCTCTGCTGTACCAAAATATAGCATTTTAAAAATTCTACGTACCTTTGTTTTATCTTCAGATAACTCTAGAAAAGTGGAATGTTTCATTGCCTTAACAATGTCATTTATATCCTGAGTTAAAGACTTAATTTTGTTAAACTTTAAAAATTCGGTAATCGGCACATATGGATCATTTTTAACTAGATCCCCTAAAAACCTATCTTTGCTCAAGTTTGCATCGCTAAAATAGAACTCCATTTGCTTCAAAATATTTTCATATAAGTTTTTCTTCCTATGACGAACTCTTTTCTTTGGGTTAGCTTCACCTTTCGCATCATGGTCAATGATTGGTGTAGTTACTGATTCAGACATTTTCTAGTGTTTGTGCACTTGCAGTAATGTAATCAAATCAAAGGTATTAGGAAATATCCTTATTACTTAATTTAGTGTTTTACCTATATTTTATCAAGCTTTTATTGAGAAATTCGGCGCGAGCGGCGAGTAAAACAAAAACAGCTGTTTACTATCAAATGTCAAATAGAAATTAGGAAATCATAGACAAACTAAATTTGATATTCTATCTTTTTACAGTGAGCAAAAGCAATTAGTCAAGAAGTTGAAATGATGTCTCTAGCTGCTTTGTCAACCTTTTAAGCTGGGACTATATTATCCGGAAACTTTTCGGTCGAATTAGTGAATTGGGGAAAAAGTAAAAGGTCGAAAAAATATTAAATAGGGAATAACTATTAAAAAGGGAATTAGTGAATCACGGTAAAATATTGAATCCTGAATTTACTCAATAGGTGCGAGATTCGTCTGAACGATTGCTAAAAACGCTCGTAGTAACGAGGGCTAAGGCCTTTTAGGCGGTCGGTGTACCGAACACAATAATTCCATCATTTTGACATAGGAAATGTATTTTCGTTCGCACCAGAGTGCGCTCCAATTACACGAAAAAATGCGATCCCCTTATATTTCACAGAGTTGTGAAGATATTATTATATTCAGAAAAGCATGAAAGACGCGTATTCACAAGAGTTATAAGGTGCAAAAAAAAATTCGAGAAAGTAACAAAATTAATTCATTTTGACATTGGAATTTGGAAATGTATTTTCGTTTGCTCCAGTGTAGGCTCCGATTTCACGAAAAGTGCGATCACCTTATAATTTTTAGAGTTGTGAAGATACTATGATATTCAAAAAGCTTAAAAGACGCGTATTCACAAGAGCTGTAAAGTGCAAAAAGAATTATTCGAGAAAGTCAAAAAAGAAAAAGTTATGGCCAAATAATGAAAAATGATATGAAAATTTGAGAAAACCTCCTTCTCCTAGTCAGGTACTTACAATTTGAGCCAAAAACAAAGACGACCGGTTAAGACGTTACGTTACGTTACGTTACGACGAAGTGTTAAGGGTTTGCCCTGTAGTAATCTTTTACTACAGGGCAAACCCTTCACCGAAACCTTTTTGAAGAAGTTACGTTTTTTCGAATTCCGTAAATTCATTTCCAATGTGCTCGATAGTCGTGTGAAGCATTTTAAACCAAACGCGAGGCACGAAATCTGTGATTTTTTTAATTAAATTTATATAGTTCTTTTTTGTTTGCAAAACATGATCAACCATAGAGAATATAGAACAAGAACACAATGGTCCCAACTAATTGTTGTCGTTTTTCTAGTTTCTTGGTGAATTTTTAGTGATAAGATAGTCATTTCCCTGTTTTTAAAATGATAAGAACCTTACAATAATATTCTATAAAGTTAGTAAAGAAGCGTATTTATTTTCAAAAATGACGGACCGATCTATTGCGGTAGGTTCTGAAGCCTTTAACCATCCATTCCTATTTAGTATTTCCCAAACATCTCGAGAGTAATCGAATGAAAACTCGACGAGTGAATGGTTATCAAATAATGTTTATAAACAACATGTTCTAATTTAAAAAGAACTAGGTACCTAATTATTAAGTAAAATTGTATAACCGCAATAAAATGTGTGAACCTTAATGACGGAATTTATGTATTTCAGTCTCGTCCTAGCCTCGATCAAGTTTCAGCGATCGTAGATTTTATGGAGAAGCACCCGAATCTTGCATTAGGTCAGATGCGGGGATTAGAGGGAAGACACGAGAGCAAAAAGTTGTGGTTTCAGTTAACGCGAATTGTAAACAATATTAGTGGCCCAACTCGGCCTATGAAGTCTTGGGTTAAAGTAAGTATTGTTTAAAAATAACGCCCACCGGTGTAGCACTATAAATCATAATTTATCAAAATAGGTCTTGAAAAGTGTATCATTTTATTGTATGACGAAAAATCTCTAAACAACGGGATAAGAGAATTTATGATTATTGCACCACATTGTGTTGTATACCAAAGTAATTGTGTACCGAAACTTGATGAATTAGCTTCATTTAAGCATTTTATTATTTTTCCATACATTTCTTCAAAATATGAGGCAGTTAATAAAAATAAATTTGTTTCGGTTTGCTGTATACCATTACTTCCGAGGAATTGTTCATTACTAGCAACACTCAAATGGTCCAATATTACTACATGTTTTTTTTTAAACTATTTATTCTCATGGATTAGAGATTTTTCGTCAGACTGTATGTAAATTATACACTTTTCAAGCCCTTTCATTTGATATGTGTGGTAGTGCTATAAGGGTGGAGACATCTGTCCCTTCTTTCCTTTCCTCTTTTGATAATCTTAAATTATACTGTTAGATTAGGATTTCGGACTGTATTTCTCCCATAGATTGCAATTTTTTTAATCTAAATACATAGTTCTCTTCTCAGCTTTACTATTTAAATTTTTTTACTTTGTTAAACAAAGAGCTCTGAAATGAATCAAACGGTCTACCCACTAGGCTACTAGTGGGTAGACCGTTTGATTCGCACTCGATAGAGTGCAAGTTCGATTCCCAGGTTGTGGCGTATACCAATGAGACTTTTTCAGATCTCTAGTACATTATATGGAAGCTCTAACGGTGAAGGAAAACATTGTGAGGAAACACACACATGGTTGGCCCCAGACAAATTGACCAGTCATTCCTCTGGACCAGACTCACTGAGTTGTGAGAATGCCATATGTGCTTGGGCAAACATACGACATTTAAAAACCAACTGTCCCAGGCACTACAGTATTTCAAGAGTGGTTACTTCCCTCAGAGAATACTGTATAAATATACCAATAATGAATGAAAAGGCCTAAGTTTTTTGAACAAACTTAACAAACAAAATACGAGGGCTGCACTAAAAGTATCGGGAATGGAATATTTCCACTGTTCCTGTCATATTAAAAACTTTTTAATTTAAAACTCCTTGGTTTTAAAAATCGAATACCGTTTATTTATTTAAAAAAAGATTCTCGGTCTTGTCACAAGGTCTTGTCAAACTTGTTTAGTCATTGAGAAAATGGAATTGACTCGAAAAAATTCTAGAGCGATGATTTATTATGACTTTCGAAGTGGTTTAACACAAAAACAGTGTGTTGACCGGATGATTTCTGTATTTGGTGATGAAGCCCCATCCAAAACCACAATTTATAGCTGGTTTGCTGAATTTCAACGTGGATGTGTCAAGCTCAGTGATGATCCCCGTCAAGGTCGTCCAAAAACTGCAGTCACCCAAGAAAACGTTGATGCTGTGCGTAAGCTGATTGAGGAAGATCGACATGTGACATACCACGAAATTCAAGCAACTTTAGACATTGGCATGAGTCAAATACAAATAATCTTGCATGAAGGTGTAAAAAAGATGTTTTCCCGATGGATACCGCATTTGCTCTGTGAAGAGCAAAAAGCAGCTCGCGTTACTTGGTGCGTCAGAACTCTCGAAAGATTCCACGCAGGATCCTCAAATGCTGTATACAACATCGTATCAGGTGACGAATCCTGGATATACGCGTACGAACCTGAAACAAAAAACCAGTCACGAGTTTGGGTGTTCGAAAATGAGTTAAAGCCAACAAAAATTGTTCGTTCACGGAGTGTTGCAAAAAAAATGGTGGCCACGGTTGTCTCCAAAACCGGCCATGTTGCGACTATTCCTCTTGAGGGACAAAGAACGGTTAATGCAGAATGGTATGCTAACATTTGTTTGCCACAGGTCGTTTCTGAACTCCGTAAAGAGAACTGCAACCGCCGCATCATCCTCCATCACGACAATGCAAGTTCTCACACCACGCACAGAACAAAAGAGTTTTTAGAGCAAGAAATCATAGAATTATTAGACCATCCGCCGTACAGCCCCGACCTAAGCCCTAATGATTTCTATACTTTCCCTAAAATAAAGAATAAATTGCGTGGTCAGAGATTTTCATCACCTGAAGAAGCTGTGGACGCCTACAAAACGGCCATTTTGGAGACCCCAACTTCCGAATGGAATGGTTGCTTCAATGATTGGTTCCATCGTATGGAAAAATGTGTCAAATTTCGCGGAGAATACTTCGAAAAGCAATAAATACATTTTTAAATAGTAATATTGTGTCACTTCCTTGATTCCCGAAATTTTTAGTGCCGCCCTCGTATGTAATTTTATTTTATGTTTAACTTACAGTACTGGGCTGACAAAAAATCAACAGTCCGAACTAAGGTCCTATCAGCAGGTGGTGATCCTAACACTTTGGGTTCACATGTAGACAGGAAGATATATGATCTATTTTTATCACACATGAGTGAGTTACTTTTTTCAACTGTATGTTCAAATCTTGTTTACATATTTTGCTTGTAGAGGCAGTATTTGATTTCTGTCCTACAAATAGAACATACATACAATGCTGATGCCATAGCATATAAGTTTAAAATATAACCGGCTATAAATTCTTTCTACTCATTCCGTCAATTAAAACACTAAATAATACACAATATTCCAGAATCACGGGACAGTGGTAAAGTGAAGGTGGAAAAGCATTTTACCGACGACACATTTGAAGAGGAGGAGTCAGCTAACGAAGACAGCACAGAACAGAGTCATAATGACTCTGAACCAGTTATACATTTTGAGGGACCAGTGGTAGATTATGAGGAGCGTCAAATGCTAGTCATGGAAAAACTGGTAAATTGCTTTTAATAAATACTAGCTTTTGCCGGTGGCTTCGCCCGCACAAATATATTATAACCGTATATTTTCTCCCCATAAAAAGGTAGCATGTCCTTCCCCGTAGTCAACTCTATATCTGAGCCAAATTTCGTGATGATCGGTTAAGTAGTTTTTACATGAAAACGTAAATACTGTATCCTACGGGAACCGTACCCTTTTCACGCGAAAAAAGGAACCTATGTCCTTCCCTGTAGTTCTACTCTTTCTGTGCCAAATTTCATGATGATTGGTTTAGTTGTTTTTACATGAAAGCTTAACAACCAAACTCATATTTATAATTTATAGTATATTATTGGCATGGAGGAATTATTACTATAGAGTGACGATGCCCATACTTTAAAACATACATCAATTTTTAATTCTCTCGTTGACCGTTAGATGGCGCTGAGTGTATCAAATCTACAAAATTAGTAATTTGTTTTGAAATAAAAACGCCATTCTAGGACTAAGTTTGAAGCTCGACATAGGTTATCTAATATTTAAAAAAAACCTCAATAGGTGGACCTAAACAACATAAGGTTTTAGAGCGGCTTTTATAATATAGGTACCTAGCCGACTAGCGTACTATTCCTATATTTTTGTAAATTTGTAATTTCTCTGCGTGCGCGTGTGGAGGGCGAATTAATGTCGCCATACATAAGAAATTGATACCCAACATTCTGGAATTTTATTCAAATAAACTATAAATATAAGTGTAGTGCCAGATTTGGAATTTTATGTGCCTTGAATTCTTTCGCCAACTTAGTAATTCAGTATGCCATATTCGATTATTGCACGCCCCAAAGTTTGAATATTTTTCGCAACTTTAAATATTATATGCCGTTCTTATTACTAAAACCCTTAGAGAAAAAATCCAACTGGATGCTCTAAGCTAAAACCTTTTTATGGGAATCAAATTTGTTGGAAAAAATATAATAATTAATTATATCTGCGAAGGTGTTTTATCAACTTCATATATTTATCCTTATCCAAATAAATATTTTGTTACATTTTATCCAAGTTTAAATAATGGTGAACAAAATTGCCCTTAACATCACTAGATTTCAATCAACATATCAGGAGAAATCATAATTTTTGTATCATAATTCATAACTTTCTATAGCTATTCTTTTCCAAGTGTTATGTGTATTTCTATTTTCTCTAAATGTATTGTGCACATTGTCAATTGCATGGCGTTTGTTCGCATCTTCTTTTTTATTTTTTTTATTCGTTTATTCATAAAAAGAAACATTTACAATTCAAGTTGTATCTCGCCAAACGAGTGTTTGACGGCGAAATGCGCTCATCTAATATAATATTTGTTGCATAATATTATGAGTAGTTAAGTCTTTAGTACAAAAGATAAAATAATAAAAAACAAAACTAAGTTATTAACTTCAAAGAAATGTACAGTTTATAAACAAAAGTAATTAAACTCATAATTTTAATTTAACAATGCAGCCCTTAACTTTTTCTTTATTATTCCCGTTGACATTTTTTCAGTGTGTCTTAATATATCTAACTTATTAAATATTTTAGGTACTAAATATTTATTCGTCCTCTCTCCATAGTAGTTTTTTATTTTTGGTTTAATCAGTCTTTGCTCTCTTACCCTTCTAGTATTATATTTATTATCTACTATAAGTTTAAATTCGTTACTATAATAATACTGTAAGCCTATTAAGTACTCCACTTTTTTTATCTATCGCCAAAATATTGCACACTAATTTAAATAATTTCTCATATTCTGTACTACATTCGTACTTTACTTTTCTACTTACTAAATATTTCAATAGTCGTATTTGTAAATTTGTAAATTCTGTGCTCATTATATCTCCTGGTGGAAAACAATCTACTACTGTGTTCTGTTCTAAAGGTGTAGATGTAGATGGTCCGTATGTAATGCCACTAATTGTATTATTCCCAGTGAAATGTGTAAGTGCTTCTTTAATATTTTTTGTTGACTGTATATTCCGTTCATTTTTGGATGTTTCCTCCGTTGTGTATGTTGAATCTATTTTTCTGTTGTCATCTTTTCTGTGAAGTGTATGTATGTATTGCTCGCTCGTATCGCAGTATGTACTTCTGTCCCCTCTCTGTGTATAATTAACTTTATCAACTGTATGTAGATGGGATTTTAAAATTTGTGCTGATGTAAAATTATGTTCGGTTCGGTCTTGCATATTTAAGAGTTTAATTTTGATTAATGTAAATTTTTCTTCCATGTCGTATCTTATATCTATTTCGTTCTCTAATTCTTCGTCTGGTATTTCGAATTTTATGTTTTATTGTAACTGTCGAAATGTTTCTAAGTTTTCACGTAAGCATTGTAGTGTTGTCTGAGTTTCTGCATATGATGGAATTTTGTTCGTATTCAATTAATTTTATAACCTTGTAAGTTGAGCGCGTAGAGAGGCGCGAATCCTCTTCCATTTCTGTAGATCCGTAGTCATCCTCGTCGCCAGATATTGTGAAGTAATAAAATATGTAGTATTTAGAATGTGTAATCTTTATTCATTTTTCATTTGTAAACTAACAATGTTGCTACCATGACAACCATGTCATAGTCTCACAGATAATATATATATATCAATAATAATTTTACCTTATTATAACTCCACAACAAAATTCGCGCGCATTAGCCATACGCCTGCCGTCAGACGAGCGCTGTGACGTGTGTGTGTGCGTGTGTGTGCGCGCGTGTGTGTGTGTACGTGTGTGTGCGTGCGTGCGTGCGTCGTGTGTGTAGTTCTATCCTGTAATCTGTAATTTTGGGTTTAATTAAAAAGTTAAACAAAATTTACAAAAAGCGAGGCCGCTACGAACTAGGCTAATAGCAATTCTGCACTATTCAATATGTCAAAATTGTTAATGTATCTTTGTTTCTGAGATCAAGAAAGCCGTAATTGGCCATTTTGCGCAAAAATCACAGTCGAGATGTAATAATGCCTCTTAATTGTGTACTTTTATGAGGAATCCGATACTTTTGGCGCGCCATCTAGTGATCACACGTGGTACCCTAATACTACGTCATCTACCGTAATAATTGTCTAGAAACAAGCTGTTGAAGTTCATTTTTTAGGATTTATAGAACATTATCAACTATCATCCTTTGACCTTTAAAATCACACTGGAAAGAGACCGAAATGTAATATTTTTTGTTTAAAAGAGAACATAATTGATTTACTTCGCTCATTTGTGCAATATATTGATTTTCTTACTCTTTCTTACTCTTTACCAACGTCATCTAGACCTAAGCAGATCTTTTTTTGTGTACGTTTTAATGTATGAGATCTGTCAGTCTATAGTTTTATTGATCCATGTTATTAGTAAGGATTATAGCATGTAATAATGTATTTATGCCCCGCGCTCTAATACCGCCTGATCCACCCGTATATGTACGTAGGGCGCGACACCTGCGAACTTAGCCCTTAATGACTAATTGTTAAAGAAAGATCTCATTTACTGTCCGCTGTGATATGTTGGCCCGCAGGTTCGCTTGATGTACTGAGCCAGTTAAGATAAAACTCATCAAAGCTTACTGCTGCTGCTACTGTCTGTGGGCCAACTTCAACACAGCGGACATACAGCGAACTGCGAGTGCAATATAATAATGCCTATAAGACAGTGATGCGATTGCCGCGCTGCTGCAGCGCCTCTAGCATGTTCGCGGAGTCGAGCACGGCGGGGCCGGGGGTCGCGGCCATAATACGCGCGCGCTGCGCTTCCATCATGCGGCGCACGCGCGGCAGTCGCACCACCATTGTGCGCGCCATAGCGGACCGCTGGGACTCGCTGCTGCTGCGGCGATGGATTAGTCTCCATGAGCTTAAGTTGTTAGGATCAAAGCGGTACCGTGTTATTTAAACTTGTATTTTTACTATTTCATTGCTTTGTAATATGTAATTTGTGTTGGTACCTTATACCTTATGGACCTTGGTCTGAAATAAAAGTTTTTTTTTATTTTTATTTATTTATTTATTGCAGGTTAAAGTTATGACTGACCAAACAACAGCTATGAGTCAACTCGCTCATGCATCACAAATGAACGCTCAAGCAATGGAAAGGCTTGCAGAGGCCTCTATTATACAGGTATGAAAATATTTTCATACATATACTAAATGCGTTTCGACCATACAAAACTGACATAAAAAGATAAAAAAGCAATAACTTATCGGAATACAGTTAAATATGTTAAAATTTCTGGGTTTCAGCTTTTCTAGGACTATTCAAAAGTATCGGTTTGTAATAGGTATCTGTAAGTCGATTCTGCTAATTAAATCCTACTTCTTACTATATCCCTACTAATATTATAAATGTGAATGTAAGTTTGTTTGTTACGCTTTAACGCGAAAACTACTGAACGGATTTTAATGAAATTTGGTATGGTAGTAGTTTAGGCTCTGGATTAAATACATAGGCTACTTTTTATCCCGGAAAAGTACAGTGTTCCCGCGGGATACTCGATAGTATATTTACGTGGGTGGAGCCGCGGGAAACAGCTAGTCATACAATAATACAGCTTCGATGGAGTCTCGCTAAGTTAAAACAGCAAAACGGTATACTCATAAACGTCAAACCAACGTTTAACGCGTTTTGATTGGTCCAAACTCCAAAAATCACTTTCGATACCAAGACGATTCATTATCATATTCATTATAATTCATTGAAAGTGTAAGTTATGTACGAGCATTGGGGTTCGGATTTCTAACACTGTACCACACTTTGCCGTGTGACGTGTCGCTGAGCTTCAGGTTTTAATGCGTGTTTTATACATGTATTTCTATTTGTATTAGTGGCGAATGCTGCTTCTTCTTCATAGGTAAGCAATAGCCTGTACAATAGGTAGGGATTTGAAAGATGTCTTCAAAAGGTAAGTGGGAAGGGAAGCCGATAGGAATGGAGTTGTAGGAACTCCACGCCACTGGTTTGTATAGTGAACACTCTTAGTAATGCACTGAAGAGACACGTCATATTAACATAGTAAATATCTTTTCTCTGTAAATTACCCAAGCATTTCTAAATGTTGTCATTATTTTAGGCGCGCGCGGTGGAGCGGTTAGCAAACACGTTTGAGTCAATTGGTGCGTCAACTCACGACGTGCGGAACGCGATAGTGGATATCGATGCCACTATGAAGCGGTACTACACGACAACACCCACTTAGCACAACCTACCCGGCAGTATGCCGTTACTATGATAGTTTTAGTATTATTACTTGCATGGAGACTAGAGTAAAGGAGCTCTCTATAGCAAAATAAGTTAAATGGTGTCTGATAAAAGTATTTAAATTATAGTTTCAAAACTGGCCATAATAGCGCTAGAGTCAGGAGGGTGTGTGATATGAAGTTAGCAATAATAGAAGTGGTGAAGTTAGGAGTGAAGTGAGTTGAGAAAATCAAGAAAATTCTCATTACTCGCGTAGTCAAAAATATTTTTGCCGCTTTAGGGTCAGTTCACTCGGCGACCATGCGTGGCGCTACGCGGTGCTGCATTTTACGGTAGCTTTTGAATATCTAACTTTCTTCACTACACAAAAAGATCACGTTTCACGTACATTGTGTAGGTAATGAATTAGGCAATGTAGATAGTTCAATTCTGAATAGCTATCTTAAAAATGTAACGCCATGTCGCGTATCGTTTCGTGTCGGTGTGAATTGACGTTCACACCCTTGCGACAGTAGCGCCACCCTCTATTGTACGCTTTTTACGGACACTTTTTCATGTATGGAGATGGCACTCCTTTACTCGACCAGTCTCATTGATCACTTGGGCTCATCAAAATTATTTTAACAAGACCACTGCCATATTGTGAAGAATGCATTATCTAAGAAGTACAGTTAAATAAACCAAATTGCTAATGGCGTTCGAGACTTATCGTTTTCTAGGGAAATGATTGACTGATTTATGAAAAAACGACGATTCCCGAATGACATTGACATTGTGGCCGTACTGTACGCATATTAATAATGTTTGGTGCTTATTTTAATGTAAATATATATTAATGTAAATAATTACATAATGTAAAATATATTTCAGTTTTAAAGAAAGTACTTACTACATGTATTTCAATAATTTATTATTTAAGTATTTTATGATTTTTATGAATTATATGAACAGATATAATTATTAATGATTATTTTTTAATATCTTGTCTTGGGGTGTTCTTTTTAATTTATCTTTTAAATGGAGTTTATGATAAACGATATACTATAAAAGAGATATTATTTTGGTGTTCATAGTAATTTATTTTTGTACTTTATGGCTACTTCTTACATCATTCATCATCTAAAGAATCCTACAAGTTTAATGAGGGTAGTAGTGTAGGGTGTTCTTCTTCTTCTTGCTTGATTGCTGGGCCGCATTCCTTCTTCGCCTTTCCCAAAAGGCTCCTGAGCGTTCGTTGTTAAGTAGTAGTTACCTTTGGCTCTGAAATGTTCATTAATTGATTTTTACAACTTGTGTTATAATATATGTAATATAAGTAGTCAGCTGAATATTGTTTTGTGACTATTATCTTGCCCTGTCTGTGGATCAGTGGTTGAGCGCATTGGGGCTCAAGCCGGGGGTCGCGGGCTCGAATCCCGCCGCAAGAACAAATATTTTTTCTGTGTTCCTGGGTCATGGATATGTGTATAATATTATAAAAATCTTAAATAAATTATGTTTATTATAAAAGTATTAAATATACTTCCCGTTGTCTGGTCCCACGGAACACAAGTTGTTCGAGTATTTAGCACGGGGTCAGATTGACGGGTTGTGAAGCGTCCACAGATATTATTATTATTATTTGATTTTTAGCTATGAAATTTTTAACACATTTTACTAGGTATTCCTGTGACAAAGTGCTGCGAAGCTACGAATTAAAAGACCAATCATAGTAATAAATAATAATAATTGTACATACTTGACGCTAACAAGTTCGCCCATGTAAGCTGTGGAGTTTGGAGTACGACCATCCAACTCAAGGAAGTCTTCGTAAGTATCAGCGCTCACTGCTGGGTAGGCGGTCGGTGAAAAAAGGGTTTCGATGAAAAACTGCCACGCACGATTGTGGCTGCACAGGTCTGTAAAGACAGTTTAATTTTTAAGTCCTTGGAGAAGATTGTTCAGCTGGAAAAGGTCTTTTAATGTGATGAAAATTAATGTAACCTATTAATCAAAATGGTGGAATTTGGCGACTGTGACATTTAACAGAATTGGTGAGATAGTCGATATAATGGACGAAGTATTTAATGATTTAATCGTCACTTCACACCGAGATGTGACGCGACGCGTAGTTTTTAAGATAGCTATTCAAAATACAACTTTTAACTACGCAAAAACTAAAAACATTTTATTGCAGGACTTCGATTTGCAAGCTCTACATCGCAACGCCGCTCTTGCAATAAAAACGTGTATCTTTTTGCGTAGTGAATAAAGTTCAATTTTGAATTGCTGTCTTAAAAAGTGCGTGCCGTGTCGCGTCTTGGTGTGAGCTGACCCTAAGAAGAGTAGCCTAAAATGCAATCTAGGTACATAAACTTAATTAAAGCTTAAATCAAATCTTCGTCAAAGTTTCACCTTCGGGCGTGAACATTTCGTAGCTTCCTTCTGAACACCCCGGCTGGAGACCCTGATTGCCGTCGTTTGGCCAGAAATCTGCTGTGCCAGAGGACTTCTGTAAGCCGTAGCTGCCGGGATTGGAGTGGATAATGTCAACAAATTTGGCGCATGTCCGGTCCAGTCCTTTTTGCAGTGTTGGTATCCCTTCGAACAACACTCTGGCTGGGTCTAGTCCTGTTATTCTGAAAGCGGTGGACGTAAGTTGACATGTCATACATACAGGAAAGAAAGTAAGATGATTATAGCTAGGCTCTCTGAGAAGTATTAGAGAAAGTGCATCTTAATTGGGTTAAATAATAATCAATAATTAACTCAATCGGTCTTTATCTTAAATTATAAGTAGGTATTACGTACATAAAAACACTACCTCCTGTTTAGTTTGCCAACATACTCGTAGACTTATTCACTGACCTTGAAACGGCGTACCCGTTTGCCCTGGCAAATCTTCCGGCGTGGGCCATTAGATGGGCTCCCAGGGAGTGTCCCATAAGGTGAACATTGGTCATATTTAACCCGGCTTTAGCTAACTTAATCAACGCACTTCCTAGTCTCCCGCCGATCTGAAAATTATATTCTTCAGAAACTTTTTGCGCAGACTTTTTTTTATTTTTTATAAAGGCGGGAAAAAGTATTTACGTTTATGCTTTAAACAACGTATTTCGGAATCGTCGAGTCCTAGTAAATCGTCAGTGCAGTCAATGAGTCAATTAGGTCGATTAAGGTAAAGTGATAAACGCTTTTCTAAAATTTCCTAGGTAGTTTTGGAGAGAACACAAAATAGCACGCTCTTTGAAGTTGTACCTACCACTTGTTCACACTAATTGTACACGTCAAGGAATATGACGTACCTGCCTAATGGTTATTATTCTACGAATATTACACATTAAGAACCGAAATAACATAAATTAATGGAGGAAATGCAAAAACAACAACGTAGATACTGGATATAACCAATAATATGGATGGACTATCACCCCATGCCAATCTGAACCCTTGGTATCTAAGTACCTACCTACCAATTAAAATAATAAATTGTGTCTTCAACTTACATGCTTCGCATTAGGTACCGCTTTAAACACATATCCTAATTTGATCCCAAGAGCACCACTATCCGCTTCCTCCTCCCAATCCAAAAGCAGAACATTCCTCTTCTTGGTTTCCAAGTAAGCGTTTACAACCGCTGTAGTGGCTGGCCCGTTTACTTTCCCTCTATACCCGAACGTGTAGCAGACTGTTGGCAGCTCATAGTCGAAGCAGCTGGAGTTTAACAGTTTTCTCGGGTCTTCTAAGTCAATTGCCGTATAATTATTTCTTGAGCTGAAATTCGAGTCAAATATATAAGTTTGCTTAAAATGAATTAAGTATATAATTAGTATATTTATTATATATTATGATCTACTGCTTATGTAAAGACGTTTAGACAGAAAAATATTTAATAATTTCGGACGGAGCTGAGGGACCCACACTATGAGGGTTGTTCTCTTTCTACAAATTCCCAGATTGAATATACATATCAGAGTGCCGAGGAGGAATCCGAGAGCGGCGAGGAGGAGGATTAGATTTAAGTACAGCAAGTGAGACTGAAGCCGCGTCGCCCGCCACATAATGTCCCCCGACAGAGGGCAGGCGCCGCTCGCACCACCACCAGTAGACCAGCCCGTGTGGACCGTCGCCGCGACGTCACCACGCGCCGCGGTGTTATCACCGCATACACCCACTGTCACCGTACCCCGACGAATAAACAGTTTATGCTCAATGTAACAGCGCCCGTGCCGCGAGCGCCATTTTCTACGTCTGTATATTATTCATTTCTAAACAAAAGAACATGTTGATGAAATACAATATTTTTGACGTGACAACGTCCTATAATTCGATGGAGCCGGCTGCACGCACGAAACAACATGACACATGCGGCGTTACCTCGCTCTGAGGCGTTCCATTTAAGGCTTGAAGTGCAAGCGAGAGCGCGGAATCTGTCTCTCTCCTACTTGAGTTAGCGATCCATCAGTATTTTCTTATGACGTTGTCACGTTCAACTATCGTCAGTAAACCGACTTTACAGACAACCGATTTTTTGTTCAATTTTTTTTTAGTACAATTAAATATCTTTTTAGACTTTTACCTACTAAAATTTTAATATTTATTTTGGGGAAATTCAGCTAGGTCCCTCGTTCCACACACACGACTTTTACATGCCTATCCAAAGCATGGATCATCTTTTTTATCAGACAGTCAAGTGATCAGCGTGAATTTTGCTAACCGGACTTGAAAACAAACATGTCGATCCAACGCGGGGACCGAACCCACGACCTCCGGTGTCGAGAGCCAAGCTCTATACCACTGGACCACGGAGCTAAGGCTTCAATTTACTATAAGCATAGATTAACTATAGGTATGTATTATATTACGGCATACAGGCATACCACAGTCGAATGTGGGTGACAAAGGAATTAAAATTTTAAATTCTTCCTTGTGTGTTAATCGTCGTGATTGGCATAATAATCGACAGTGAGAAACGAGCACATTGTTTATGTAACCGCCAACTTGCAGTTAAGAATTTGTAGTTCTGGCTGTGGTTTCGGCCACAGGATTTAATGCAGTTGTTTTTGTTGTGCAAGATTTTTTAAAATTGCAAAGAGTCAACATTACTTGAATGTTTTATTTTTTATGCGCTATATCCACTGTCAAAAAAATAAATTGTATAAAATACGGTGAAATTGTCAAAATAAGAGATTATAATAATTAATATAATCGTTACCTACGTATGTCATTAGGTTCTGAAAATACTCCATTTACATATAAGTTTTTATATAACCGCATATTTATTATTATTTTTATATAATAATATAAAAGGTTATTATTTTTATAATAATAACCGCATTTGTTCAGTTTTTTGGCAACGCTTATATTATAGCTTTACTATTTAGTTTCCTACAATTCCCCTATTGCTTTATATTAACCTGGTCATCACTGTTTTTTTTCTCGATATTACCTACAATTTATCCTGTCTCATTTCATGCTGGATTCGAAGCGACTATCCGTTTGCGATGCCGGTATGGTTGCTGACAAACCCGGTGGTCCCCTTTTAGACCTTATTTTTATATTGGTAAAGTCTAATGTGGTGTGTAAAAGTCACGTTAAGCGGCCTTTACACTCCAGTACTCATCGTGACCGAGGGGTCGCTATTAAATAAGTAGGTACCTACTACTTACTAGTAATTGCAAGGTTTGTTTATTTTTTGTACATATTTGACCACACGGTGACCGGACGGTAAACCTGATCTACAGTCATAACATTGTGCAAAAGAAAATTACTTATGTATATCAGAAGCCAAATGCATTTTAGGTGCTTTATTAATACAATTTACAACATATTTGTTATCATATTAAATGGCGCAATAAAAAAAAAATATATATGTACCTACCTATAATTATTTTAAATAATAAAATTATTTTGCATACCTTGGTATCAACAAATATACATAATAACCTACCTTTTAGATATGTTTTCCTAGATGTTTTATAAAAATATGTTTTGAAATGAATATTTGAATGATCCACGAGTTCCTAGGTCTTCACCGTATCCTTGGTTTTTCATAAAACCTACTCATAAGGCAGAGTCTCCGCCAACAAAATCTGACATTGGCGATTCACTAAGGAGCCATTTTTAAAAGAAGAAGAAGAGTTCCTAGGTCATACATCAAGTTGATGTGAGTCGATGTTGATCTGAGGTAAAACATCATCACGGACATAGCATACTCGCCATACCCGGCTATTAGTAAGAGAAGAAACATATTATATTATGCTTTGCTATTACTTTATCTTTATGATGTATTGTGCATAGACGTATATATTATAGACGAGGCATATTGAGGCAAAATCTTTTGAGATTTTTTGGCTATTTTGACATTTGAAGTATGGTGAAAATCAAGAAGGCGTAACTTATTGTTGTATGAAGCTTTGTTGTGTCATATGTACGTCATAGCCTATCTTGAGTTTTGAAATCTTTGGTTTTGTGAGATATACATATGTATAGCTGCTTCGATTTTTCCTTCGTTCGGTGCACACGAATTTATTTGTAATCGTTTTTGTACACGTTGATTATAATTAAAATATTCAATGTCGATGAATGTAATCAACCTCGGTGTTACAAAAGTATTAGATAACTTTGCTATTACTGTTTTTGGGGTTCTGTAGTACTACAAACTATTAGTTAATTATTTAGTTTCGCTCTGTCCTTCGTCTGTCTTTCTGCTCTTACTTTTGTATATTATGAACATAAATAGATGAAAATTTGTATAGTTATAGATTGTGTGTAGATTTCGGGTTTGGTATCATAAAATAATAATAATTTTATATATTTAGGGGTGGCTCTCGATACATGTGAAGTGGGGATGAAAAATGTTTTTTCATTCTACCCCATCGCGTAGAGTACCGTCGAATAAGTATTTTTAAATAAAGAAAACAAACAAAAATGGTGGTCAAACATGACTTTTTAGAAAGTCAACCATTTTCGAGTAATCGGCCTCCAAAGTGGTTTATAAGTTGGTCTCCCCTTCCCCCCTGGCATTTCTAAACTATAAGAGATAGAAACTTGTGAGTTTCCATGCTGATAGATCATGCAAAAACTCTTTAGGAAAATTATTTTGAGCAAAATCGGACAATAACTTTTGAAATAAAGAAAACCTATTGCGCGTTTATAGTTACAGAACCCTCTTTAGACATGACCTGACATGCTCTTGGTTAAGTTATTATTACTTTTTGTTTGTTATGTTTTTCTTTTACGGTATTCTATTGGTTTCTTGTTATATTTCAGGATTGGCAGAGCGGGATGGGCGAGATAATAAATGATTAACTGCAGACTATGTGTCGACCATTGTATTCGTAGTTCAGCGTTATTCCAAGTGACCAAACTCCAATGACATTACTAGTGACACAGATTATGTATAAAGTTGCCATAATCACAGATCACTACAGGTATAATACTTACTCTTTATAGCATCTTATTTGAGCTGGTAATACACTGTGTATAAGACCTGAAAGAAGAAATAATGACTATTATTTACTATTTTTATGGGACGGTTGTCATATACGGCTAGGACTATAATATAGTATGACCAACCGTTATAGACACAGGGTTGTTACCGTATCTCCACGAATATCGGGATTTTACCCGATATTCGCGGATTATCTGATTGTAAACAATCTCGATTAGATGATTCGAGGTTTATATTAGCTCAGGGGCCGTATGACAAAGGCCAGCGGGCCGCAGCTTGGTCATGCCTGGATTATATGATCCGAAATCCGACGGTCCCGGGAAAATTCAGAGAACTAAAAATAGAACTCTGCGCTAGTACAATAGAGTTGAAAGTGGAAGTATCGAGTGTCGAGCTGTCATATATGACGTTGACATTTAACTCGATACTTGTGTGTTTGATTTTCAGCTCTATTCTATTAGCGCAGAGTTCTATCTTCAATGCTCAGAAGTTTTCCCGGCCTTCCGGATTCCGGATCAAATAGTCCCAGCCTTACGATTGTCAAACAAATATATGAAGAGCTTGTGAACTTTTTAACCTTCATCTGTTTGAACTAGACGAGCTACTTATTCTTGAACTCGTTTACTCTTTAAGCTTGTACCACATTTGCATTAAAGAATATTATTTGATATATAATTTGAATATTAACTTTTTAACAAGAAAATTAAACCACCGAAAAACAAAAATATTTCTTAAAAATACATTAAAAAGTAAAATATAACTCTGATTTAATAAAAATATCTCCTTTTCGTTTAATACAAAATTTTATTATTTCTCTACTCAATTTTTTTTACAGTCGGTACCAGCACAATCATTCGCAAAAATCTATATAACAAACATATTTTATAATAGTTCACGTAAAAGTGGCACCTACCGACTTCACTACCACCACGAACCGCAGTGTATGCAGTCATACACTGCACATATGAAACGTTTATCTTACTAGTGAATAAAGTTCAATTTTCAATAGCTATCTTTAAAATGCTGTGCCTCGTATCGCGCGGTGTGAACTGACCCAAAAGGCCCCCAAATTAGTCACTTTAGGCCTTAAAGGACGTTCGTGCTGTCTACTTAGTACTTACATTTTAATGTAGAGTAAGATAGCCTTTTATCTAAGACGTAACCTTTCCTCGTCACGCGCGTGCACATCATGCGAACGTAACTGTCATGGTAATTAACTGAACAAAACTATTACTGTAACATACCAGATAACTAATGACCCGTATTAGCGCGATAATTAAGGCAAAAGATTAGCCGATTTTTTATGTGAGGTTACATTCTCATACATACTTGCTCTCATAAGCTAGACGACTGAATTGCATAAATGAATAGTACTCTTAAATATGAGTAACTTCCCAGAAGAAACAGTACATTAAAAATTAATATTTTCATAGGTAAAGCGATTTGTTTACAAAATGTCGTAAGTCTCGTGAAAACTCTCCATACAAAAGTCGTACCTAACTGACGTCACTAATTGCTATAAGGTAAAAGTGTATGAAATATAAAGGCGCAGGAGCGTGTTTGTAAATATCTCCGAAATTTGTGCGTTTAAGTTCATCTAGGAGTTTTGCCGAGAATGTCAATAATAAATGTGTAATATTGGTAGAATATTAACCATTAAAAATTCGTTGATGTGCACAAGTGTGGGCAAGTGATACAACTACAAAAAGCGTGCTATTTTGTGTTTCCTCCAAAACTCCCTAGGAACTTTCAGTAATGCTTCTACCACTTTACTGAATCGGCTGACTTGACTTGACTGCACTGACTATTTATTTGGACTTAGACTAGACTTTGGATTTGACGATTTAGAAATACGGCATTGAAAATTTAAACGAAAATACTATTTCGCGTCTTTTTAACTTGACACTGGTAAACGGTTTTATGCCGACGCCATATAAATAAATAAAATAAAAAAAGTTCATCTATATCTATTAGTTAGGGCATGCAATATCGGACGGTTTTTCATTCCGATATCGATATTGATATCGGAATTAAACAAAATGGTTACAAAGCCAATATTTGTCATGAATGTGGATTGCCTATAGTAAAATACATATTTTAAAATCGATAAAAAATTAATACAAACCGTAAAAAATTAGAGTCACAATCCAAAAAAAAATCACCATTTTGCACTAATAAATTATTGTCTTTTCCGGGATTTGTCAGTAATTTTTTTTGGGATAAAAATATTCATCGGTGTTTTTTTTTTCGGGAGTGTACACGTACGCGCGCCGCGGTGCGATATCACTAATCACGGTACGTACGTAATCACGGCGCAAGTGTCAATGGTACGATCAGTGAGGATGGTGGTTTTCCTTTTTATGTGCAGTAAGGAAGGTGATTGATATAGATTTTAGGGGTTCTTGGGCCGTTTGGATACTTTTTCTACTAATATTATTCGACTACGGCGAACCCAAAAGGAAGGGTAATGATTTTGGCAGTCCATATATTATGTAAGTTTGTTTCGCCGTAGCGCTTAAACCACTGGTCTCATTTTAAGTGTCAATAGATACGTAATAATAGCCCGGGTAACATAGGCTATATAATTTACATAGTCATGTTAAAGTTTTTTTGTTTAACCCATCTTTGTGGAACCTCTCACTCTACATCTTTTCAATGGTAGAGTAATATGTCAAGAATTCTTCGTATAATATAAAGAAAAACCTTCTTCTTTTATAAGAGCCGCGTACTAAAATTTCGTACTAAAAAGCTTAAAATTTCTGGGATCCTGGAGGCGTATTATAATTATTGGTCTATGTGCTATAATTTCTGTCAATTAACCGTCTCCATACCACCTACCCCGGATGCCTTAATAAATTTAACAAAGTTATGATTAAATTTGATTCAAATCCTTCTAGAAATGCTATTTGCTTACTAGTAATCTTATAATTAATAAATAAAATTCTCGTGTGTTGTTTTTTTTTTAATTTTTATGAAATTTAGTAGCTCTCTGTATATTTGGTAGATATGAGAATAGATTGTAAACAATTTTTATACCCGTAAGTGATAGGAGTGATCCACCCCAAAATATTAATATGAATTTTTTAGCAACACCATTGCTAATCGCTAACAAGGCGATATTAGTACTGTAACAATCTACAAACCTCAGTTGTCGATAACTCTTTCACACATCACCTGAGTAGCTTAGTACACAAGAGTGTACAGTGAGTAGGTAGAAGGCGTAGATATAGGTTTAGAAGTAGATAGTAGGTGTAGGTTGTAGGTGTAATCTTGGTAGTTATTTATTTCTTCCAGTTCATAGTTCAGATGAAATGACGTCTGTTGGGTACATCTAGTATCTATACATGCAAATAAATAAAATTGAAGTGTATGTTTGTAATTTTAAATTAACAGCTTTTTACTTATATGTATACGCTACAAACAATTCAAGGTCAGTTTTTTAAATTTTCGTCTGTGTGTTTTTGTCTGTATGTTTGTTCTGACTAATCTTTGAAACGGCTGGACCGATTTTCACGGGGTTATCACTGGCGGATAGCTGATGTTATAAGGTATAACATATACTATTTTATCTTAGGGATCCGTTTAAAAAATAGGGTTCCGTTTCCGTTACTTCTATGTAAAGGAAGTGGCGGGTGCCAGCTAGTTTATAATATAAACCTGAGTGGCAATGAATCGTCCTTTAAGTCGGAGCATGAGTTTGGAGGCGAAGGACGAGGTTTCCCTAGAGCCGTGCGCCTACGTGAGTAGCATCTGCATTATGCTCCAACAAACATCATCAAACATCATCAAAAAAAAAAGGTATATCATCATCATCAGCTGTTATTCACTACGTAAGCACGGTTGCCTCAATAGGAATTTGAGAATTTACCCCATACAGTCTGTAATCTGTATACTGTGAAGTGTTGGCTCTTGCGGAGTAGTAGACCAGGAGTTCCTAAACTCTGAAGATGATGGAACACCAAACAAATACCTTGGGTTGTATCTACATTTAAAAATGGAGTTAAGGAACATCTTTTGTCACAATTAATATTGTGATCTTTACTATAGTCCATAATTTGTATGTATTATTTCTAATTTTATTATTAATATTTATTTATTTATTCTATAGTAAGATATGTAAGTATTTGTGTATATATTCATAAATATTATAAAGTAGTGTACCTAAATAATAATAATAATAATAATAATAAGTGAAGGGGGTGAAGCCGGTCCCTCCTAGTTGGTGTCCCCGGGCAACACTTGGGTGCGCCACCCCACTCTCTTCGGGGTGAGGTACTCACGTGGCTGATCGTCGGCTCTTTCTTTCTTTCTTTCTCGTCACTATCTTTTCATCACCTTTTTATTAATCACCCCTTGTTTTTGCATCTGTTTTTTTTTGTTTTTGTTTTTGTTCTAATTTTCACCACCTTTATTTCTTCTCTTCCTATATTTCCTTTCTCGTTAACTCTTCCTATTTTTGTTCTAATATATTAAAAGAAAAATGCGACTACGTAATAGAAATATACTACCCCAGGCGGGTACCGGCGCGAAAAGCAATGGAGAATCCCGCCCCGGGCTTTCGGGCCCGGGCTGTCCCTCGTATTCTGGGGGGGACACCGTATCGCATCCTACTGCCCAGTCTAGTACTGCTGCAGAGAATACTAATATCCAAACAATAAGCAACACATACTCATATCCTTCATCACCTACCTCATATGTCAGCTTGTTTCCATCGCTTCACTCTTCACCGCAGTCATTCATCCTCAATAACTCATTCTCATCACGATCCACCACATTATCACCATTGTCAGACGATGTTACACAGGAAGCAATAGCTACTAATCCGGTGCCCATTCCTGACACCAGTCTGTCTACGAGAAATTCTGAATACATTAATCCGAATATCGTAGATCATAATACTCATACGCAGCCTCATCTCACAAACACTCCAGTAAGAAGTGTTTTGCAGGAAATGCTTCCTCCAACCACTCTCGCTGGAAAAAGTAGACAACGGATGAAATGGACTGATCAAATAAACAGAGAACTTCTCCGTTGCTACTACATTATAACATCATGCGAATCTAACCTCACAGCATTCAGACCATCACTCCATAAAAAATTCACAGAGTCCTACCCTGAACTAAGCCACATATCCGAGCAACGATTAGCAGATCAAATCCGAGTTATACATCGCAATAACAGAATACCAAGTCATGAAAGAGACAAGATAAAAAATACAGTAGCGCATACGTTCGATTATTCCAACGACCAGAACAATACAATATGTAGCATAGACACACAGCTTAGCCCCTGCGATATTCTTACCATCCCACATAATGCAACGAACGACCCGAATCTACAACATTCTACAATTCAACCCACAAATAATAATCAACCCATAACTCTATCAAACTCTTCTGAAACTGTAGAAAATCTAATATCACCAGAGACAAACAACGCTGAAATACTCACAACTGATGCCGATCAAACACAGAATCACAAAATTAGACAAGTATTTACAGAAATGTTAATCAAATACGCCGATACAGGTCCAACACTTAGACCGGTAATACCAAAACTCCACATTACACGCAACATAATAAAGACGGTAAATTCACTTAACAAGTTAATAGGAGAACATCTAGAAGCGAAAGAAACGCCAGATTTAACTGAAATCCACAGTGCTATTTATTGCGCTGCAATATCAACTACAGCTCTACACACTAAACTAAATAACCTCCCTGAAAAAGATATATCAAATAAAACAGGAGACCCGAAAATGCCAAAATGGCAACTACGAATTGAAAATAGAGTCAAGAAACTACGAAAAGAAATTGGACAACTTACACAGTACCTTAAAGGAAATCTTAGCCACACAAAACAACGAAAATTAAACCCCAACAATCTCACTGAAAATCAAATAGTAGAATTATTAGACACTCTGAAACAAAAACTGCAAGCACAATCAAAAAGACTCCGCCGACTTAAAATCAGTAACTCTAGAAGAACGGATAATTTATTTTTTACTAACAATCAAAAACTCTTTTATCAAAATTTAAACTCCGAAAATATTAAAATCATACAACCGCCTAGTACAGATACAATTAAGGACTATTGGGAAAACCTATGGTCCAAACCAGCCCATCACAACGTACACGCTTCATGGCTTGATACCGAAATAAGTGAATGTCACAATATTAATCCAATGCCTGAAGTTATAATAGATAATAACGATGTCACATACGCCATAAAGAAGACTTTGAACTGGAAGGCACCAGGGCTAGATAAAATTCAAAATTATTGGATAAAATATTTTACTTCAACACATCACTACATCGCCAAAGCATTCAATTCAGCCCTTAAGGATCCCAAATTAGTGCCGCTATTTATGATGCAAGGAATAACGTATCTAAAGCCTAAAGATAAAAACGATACTAAAAATCCGACTAAATACCGTCCAATCACCTGCCTTCCAACTCTTTACAAACTACTTACGTCAATAATCACACAAAAACTAAATACTCACATACTGATAATAAAATAATCCCTGAAGAACAAAAAGGCTGCGCTAAAGGATCAATGGGCTGTAAAGAACAACTTATCATTGACGCCCAAATACATAATCAAACTAAAAAAGATCATAAGAACCTTTATTACGCATACATAGATTACCAAAAAGCCTTTGATAGTGTCCCGCATTCTTGGTTGATACATGTACTAAAAATATATAAGATTCATAATACTTTAATTCAATTTCTACAATATATAATGCATAACTGGTCTACTAAACTCAATCTAAGTACAGTCAGTACCACCGTCAGTACCTCACCAATCAAAATTAAGCGTGGCATTTTCCAAGGCGACTCACTTAGCCACTTATGGTTTTGCTTAGCTTTAAACCCTCTATCTAAAACTCTTAATAGGTCAAACTTAGGATATATTATAGATAAAGTCAATAAAATCAAAATCACTCACCTTCTTTACATGGACGACATAAAACTCTTCGCACCTGACAGGCAACAACTGGAACAACTATTAAAATTAACGGAAAAATTTAGCGCTGATATTTACATGACATTCGGAACTGATAAATGTAAAATTAATTGCATTCTTAAGGGCAAACATACACATACAGAACCACTCAACTTAGAACTACAAGAAGGGACAATAGACAGCATGCAAGCGAAAGACACATATAAGTACCTAGGTTATATACAAAATACAGCTATAAATCATAAATAAATAAAAAATACATTAAAAAATAAATACAAACAGAGACTAAATAAAATTTTAAAAACGCAATTGTCAGGCCAAAACAAAATTAAAGCTGTAAATACCTATGCGATCCCTATATTAACGTATTCATTTGGAATTATCAGGTGGTCTGACACTGATTTGGAAACCCTCAACACCGCAACCCGAACCGCTTGTTACAAACACAATATTCACCACATCCATTCAGCAGTTGAAAGATTTACAATAAAGAGGAAGCAGGGAGGGCGTGGTTTTATAGACATAAAAAATCTACATTACACCCAAATAGATAACCTCCGAAATTATTTCAAGACAAAAGCTAACACAAGCCCACTTCATAAAGCCATTGTAAATTTACCTCATTCTGGAACACCGCTACAGTTAAATAATGACAAATTTAACCCTAAAAATAAAATAATTAATGATGAAAACAAAATAGAAAAATGGAAAAGTAAGGCTCTACATGGTAAATTTCCGTACCAGTTAGGTCAGGACCATATCGATCAAGCCGCGTCATTCAGTTGGTTAACTAAGGGTAACATTTATAGTGAAACAGAAGGGTTCTTAATAGCTATACAGGACCAAATTATCAAAACTCGCAATTACTCAAAATTTATCCTCAAAGAAGCCATAGAAACTGATAAGTGTAGATTATGCCACCAAACCACTGAGACAATAGACCATATTACCGGAGGATGCAGTGCACTAGCAAATAAAGAATATACTCACCGTCACGATAACGTAGCCAAACATATACATCAATTAATAGCAATCAAGTTTAACCTTATAGATACACATACACCGTACTACAAATACAAACCATCTAACGTTCTAGAAAATGACTCCGTAAAGCTCTACTGGGATCGCGATATCGTCACAGACCGTACCATCCTAAGCAATAGACCAGACATAACCCTCACAATTAAATCTGAAAAAACAACTTACCTTATAGACATCGCCGTTCCAAACACCAACAACCTGAAACAGAAACACAGAAAAAATCCAAAAATACATACCGCTTGCAGATGAGATCAAACAAATGTGGCATCAAAACACAGTAAAAATAATCCCGATAGTCATCTCCTCAACGGGCGTTATTCCAAAAACGCTTGCCGTTGCACTTAAATCCCTTAACCTTCACAAAAACACATATATACAGTTACAGAAGTCAATCGTTATAGATACCTGCTCTATAGTCCGCCGCTTCCTTAATTCATCTTCATCCTTCCCTACAACTCACACCAATTAAACTTCTTTCACGCTACATGAACAGGATACTTGGCAATCGCCCGTACCTGCTTCATTCTACCGGTTAAGCCGAGACAAATATATGTTAAATAACAATAATAATAATAATAATAATCATTTATTTCTCACCTTCATAAAGTAGAAGGACACTAATTAAAACAGTTATACAGTAAGAGTTTAGGTGGGTTGATGCCTGAACTAGGAGTTCCTGTGTCTCAGACTATCAACCCTCCACCCCATACAGTGGACACAATGTTTCTGTCTATATATCTTATAAAAAGTATTATGAAATCTTAAATTATAATATGTATTAAAATAATTTTCTCTTTGCTTGTCTATAAAGCCACCTACCAGTATACTCGTATTACATTTAAGTAAACATGTGTCATGATTATAAAGGTTGTCTGGCAGATGTCGCTTGTAGCAATAAGACCGCCTTTTGTGCTCATTTATGTTTAGGTATATAGTTTTTCTATGTGACTCTATTTGTTTTTGGTGCAATAAAGAGTTTCTCATTCATTATCTCACAGTCTGGGCTGAATTTTGCTACCTACCTTCTTATCGCATAGTTTGAGCTTGTTCAAAATATTTACAATATTATATTTGCAACCGTGGTATTATTTAGAAGGTAAAAATATGTAATTGTTAATAATTTTGGCGGAATCCACTTTGGGAATCCCTGTAGTAGACTGTAGTAGTGTTTGGACTGTGGTAGAGATGGTTAGGCGGACTTCCGTGCTTTCAAATATTGTTATTCGACCCTTAGATAGTCTGTATGCAGTACCATTCATACTGTATGTTTATAAAAACCTTTTATTGAGCTTGGCACTTTATTTATTTTCTTTTTTTGCAGGTAAGAAGTATTTGTATCTATGTCAGTAACTAACACCTTAAATTCTCTCAATTCAAAAAACTCAATTCATATTGGAGGTCGCACGTGGTCAGAATTCGATTAATTTTTAAGTTTGAACTTTATTAGGGTTCTTTTGATTCTTAGATACGCATTAACAATATGTGTCTGTGGAATGTGAAAGAAAGGTAGACAATTGTGTCAAATCAAACAAATTGTCAAACCAACACAGTCTTCAGTGTTATTATAGGTACAAATGCATGGTAGTGTGAGTTAGTAGAGGTTTGTTGTTTTCAAAATATGAATAGAGTTTTGCCGGGGAATTCAATGGGTGACGTTGTGGTTTTTGTATTTCTTTCATAAATTTGTGTTATTTGGGTTCTTAATGTGTAATATAATATTGGTAGAATATTAACCATTAAATATTCGTTAACGTGCACAAGTGTGGGCAGTTGGTACAACTTCAAAAAACGTGCTGTTTTGTGTTATCTCCAAAACTCCCTAGGAACTTTCAGTAAAGCTTTTACCACTTTACTGAATCGACTGACTTGACTCATTGACTGCACTGACTATTTATTTGGATTTTAACTAGACTTGACGATTTAGGAATACGGTGTTGACAATTGAAATTTTAAATTTCCCGCCTTTTAATTTGACACTGGCAAATGGTTGCCGACGCCATATATGGTCCTTACATATGAAATTGGCGTTTTGTCATACTGGCCACTTTCATCTCAAATATATCTTCTTTGGTTAGGAATTCCAATTTAAAATTTATACCGCTATTTACTATTATAATGGATTTGTGTTTCGAAAACCGTAATTCATTTGTTTTTCCCTCTTTGGGTTTTTTCTTTGCGTCACTCTGTTTACAAAATGGAAAACTTGAAATATTGTATTATTTTCGAGTACGAGTTCCACCATGGCACCAGTGCTGCATAAACGGCTCAAAGGATTAATGATGTGTATGGCGGCGGTGTCGCAAAAGAAAACACAGTGCGTTTTTGGTTTCAACGTTTTCGTTCTGGAAATTTCGACCTGCAGAACCAGTCCCGTGGACGGCCCGAGACCAAAGTTCATAATGAAGAATTGAAGGCTATTGTGGAAGCGGATCCATCGCAAACCACGTCCGAGTTAGTTGTAGGCTGTGGTGTTCCACTTCCACTTGAAGCAAATTAAGAAGGTGAACCTCATGAATTGTGTGCAGCAAACCGACAAACACGCGTCGACTGCTGCGTTACATTACTCAACCGCACAATAATGAGAGGATTTTAAATATAACCATTACCTGTGATCCAAACCATTCCATTCATCCATTACCAAAGTGGATCCTGTACGATAATCGGAAACGCTCATCACAATGGCTGAACCCTGGCCAACCAGCCAAAGCCTGCCCCAAGCGAAAATTGACTCAAAAAAAGTTACTTGTGAGCGTTTGGTGGATTAGTGTCGGCGTCGTTCACTACATCTTTCTTAAATCTGGTCAGACGATTACGGCAGATGTCTATTGCCAGCAACTGCAAATCATGAATGAAAAGCTAGCTGCTAAACAACCGAGGTTGGTCATTCGCTCTAGGCCACTGCTGCTTCAGGACAACGCTAGACCCACACACTGCACAACAGACGGCTACCAAATTAGAGGAGCTTCATTTGGAATGTCTAAGACAGCCACCGTACTTCCCGGACCTTGTTCCAACAGATTACCATTTTTTTCGAAATTTTGATAACTTCTTGCAAGGGAAAAAATTTAACTCCGATGTCCAAAGCGCCTTCAAAAATTTTATTGATTCCTGTCCGAATGGTTTTTTTAGTAATGGAATCAATGAACTACCTATGAGATGGTAAAAGTCATATATAGCAATGGTTTGATTAAATAAATATATCATGTCTAAATAAAATCGACTTTGTGTTCCTCCTTTACAAAACGCCAATGTCATATGTAATATTTACACTTTATTTAAAAAAAAAAATATTTATTAGATTAATACCTACTAAATTAATCTAATAAATAAATATTCCTTTTTTTCTTTTTTTCTTTAATATCCTAGTGATAAGTACTAACTTATCACTAGGATATTACATAAAAATGAATGAATTAAATATTATGATTACGAACTTTTCGTTACCTAGGTTGTTTTCGTCGAGGTTTATAAATAAAACAAGTATGCGTAGGAAATCTATTTCAATATACTGACTGATCTTCACAACAGTATAAAGTGCTCGAAGTTCAAACACGATCGCGATGTCGGGAACAACAATGTCTACGTTGACGCCACGGCTCCGGCGGGCCCCATGCCGTACGGTGACTGCGCGTTGGTCCTCAAGTAAAAGTTACCATGAGCTCTGAAAATAAAAATAACATATTAGTATGTATTTTCCTTCTATCACGCTTATGAATTTCTGATCGCTGGCTATGGCTGCCATTCCAAGGGCAGAGGGTATAGACCCCCAAAAGGGGGTGTTTTTGATGATGAAATTGTATGTACAACATGCCCTTAAAATAACGCTGAATGTATCCCAGACACACTGTATAAGTATAATCGTAATCTCGGAAACGGCTACACATATTTCCATGAAATTTAGTATGCAGGGAGTTTTGGGGGAGAATCGATCTAACTAGTTTTTATCCTTGAGAAACTGCGCATTTTTAAGTTATATATGTTTTTCTTTCGCCGTGCAACAACATATCAATAATTTCGACACACAGTAAAAATATATACTTACGTACAGAGGAAAACCTTTCATAGAACGATCCAAATTTTGTCAGGGTTGTCACAAACAAATGATGGGTGTAAATTAAAACGAAGTCTAGCGTCAGTACTCAGTACCTATACGGTTATTGAGAAAGTCTAATTGGTACACACCACAACCCGGCATCGAACTTGCACGATCACGCGTGTGACTCAAGGGGTCTATTCACTAGTGACTAAAGTAAGGCCAACGAGACGAGATAAAAAAGTTAAATAAACGGACCGCTACTAAGTTGCATTATGAAAGTGAGTTAATATTATATCTGTCCTTATCACTCGTATGGAATAATGACGTCAGTTGGTCGACGACAGCTGTCGTAGCGTGTTTCGTGGTACAGGAAAGCGGCCAGTGCCGCAGTTGTCAACATTTGGTCCTCCAAACAATAATTGTGAACAAGTTCATTCCTGTTTGGATTGCGTTCGAAGTGATACATATTTTTTCGTCTCCGTATTTACTTGGTTTTTTGTTGTTATTATTCCGTTTCGGTTAGTTTTATTTTTGATTTTTGCTGTTATTGTGAGTGCTTAGTTGTTGATTTTAACTATGGAATCACAGCCTGGCGGTAATAAAAGTCGAGGACAATTTTTATAGCAATATTGACAACATGATTTGTAATACAATAGATAGTTTTATCATAAACACAGCTGACTCGGACTCTTCCGACGAATCATCTTTGTCTAGTACAGACGACAGCGATTAAAATATGAACTTTATAATAATTTATTCAAATAAAAATGTTTTGAACCCCTGAAAATTGGTTTACATTCTTTATCTCGTCTCGTTGGCCTTACTTTAGGTCATGGACGCTCTTATAATAAAGCAAGATATCTCCTAGAACAGGCATAGCGAACCTTTACGTATCAACGTGCCATTTTTCTAAATAAATGTTTAATGAGGTCAAATATTTTTTATTTGTGATTTAGAGGCGAATTTTAAGATTTGGTGCCTGGGCCAATTAAATTTGCAGGGCATTACATATGGAGTAGCAGACTTTTAACTATCAACTTTTTGGTTTATTTTAGTGGCTAAAATCTACTTATACTATAAATGAAATGAAAAAACAACATGGTGTAACCGAAAATCGTGACGATTTTTCTAGAAAATTTCTCTCTTACGTAGATAAAGTAGTGTTTCACTACAATAACAGATATTGTGTTCTTTATGTTAAAGGCAAATGAACGAGTAATTGTTTTGCCTATTTTACAGGTCAGATATGTTTAAACTTTAAACCCTAAAAGACTGTGCACATTAAAAGAAAACATTATTAAGTTATCAACACAGGCGATCGCAGCAAGCAAGAAAACATTTAGGTTATCATAGCAATATACATTTTACAAAGTCCTGTCTGTCCACTTAAAAAAATTGTAAAAATATAGGTACTGATTAGAGTTCGAAGCGTCTTACTTTAACCTGACAATATCATAACTAGCGCCAAAAAATCCGCGAGGGGTGGCGAAGCCTACTATCATCGAGCCGTGGCCCCGTTGGCCCTGGGGTTAATACACCACTGTTTACCTTGATTATTGGGAAAATAATATTAATAGTATCAACTCAAATCTCTTCATTTACTTCAAAACGGCCAAGCCACATAACTTGACTACGGTGTAGAGTTTGTGAAGTTAGGCTTATAGAGTTAAGGCGTGTAGAGTTAGAAGCTTGGTAGAGTCAGAGGCTTGGTTTTACATGAGATCTGATAGCTTTTTGACTGTGTGAGTCATATGGTATCGTCTTGGCATCACTTTACATGAAAATGTTTTTTGATGGGATTTCACTTCTTTTTGAAAGTTGTTATGACAATTTTTTTTTCTTTTTTCTATTATTTTCTATTCATAACACGGATCCCTACAACAATTTTCAGACCTCAAGAGTAAAAGTTTGCGTGCTTACAATATTTCATCCCTTGTTTAAGGGTTTGGAGGAAAAAGTTCCAAGGTTGACAATTTTTATGTTGTTTATGTACTAATACTAGCTTACATACCAAATTTCAGCTTTCTAGGACATCCGGAAGTACCCTATAATTTTGTTGATCATCAGTGAGTCAGTGACGAAATCAGGGGTTTTTAGATATCAATAAAATCTAAAGTATAAGATCTATGCAATCCAAACTTGACATGTTTAATTAGTCTGCTACTGGAAACATATCCTGAAAATTTCTTTTATCTGGTATAATCCAAACTCATGTTATGAGGGTTAAAAAATCGACGAAACGCTTCGAGAAAAGGTGGTCTGGTAGTGCCCTTGCGCTTCGCTTAGCTCGTCTCGGCGGGGGCACGACAGATAACCATTTTTTTGTTTGATATAATTTGTATGTGATATTCTTAATATATAATAAAGTTTAAATATTCAGTAGACACAAATATAATATTATAAATTTATTATTTCTTGTCATGACAACAAACAACACATCATAATTCTTAATCTCACTTGACATAAAAACTCAAACAACAAATTTGAAAATTTAGACGTCCCTACGAGAGGGCACAATCTTGACACTATTTTGACACTATTGCCGTGTACACGATAGGAGAATTGTGGACACGTCGTATGCTTGTAGTAGTGCGTCTTATCGACAATTTTGACGTGATAACGTCTTATAAAGCGATGGAGCCGGCTGCACGCACGAAAAAACATGACTCATGCGTTACCTGTTACCCGTCATCGTTACCAAGTACCAGCATAACCTCGCATTGCATTTACCTCATTATTATTATTATTATTGTTGTTGTTGTTGTTGTTGTTGTTGTTGTTGTTGTTGACGTTGTCACGTTCAACTATTGTCAGTAAACCGACTTTACAGACAACCGGTATGTTTTTTTTATGTAGCTGTCTATCTGATCATATTTCTTTAATCTGTAATTTCAACTCTAACATGTCAGTTCGATCGGCAGTTTGGTATGCGTATGTGTAATTTTTGCGATTTCGGAAATTCGGAATGTGATGGGTTCGAACCCCGGAATAATAATCTTGTGACCGTTTTTTTAAATCTACTAGAGCTCTGAGCAAAGCTCTAAAAATAGACAAGCTTCCCTATGTATTTCTATCTCTGAAATTCATTATCAGGCAGCGGAAAACATACAGAGGGTCAGTATATTCGCCAACGTAGACCAATGGTGCCGTGGTGTTGCCCTGAGACACCCACTGGCTGCAGGACTGGCTGGGGGCCGCGGCAAAAGCGAAGGGATTGAGCACTGCCTCGGCGACGTAGTAGTTTATTGATAAATGGCTGCAATCATCTAGAAATTAGAAAAAATGTCGTTCAACTGGAAACCCATAGGAAGGCTTACTTGTTACTCATCTATATTAATATTGTAAAGAGGAAAGGTTTGTTTGTTTGTTTGTTTGCATTGAACAGGCTCCGAGACTACTGGACCGATTTTGATGAAATTTGGCACATATATAGAGTAGACCACGAGGAAGGACATAGGCTACTTTTCATCGCGGTAAAATGTACGGTTCCTGCGGGATTTCCTGTCGCGGGCAACATCTTGTTTGATATAAGGGTGTTCAAGGATAATGGTTTTACTCGTTTACCATCAACTATCAAGCGAACAAACGCTTGGTTACCCCCTACCTACGGCCGGGACTATATGATCCGGAATCCGGTAGGTCGAGAAAAATTCAGAGCATTGAAATTAGAACTCTGCTCTAATACAATAAAGCTGAAAATCGAACACACAACTGTCGAGAAAAATGTCAATGTCATAATTATAATAATATCATCTCTATAATATTAGCGTAGAGTTCTATTTTCAATGCTCTGAATTTTGCCCGGCTAATGCTAATAATGCCCGGCTTTCCGGATTCAGGAACATACAGTGCCAGCCTAAAACTGACACAAATTCTGTAAGTATCTCGGCTGTTCGCCTGCTCTAAATGTTTGACTATGTTCGTACGCGGACGACATTTATAAAGTATGTACAATAACGGTCAGCTCACACCGAAATGAGGCGAAACGCGACGCGGCGCTGCATTTTTAAAATAGTGAGTTGAACTTTATTCAGTACACAAGAAGTGTTGTTGAAGACATTTGAACTATTGCAATTAAACGTGGATCGTCTTGTGTAGTGAATAAAGTTCAATTTTGAATAGCTATATTAAAAATGCAGCACCGCGCCGCGCATCGTCTTATTTTGGTGTAAAATGACGCTAATATCAATTTATTGCAGAAGTAAATAACAATTATCCTAACCCACTTATTGCAGGCAAAACGAAAACATTATACCATAGACGTATATATTATAGACCTACATGTTGTGGCAAAAACTGTCTCCACTTAAATGGCCCAACTTTTGGAGTTTTTGGGGCCATATTGGCATTTGAATTATGATGAAATCAAGATGGCTGACATTTGGGGTATGATGAAAACCAAGATGGCGTAACTTTTCCTTGTATGAAGATTTGTTCTGCCAAATGTACGTCATAGCCTATCATTAGTTTTAAAATCTTTGAAACATACAGTAAATACGTTACCATTCTTTATCAATGACACATCTTTACACTTCGGCTGGTATTTGTCATCGCAGTTGAACCAGACGTTCAGTTGGCCCAGTGGTTCGATGTTGCCGAACACCCCAGGGTTAGTGTGGTACGCGTCCACAAAAGTAGCACATGTGGGCGTAAGGCCGTCCAGGGAGACAGGACCTTCGTACCCGGGGCCAGCCGGGTCCATGCCTGTAACTCTGAATAATTACAAGAACAATACAGTACAGTAGGTATACCGTACAATATATTTAAAATGTGCATAATAACGGTCTTTAAAAGATGAAGTATGTAAATTTAAGTAAGTAAATAGTTCTTAGTCTAGCCCGTTTATCCCAAAATTTTAACGGCTGAACCGATTTGGCTGAAAATTGATGGGGAGGTAGCTTAGAACCAGGAAACGGACATAGGATACTTAAGTGCCTCGCCGAGTCTGCCTGTCTGTATGTTCGCGATGATCTCAAAAACTACTGAAAGAATTTTCATGCCGTTTACATTTACTGACGAGTGGTTCCTTAGGAAGGTTTAGGTCGATAATAATTTGTTAAGGTTTTGTGGAAATTGTTTGATTTATGAAGATAATTTAAATAAATATAAACGAAATAACATTACGCCTTTGGCATATAAAACGGCTTACAACAGTGTGACAGTCGACACGTAAGAAAGCAATCAGTATGCCACCAGTCAATGAGTTCGCAAATAATTCCTTTGCATTCAAGAACCTGTCCCAGCAATGGTAGATGCGACTACTATGCAGCGTAGCAATGACGAGAGCGAATACAAACGATACAAAACGATTATCATGAGGGTTACTTATGCTGATCACTGATAGTGTGATTCAGGGTCCTTACAACGCCATCTAGCGTTGCTTGGGGAAACTTAAATAATTATTTCATATAGGAGTGTTACACTATGTGTTTTCCTAGATGGCGCTTTTTACACGATTTTATTTTCTTCTAAGCTAAGTGAATTAACTATAAATATTTGATTTGCAAAAACGAAAAAGTATGTTTTATGGCCAAATATTATAAAATGATTTTGTTATTCATATTTACTTCAATTAATTAATAATCGTTTTGATGATAAATCAATATTTTTCATGTTTTGTTAAAATCGCCATCTATCGCGTAATAATATTGAAATAATTATTTCCCGAGTATTCTGCAGTAATTTGAACGGAACATTATACATAAAGGTAACATTTAAATTAATTATTAAAGGGGTGTTCGCACACTACTATTTAAGATGAAGTATATTAAAATATGTCGATAAAGATTAAAAATACATACTGTGTTTGTTGTCAATAAAGGGTTACATGGTTATTTTATTACATATTTTATTGTTATTATAGGACCCTTACAACAATTTTCAGACCTCTAGCGTCAAAATTTGTGAAAGTGTCATACAATTTCCATCTCCTGTTTGAGAATAAAAGTTTGTATGAGACTTCCGTTTAATAATTAGAATGTTACCTTTATGTTCAATTTTCCGTTGATATTACTACACGTTACTTACGTTGATATTACTATACTGATATTACTCGGGAAATAATTATTTAAATATTACGTCAATTAGTTTCCAATCCAAGCAACGAACGACGACATAACTAACATAGTTCATAATATACGCGATAGATGGCGCTTTCAACCAAACTTAACCCTCATAGGGTTAAGGTTTAAGGTTGGAGGATAAAAGTTCCAATTTTGACAGTTATTATTTTAGTTGTGTACGAAAACAAGCTTATGTACCAAATTTCAGCTTTCTAGGACACCTGGAAGTACCATATAATTTTGTTGATCATCAGTGAGTCAGTGACGAAATCAGGGGTTTTTATATATTAATAAAATCTAAAGTATAAGACCTATGCAATTAAAATTTTACTAGTTTAATAAGTCCGCGGAACATATCCTGAAAATTTCATTTATCTGGTATAATCCAAACCCAAGTTATGAGGGCCCTTGCGCTACGCTTGGCTCGTCTTGGCGGGGGCCAAGGCCGTCTTTACTAGGGGGTGCAAGGGGTGCAGTGCATCCGGGCGCAGAGCGCCCGGGGGCGCCTGTCGAGCGCTGAATTTTTGGATATTTTTTGATCTTAACGCCAATGCACAGTTTTATATATACTTTCGACAAATAAGTATGCGTAAGCAAAAAAAAATAGTCATCAACAATAATATTTTTTTTTACTTTTATTACGCTTTCGGTGCTTGTAACCGCATTACTACAATAGGTACACAAATAACAATTGTATTATACAACACGCGCGCGGCAAAATCTTTAATCCAAAGAGAGTGTATGTATGTACGTTTGACACGTTGCCGCCTGGTCACCCGCACTTGATGCAAAATGATCTCTTAAGTCAATAGAGTATATGTATAAGTTCATTTGAAATGGGCGCGAGGCGCGGCACCTGTACGTCTGTTGCGTCCTTTGACATAGCCGCCCGGGCGCTCGCACTTAAAGAGAAATGATCTCCAAATCACTACAATTAGGTGTAAGTTCATTTGAACTTACAGCGCAGCGCGCGGCGCCTATGTAAATGTCGGTCAGTGATTGATCTGATTTCTTCTTTTTAAGCAATTGAATTCGTTAGCTCATTTCATTTGCGACAACCGGCAAATTAGCACGGAAGTCTTCAGATAAAAAATATATTAAAGGTAAGTCAATTTTATTTTTTAAGTGTTAGTGTTAGAACTTAGACTCTGATACATTACAATCATTATCATCACATCCAATGACGTCTTCACCACACACGGAGCCTGTGCCCACGGCCCCTATTCTCAGAGGGCCTCGACGGACCGATAATGTCAAACAGTCCGAGTCATGACTGTTTTATTTATTTGTTTAATAATAATTGCAAAAATACAAATTTAAGAATCAGCAACATTAAGATGTTGCTGATTGATAAAAAAACTACTTACTTTATTTAGAAAATTTGATTTTATTGTAGATGGTCGAATTAGGGGATAAAAAGAAACCATTGGGTGCTCAAAATAGAAAATAGAAACTGGAGAAAGAAGAAAAAATTAAAAAGCTAACTTCTCCGATTGACTCTTTCTTTCGACCTGGTAAGTTCAGTCAGTTGGTACCATAAATAAAACATCTAAAGTGGCATAAATTAGTGACAGAAGTCGCTGGTGTATCCTGCCTGGGTCCGAACTTCGATCCCTACGTTTCTACCTACTTATTATTATTACAGTTCTTATTTTTTTTGTATAAGTTACCTGTAACTGTATACCTAATGAGTCTTAAATAAAGTAGGTTTTTATGATTATGACAATATCTAATTAATTGTTTTTGCGGATTGCGCACCGGAAGGCGCAATTGTTAGTAACTAACACTCACTCTTCTACCAAAGGTCTCGGGTTCGAATCCCGGCCGCTAATATTGCACATATTTGTTTAAATACATACCTTCTCAGTCTCAGACCTTGTGTTAAATTGTTGTATTGTGTGCTACGATGTGTGTGTGTTGTATGTTCAACGCGCGTTCCAATCGTGGAGATTATGGCAATAAATAACCCCATAGTTTTGGACTATGGGGTTATTTATTGCCTTTAGCTCATGTCTAACAGTGGAATGGACTGTCTGTACTTATATCTGTACTTATATGGCTTGTGTGTTTGTCATTTGTTTTTGGGGAATATGAATTATGTTTTTTCATGAAATAGCCGCAGGCGAGATCCACCAACCGCAACTAATGTAATTTAATTTTTTACAGTCTTACTGTTTGCGCATAGAGCGTGCGTAAGCGCCTCGGCAATTCCACACAGAGCGCGCTCGCCCGGACTAACGCATTAGACTATGCCCGATTGCCCTTAACTTTAAGGCGCTGTTTTTAATGTCCTAAAATATTATCGCGGTCCTGCTACCACACTTGGTTACACAAATTATTGTTGACTATCTTATGTTTTTTTAGGTACATGTTCGTCAACATCCACCCGACAGTTAGAAGAGACACTCAACTTGGAAGAGAAAACTTCTACGAGTATTCCACAAGTTCCAGCTCATACTAGTACCAGTACCTCGCCTGGCTCGCTTACTCCAAGTGAACCAATTCCAATTGTTAACCAACCAGCAACAGAACCAGATATACGATTTTGTGAAAATGTCGCGAATGATCCTGCTCTCTGGCCGCAAGTAATACCCAAAAATTTAAGTTTATTTTTAACAGAACATGGACCGATTCAGATAAAAAAAAACAACTATCCTTCAGATAGTAACATGAGGTCGTTTTTAGATACATATTACAGTAAAAAGTTACAAAACAACGAAATTATTCATCGAGTTTGGCTTGTATATTCCACATCCACTGATTCTGTATTTTGTTTTCACTGTAAGCTTTTTAATAATAATGTCACTGCATTTAATGCTCCCACTGGTTACAAATACTGGGGGCATTTGTCGATAAATATAGAACGACATGAAAAAAGTTCAGGGCACATATGTTCTTTAAAAAAATATTTGGATCTAAAAAATGACTTATTGAAAGGGCAAACAGTAGACTCGGTAAATCAAACTGAAATAGACCGCGAAAGAAAGAGGTGAACGGCAGTTTTGGAAAGGATAATCGAAATTATAAAATTTTTGGCAGGTCAAAATATAGCATTTAGGGGCACAACCGAGAAGTTGTATGACCCAAATATGGGTAATTTTTTAAAGTTGGTGGAGAGTATCTCTAATTTTGATAGTACACTATCAGAACACATTGCTCGAATTCAAAGAGCTCAGCATCGCATGCCACATTATCTTGGTCATAACATTCAAAATGAACTTATTAGTATAATTGCTGAAAAAATTAAAAAGACTATAATTAGTCTTCTGAAGCAATGTAAATACTACTCTGTAATTCTAGATTGCACACCTGATATTTCACACCAAGAAAAACTTACTGTTATTGTGAGGTTTATTTATTTAAATCCATCGACAAAACGCGCTGAGGTACGAGAACATTTTTTGGGTTTTTTACCTGTAACTGATACTACCGGACAAGGGTTGGCGACATATTTGTTAGATTTCTTAAAATCATGTGACATTGAATTAGATGATTTGCGAGGCCAAGGATATGACAATGGGGCCAATATGAGGGGGAAAAATATAGGCCTCCAAAAAAAAATATTGGACATGAATCCTCGTGCTTTTTACGTACCGTGTGCTGCTCACTCCCTTAATTTAGTAGTAAATGATGCCGCTAAAAGCTCATTGGAAATTACAAACTTTTTCTGTATTGTCCAAGAAATCTATGTATTTTTTTCAGCATCCACATCACGTTGGGATGTAATTATGAAACAGATTTACTTTGACATATTACTATATTTATACAAATAACAAGTATGACAGTAACACAAAAAACATAGCGAGTTCATTAATAGCCAAATTAAAGTCTTATAGATTTATATGTTCAGTAGTTATATGGTACAATATTTTACTAAAGATTAATATTGTAAGCAAAAATTTGCAAAAATCGGTCGTAATTATTTCAGAAGCCACTAAAATGATTCATCTGGTTAAAAAAGATTTGGCGAAATACCGCACCGATAGCGCGTTTGAACAGTTGTTATCGGATGCAAAATTAATTTCTGAAGAATTAGAATGCGAAACAGAATTCAAAGAAACTGCTCGTCCACGTTCCCGAAAAAGACATTTTGATTACGAGGCTGCAGATGAGCCCATTTTAGACCCAACCAACAAATTTAAAGTATGTTTTTATTTTTTTCTACTGGACACTGCTATCTCGAAATTAAATGAGAGATTCGATTTGCTGACTGAACACAATTCAGTTTTTTCACTCTTCCAAAACATTGAATGCTGGAATAAATTAGAGATGCATGAAAAAAAATCTCAGTGTAATCGGCTCCAAGAAAAACTAACATTTAAAAACAGATTTGATATTAACGGGGAGGATTTATGTAATGAATTAGAATAATTGTTGCTAATATTTTTTCCCAATGCATCAACAAGTACTCCCACTGATATTTTAAGCTATATATATTCTAATAATTTAATTTCCTCATTTCCTAATATCTCAACAGCTCTGCGTATATATTTAACACTGCCTGTTACAGTAGCAGAAGGTGAAAGATCCTTTTGAATATTAAAATTAATAAAAAATTATCTTCGTTCAACCATGACCCAAGACAGACTGACAAACCTAGCCATTATAAGTATAGAATCCAAAATTGATGTAAAAATAAATGATTTAATTAAAATATTTGCCAATTCAAAAGCAAGAAAATTTGAGTTTGTTTGATGTATGCGTATGTATATTGTACCTACATGTAATAAATAGATATTTAGTAATCGAAGTTTTAAGTTTAATTTTGTTTTTTAGAGTAATAAATAAATAAATTATCAAAATTACGTGTATTGTGTTTTCTTGGTTGATCCTAGTCAACCAAGAAAACAAACAACCCTTTTCATACTGCAGTGTGTCGTCGGTCGCGTCACGCTGCAGTGTAAAAAAAACGAGGGCGCAGGCTGAGTCCCGCACCCCGGCGTAGAATAGACTTAAGACGGCCCTGGCGGGGGCACTGCCGTGCCCCCAGATAATAACGTCACACATCGTATATAAAAAAAGAAAATACATAAGTATTATATTATGAACGTATAACCAATAAATAGACAAACATATAGTAATACATTTAAACATAATTGGCAAGTTATACTATTTAAACTTTCTTACCTTGATAGAATTTTGTTGAAAGTCTGTAGTTCTTTGCCGCAGTTTCCTGCCACATGCGCTCCTAGAGAATGTCCCACGAAGTGTGTTGTGTTCAAGTTTAACGTGTAAGTGGACATTATATCTAGCGCTTTACCACATGATTTACCAACCTGAAAATAACTATCATACTAACTACTACATACTAACTCTTATCCTACCCTTAAGGTAATGTAAGATTTCGAGTACTCAATTCAATAAATGCGCTGAACGCCGCTAGAAGCTTGAGGATCGAGTTAGGGCGTTTGTGCACTACACGGAATTTTACAGCCCGGCATGCAGTCTGATTTTTTGCATAAAATGCCTATACATATAATAATGACTAGCTGACCCGGCGAACTTCGTACCGCCATATTTTTTTGCCGTCAATACTGTCTAAAGAGACCCCGAGACGATCAAACGGTTTGACTCAAACACGTAAATTTTGGTTTGAGTCAAACCAAAATTTATATATATGTATGTATATCTTTTCAACGATTACTTCGCCGTCTGTGTACCGATTGTCTATTTTTTTATCTAAAGGTTTTAATCCCAAATTAGTCCTTTTGACATCAATGTGGTGACCTGATGATGGGATCCATGATGAATCGAGGGAAGCATATAACTGCAAGCATATGCCATTATGTAACTTACAGTCATCATCATTATCATCTTATATACTATACCTAATGGAAGCTTGGCGCGCATTCAATTATACATTTGATCTTTTATTTTAAAGGACCTTAAAATGTATTAATAATAAGTTAACAAATATCACTAAAAAGATAAAAATATTATTATCTTTAAACAAAAAATTAAACCGACTTCCAAAGAAAAAATGCACAATGCACCAGCCAACTTGAAGGTGAGTTCTATTTTAAATATTGTTTTATCAGGATGTTGTTCGGGCTGGTACCGACTTCAAAATTATAAAGATTGAGTAGAGAAATTGTTAAAATTTTAGCCAAATTTAAAAGGGGAATTATTTAGAAAATAAGTTTTATTTCATACTTTTTTGTGGATTTTTACTTTGGAAGTCGGTTTAATTTTTTGTTTAAAAATAATTAATGATTTTTTATAACAATAGTAATATGTTCCTCGCGAGTCCGTTTACAAAAAATATATTTTCGAATTCAAAAAAATAAAATTGACGTGCGTGATTATTCTCCTATTCCTGAAAACAAGTAATCTAAAGGGCCTCCGAGACGATCAAACGGTTTGACTCAAATCTTACGTGTTTGATGTAATCGTTTGACGTCGGTTTCATCGGTTTGGTCAAATGGTACTATTCAGTTTTACTGTCACTTCACTTTTAAACAAAACAAAAATATGTAATTCCACCAAACGAGCTTCAGTGTTTGACAAACCGTTCAAACGAACTTTGTAAACGATCAAAAATTTTCGTGTTTGGGTCAAACCGTTTGTACGTCGAGGGGGCCTTAACGAATTAGCTTGTTTTTTCTTTCTAGATCTTAATTAATGATAACTTTTAACGTACCATTATCAAATAATATACATATATTACCTTTATTACATTCCGTAAGGCCTTTGCTGGATACTTTACTATAAATCCAATTATTGAATCTCCCGCATCAGCCTCCTTTTCCCAGTTTATCAGGAACACGTTAAAGTTTCCTTCCGTTAGATAACTTTGTATTACTACTTCAGTGATTTCATCTTGTGCTGTTGTGTTGTAGCCGAACGCGTAAAATATTTATTTTAGAGATTCGTCAAAACACGTGTTAGAAAGAAGTGGTAGAGGGTTCTCCAGTTCCGTAGATGTATAGTAATCGAGAGACCTGAATTATCCAAAGCATGTTTATTTTATATTTTCACATAATAAATAAAGTTCAATTTTGAATCGCTATCTTAAAAATGCAGCGCCGCGTCGCCTAGCGTCTCGGTGTAAACCGATCCTAAGTAGTACAACTTTTATAACAAAGGTGATTATTTTTAAAATTCATATGAAATTACACTCACCCACAATATAACCATAATTCCGCCGAGTTAGCTACACTTGCACATAACAAAATAACTAAAAAAGAAACAAAAGTAAGGGTAAAGCAGTAGGGAGGTAGGTATATAATGGACAGAAATAAATCTAATAAACAATTTTATGATTGAACTTTAAGACCTCATATTACAGAAATTAGCATTTAAACTAAAAAAATATATATTTAGGTATTATACTAAGGTCTTAGATCTAGCAGGGAGAAGTATGTTTTTACAAAAAATACCTTAAATTTACTTACTCAAATAATGAAACCAAAAAAAGGAAAATAGCTTCATTTTAATGAGAATCAAAAATTGCGATGCTAAGACTAAATAAGTAATATGTCATTTTCGATTCATTTTATACTAATTTTGAATACCTACAGACATTATTTATTCGCTACTAGTATATCTGTAACTAATTTTTAACATAATATTATCATTTTATTTAGTCAAGTGTGTTGACATGAAAATTTTTCATAAACGTTTTAAGCTTGTGTTCCCGACTCCGTTCGTCTGGAACTCCGCGATTTAGGTTGGGAGTATTCAGTGCCGGATTAAGCCAGCGCGGGGCCCGTAGCAAATTACAGGGCCCCCATGAAATGCGAGTGAGCGCAGCGAGTGAGCAAATTTTTTTTTCTATTTTTCTACTTGAACTAAACTTTACACCCTGAACGAGTGTGTACTTTAGAAAATAGAATTAAATTAATAGCCTGAAACTGACCTTCGGTACTAAATAATATAATATGTTTATTATGTTAAACGCGAGAGAGCGAAGCGAGCGAGCAAAATTTTTTTCCTACTTTCCTTATTAATATCTGTTAAACTTTAAAACTTGAAAACTTCGTAAAAATATAATAAAATCAGATTATAACATAACATGAAAATGGCTTAACAGCACCGTTGAATCTTTTATTTTTTATTTTATTTTATACTCAACCTGCGGCCCACGGGTCGCATGTGGCCCACCCGCGCCGGCGCGGCCGCGGCAGTGCGAGAATATTCATGCGTAGTGAGAGATGTCCGTAAATGTTAATCATGTTATTTTTCTGTAAATTACGAAAATTTTTAGTTATATTTAATTTTGAATAAAATATATAGCCGCATCATTACGAATGCAGATAGATAGATAAACTCTTTATTGCTCACATTAAAGAATACAATCAGTAGACTAAAACTAAACTTATAATCTAAATGTGGGCAAGGGCGGCCTTGTCGCTATAAGCGATATCTTCCAGGCAACCCTGCAGCACAGAAGAGGTAAAATAATTAAATAAGCAGGGTAATACGAAAAGTCAAGAATAACTTTCAAAATAATATACAATTGTTCAAATAATAAATAGGTATTTATAGTTAGATCAGCGAGCGACTTTTTTCAGAAGATAGTTATGCAGTTTGGATTTGAAGATAGCAAGTGACTTTGACTCTCGAATGTCACGTGGTAGGTCATTCCACATGAGCGCAGCCTTCACAATGAAAGAACCACTAAAGTAACCAGACTTTGTAAATGGCACATGAAGTTTCCTACTATATCCAGAGCGTAGTGCACGGATTTGGTTAGTGCACCGATAGTGAAAACACTCCTTCAGATAGGGGGGAGAGCGAGGGTCAAATAGGACATTAAAAATAAATATAAGAACATGCTCATCCCGACGGAGCCTGATGGGCAGCCAACCAAGTCGCTGTCGAAACTCAGAGACATGGTCGAACTTGCGCAGTCTATACACGAACCTAATGCAAACGTTTTGTAACCTTTCTAATTTATTAATATATTCCTCATTAATCTAAGTAGTAATAGTTAAGACGCTACGAGGGAACAAACATACACACATATACTACCAAAATCATTATCCTTCCTTTTGGCTTCGCCGTAGTCGGGTTAAAAAATAACGTTATAACTTATTTACCCAAGCATCTGTAACTAATTTTTAACACATCAGTATATTTTCACAAGTGTGTCGACTTGTGACTTATTCTGACGTAGGTATGTTATACTAGAATAATGACAATTACATAATATAATAAGGTAAAATTTACACCGATTAAGTACATATTTTCAAGTTGTAGTTTTCATAAAATTATTTTTATGTAAAATAGTAAATCATCCCTGTAGAATTAAAAACCATTTATATCTCTGTTCATACTAAGTTTAGAGAAAAATTACTGTAGTAAATTTTGTTCCTTTCGTTATTCTAAAACAAAAAAAACATTGATACTTTATCAGAATATAAGTAAAGTGAGTATAATTTACAGCAACATTAACGTCTTTAACATAAAAATTGGCTCCCGGGCACAAACTTAGCATACGTTCATTGTACACACTAATACTACAATATGATATACATTTTATCAGTTAGAATATAAGGGGAGTCTGGCGGACCTGGGATCTCAGTCCACTATGTTTTATTCTTAATTATTTGGGGGATGCCAACAACAGTTCATCTTCCCCTACATATTAAATTACAAGTACGTCCTTATTGTTTTTTGAAAAACTTCGTGTTCCAAATACTGCCGCTGCCATATATGCCATATAAATACGACGCTCGCCGATGGACATTAAAAAAGTAGTTGTACTGGGTTACTATACTTTAGCTATGGAAAAATTGATGCAACTGAATTTAAATAAACATTTGAATCTTATAATTCGAAATTGAAGGTTACAATTATGAGGTATTTACACGGGTGCCTAAAGCCGCACGATTTCAGCCGCACTGCGAAAATCGACCGTGTAAATGCCAATTCGGCGAGGCCGCAAGTGACTAAAGCAGCAAGCAAGCGATTTTAGCAGATTTAGAATACAATTTTAGAGTTTTGTAGATTGTATCGCATATCTGAAAAATTAGCAGTTTTTAGGAGAATCTTATAGAATGTCCAGATTTAGAAGACAATAAAAAATTTTTTTTTAAAACAAACCTCATTTATATTCGGCATGCTCTGCCCTGGGGTATGTTTTAAATCTCGAAAACGCTATTTAAAAGTGTTTGGTAGATTTTAGCAGAACTCGGATATTATGTGAATTGCAGAATGGTTGATTTAATTTATTCAGAGCGCTAAGTGTGAGTTTTTATTTTCGCATTCGATCGTGAGCGCGTTTGGCGTTTACTAGGAATTTGTATGTGATTTGACCTTATAGTTGTCGCGTTTACAACTAGGTCGAATTCACGATCGAATTCGAAAAGAAAAACTCACACTGGTCAAACGCTCAGTTGCAGGCGAAAAATGAAAATGACAATAATTATGATAATATCATCATTCATTCATATAATATCCAAACAGAATCCCCAAAGATATCTACTGAATGAAACTACAGAGTTACACTAGTAGACGTATTTTATTTTCAATTCAAATCTTTAGAACTAATCCTTGCCTTTATAAATTATACGTTAATAATATACATTCTTTGCCAATAAACAATATTCCTTTTCAATTCCTTTAAATTTTGACGTTCTAAACGTGACATTAAATAAATTCAAATGACAAAGAAGTTTTTTACAATTTATCATTTCACATTTTTGACGAAATGTGACTAAGGTTCAGCTCACACTGGCGCAAAATTTCGCGAGAACCGTTCTATTAATTTTAGGAAATATTTTTTGAGACTTGATAACACGATCGTACTCGCGCAAATTAACTATCTACGCTTTCTTTATACAGGAGGACCCAAAATTAGCACGTCACACTGACACCGGAGGTAGATGAACCCAAGACGCATTGAACAAGCCTAACATGCCCATAGAAAAGTTTTTGGGTTTTGAGTTATGACCAGTTTTAGTCATTTTTTAAAAATCACCATTTTTTTGTAATGTGCGTATCAGAGACTTTTTAAAGTGCACTTTATTTAACTTTTTTTATGTGTACTCCCTTAAGACTAGTTACTTATTATGAAACAAACAATACTTAGTCGATAAGTAATGTGAAATAACGACAGTTGATAGTCAATCTCAATTTTATTCTCACATAAAAATAATAGTTTCTACTTTGAGCAGCCACCGCGAAAAAAAATTACTTCAAACATAATGAACAAATACCTTTAAAAACTTCCCTATGCCATGCCAATTCCAAAATGGTGTAACACTTGTATTGTATATTATTAATAAATTATCAAATTTTAGTTGTTTCTCATCAATGCCCTACGTAAGTGGAATTAATAAAAATAAACCAGTAAGTCCTGCAGTTGCCACGATCAAGTAGGTAGAGAATTGGTCTTTTTTTACCTGGCTTAGTAGTTGGGACTGAAAGAGATAAAAAATAATACGCTGTTAACACCGAAATGCTATCTGTTGTGGACGTGGACAGTATTTGAATAGTGCCAGAGCAGACAACAGTTTAGTGTGAATAACACAATATCTCTGCACCTCGCTCGCTGGAATGAAGTTTTTAATCTCACTTCTTTCATCTCCCCGCGTTCTCCCTGACGCTAGAGCGCCAAATGACGTCATCGAGCCAGATACAGAGATGTGGGCGGGGGGTGTAGGTGTTGAAAGAAAATAAAAAAAGTTTCGTATGAATTTTGCATTTATTTTGTTTACAACAAGTGTTCAAATTGTCTTCCTCCAATCATTATGCACAAGTGACACCTTCGTATAAAATTTCGGTTGAGTCTTCTTATTAAGCTTATGGTCGATATTTCACGGGCTGCTTCAAATACTCTTTGCCTTAATTCAGCCTCACATGTAATCGGTTTTGCGTAGCCTTTATCTTTTAAACATCCCCAGTAAAAAAAATCCAAAGGATTTAAATCCGGGGAACGTGGCGGCCACAAGATCGGTCCCAGTCGCCCTATTCACCGGTTAGGGTATGCAATATCGAGGTGCTCTCGTACGGCGCGGGCATAGTGTGCTGGGCAGCCATCGTTTTGGAGCCACATCCTTTCCCTCCTTAGATAAGATAGATAAGATAAGCTCTAATCAGACCGCCAAACAATATTGGTAGAACATTAAACAGAAGCGTTTGGACACGTGTTATGTGGTAGGGATGATATCTGTGCCGCTTTAAAATTCGATGTGCCGACGATTTTGGGATCCCAGTGCGCCGTTCAATGATCCGCACTGAATTACCTGGCTCCTGACGGACTTCATCCAAAACAACATCATCATCTACAGTGCGGGGTCTCAAGCGCCTGGGCCTCTCGTTCCTGGAACTCGACCCTCGCGATATGCATTAACAACGCGCAAAATAATTTCGTAGTTTGTCGGCGTACGATTAGGATACCGTTCCGCATACAATCGTGCAGCCAACCTCGCATTGTAAGTTACGTTCCCGCGAGTCGAAACTCGCCTGGTTTCACCATAAATTAGATGCATGTCTGCGTACTCGCTATGCGAGTAAGAGACGTTGAGATTCGCCATCGTGCCCGTTTCACACAATTCCCAAGAAAATTTGAGTCCGGTTGAGCGCTGAGTCGTCGTTTCCACTTTACAATAGTCCAAATTCACAAGCAAAACAGAGTCCAGTAGAAACAGAGCAGAGGCGCAGAGAACACGTAGGTAGCACGAAACGCAAGGTAACGAACTGGCTTGACTGGCTGGGGCTGGTCTGGCTGGCTGGTCACTTGGTCAAGTATCTGCTATCGCCATCTCTTTCTTTTTAAAACTTGTTGTACAGCGTTTCTTTTATTACTCAGAACCCGTGTTGGGCCGCCCAGGCAAATGGCAGGTAAAATGTGTATGACGTCATCTTCGCCTCAACAGCTTTATTCCCACTCTCACGTTTTGTGTAAAGAATCAAAGGGCAAGTGTTACACCATTTTGGAATCGGCATGGCATAGGGAAGTTTTTAAAGGTATTTGTTCATTATGTTTGAAGTAATTTTTTTTCACGGTGGCTGCTCAAAGTCGAAACTATTATTTTTATGTGAGAATAAAATTGAGATTGACTATCAACTGTCGTTATTTCACATTACTTATCGACTAAGTATTGTTTGTTTAATAATAAGTAACTAGTCTTGGGGAGTACACATAAAAAAAGTCAAATAAAGTGCATTTTAAAAAGTCTCTGATACAAACATTACAAAAAAATGGTGATTTTTAAAAAATGACTAAAACTGGTCATAACTCAAAACCCATGAAACTTTTCTATGGGCATGTTAGGCTTGTTCAATGCGTCTTGGGTTCATCTACCTCCGGTGTCAGTGTGACGAGCTAATTTTGGGACACCCTGTATATAGGTGACGATTATTTACAAATCGATGTTAATTATGTGTTTCAAGTTTTTCAAAACTGTCTTCTGAAAAAAAATATTTTTCTATTTTAGGGATGGCTCTCCATACATGTGAAGTGAGGATAAAAAATATTTTTTCACTCTACCCTATCGTGTGGGGTATCGTTGAATAGGTCTTTTAAAATAAAGGCAAGGTTCAATACATAATTTTTATACAAATCAACTATTCTCGAGTAATCGGCCTCTAATGTGGCTTGTAAGTTGTCCACCCCCTGGCTTTTCTAAACTATGACTCTTAGAATCTTGCAATTTTCCATGCTGATAGATCATGCTGAATACTCTTTTGGAAAATTATTTGAACGAAATCGGAGAGAACCGTTTGAAGTTATTAAAAAAAACCCATTACGCGTTTATAGTTACGAAACCCTCCTTAGACATGTCCCGCCATGCTCTTGGTTAGTCGGTCTGAAATGAACTAGGAAACGAGTAGATGGATCGCCTGATGGTAAGCGATTACCGCCGCCCATGAACCGTAAGTAATTAGAAGTATTTAGAAGTTATAAAATAAGTATCTTCTAAATACATTTTAAGGTGAATATACTTTTGTAAGAAAACAACATTTTATTTTAAATCGCCATACATTTACTGCCTGGTAATTAAAATACGTGGCCACAAAAAATATTTATTGTAAGTTGTACTTTATGAACATAGGAACAAAAAAAAGCAATAATATTATACTTCAAACTCGTTGGATATAAGATGATTGATTAAATATAACATAACTATTGTTCAATAAATTGCCCTTGTGGCGGTTTGCGGAAAAGCGACATCTATTAGTTGTGATGTCAATTACACAATGAAATTAATAACTAGTTTGTTCGAAAACGCAATATGCTAACAGATACATTGTAGATGTCGCTTTCACGTTACGAAAACAAAAATATAATAATTATTTTTCTTGGTATAAATAGTACTGCTCCCTGGTTCCGTAGACCCCGACGTTGGTGTGCAGCACGTCCACGAACTTGGAACGTGAGGGGTTAAGTCTGTCCAGTGAGAGGGGCCCATCGAAAAGCGGACCGGCCGGGTCTAGTCCTGTTATTCTCGGGTCAACAAAAATTATGTAAAAGTAGACGAAGCGTGTGATTCGTTGGCGAAGAAAAAAACCCCGCAAGATAAAATGACGTGGAAGGCAAAAGACTCCATGGTCAAAACCCGATGCGTTGGTCAGATCAGATCAGATCAACACTCAATAGCACAGTACAAGATGCACTTCGAGTAGCACAGGGAAAAGTGGAGAAACATCGTGAGGACGACGACCATGGTAGGTGGTGGTTACGACCCTCAGACGTGATGAGCTGTAGTGACTAGCGGGCGATGCAATTTTATTCGGCAGTTCTAAAATGGCCACATTAATGGCCGGTTTCCATAACCTATCTACCAATAACGTCATTCAATAATTTGCCGGCTTTTTGCAATATAAATGTGACGTTTCTAACAAATAGTTATTGGTAGATATGTTATTGAAACGGGCCGTAAATGAATCGTACTATATTTTGAAGAAGTTACTCTTACAGTAACTTCTGACAGTTCTTTTAATTGACAATTAGAGCAATTCTTAATATGTGTGCCATTTAACATTTTACGCATTTCTATTGAAAATTGTCAAAATTGATGAATTTCTAATACGATTCTATATTTTATGGTTATTCATCTGATATGTAGCCCGAAAACGGAGGGGTGTTATAAGTTTGTCGTGTCTGTGTGTGTGTCTGTCCGTGGAATAGTAGCTCCCAAACGGATGAACCGATTTGGATCTAGTTTTTTTGTTTGAAAGCTGACATGATGGAGATTGTCCTTTGCTATAATTCTATTAGTGGAATTATTATATTTCTTTGCTAAAAGAAGTGAAGATTAGATCAATCCATCTATGGAAACTTGCGTTGTTGCTGAGTTTCAACGACGATTTAACAGTTTTCGAAAAAAAAAGGTTAGAATTGATTGCTTGATAGGGTTAATTATTTGATAACAAAGTAGCTAGACTAAACAAATTTTCAATTAAATTTTAATTCATTGTGTTGTGAGTGGATGTCAAAAAAGCAAAGTTGGCCAATCGAAAAAGTGACTCCCTCAAACTTTACTTTTTTGAAATCTACAGTGACTCAGCACAAGGACCAATCAATTCTCACAATTTTTATTTAGAAAACTTCCCATCCGCAGTGGTAAAAGAAATATAGTATATTTCCTTGTGTTGTAGGTATATACTCGTATATATTATATATTCAAATATATAAATTATTACACTAATAATTATTATTATTGTTTTAATAGTCGTAATAAAATCAAAATTAAACACTTATTTATAACGTAATGTAACTTCTACAATGGTAATTACAAAAAAAAAAAAAATTAATGAGATGGATGTACTTGATGGATTGACACCAAATTATCAATATTTGGCTTGAGTTTTGTAAGGAATAATCTCAAATTTCCCCGTTCTGTGATATTCAATCTGTTCCTTTTTTTGTTAATAAGTTTGTAACGGCACTAAAACTTTTTTCGACGAGATATGACGAGGGAAACGCTATCAGAAGCTTTTGCGCGATTCCCCACAGTCCAGGATATTTTTCAGGTATTTCTGCCTGCAGCCAAAATTTTTGATACCCTCTTTTAAATGTCACTTTCAGCTCCTCATTAGTGCTAAGCTCGAGTAGCTCCTCTTGTAATTACATACATAGACTGCCAAAATCATTAATTACCCATTCTTTTGGCTTCGCCGTAGTCGGATAAAAATACCAAGATACCAAACAAAATATATTTAAATGCAAGATACAAAATGAATTTTAAAAAGTATTTTAGCTACAAGATGGAAATACGTATGTTGTATTGTATTTCAGATACTTGTATCTTTGGTAAGTCACATCTCTGTGAGTATTGAATAACTTAAGATACTTGTGTGCTCCTTTGTCAGTAGGTATACCTCAGGCCTTCTACCCCCATGCCGAAGGGAGACACGCTACTTGTCCTAAGATAGTAATTGCCGCGAGCTCTGAAAAAAAAAGAAGTTAAAACAACGTCATCATGCGCATTTCTTATTCCGGTTCTTCTCGGCGGGTTAGGATTGAATCGGTGGTAGCTTTTTCTGTTGACTTTCCGAAAAAAAAAGTAGGTCGATTCTGATAACTCAATCTTACAGTAATAGTTTCGATGCAGTCTCGATAAGTTAAACAGCAAAATGGTGTTTTCATAAACTTCAAACTAACTTTTAACGCGTTTTGATTGGCCCAAACTCCAAAAATCAGTTTATAATTTCAAGATGCTCAATTTATAATTCTTTAAAAGTCTAAGTTAAATACAAGAATTTGGGTTCCGGTAAGGGTTTCCGCGTGGGCGATAATTTGCTCTGTTATAGCTTGCCTTGTTGGGTGGTCTTAGGACAGCCCTAAGACTTATAGGTCTATATCGGCAGCTCTTTTAGTACTTGGGAGAACTACTCTTATTGGAATATCCTAACCAAGAGCATGTCAGCTCATGTCTGAGGAGGCTTCCGTAACTATCAACGCGCAATAGGTTTTCTTCAAATTACTTTAAAAGTTATTGTCCGTTGTTGTTGTGTTGTTATAATTTTCCTGACGAGTATTTGGCAGAACCTATCACCATGGAAAGTTTAAAGTTCCTTCTACCTCCTTTATTTTAGAAGTGCCATTTTAGAAGTTTTACCAACTTGTAAACCAATTTGGAGGTCGATTACGCGAAATTGGTTTAAATTATTAAAATGTCATGTATCAAATTTCGCCTCTATTTAAAACGACCTATTCGACAACACGATGGGGTAGAATGAAACAAAAAATCATCCCCACTTCATATTCCCATACAGGGAGCCACAAAAATTATAATTATCTTATGATTAAAAAAAATAAAGTCTATTTTTGCAATCTATAAATGTACCAAATTTCATCTATTTATATTCACAATTGCCACATTTAGCAAGGGAGGACGGATGGACGGAAAATTCAAATATTTACACTACGGATACGCTAATTCATGTTGCCATCGTAACAGACAAAGACATAGAAAAGCGTATCCGTGGAGTAATATACCTATTGTGCATGTGTTTACACGTATGTTTTACCAATTACCTCTGGGAAGTAAGTGATCACGTATGTATAAGACGCCTAACCCCAAGTCTTTACAAGTTTCCCCTAGCTTCTATCTCTACGAATTTCTTTTATATTTATCTTGTATCCTTCTAGTTGGAGCCTAGAGAAACCTCTATCTACACCAGTAGCGAAGTCTGGTTCTCCATCAAAGGAAAGCCCTAGCCTGTAGTAGTAAGATCAGTTTCAGATTTAGTGCCTACCTAGGACAAAAAAATTGTGTCCGTAAATAAGTACACATATCTTAAAGACAATGCTGTAGGTTACGAAGTATAAAAGTTTCAAACTGTACTGCTATAGTTATTGTATGTTAATCAAACGTGAAGCTGGTGTGAATCGTTTTAAATGCATATGTCGCTACTGATCTACACAGATTTTTCTCTAGTATAAGATAATATACAGATACTTACGTTCTATCAGTGTCTTCGCCTATATAAATAATAGTGTCAGCTTCCGGAGTGGCATCTAATACCATCCACTCGTGACAGTACTCGCACAGCTGGGCCACGTATGCGGTGGAGTTGAGTAGCGCCTCCGCGAAGAAGTAACAGGCCTCCTGGTGGCTGCATGCGTCTGAAATATTTAACACTAGCTTTTTCCGCGGCTCCGCCCGCGTAAATACAGTATTCCACAGGAACGTTGTACTTTTTCGGGATAAAAAGTAGCCTATGTTTTAATCCAGAGCTCAAACTACTACCATACCAAAAGCCGTTCAGTAGTTTTTGCGTAAAGAAGTAAAGAACATCCACCCATCCATCCATCCATCCTCACAAACTTTCGCATGTATAATAATAGTAGGACAGTAGCATGTTTTGCACCGTGTTTACTCCGTTCGAATCCAATCTAATATAAACGTAGATAAAGGAATAACAGCGCCCTATAGTATCTGGACAACGGCTTCAACTATTACCATGAAATTTAGTATGCAGGTAGTTTTGGGGGAGAAAAATCGATCTAGCCTAGGTCTTATCTGCATATTTTTAAGCAATATATGTTTTTGTATTTCGTCGTGTAACAATATATCAATAATTCTTTATTTTTTTTATTTTATTGCTCTTCTAACACCAGGTACTGTCGCTTAAACCGTGCAATAATTGTCGATTAATTTAATCTTTTTGTTTCCGTAAGATTATTTTGGTTCTGACTTCTGAACAGAGTGTAGTAAAGAAGAGCGCCAATAGATTCATTTGGTGCGAGATAGGTACGCTTACGGCGCGCGACATACAGAATGTAATCGAAACAAAAATAATATTTAAGGAGCGTGGTTACTTGTCAGAATTGGATTGTCGTCCCGAAAAAATGTAACATGAGACCTTACATTTTGACCAGATTATCCTATAAACCAATTAACGTCTATACATAACCGCGCGGCCGATACTTCAAAGCCGTCGCGGCATACTACAGTGCGAGGGTGTCCATGCGTAGTGAGACTTGTCAGGAAATGTCATCATATCATTTTTCTGTAAATTTAAATTACGAAAACTGTTGGCTATCCATATAACTTTCATTATTTAAGTACCTAAATTTATAGCCTTAAGTTTGGTAAAATATATAATTCGGATGAAAATACATCCTGAATATCTCGCACCGTTGCGTTGAGTACACGCACAACTTGTCTAGGGGGTTGAATGCTCGTTACAGCCTCAATATAAGAAATACCTCAGATTAGAAATACATAGTTTGTATTTTATAATTTGTAAGAGAAATGCGATTTATTCCTTTCTGTAATATTTTAAATCTTTTCAGAGTTGTTTTTTTACCCGACTACGGCGGAGCCAAAAGGTAGGCTAATGATTTTGGCAGCCTATGTAAGTTTGTATCATCCACCGTAGCGCCTAAACTATACGATTTTAATAAATGTCCTGTCAATAGATTCGTAATTATAGCCCGGATAACTTGGGCTACATAATTTACGTAGTCGGGTTATAGTTTTTTTATAAAAAACGTAGTCAAAAATACATTGAACATTCTAAAATACCTTTAGTAATAATCGACTCGTTGGTGCACTGTGGCTGGTGGTTGCAATCGCAGTTGAACCACACGTCAACCTGTCCCAGCTGCTCCCTGGTTCCGTAGACCCCGACGTTGGTGTGCAGCACGTCCACGAACTCGGCACGTGAGGGGTTAAGTCCGTCTAACGAGAGAGGTCCGTCGAACAGCGGACCGGCCGGGTCTAGTCCGGTTATTCTAGGGTCATAAAAAATTATGTAAAAGTAGATGAAGCGTGTGATTTCGTTGGCGAAGAAAAAAACCCCGCAGGACAAAATGACGTGGAAGGCAAAAGTCTCCATGGTCGAAACCAGATGCGTAGGTCAGATCAGATCCGCACAACACTCAATAGCGGACCATGGAAGGTGGTGGTCACGACCCTCAAACATGAGGAGCACGACTGATGGACGAGAGGATGAAAATAATATCGGTGTAGTGACTAGCGGGCGATGCAATTTCATTCAGCAGTTCTAAAATGGCCACATTAATGGCCGGTTTCCATAACCTATCTACGAATAACGTCATTCAATAATTTGCCGGTTTTTTGCAATATAATTGTGACGTTTCTAACAAATAGTTATTGGTAGATATGTTATTGAAACGGGCCGTAAATGAATCGTACTATATTTTGAAGTAGTTACTCTTACAGTAACTTCTGACAGTTCTTTTGATTGACAATTAGAGCAATTCTTAATATGTGTTCCATTTAACATTTTACGCATTTTTACGCATTGAAAATTGTCAAAATTGATGAATTTCTAATACGATTCTATATTTTATGGTTATTCATCTGATATGTATCCCGAAAACGGAGGGGTGTTATAAGTTTGTCGTGTCTGTGTGTGTGTCTGTCTGTCGCATAGTAGCTCCCAAACAGATAAACCGATTTGGATCTAGGTTTTTGACGTGATAACGTCTTATAATTCGATGGAGCCGGCTGCACGAACGAAGAAACATGACTCATGCGGCGTTACCTCGCTCTGTTCCATTTCTTATGACATTGTCACGTTCAACTATCGTCAGTAAACCGACTTTACAGACAACCGATTTTTTTTGTTTGAAAGCTGACATGATGGAGATTGTCCTTTGCTATAATTCTGATGAATTCGCTCATCAGCTCGCTCACTGGTTGACAATTCGGGAGTTACTTAATTTTTTTATATTATATCTGAGTTGAAACAAATTATGAAACGTAATACCAAACACTAGAAGTGGCCTTTTAGACTTGCTGATCTATTTATTAACAGTTCTTTGGATGAAAAAGTCATACATACATAGATGCCCTATACTCATAGCCATATTTCCGTACAACAAAATATTTGCAAACAATTAAAGGGATTATTAACTTTTTATTCACAATTAATTTCATTATAAATCTCCAAGAAGCTTATATTCTTTTTATTTTCCAGACTATTCTGAAATCATCCCACCTCGATACATTTTTGTTGAAGGTCTGTAGTTCTCGGCCGCAGTATCCAACTAAATGAGCACCTAACGAGTGGCCCATCAGGTGAGTGGTGCTCAAGTTGAGGGTACTAGTGGACATTTGGTCTAGGGCTTGACCACATTGCTCGCCAACCTAAAAGTAAGAAAGGCCGATTAGGTTTTTCCAGTTTACATCTTGCTATTTTAAACTAGTAGGCGTAGAAAGTTTATCATACTATATCGGGCAGAACGTAGCCAATACTGAAGCGACTTAATGCGCAGTATTGAATATATTTTGACTTATTATACATAAGAAATCCAGAGTGTAGTTGAATACAATATTACAGTTTAACCGCCTTACTAATAAAAATATTTATGTAATGGAAAACTTATAGTTGCTGTCTTTGTCTGATACGTTAGAAAAGTCACTTGACAGACAAAGACACCAACCTTGTGTAAGTTATCCGTGCGTAAATATTTTTATTAGTATGGGGGTAAGAGTTTAGTCAAAAAGTAGGTAAAAATAATTAAAATCGTTTAGGCACCAGAATGCTATAAGTAAACAGACATATTTTCGAACTGATTGACGGGCAGACAGACAAACAAACCATCACAAAGACATGAGAACCATCCTCATTTTATCGGAGTTAAGACACAAATCCTTCATCCGAAGGGTCAATTCAAAACGTACGCGACATGGGGCTGCATTTTTAAGATAGCTATTCAAATTTGAACTATATTCATTAGTTTCATTGTCAGAGTTCGAATATCGAGTTGCATCACCCTGCACAGTGCTTGTGCAGTGTAGCCAGTGTATGACTGATGTCATATGAAACGTGTATAATTTTGTGTAGTGAATAAAGTTAAGTTTTGAATAGCTTAAAAATGCAGCGCTGCGTGTCGTTGCGTGTGAACTCACTCTTATAGTATTTGGTACGGCCGAGGTCGGGTACGACACAACGTCTAGAATTAGGGAGGGCGTCGCAGCCTCCTCCTCCCAGTCTATCACGAACACATTGTAGCCTCCTAGCGTCATGTAGCTCCTTATAACCGTCTCTGTAGTTTCAGCCTTTGGACTAGAAGTGAAGCCAAACGCGTAGATCAACGTCTTATGGTCCTCGTTAAAGCATTCCGATTCAAGTAGCGGTAGAGGTGCCTCTAACTCTGTGCTTATGTATTCTTCGATGTTTCTGAAATATACCTATATATTTAATTATGGTGAAGGGGGATTAATTATTTCTAAGCATAATTAAACAAAATGTTAGCTTTCTGCACACCTTCCTCCACATAAACTTTAACTGTGTCAAATATCATACTCCTCTGTTCGCACAATTCTATCAAATCAAATTATACTGAAAGTATTTCCTTCACGTATTAATATATATATATATATATATATATATATATATATATATATATATATATATATATATATATATATATATGACTAGTTGCTCCGACACACGTTGTTTTGTCTTAACTATAAACTTTCAATATTTCTCACCGTTTAAACCTTCCCTGAGCTCCTACAATTATTTAAATACCCAAAATTAGTCAAATCGGTCCAGCCCTTCTCGAGTTTTAGCGAGACATTGGAACTGCAATCCATTTTTATATATAAGAAGATTATTGAATGCTCAGTGCTCACTAACAGGGATATTACTAACTACCACTAATTATATTATATATAACTAGTGGCTTCTTTCGCCGAAATATTTTACAGAAATTAGCAACATATAAATACTGCGAAAAAATATAGGTTTTAAAATTCATAAGGATTGTTTAAAAGATGAAAAAAAAAAAAATTGCGAGCTAAGTTGCCTGTGTGTTACGTATGCGAGTGCTCGTTAGTTACTTTAGATATTTTATTCTATGGAACATTTATGAGAGAGCAAGACAACTGATAGCTGAGATAATCGTCTTGTTTTGTGATGAATAGGAGTGATGAATAACACTTACCCGCAATACAGCCTTAAATATGCTGCATACGAAAACTTTCTTAATTCTAACAACGCTGTAACAAAAGTTATTTAAAAATATTGTCTTGGAATATTCTGCCACTTTTAGATTATACAAAATGGTGCCTTGAGGATGTCACTACAATCATATAATACTTTTCTGAATAACTTCAAACTTTCTATGGACAGTTAACACAGTAATACACTTAGGTACATAAAAAATGTATGAAATTAAGTTCATTTAACAAAATTTTGTAAAAAATAACTTCAACATTTCTAAGTTCTAACACAGTTAACACGATAGGTATTACTTACTTAAAAAAAATAACATGTATGAAATGCAATTCATTTTAACGAAATTTTCTTTCAAAGATATTAAAGAATAACATCGAGACTGAAAATCCACACTAGTTAATTCTATTTATATGGTGTTTTCTAGATAAGTCTTTTGTTAAGCGTCATAACTCTGAAATTATTTACATAGGCACTTATAGTGTGTATTTCCTTGTATGGTCTTCCTTTATTTTCTTACAATGCCTTAATGATTCAATGTTTTCTATGTAACATACCCAAAAGTTAAAATCTATAACCCGACTACGCAAATTATGTAGCCTATGTCCCCATTAATTACGATTTTATTGATACCTCACAGTGGCGAAGGGTGGTTTTACTTCAGAGGGAAGCCCTAGTCGCTAGACGTGAGTTGTGCAAGTTTTTTTGAAATGAAATTCAGCACCATATTATGTATGATGGTCAAGGTCGTTACAAGCGTGTAGAATTGTGTCGTGTCCGAGAGAAATTGTTAATAGGTAACTATAAGAATACAATTAGGTATAATTCAAAATACAAAATAGTATTTTAAGTATTAACTATTGTAAGATAATCATAATATTAAAATACTTCCACGGTACTATCGCCTATTAAATAATAATATATAATATGATGATCGTCTATTAATATGATAACTACAAATTACAATTGATAGTAGGTACGTATCCAACTTTCCGCTTACCGTAAAAGTCAGTTTATTCAAACGATTTATCACCAACGATAAACACAACACAAGTGTCAAGTGGTGTCACATTCAATATTCACATATAATGTACATTAACTAATTTATTAATTAAAATTAATTAATATATTAACAATCACAGTACATTAACAGTAAACACGTATTAGTTTAAAATTTAAGACGAATTATATTTATTACTTCTCACTGCTCAATATAATTTCAAAAATAATAGTTGAACAATAATTATTATTAACGTAATAATATGAATTTACATCCAAGGACGATTGGTATATTATATATTATATATTACATGGCTGAGGTACCGCTTAGCTACTTTTCAAAATTCATTCGTCTCATGATACAAGTGATGTTATCTAATAACGGCTCCTCATTGGTGAAAGCTACAAAATTGCGGGTTAATGTCACATAAAAATACCCCTTAATTACTTGGAACTGTCATCGGACAAATCATATTAATAATATTGTTCTTTAGTTGGCCTGCCGGCTATTAAAAACAAGTTTTAATTTCAACTTTATTGTTAACAAAATACGGCTCCTATGATCTCCCATAACTCCGAATATTTTGGCATATAAGTTTGAATTTCAACTTTATTTCTAACGAGATAAGGTTCCTATGATCTCCCACCATAACTCCGAATATATCGGCTTATAAAGAGATCTGTGATTACAATATTCGTGTCAAAGTTGCAACGTGCAGCGCATAGATGTCGCTTGAGTCGATTTACATCGCGCCATCGCTTGTCCGACCTGACTTGTATATTATTGTTTTCCATATACTAGTTTTGGCTGGAGATCTTCATGAGGTAATCTGAAAGGGTAGCCGATAAGAATGGAGTTCTTTAGACCCTTCGCCACTGAATTACCTCATTCATAAAATCGGATCAGTGGCGTAATTGAGATTAGTAATTTAAGCTACTGATCCGAGGCGCTACGATGGAACATACATACATACAGATACTGCCAAAATCATTACCCTTTTTTGGCTTCGCCATAGTCGGGTAAAAAATGTTTATAGGTTTAAACCTGTCATCTTCAGATAAGAGGTATTGTGTACACAGTTTCTTTGTATCAAAATTGTGTAAATATTATCCTATACTTTATACGAGCAAATCTTGTATATATACAAATAATCGGAATTCCGAGCAAAGCTCGGTCTTCCAGGTACTTAGTTATTACACTCGCTGATACTATTAGGGTTAATAACCTGTATTAGGCTAAACAACTTGGATGACGTAGAAGACTTATAATCTTCGAAGGCACAAAAAATGGTGGTACATTTTTTATTATTATTTATTACTAGGTTAGAGTGGTGAATTCCGGACTGAAAATCTCAATATTTAAGAGAATCGTGTTGATTCTGGCGGGAACCTTAAAAAAGCGCGGTTGACTTTAAATCTTAATTTTAAATTTTTCCTATAAATAGTGATTTTTTTATCGTTAAAGTGAATTTAAATATTGCTATTAGCTGCTGAAAAGCACAATAGCAATGGAGGTAAACGAGGGGGGCGGGTCTCACCCGCCCGCCTCAAAAAAACGGCCACGGCGTACGGATGAAGGAGGAGGCGTAGGCGTAGGCTCTGGACGATCGGACTGCGGCGATGAGCGAGATGCGTATCTGCCTTATTACAAACCGA